>CAOLHI010001255.1:0-709197 GCA_948474755.1 Ctenosaura bakeri
CACTGACATACTTTCCTTTTTGACACACCTCAGTACCGAGGGACTGTCATTATCCTCAGTTAAATGTTATCTGGCCACAATTTCTTGGTATCTACAGAATAAGGGAAGACTTTCCTGTTTCTCAAGTCTGACTGTTAAAAGATTTTTACGGGACTATAAACGTGTATCCTCCAATTCAATCTCTGGTACCAGGTTGGGAGTTACATTTTGTGTTGTTGCAACTCACACGTAGGCCATTTGAACCAATGGCAACCTGTGATTTGAAGTTGTTATCCTGGAAAACACTGTTCCTGGTAGCCATAACTTCTGCAAGAAGGGCAAGTGAGTTGGCAGCTTTAAGAGTAGATGCATCCTTTTTGAGGTTTCATAAAGGGAAGGTAGTACTAAGACCAGATATCACCTTCTTCCCAAAGGTGGTATCATTCTTTCATCTGGAACAAGACATTGTTTTGCCAGTTTACATGCAGAATCCAGAAACTGATGTGGAGAAAAAGTTGCATTGCCTTGATGTCAGAAGAGCATTAGCTTTCTATGTTCAACACACTGCAGCTATAAGGAAAACTAAGCAGTTATTTATCTGTGATTAGGGTCAGAAACTAGGGGAACCTGTTTCTTTCCAAAGAATATCTAAATGGTTTGTTTCCACAATAAAGTTGTGTTATGAGATTGCTAAAAGAAAGTTGCCAGTAAATGTAAGGGAGCACTCCACAAGATCAATGTCAGCTTCGGTTGCTTTCATGCACGGTGTACAATTGGAGTAAATATGCAAGGCCACTACGTGGTCGCAGCCATTACCTTTATTTCCCACTATAGGGTAGATGCAAGGGAAAGGAGTGATGCATCGTTTGATAGGGCTGTTTTGTTTTCTGCAGTTGCTTGGAAAAGAAAAAGGGAAAACAAAAAAACCCCACTCCTTTCTGAATGAATGGAAGAAACACAACATGATTGTTCTGTAAACTAAATATTTATTTATTTATTTATATTATTCTAATAATATTTATGATATTTATAATATTTGTTGTATTGGAATATTTATTACAGGTTTTTTTTAAAAGGAAAATCTGATGTTTGTTACCACTGGTGTGTATTGACAATTTGATGTCTCCCACCTCCATCTTTGACAGCTTGCTAATCTCCCCATTGTGTGATTCACAGAGACCAGGAAGAGGAAGAAAAGGTTGCTTACCTGTAACTGTGGTTCTTCAAGTGGTCTTCTGTGAAGTCACACAAACCCACACAGCCTCCCCACTTGATGTCTTTTTCATCAGTTCCTATAGCTGCCACCTTGGTGGCGAAGGAACTGACAATTACTCGGGGAGGGGCCTTATATACCCTGGGGATGTGGGGGATGGGCCAACTGTCAAAACACCTGATTTTAGGCTTCCAGAAGGTTCCGAATGCTATATTGCGCAGGCGCGAAATACCCCATTGTGTGACTTCATAGAAGACCACTCGATGGACCACAGTTACAGGTAAGCAACCTGTTCTTCCTCTCTATTATTTGTTAGCATTTCACCTCTTCTCTATGCATTGCCCCTACAATTTCTTTGTTTTTCTTCTTTCTCTGAACATAGCCTCAGATCACTGTTTTAAATTATTTTTAACTTCTTGAGCAAGCCTGAGCTCGTTCTGAGTATTAACTTTGCTAACTTTCCCTCCACAAATATGGGCTATTTGTTTGTATTCCTCTGTGGTGATTTCCCCTCCCATTTCTGATACATATCTCTTTTAAATCTCAGCTCATCAGAAAGTTCTTTGTACATTCAGCCTGATTTGTTTAGATACCTTCCCATTGTCTTCCTCACTGGTATTGTTTACAACTGTGGCTGTAGTGGATCACCTGTAAGAAATTCCCATGCATCCTGAACACCTTTACTTTTGAGCATTTCTGACCATGAAGCTTCACACAATATTCTGGGGCTGACAGGAGGATCAATCCACTACGCCTGGGGTTTGACCCTCATGCCAGCCTGATGCAGGAGCCGTTCTCGAGCTTGATGTTAAAAACCCGTTCAACTGACTCCTGTCCCTCTCCTGGCAGTTTTTATTTCTCCTGCATGGCAGTAAGACGCGTTTAGGTCCCTCTCCAGCAACTTAGGAAAATACAGAGATAGTTAAGTAGGAGTGAGTTGTAGTGATTCAGAGGGTGAGGCGTGACTTAAAAAAAAAAAAAAAGAGGAGAAATGTCACCTGAAAATTTTTTTACAGCAAAAATGGCCCTGGCAGACAAAGTGATCCGTAGCGCCAATGAGTTGGGCTCGGATACTGTAAAACAGAGTTCCGTCCAGAAGACCATCGTAAGGCGGATCTCGGACGAGGTAGTCAGAGCGAAGACACAAAAAACAAATTCGCAGCGATCTACGGAAGAACAATGCGCTACAGAGCTCCGCAAAATTTTCCTGTCCTCCAGTGAAAGTGAGGCAGATGACTTGAAACTCACTGCCAACAAAGGGCCTTCCGACATTAAAAAAGTAGCGGAGAAGAAATCGGAAAAGAAGGTTAGGAAACAGGATAAGCAAGGGGGTAAAAAGCTCCCAAAAACGACAGTAGGTGAGATGAGACTTACCAGCGAGAGTTCCAGCCGCCATCTTGGAAGTAAAGATTCCAAGATGGTGTCGTGTGAGGCAGCAAGTCTCTCGAAGGCTGACGACGCCATTTTGAGTGTGGCGCCACACGTGCCCACTAGCTCTGCCTCAAACGTAGACGCAGCTGCGTGCATGTGTAAAACCGCTGTGGCAGCAAGGGCTGAGAATAGCGCAGCTGAACCAGCCACCCAGAGATTTGATTTCATGTCTTGCCCAGTAGAGATGAGGCAATTCTTATAAGGATAGCTGGCGAGTGCCTCACAGCACAGGCCTGAATCTCAGCAAGAACCCATGGAGTTATGGAGGGGTGGCCTGGGAGAACAGAGGCAACAATCACTGGATAATTTTAGGAAATGAGATGCAACAAATGGTGAAGGAGGCGGTGGCTGTGCAGCTTCAGTCAGTACTGATTGCTCAGCATAGCCCAATGAATTTTATTGCACATGATTTTAACGGGCAAATGCCCATGCACGGGTTGATGAATTCTTTAAAGCAGAATGACTTACAAAATAACAATAGCCAATCAAATAACAATCAAATGAATTTGCAACAGCATGTAGCAGCAGAGGGCTCAGAGTCCAATGAAAGGCAAGAAGACAGGCAGGCAAAAAGAAGGAGAGTGGAACATGATGAGAAACCAAGTACAAGTAGGGTGACAGGCAGGTTCTATAAGGAGAAGTCTGGTTCCTCTAAGGAAAAACAGATAACAAAAACAGTCATTTCTTCTCAGCATAGAGGGTATTGCAAATCTATAATAGAGGAGGAAGATGTCAGTGATGGGGACATAGATCAAGAAGAGGTGATGGTTATGAAAGAGAATGAGGAGCAATACTCGGATATTGAAGAAGATGATAGGCCAGAAATAGATAGGATGTTTGAAGCAGACTTCTTTAAGGGAACTTTGAGAAGGGTGCTTCAGACATTAGAGCTGGATGGTGATAAGGAAGGTCTGGAAAAAGGAGATAAGGAATGTAAACTACCATCAGTGATTAGGAGAAAGGAAGCGAGAAACATGGAGTTTCCTATGCCTGAAATATTTAAGGATGCTATCATGGCAGAGTGGAATACTCAGGGGAATACGTGCAAGAGTTTGCCATCCAGTTCAAAGTTGTATTCTTTTCTGAAAGAAGATGTGGAGGTTTTAAAAGTGCCTCCTGTGGATGCTCGAATTGCAGGATTGATTTTGGGGGCTATTGTCCCCATGGAGAGAGACACCCAGCTGAAAGAAATGGATGAGCGTAGGGCAGAGTCATCTCTGCAAAAGTTGCATGAAGCAGCATCTGCAACAATTAAAGCATCAGCTGCCGCTTCCATATTTGCAAGGCCAGCGGTACTGTGGTCTCAGGATATACTGGAGGCCCAGGATCTCAGCATACAGGAGCTGATGAAGGCAGTTGAGTGGATTCAGAGGGTGCTTAAGTACGTAGCAGATGCTGGATTAGATGCTGTGACTTATGCAGCAAGGAACGTAAGTATGTTGACGGTAGCAAGGCGGTCTTTATGGCTGCGCCATTGGGAAGCAGACCAAAAGTCGTGTAACAACTTGGCTTATGTCTCTTTCCAGGGTGATCAGCTGTTTGGTTCTAAAGCCTTGGAGAAGGTTTTAGTCGAGACTAGGGAGAAAAAGCAAGTTATGCCCACTCTTCAAAAGATGAGGGTAGACAGGAAGAACTATAGGAATGCAAATTACTCCTTTCAAGGAGGCAGGTATTATGGTTATGCAGGAAGAAATTCAGAGTATAGAACAGGCCGTTATGAATGGAACAGAACTAGACCTCAGTTCTCTAAACAATACCAATACAATAAACAAGGTCAAGGAAAGCCTAGGAGTAATCCCAAGCGAGGGAAACCTCAGTATTGACTACAAACATCAAAAGGAGGGGGGAAGACTTCTGTCTTTCGGGTACAAGTGGACGCAAGTAACATCAGACCATTGGGTGTTAGATGTGGTAACTCAAGGTTACAAAATATATTTCCGTGAGACACCCAAAGACAGATTTCTTCCATCCCCGGTGTCAAAAGAGCAGGCCAGAAGGCAAGTAGTTTCTCAAGAAATAACGCATCTGTTGAACATAGGAGCGATAGAAGAGGTTCCAAAACATCAAAGGTACGCAGGGGTGTATTCAGTGTTTTTCGTAGTTCCCAAGCCAAATGGCAAGCACAGGCTGGTGTTGAACCTCAAGTATCTCAACAAGTTCGTCGAGTACCGAAAATTCAAAATGGAGACATTACAAACTATCAAGGAGAATCTGGTAGTAGGGGATTATATAGCATCGATAGACCTGAAAGAAGCATATCTGCATATACCCATGTGTGCGGACAACAGGAAATACTTGAGGTTCAACTACAAGGACGGTCACTATCAGTTCAGGGCCTTGCCATTTGGCCTGGCATCGGCACAGAGAGTTTTTACGAAGGTACTGGTCCCACTGATAGCCTTCCTAAGGATGCAGGGGGTGCAGTTGTACCCTTACTTGGACGGCATTTTGCTAAAAGCACAATTGAAGGCCAAGTTGAAACAGGATTTGGAAATGACTATACAGGTGTTGTCAGAATATGGGTTCCTGCTCAATCTCGAGATGAGTATGTTGAGCCCAACATTGGATTTGGCTCATTTAGGGGCCCGAATAAATACATTAAAGGGAAGGATGTACCTCTCTTTGGAAAGGTTGGAGATGATGCGGCAAGCAGCTCGAATGCTAATGCAGAGCAGCTCTATGGACTTGATGCAGTTAGCAAAAGTACTGGGACTGCTGGTGTCGACAACACAATTGGTCCAGTGGGGCAGTTTCTATTTGAAACCTTTGCAGAGGTTGCTATTGAGTCATCAGTTAGCAATTGCAAAGAGGAAACATTACAAAATGGAAGTGCCGTGGCATATCCATACGGGCATGTCCTGGTGGCTGAAAATGAGGAACGTGGCTTCAGGAATTCCATTCCAGACACAGAATGTGGTTCACATAACAACGGATGCAAGCCTCTGAGGTTGGGGAGCCCATTGCAGAGGTCGTTCAGTGCAGGGCCGGTGGTCTGCTGCAGACAGGCAATTCAACATCAACTACTTGGAGCTAAAGGCCGTTCGCCTGGCTCTGCAGAAGTGCCTGGGCCTTGTGAAGGGCAATCATGTGACTGTATTCCCAGACAACCTGATGGCCAAAGCGTATACATGCAAACAAGGGGGACTACATTCGGTACCCCTTGTGATGGAGTCGACTCAGCTCTTCAAGTGGGCCGAGATGAACGTGCAGTCAATTACAGCAGTGCACCTGAAGGGAGACTTAAATATCCAGGCGGACTATTTGAGCAGGAATTGTCTGCATCTGGGGGAATGGTCCCTCAATGTGGAGGTTTTCCAAAAGATAAACAGCATTTTGGGGCCTTTACAAGTAGACTTATTTGCTACTGGAGAAAATACCAAGTTAAGAAGGTATTTCTCCAGGTGTGGCGACAAAGGTGCGGAGGCACACGATGCAGTGTTGACGCCATGGCCCCCAGGAACTAATTACGCATTTCCACCAATACGTATTGTGCAGAAGGTACTGACAAAGATTCGACTGGAGAAGACCTCGGTAGCATTGATAGCTCCATTCTGGCCAAGGAGATCTTGGTTCCTGCTACTTCTACAGTTAGCCCAGGATCCTCCCTGGAGGTTACCTTTGAGGGTGGATTTATTGAACCAAGGGCCAGTGAACCATCCGAACCCAAAGTGGTTGAGTCTGGCATCTTGGAGATTGAGAGGCGATTTCTGACACGACAGGGGTATACAGACAGTGTAGTGAGAACTATCCTCGGTTCTCGTAGAGAGTCTACACAAAAGATATATAACAGAACATTGAACATTTTCAAAAAATGGTGTGTGGAATGGGAAATTTCTTTGGCAGAAGTGGGGGTGACACATTTGCTGCAGTTCCTACAGAATGGTCTGGAGAAGGGTCTCCGACCTAACACCTTGAAGAGACAGGTGGCGGCATTGTCAGCTGTTCTGACAGAGGATGGAGAGTCCTTTACAAGGTATCCTCATATAAAATGTTTTCTAAGAGGGGCAATGTTATTGTCTTTTCCAACAGTACATAGGTTTCCATCGTGGGACTTAAATCTAGTGTTAAATGCCTTGACGGCTCCACCGTTTGAACTGCTGAGAGAGTCATCTTTGAGATTATTATCTTTTAAGACAGCTTTTCTCTTGGCTATTATGTCAGCTAGAAGAGTATCAGAATTAGCGGTGTTATCAGTCAATGAGAATTTGTGTGTTTTTGACCATGGCAAGTTGACATTGGGATTTGACCCTTCCTTCAAGCCCAAGTATTTGTCATCATTTTCACAGCCACAACTTATTCATTTGCCAACATTTTGCCTGAAGCCGGTCCATCCTCTTGAGAAGAAGTGGCATACATTAGATGTTAGACAGGCAGCTAAGGCTTACATAAGCAGAACAAAAGAGTTCCGAAAGTCAGAGGCGTTGTTACTCTCATTCCAACTGAAAACACTGCGTCAGCGAGCAAGTAAAACAGTGATCGCAGCATGGATAAAAAATTTCATTTTCATGTGTTATGATTATTCCAATCAGCTGTGACCAGTTAATGTGTGGCCACATTCAACTCGCTCTATGGCCACATCAGTGGCGTATGACTCCACATGCTCGCTGGAAGATATTTGTCATGCGGCTGGGTGGAAGGAGACATTCACCTTTATTAAGCACTACAAACTAGATAAGTTTAAGTCTTCTCAGGCGGCGTTTGGCCATTGGGTGTTGCAGACTGTGGTCAGTTAATATACCCACCCATGAGTCAGCTCCCAGGCGTAGTGGATTGATCCTCCTGTCAGCCCGAGAATGAAGAGTTGGTACTTATGTGAACGATCATTCTGGGATGGCAGGAGGAGCAATCCACACCCACCATTAAAACGCAGATTAGGATATGTAGGTGGGTTATCAGGACTGCGAAGGTACGCTGGAGAAGTTAACTGCCGGGAGAGGGACAGGAGTCAGTTGAATGGTTTTTTAACATCAAGCTCGAGAACGGCTCCTGAGTCAGGCTGGCACGAGGATCAAACCCCAGGCATAGTGGATTGCTCCTCCTGTCATCCCAGAATGATTGTTCACGTAAGTACCAACTCTTCATTTTCCTAAGTTCACTGATATTAGGTTTCTTGAAGTCCAGAGTGTGTAGCTACATTTGGCTTTCGTTTTCCTCTATATAACAAATCCCAAGAGGACATGCTTACTTCTACCTAAGAATCCCACTGTAGCCATCTCTGACCAGTTCATTTCTGTCAGTTAAGATCAAATCCAAAATAGCAGATCCCCTTGTTGCCTCCTCCAACTTTTGTACAACGAAACTGTCTGAAAGGCTAATGGAGGAACTTGTTGGACCATATTTTTTGTTAGAGTTTGGCTTCCAACAAATACTAATGTGGGAGAAGTCTCCTATTACTACTATATCTTTCCTTTTTGAATGGTTAGTCCTTTGTTTTAGGAAGGAATCATCCAACTCTTCAGTTTGTATGTTACTTTCCTCCAAGTATCTTCCTCCTGTGTACAACCCCTTCTTCTTCTCTTTCCCCAAAGACTGATTGTATGGCTGAATTTTTGAATTAGGACTTGGTTCAACATGTCATTAGGTGCTGTTCTTTGTTTTTGTACGAGGATATTATAGCTCAAATGAAAATTGCAATAATTCTGAAAGCCAGGTAATTTGTGCCATATGTGCACTTATCAGAATGTTTATTGTTTAGACTACTGCTTTATCATATTGGAATGGTATTGTTAAAAAAAGATTTCTTCAGATGCCTTATACATTATAGAGTTGATAGTACTGAACAATCTTTTAAGGCTGTTATATCGCTTACAGCGATAATGTGTAAGGAACTAGAAATATAAAGTCAAATATTAATAGAGGGGTACCTCAGTTAATGAAGTAGATGTGTTCCTGGACTTGTTTACTCATTTATTTACTTGTTTAATAGAAAAATTGGTACAGAGGTAGAAGCAACATGGAAAGAATAGGAATAGATTTCTAAGCTAAAAAAAAGAGCAGTTCAAAAATGTTCTAGCAAGCATGTTATTGAAAACTATCATGTGAAATGAAGTAACCAGGTTGAGTAGGACCTCTTGAAAGCTTCGCAGATGACACCAAATTGGGAGGGGTTGCTAATATGCCAGAGGACAGGATCAAAATTCAAAATGACCTGGACAGATTGAAGAGCTGGGCCAAGGCTAACAAAATGAAATTCAACAGAGAGAAGTGTAAGGTCCTACACTTAGGTAAGAAAAAATGGAATACAGAAATATAGAATGGGGGACATGTGACTGGATAGCAGTACGTGTGAAGGGGATCTAGGAGTCTTAATAGACCACAAGCTGAACATGAGTCAGCAGTGTGATGCGGTAGCCAAGAAAGCCAATGCAATTCTCAGCTGCATCAATAGGAGTATGGTGTCTAGATCAAGGGAGGTACTGGTACCACTCTACTCTGCTTTGGTTAGACCTCATCTTGAATACTGTGTCCAGTTCTGGGCACCCCAATTCAAGAAGGACATGGTCAAGCTGGAGCAAGTCCAGAGGAGGGCGACCAAAATGGTGAGAGGCCTGGAAGCCATGCCCTATGAGGATAGACTTAGAGAGCTGGGTATGTTTAGTCTGCAGAAGAGAAGGTTAAGAGGGGACATGATAGCCATGTTTAAATATTTGAAGGGACGTCATGTAGAGGAAAGAGAGGGCTTGTTTTCTGCTGCTCCAGAGACCAGGACAAGAAGCAATGGATTAAAGCTGCAGGAAAGGAGATTCCACCTGAACCTCAGGAAGAACTTCCTGACAGTCAGGGCTGTCTGTCAGTGGAATGTGCTGCCTTGGAGTGTAGTGGAGTCTCCTTCTTTGGAGGTTTTTAAGCAGAGGCTTGATGGCCATCTGTCAGGACTGCTTTGAGAGGGTTCCTGCATAGCAGAGGGTTGGACTGGATGGCCCATGTGGTCTCTTTCAACTCTACATTTCTGTGATTCTATGATTCGTCCAAAATGCATCCAGGGATTTTTAAAATTTTTCTTTCTTTTACCAGCTTCCACTTTTCTTATGCTTTCCATTTTGGTGATTTTACTGATTAATATACATACTAGGGGTAGTTGTTGAGGTTGGCTTATTTGATCTCCCCTTTTATCTCTGTTCTTCTGTTCATGGTCAGTTTGGCAGCTGTAGTGCTGTAGGCAGGCAAACATAGCTACAGCAGAATTAGAGAGCAGAATCCCGTGCTTTCCCAATTCAGGTATTATTTATTGTTTACTACAGACATGATGCTGTAACCCAATACCAGAAGTATGTGTTTCTCCAGTCTTCCTTCAACACTCTTCAAATGCTGATGCTGCTGAAAAGCTTGCACTTAGACAGAGGCCTAGTATTAAAGGGGAACTGGGCAAGCATTAAAAACTTTTTAAAAGTAGCTTCTTTGTCAGAGGCTTTGTTAACTGAGGTATGCCTATATTTCACTTTCCAGGTGTTATAATGGATAAATTGTATTAAATTGTAAATTGTAGATTGTATTATTGTATTCAGCATATGTTTTTACTTGTTTGGGGTGGTCCTGAAATTATTTTGCAGAACAAAAAGTTCAGGAGCTTGCTGAGGAAAGAAGACAATTGACTGCAGATTTAAAAGCAACTATGCAGGAAATACATGAGGCAGAACGTCGTGCTTCAGAAAGGGCTC
Organism: Ctenosaura bakeri; assembly: GCA_948474755.1. Lineage (NCBI taxonomy): Eukaryota > Metazoa > Chordata > Lepidosauria > Squamata > Iguanidae > Ctenosaura > Ctenosaura bakeri. Next base: position 10,282 of record CAOLHI010001255.1, read on the forward strand.
TAATTGAACAATCCTCAGGTTGGTAAAAAAATGAATGAGGTAGTTTTTTGAAAAAGCATCTAAAATGTTTATTTTTGTTGCAAGATGGTTACATCATGAAGTACCATTCCATCACCTCTTGAAGTGTTTTACTGTTAATAATTTTAATCTTGACTTTGTTTTTAATTGTAACCTTTCAGTATGTAAGCTTGGGAGAAAGGTGGGATAAATATGATGATGATCATGATGAGAACCATTATGCAGCTTAAAAATTATTTTAAAATGCAGCTATTCATGATTAATCAAATTATTAATTATACCATTTTCTTTAATTAAGTGAAGCTTATTGCAGACCTGTTACATGCTTATAGGCCAGTGCTTCTCAAACTTAATGGAACAGTTCACATGGCACATAGTTTATTTGAAAGTGCACACTTTTCTTACTAGACCTAGAAACTGAATTTTTGCAAAAATACCAAGAGAAAGAAATACAAGGGTATAATGAGTTGGGCCTGTGCCACCAGGCTGACTGGGTTTGGAGTCTTTATTAGTATCATGGCCAAATGTTAATTGTTGTCCAATGACATGGTAAATGTTAATTTGTATTAGTGACCTTAACTCATTTTTTTCTTTTTTTGCATTAACTTGGCAGCTTGAGGCTGGGAAAATGTATGAGGTCTGAAAGTAGACTGTGGGGGTGATTTTTTCCCCTGAGATTAACTTGCTTGCACCCAGTCTCATAGCTGTTGGGAGGGGAGATGGGTCACACTGGCACACTTTTGATTTTTTTTTTGATTTTTTTTTTTTTTGGTACTATATAACTCTAGGGAGTCCATCTTCCATCAGCCTTGCTCAGGGAGGTTTCACCAAAGTGTCCCATTTACCTAGCAAAGGGAATTGAATTGCTGGGCAGAGGTAATTTGTATAGACAGTTGATTAGAGGTCATGTATTGACTGTGAGAAGACACTGGACCCCATCAGCAAAAGGGCTGGGATGCTTCTTTGCTGTATACCATCAGCTGCATCATTTGCTGCCAATGCAGTTTATCTTCTAGCACTAGTGTGTGACTATCTGTACATATTTTGTGACTTGAAATTTATAGAATGTGAAAGGATATGTCACTCTGATTAGAACCTAGACTTTTGTTGTATAAAGTTTGGGCAACTGAGATCACTGGAAGAAGAGAATTGGATAACAACACTGAGGCATTGCTATTGATTTTTGCTAAGCAGATACTCACTTCCCAACTTATACAGGCTTGTGTCATGTCAATCTCTAGCAAAACCAGGACATAGAAGTAGGAGGGGACCATAAAAAAGAACCCCAGCCTTTTGTTTTTATGGTTACTGCCACTACTCAAAACTTAACGTAGCATTCCCTTCTTCATTCTTCCCTTCCTCAACTCATGGAGTCTTGATAAAAGAAACTAAAGATTAATCTTAAACAACAACAACCGCTCTGGGACAATGGTTGCCTGAAGTGGCCAGCATGAAATCAAATAGTTACTACTGTGCAGGTGTGCATGCACAAGCAAAGATGGGGAGGGGGGACATTTTGTTGCCAAAACCAAACACTTAAGTTTCTTTTGGGGTGTGCATGGGGGGATGCAGCCCTCCAATATCCCATGTGACTACCTCAACCCCTGGCAATTGCCAGCTCCTACGTTGTGGGTAGCAAGGATATAAGAGCAAGATGATTCAGCACATGAGTAAGTCTCACTGAATTCACTGGAGCTTGCTTCTAATAAGGGATATGTGCGATGGTAATATTTTCCCTAACTATCCACACGGAAAAGAGCATCAGACTTTTTGATCTGCTTTCAGATGAAGCAGTTGTAGGAATTTTTGCAATAAGTTCTCATAAAAATGTTGTAGTTCAAGTTTTAAGAATAGGATTGTATGGAATGGCACACTGAGACTTCATATTTTAACAAGATTGTTTCCCTCATTGCCTTTTTTTAGAATGACATTTAATACAGTACTTCCTAATAAAATGGAGGAGGAATGATCCACCCATTCTGTAGAAGTGTATTTTTTGACTTCAGATATTCCTTTCTGTTATAATGGCAACCATCAGTGAGTGGTGAAGGAGGAAACCATTTTTAAATGGCAGTTCTTTTTTTTTTCCAATTTCCAAAATTTGGGAAACACTGCAGAACAACTAAGGCAATTTTCCGTGTGACAGGGCTGTCTCAGTTCTCAGACAGGATGGCAGCAGTTGGCAGGTTGTGCTTTTGTGTAACATTGTTTCCAGCCCACTGCCATCCTGTCCCCAAGGTTGCACTTGTAAAATGGAAAAAAAATCCATTTTCTGCCTGCAATCATGTGGCGCTCTCATCCCTCCCGGCCATGCAGAAGCCATGGAAGTGCAATGGCAATGCTTCCTTCTGTACTGCAGCAATGGAAAGTGCCTGGCTGCACTGCGGAAGGAAGAAGTGGTGTTGATGTGTTCCCTTCCAGACCCAGGATTGCAGCACGATGACATGGAAGAGCGTCGCCATGTGGAAATGACCTAAGGTTATTAGCCTAGGATTGGAAGAAGGGTCAGCGTAGGTCTATGAGGCTAAAAGACAGTCCAGAAAATGGGAGGAAGTCCCTTTCTCTTATCTGCTTCTCTCCTGCACCACATGTATCTTCAGTACAAACTGAGTTGCATCCTGTCACTTCCAGTAATTTTCTGTGGAAAACAAAATGGAGGAGACTCTTATTCTATGTCTTCCAATTTTTTCACCTCACTCCAAAAGACAGCGGAAACTAAACATCTGATTTCAAGATGGGTGAAATGTCTGGAATCATGTCCATTTCGGATAGTATTAGTTACCACTTCATTTCTTCTCAAATCCTCTTTCTTCAGCTGTCAGCTAAAGATCTGTGTGGCCTCCAGTTTGGCACATTGGATGAGAGAAAATTGCAGTGGTTGGTTCACTGGGAGCCAAACACTTCTCTCATACTTACAGAGTCTGAGGGAACCCCTATCTAGGCTCTCCCTGTGGTTCCAACCCCAAGGCTCCAGAGAATCACCTTGCTGTTTTATCCTTAGAATCTTCCTCTGGATCTGATACTCAGACCTCAAAGTAACCTCTGTACTGAGCAAGTGGCTGTGTTGATTGATTTGTGGCCATTTCTCCCTTTCAATTCTTCAGTGAAAACCCTTGGACACAGCACTATAATAGTGTAGTGCGGAAATAGGCTGGGTCTCCAATAGATTTCATCACTTTATGTCTTACAGTGTCCAATTTCTCAGCTGCTTTTATCTCCCACCAGCATATTCAAGCGTATCTGACCAAATCAGCATTATGGCAGGAAAGTATGCTGTCAGCTCACATCTCTCTCTCTCGCGCGCTCTCTCTCTCCCGCTCTCTCTCTCTCGCTCGCTCTCCCCCTCTCGGCCCTGCCCAGTAAGTCTAGGCTTGTACAGGTCCCATTATTGTTCTACCCAGCTGAATGACAACAGTGATGAACTTAGCCCAGAATCACCAGAAGCAAGAATTCCCACAGCATTCCTCTCCTGCCCTTCCAAGTGACACACACATGATCATATGCACAGATGTTGATCTCATCCATTCTCTGCCACATCTTCTTCTGCTCAGTAGATTGTGCTGTGGCCATGGTGTATCTTGTGCTGGGAAGTTGAAACTGATATAGCAAAATATTGGACATGAATGCCTAAACCAGGGCAAATATAAGTTTCAAATGCCATTTCCCAGGTCCTGAATACTGACCACTCATTCTGCTGCCACAGTGGTGGCTCCTATTTTGAAGTAAGGATCTCAAATTCAGCCACTGACATCCCTCAAAGTGTTGGGCAAGTTCTGAGAATAGTGACAAATCAAAACCAGGTGAGGGAGGACTACTTAGCATGGATAAGAAGCCTGCCAGCCCTTTAGGCCAGCTTTCAGTTAATATCTTTACAGCCTTACCCAGGCTATGTAATGCAAGTGTCAGCCTTGGACTTGCATATTCAAATCCTTATAAGTCCTCTTGGCAGGACACACCCCCAACCTGGAGTTTCTGGCTCAATTTATCAATTTCCCAAAACTCAGAGCCCTGCAAAATTCAGTTATAAAAGCTGCTGTAAATAACTTTTCTTCTTTGTGGTCTCTGACTCACACAAATGGGGTCATTTGTGCCTGTGCATTGCACAATTCAGAACCCATTAGGAGCCTTCTTGAAGTATGTTACAATCTCAGAAATCTCTCTGCTTTGTCTAATGGTTATGACTTGTCTTCTGCTTCAGCTTTGTTGACTTCTCTTGGACTTGAACTATTTAAGGTATTTGATTTTTGGTTAGTAGACAAACATCAAAGTCTTCAAAACCTCTACTCTTACTCAAAAAAGCTGTGCTGCCAGGTGCAGATTCATAGTTTGTGGGGCAATGCCCTGCTCCTTGAGGTAGGCAGGATAATGCAGAACTGTGTACTCAAAAGCAGACCAGGCTGATCTGTAACCTTCCTGACTACCAAAAGACCTCCACACCACCCTGCTGTAGATCTTCAGAGCACTCCTATATAAGGGTGCATTGCCAAGATGGCAGAGCTCCTCCAGAAATGCTGTGGGATGGAGGTCCACATTCAGTGCTATGGCACAGGACTTGTCACTCTGAAATCAAGACAGTCTACAATTCCATTTTTTTTTTTTTTTTTTGAGTCCTGGAAAATAACAGGCTGAGTTAGCAGAGAGGCACAGCAGGACAAATGGGTACACAGGTCTCATCACCCTTTTTGACTGTGACAGCTGTCTCTTAATAATATTTTTCATCACATAACTGTCAGAGCAAAAGTGCACACTTTTGTTAGCAAAGGTCTGTGTCCAAATGGAAACTGCTACCAGACTTGGAAAGAATCCCCAGAAAGGTGAGATTGTGGAAAATGTCTCATCCATGACTCAGTCCCATATTGAGTACACCAATGCACTTGCAAATAGACCCCACAAGCCAACACTATCAGATGCATCTGACAAAATGCCCTGTCCTATGACACCATCCTGTAAGCAAAATTATTTAATTATTTAATAGTTCTCATGGCACAATCAACTTGCTTTCTGGTAGACCTGAAACCCCAAAAAGGGAGAGAGGGAGAACCCCCCCCCCAATAAACACAAAAAGAAAGGCTGCAGGATTTTGAACCCATTTTGACATAAAAGGCAGTGGTGAGGCAAAAAAGCATACAAAGTACATTTGGGTAATTAAGTTTTAAAGGAAAGAGAGGGCCTTTCCTCACTGCACTGTTATAGTGCTCTTATAGTGCTCACTAGTGGTCTTAGAGCACTGTAACAGTGTAGTGAGGAAATGGCCAGAGAATAACAGAGTGTAGATTTCCATAGAATTGTCAGGAATACATATTGTATATTTTACCATTGATCTGTTCAATGAAATACAGCCAGGTGCTGCAGAAGTTGCCAAATGTTTCTATATTTCTCAATAACCTCAATTTAGAACAGTTTTTTCCGTATGTTCCAGGAACCATTGGGAGGTAATCTTCTATTTAAAGTTAAATCATAGAGATTTTTCCGATTTGCTGCTGATACAAGATGAGCTGCAGTATGAATAAAGGCCTTTATGTTGCAAGGACTTGCCATCATCCAAGAATAATGATAATAGACTAATGTCTAAGTCATAAGGGATAGTTTGGTTAGTGATTGCACTGATTTTAGAGAAACCAACTGACCAAAAGTTCTCTCAAATTGGACAAGATCACCACAAATGCAAAAGTACCTTCTACACTTTTCAGCATCAGCCACTTTTTAATTAAATGTTTCAAATGAACTGGAGTAAAGTACCTTCTTTGGATAATTGTGAATGAATGTTCTGAGAGAGCAGACAAAAAAGATGTAAAAGATTATTTAGACCATAACCTGCACTAGGCACATTCATTTCACCTCTCTGTTAGCAGCTTTTTGTCCTGTCCTAAAATGTGCAGTCTGTGATGGAAGATGAAAGAAATATTTGTCATTTATACAAATAATCCAATTTTTGAAATATTTTTCTTCTCTTTGTATTGCTTTGCAAGACTGTGGACATTTGAAACTAGTTTTTGAAGAACATTTGTTTTCACAGACAAAGAATTATATGACTTATTTGAAAAGAAGCACCTGTTGCAAGCAAATTTGGAATCCAAATTGAAAGAAATACAGGAAGCTCAGGCTCTTGAAGCTGCCCATCCAGGCAGTATCGCTGGTAGGTGTGTTCTGATTTTTGATGCTTCCAGTTACAACCTGAAATATATTTAGTTCGAAGCTCCTAGTAGCTTCAACTGAGATTATGGTTGTGACAAAAGCATTATGAAGTGTAGGTGATTGTTTCTCCAATAGTATTATATAATGTGCCATACAGTGGGTAACTTATGTAACGTTCCACACAACGTAACACTAAACTCTGGTGTTAGAAATCATGTGGCCCTCCAGATGCTGGCCTGCAAAGTCTAGCATTCATCACCAAGTGGCTGTTATGGCTCTACACCATTGGTTGTTACATATCAGCATCTAGCGGGCCACACAATTTATGCTCCTGCACTAAGCCATATTTTAGTATTAATGGCAATACATCTTTCCCATATAGATTCTTCTTTTCTTTGCCACAGCTATAATGAAGAGTTTGGAAACTTTCAGTTCCTTTCAGTTAGATTAACTGCTGTTTTTCATGGTAATCTGGAAAAACTGTGGTTAGTTTCAAGTTTTCAGTGATGATTAGTAGAAACCTCATATCATAGTAAATTAAAGTGTTTGACATCCGATTGCCAAATTACAGTTTATGGTTGATAAATGGATAATTTACACAAATAAAAGCAGAAGTTTCTAATGTCTATCTGGCTCTTCTGGAGGAGGAGAGCTAACAACGGGGCATTTTTACGTTCAAATATAGCCAAAATAAGGAAGGGCCCTTTCTTGTTAAGGCCAAAGATACTATAGTTCAAAAGTAAAATGTAATAAAAAAACTAAATTTTGAAAGATATGTATGGATTTATCACAATATATTAATGATTTAAAACAATGTTGTATGATTTTTCAAGATCTCTGTCTAGAACAGAAGTTCCTTAGACACATGCCTAATCATATACAACTGTAGTATATATAATGTACAGGAAATAATGAAAGTACTACATAAATGCCAAACACTAATGTTTCCAGATATTCCATTAGTATTTCCAGACATTACCAAAATTGTATGCAGTATAGTTATGAAAGCATATACTAATATTTTATGAACCATCTTGAATATGTTAAATAGAGCATAAACTAGAGGAGCTAGCTCAGGAAACACAACGTTTAACTGAAGACCTAGAAAAAACACTTCAGGATATACAAAAAGTAAAGCTTTCTTCTTCAGGAAGAGGTCCAGTTGAGAGGCCTACTGGTAAGTACAGAGTAAACTACCATGAATTTTAAAACAGGGTTAGACTCAGGGTTGCATTTGTTTTGGGCTCTTTTCTGCAGGATAGCACCGCTCTGGCATGGGCTCATGAGAGGAGTGGGACCATGACAACGCTTCCACATGGCATTGTTGTGGTACCGTCCTTCTCATGTCCCCAGCCAGCACAATCGCAGGGTATATCATTGATGGAAAAACTCCAGCAATGGCCCCCGATTGCACAAGGCTTCCATTGCAGTCAGCCATGCAGAAGGGCTAGCAGCACAATCATGTGCTTCATTCTTCACTTCATTATAGGAAGAAAGCAAGCTGCAGGGTGGAAGGAAAGAGTGTGTCCCTTGCGCTCCCTTCAGCAGGTAGCCAGCTTGGCTATGGAGGGGGAGCGTTGGGGACACACTCTCATCTCGGCAGATGCACTGCTAGGATTGCGATGGGATGATGCAGGAGAGCGTTTTCCTATGGAGAGGGCCTCAGTGTTCCAAGCCTCGTGATTACTATGATCAGTGTGTTATCAAATGGCAAGGTGTTGGTGTGATATTTCCATTGTGCCTGGACTGAGCTCCACTGTAGAATGTCTTGCTCATCTAGCTACCAGTGCCATAAGTGAGACCAGCAGAGGTAGCACTTTAGTATTGTCTCATTGTTGCTAAATTGATTTTAAGTTGAGACTGCCCAGCTACCAGTGTGCAGCTATCAAAGGAAGGAATGCTTAAATTAGACCTGGATATATTTTATGTATTTTAATGCTTTGTGAACTTCTCCCTCCCTCCCTCCCTCCCTCCCTCCCTCTGTGTGTGTTTATGTGTGTGTTTGTGGTTAAGAATACCAAACAAATAAAGTAACCAAAATGTATTGCAGAGGTCAGTAGTTTGCAAACTGTTTTGTAATGGAATTATTTACCTTTGAACATTCATTTTTCTTCATCACCAGAAGTGGCATTCCTACAAAAGGAAAGCAGAATAAAACAGGAAAAATATATATATTTTTTATAAGCTCTCCTGCAGTGGTGATCAACATGAGATCAATCAAGCTTAGCTTTATGTTTCACACTGATTATAGGAAGCACTGAGCATGCTTTGTGTGTGTGTGTGTCTTCCTATCAAAATGTGAGTTTTGTGCTTGCTGTGGTGGTTCTTTGCATGCATGTATGGAGCTCTTGGTTAAAGAACTTTCCTTTAAGTCATTGCAGTAGGATTGTGGGGTATCATTAGAGACTTAAAGCAAATTGTCTTACAAAAATTCCAAAAGGATTTGATGCTGTATCGACAAAGGAAGAAACACATCTTTAAACATTACCAGTTTTTAAAATATATTCTTTCCTTTTAAATAACTTCATGAGCACCAAGGATATGTGAAACAATTTTCTCAAGAATACTTGAAAATTCCTTTTGCAGAAAGGGAATTGTATGAACTGTCAGAAAAGAAGCAACTGTTATTAGAAAACTTGAAAGAATTACAAGAAGCTCAAGCTGTGGCAGCTACCCAGCCTGGCCTTGTTGGTGGTACGTATGCTGTTTTATTGTTTCAGCTAAATACTAAATACCAGTTCTTGGAATTAAGATGATTTAATTGCCAAGGCCACTTTGCCTGTGTATATAGTTTTCTTTCTGAAATACAATTTAGGTAGCTAGGACCCACAAAAAACCAAAAAAACCAAATGCTGTTTGGAATGTTCCTAGTCAGTGTTCCAGCCAGCCATGATTTCCATTCCCCCAACAGTCCACTCCCATGCTCTACCAGAGGTTGCTCTCTTCTGCTTCTTTGATAGAATTTTCTCTTCCTTTCTTCTAATTATGTCTCTCTTTCAGATCTGATCTAGAATGTTCATTGGTATACGGGAAGGAAAGTACTCTGCAGGTGCATATAATGTCATCACTGGGCCATTCTGAATATTTCCTTCTATCTTTCTTCCTAAATATTTTTCTGTGTCTGTGAAATTTGAGCCCAGTTTTTCCTATTTATCTATCCTAATTCAGTACCCAAGTTTGCTGTTATTATTATGTAGTAAATATGCTATCTCAGTAAGGGCTATTTGTTTATCTCTATGGAGGCCAGTGTTTGTAATAATCAATGGAAGACTAGAGAAAGATGCCTTTAGAGAACTACCTGTAGGGAGAATAAGAGAGATAGTACCTGCTACCATTGGAATATGATTGAGCCAAAAAGTGGTAAGTGAAAACAAGTGAAATGAAGCCTGAAACAGACTGTAGGTGAAGCAATAGAGCACAACAGGAAATACAACAGAGAACCCTGGTTATTTATGTTTACCTCTATTGTTATGGGCAACATCCAACTCGATTTTTCCTTTTGATCCAAGCTAAGGACCTTTCCACACTACACTTGATGCAAACCTAGATCAGGAAGGGTTTGGGCATGTTCAACACAGTCCATAACTACATCTAGGAGATATTCACTTTCTGTATCCCTTAGAGGTTATATGTTTTTCAGCAGACTGGTAAGAACTAAGTATACATTCATTAGACATTACAAAATGGATAAATATTGTTTAACACAAGTGGCCTTTACTGAAAAGTTTGGCAGACAGTACTGCAGTGAAGCAGCCACTATCACCCATATATGGAGGGCTTGGATAGGTCCCATGTGATATTGTTACTCTAAAAGCTGGGGGAACTTAGAGGTCTACTAGCAGTGCTAGCATTTCCTTAGAATTTGGGGAATTACTGTATTTGCTGATGTATAAGACTCACTTTCCCCCCTGAAAAATACTGTTTGAAATGGGATGCGTCTTCTATGTTGATGTGTCCTATACACTAGCAAATAGTATTTGCCAGTGTATAAATGGGGTGTGTCTTATCCATGGCTGCATCTTACACGCTGGCAAATATGGTATTAGCTCAAAGGAAGCCTGTGAGGGGGGGTCATGGCAGGATTTTTTCATCTGTGTATACCAGTACTAACTGTAGAGAGGACTCCAGTTAGAAATTGAAAGAGTATTTTATTGGAAATTAATAGACACACACAAGAAATCAAGAAATCTCACAAACCATACAGGGCTATTGAAGGAACAGGAGAGAAAGATTGGATAAGAGAGATTTTGAGTGGAAGGGGTGATATTTATTAGCCCTGAAGCAGTGGAGTGGTTCAGACAGGAGTTTGAGGGCAACATGGAAGAACAGGAGTCTGGGGTGCAGTGTGACACCCAATGTACTAGTAAATTGCTCAGGCTGGAGCTGTGGTTTTTGTACCCTATTTCCTACCCTGAAGAGGTGTATGTTAATAACTTTCTGGCAGAGCGAACAAAGGGGGCAGGAATGGGCTGATTGTTTTAACTTTAGGTGACAAAGCATTGGTGGGAGTCATGACAGTGTTTTAATATCTTAGGTAAAGTGAATAGGGAAAGTCTCTTTTGGATATGTTCAGGGGTGCCCAACGTATCCAAGCAAGGGTGCTTGACTGCTTAACCTGGGCAGTTTTCTCTTCTATTGTGTTTGAAGGTCAGGTCATTGAGAGGATTATCGCAGAGCCATTAATGTCAGGGGTTTTCTTCTAATCTTCTTGAATTTATGACCTGGCCATTCTGAGGCCATCCTGACCTAGCATAAACTTGCAGTCAGTATCCTTTTACCACATGTTTCCCAGCCATAAGTGTCTAATTTAATAAGAAAATGATGTTTCTCACCAATTTTGCTATCCAGCAGGACAGGTGGTGTAAGGTGTGATAACAATGTGGATTGCTTCTCTGCACCATGTGCACCAATAAACTATTGGTAGTCATCACAAATTCATAATTCTTGGAGGTACAGAGGAGCAATTCACCTCTACCTGGACTTAGTGGCTGCTCAGTGCATATTTTTCAGATCAGACATATTGCTTTATGTCTCTTCTATCTGTTTTGGTACTTGGTCTGTTGATTAGGCTATATAATGAAACAAGAGAGAAGGGAGTTCACAGTTAACAGAAAGAGAGTTGATGGATTCTTGCCTCTGAGCTGATGTGAGTGAAACACCCCACTTGATGTAGATTTCTCCTCTGCACTTCCAAATTAGCGCACAAATCAGAAGCTACATTTTTGTTATTTTTCTAGAGTAGGTCATCCCCACAAAAAATTCATCCGAAAATGTGACCAATAAGTGAGTGCTGGGTTTTACTCCTGAGTTTTCTAGCCTATTTTCAGTGTCTGAAGGATTTCAAGAAATTGAAGATGTTAAGAAGGAAATGTTTGGGACACTTTTTTCATGATTCTTTTAATGCTGGGGGCCTTTAATGCTGGAGGCTTTGACCGGGGGTCTAGGAAACTTGGGGACTGCAAAAATAGGTTTAAAACCACATGCAGTCCATAGGCTGCAATTTCCCCACCCCTGCATTATGGAAACATATCTACAAATGCAGTTTCATCCAAAAGTGCCATGAATTCACACAAGAATGCCTTTCTTGTGTAATAGTATAATTCAGACATACCGGCAAACTAGTTTGCCAAAACTGTGATTTGCATCAGTTTTAGAATATAGTGTAAAATGCCTGCTTTGGCTACACATTATGAATTTGTTTATACCGTCAGTAGGGTACATGGCATCAGTTCATATATCAAACAAAACCATAAGGTTTTTTTTGGTTTTCTAATGTAAGTTAATAAGCAGTGTACTGAACATTCAAGAATTAAAAGATAATGCTAATTGAAATTAAATCTTTTCAGATAATATTGAGTATTAATTGCACTATTTTATTTCATGTAGTTATTTCAAATAAAATTAATATTTCTATGAATTGTTCTGAAATTATTTCATAGAAATAAAACAAAAGCAACTAGCTGAGCAGAAAAGACGTTTAGCTGCAGATCTAGAAGCAACTATGCATGATATAGAAAAGGCACAATGTGCTTCAGAAATGCCTGTAACACTACAACCCAATGGTAAGTAGAAAGTAAATGACCTTTTATTTTTAAAACAGGATATATAATGTAAGTATTCACAGCTGACTCCTTCAGGAGGCTTGAATTCAAGACAAACTCGAGAGAGAAAAACAAGGTTGGGGAACAGGGTGAGAGTTAAGGCTGTATTGTCTTTGTTTTAATTTAACTATACTGACCTGTGTCATGATTGTTTTAGTATATGTGTACTGATGATCAACACAGTCTTGAAACCATGGCAAAAGAAATCAGACATAACATAATATTAGCATAGAGGGGGATGGTAAAGTGCTGCCCATTGGCTGTATGTCACCCAAAGACCATTTTTGTGACCCCCAAGGGCCCCCCATAGGTAATTTTGCACCTTAATGTCTGCTAGGGGGTCTGGGGCATTGTTGCCATTTTTTGATCCCCTTCCTCAGCTTATTTTAGGCCTAGAAGAGGTCTTCTTAAAAAACAGGAAGTGGCTTCCTGTTGCTACCTCTTGCTTAAAAAAGGCTTCGCATGGGCCTAAAATGGCCCATGAAGCCTAAAAACATTGCAAGATGGTCCCCATTCCCATTGAGGTCTGTGAGGGTGTGATCCTCCAAGATATCCTGGGGAACTAATGTGGCCCTAGCCTTCCACAATTGGTGCTGTTGCAATGAGAGTACTTAGTAAAAAGTATATTGAGAGGGCTGATGTCTTCTCATTGGGGCTCTGGAATTTATTGACATTGGTTCTGTCTTGGTGAAGTCTTAATTGCAAACCTTTCTCCTAGACCATCACATGAAATTCTGTGATGCTGTCAGAAACCAGGTCCCTTGTAAAGTTACTTTGCTAAATTCTGAGAAGAAATTAATTTGTCTCTGCTTACCTCTCATCAACAGACAAAGAAGCTACTATCATTTTAATTAAATAATTGATTTATGAATGAAGTTTCTCACTCTGTCTCTGTGTAACATTTTGCCACTGTTTTGCAAGACTGATTGTAGAAAATTTAATTGTGCAGAAAAGGAATTATGTGAACTGCTAGAGAAGAAGTACTTGTTACTAGAAAATTTGGCATCCAATCGGAAAGAGCTACAGGAAGCTCATGCTCTTGCAGATGCCCAACCAGACAGTGTCAGTGGTATGTATGCTATCATTTTTCATGCTGTCAGTTGACTTGGACTGAAATTTCTTCAAGTTTAATTTAATTTAATTTATGGTCCTTGCCATTATTGCTCACATAGTTAGAATACGTTATATTATGTCAGTAAGAGCCACTGCTTGCATTTTAAAATAACAGTTTTGTTTTATATGTCTTTTTAAAATATTTATACCAAATATTATCATTCCAGAGAAATCAGAGTAACCAACAGTAATTGATAGTAATGAAGCTATCAATTTAAAATAAAATAGAAAATAACAAAGCTAAGTCAGAAAAATAAGCAAAGAATTATAACAATCCAAAAAGACCAAACCCTAAAAGAACAAAATCAGAAGGCATTACAATAAAAAGGGTGTATGAAAAAGGTAAACATCTTCAGTTATTTAGCTGGTCCCAAACACCTCTGTGAAAAGTCCGGTTTCCACTAAGTATCTGAAAACATTGCTGGGGCTAGACAGGCATTTTGTTTATCTATTATGACTGTTTGAAAGATCTGCTCCTTTTGGACAATCATTGTACTTCACTTGTTGGGGAAACATGGAACAGAATCTCAAATGCTAATGCAATGGAGAGGAAGAAAAAAGGCTTTAATCCATTTAGGATTTGTAAGGTAAGAATCAGCATGTTAAATTGAACACAACTGAATAGATAACTACTTCAGAACAAGCAGCAGCTGAGTAATGTGCACTAAATAATCTCCGACAATAGTCTGATAGTAGCATTGTACACCAGTTCACAGTCCTTGACACTGCTTATGTACAGTTCCATGTAGAACACATTACTGTACAGTTGCCTATCTACATGTGCAACTTTGACTTTCACAGTTATCATTATTTGTGAGTTTCTTCAAACCCTGCCAACCCACTCCCGCTTCAGGTGCTTCTTTTCCTGAGAACCTTCCCTCTCAGCTGCTCCAATCAGGCTACACAGCCCTTTGAAAGCCTTCCTCCAGTTCTCTTTTTCCTCCACCACCAACTGCCTGTCCAGCTAGGTACAGCTTGCAGCCCAATTTCCAAGGACCACATCTCTCCCCCGATGCTCCTCCACACCCAAGGAAGGAGATGAACAGGAGACAGGAAGTATAGGGCCACCATGCCAACCCAGCCCCTTCCCACTCCATTCCATGACTGGTTTGGACCCTGGGTGCCTATTCTCCCCATCGTTCCTTGGGCCCCCTTCCTACAGATGCACACACACATATTTTCATATTTGTGGCTTTTCCACTTTTGCGAGGGTCCTGCATCCATAATCCTAGCAAATTGTATTGTAATTGATTAACAAGTACTGTATATATACTAAGTCTGAATATTAAAAAACAAACAAACCCAGAAATAATGCATATGAGTTAGACTGTTGTATTTAGAATATATTCATGTTTTCTTCTGAACTGGCTTGGAATTGTTTTGTAGATCACAAATTACAAGTGCTAACTGAGCAAAGAAAACATTTGACTGAAGATCTAAAAGCAATTGTGCAAGATATACAAGAAATAGAACATCTTGCTTCACAAAGAGCTCTAGTTGAAAGTAAGTAGGGATGGGTAAATAAGTAGGGATTTGGGAAATATTTCCCAAAAATGGTTGGAAAAGGTATTTCTTGAGTTTTGAGAAACCCTGATGAGAAGAATCCTGGACTTGTGAGAATCTTCACAGTTTGGGACTTACTGTACCCCAAATTCACACATAGTACAGGAAGAAGCATTTTCTGTGAGGAAACAGCATTTTCTTTGCAAATATTATATGCTTTGCATATAACATTTTGTAGTTGGGGATGTATTCTAAGCAACATTTGTGTATGGTATTATTTTCTGCACAGAAGGTGCTGTTTCCTATGCAGAAAATGAGATTTTATGTACAAAAAATACTTTATTACATGTGAGTTTTGTACAGAAGTCCTGAACTATGCAATTTTCAAAGACTTTTTCAAAGTAAGAAGAAAATTGCTAAAATTACCGATTTCTTCCTTTTAGAAGAAATTTAGCAAAGACTTACATCTCTACTGATACATAAAGAGAAAATGATCTTGACATTTTTCTTTGTGGTCTCTGGTTCACCCAAATGGGTCAACTGCACCTGTGGAGTGAATAATTTGGAAGTTTCTAGAGCTGTTATGCAAGCGTTTTGTTGGTAGCTTCTCCTCGACTGGCACATATGACCAGCCATGTTCTCGTTTAAAGTCTCAGTTCCTTTTTGTCTGCCACAGCAACAGCATCGAAAGGAAGAGTTAACTATGTGTTTTTGCTTCAGTCGTTAGGATTCTTGACTTGGACTGCTTATTCTTTCTCAGCTTTCTTCTGCCATTTGGATCAGTAACTTTGTTCACTCAGTTTGACTTGGACTGTTTCATGGCTTTTCTCTAGGCTTACTCTCTTGTGGCTATTCTGTCTCTGTTAGCCATGCTATCCAGAATTTTCAAGAAGTGTTCCACTTGTGGAGCAAAGATCCCAAATACTGATAGTCACTCTCATTGCCTTCTGTGCCTGGGAGAAAATCACAATATTGGGTCCTGCTCACATTGTAAGCTGATGGACTCTGCAGGCCTACAAAAATGCTCTTCATGCTTGAAGGCCCTCCTCTACAAGCAGACCTTGACTTGTCCTGATGCTCCCTTGACACCCACTAGATCCTTGGTTCTGCACACTTCTTCAGTGCTGACTCCTCCATCTGCCTCATGAGTTATGTCCAACGACTCTCTACCTAGGCTCCTGCAGCTGAAAGTGCCAAGTGTCCTGGATCTGATCTTGCAGTCAGTATCAGCAAGTCAAAAAGTGAGGCTTTCCATATCATATTCCTTTGCCACCAGCACACTTTCTTGATCTTGAGGCTGCTTCTCAGTGTGCCAAGTGGAGATACCATAAGAAGGAAAAAAGGTCCAAAGATCTTTCCCAACCTCAGTTGCCATTGTTGGTGGACTCTATGGTTGCATTGCCGGACCACTTGCCACCTCCTTCTCTGGCTCAAACTCTTCAGCCCTCAATCCATGCTTCTCTCTGGAAGTTGCCCAATCATCAGCCATGTCAGATGGTGAAATAGTTGACTCTTCCTCTCATGGGCCTCAGCATTCTCCAGGTCTTCCAGCTAAATCTGTGTCAGGACCATTGCCTCCTGGAACTTGTCCTAGGAATGCCCCTCCACTGCCTTCACCTCCTGCTAGGCATAGGCCTATGTCTTGATGCTCATCTTTGGGTTCATCCTGATCTTTTGTTTCATTGGCTTCAAGGGTTCAGGACCAACCTTCTCCAGTTCCTCATCAATCCATATGATACTAGCAGCCTTCTCCTGAGGCGTTGAGTCTGGACAGTTTGGCCATAGGTACTGTGCTCCATCCCTGTGACACTATCAATATTCTTCTTCCCCCTCGGAAGGGGATTTACTGTCTGAGGAAGTTGAGTACTATCATCCTGATTACTAATTACTCCAGGCATTACTCTGGTTCCTCACTGGTACACTTATGTTTATCAGTATAACAGGTAACTCCATATTCAGAAACAGTTCAATTATATCTTTAGATTTTCATATAAGGCACAATTATATAACAGCACTTTATTTAGATTCCCACTAAAGACTTAAAGCTCCCTCATTCTAGGTCAGAGTCTCTGACCAGATCCTATTAGACTTCTGCCTCTCACTAGAAGAAAATAGATAAACAATATGCTGCTGTGACTGAGCAACTCTCATGCACAGTGGTTAGGTCTTCAGGCCCCAACACAGGTTCTTCCTGCTCCTCTGTCACCTATTCAATCCAGCACTAAAGGCATATCTTCTATACAACTTGTGGTGCTATCTTTATTCATCTGCATCCCTGGACATGAAGATTAGTAACTGTGAAGAATACATGGTTGCTTATCAGCTGTTCTTATGGATTCTTTTCCCAACACAGTGTTGTCATAGAGAATGCCAATCAATACTGCCTGACACTCTACAGGCTATGCCTCCAAAGTGAAGTCTGTGGCTCTTGCCCTGAAGCACCACACCTAGCTGAGGTCCACCAATGTCACAGACGATGCCAGACCAAGCATTTTCCTGTTGATGGACTAAGACTGATGAGGCTCTAGATCACAAGGCCTTCCTTGGGATCTTCTTAACGAAATCCTTTAAGCAGAAATGATAGCAATCCAGCTTCTCCAAAAAATTGTCCTTGATTCTCCAAGTTGTAATTTGGGTACTATCCATTGCAGAGAATGGATACATCATCGAATTCAAAACTATGCCACCTGTGGGGAGATTTCAACCAATGCCATTGCCAGATGTCCCCGCCCCCCGCAAATTGCTATGCTTCTGCAGAAGGGAGCAATAAAACCACTAGCCTTTTCTTACAAAACACACTGGCTTCTATTTCCAGTACTTCAGGATTGAAAAAGGATGTGAGGAGGGTTGTTCCATTCTCCATCTGAGGGGAGTCAGTTGGTAATATGCACAATAACATTTTGGATGGTCGCTTTAGCCTCTGTCTTTCCTGTGCTGTGCAAGGGTGTCTGGTTTGTGGTGATAGATCTCAAGAACACTTGTTTCCACATTTCAATCTGGGGCCATAATTGCAAATACCTGCATTTCACCATATTGCCCTATCTCAGTCCTGCATAGCTGAGAAAACAAACTGAATATCTCTCACTTTGTTACTTACTTCCAAGCAGTAAGGAAAGAGTCATAAATAAACTCCAACATAAACAAAGGCCAGAGTTTCATGGCAAGGGAGTGTCCAAGGTCAATCCAAGCATTTGTCAAGGCATCCAGCAAGGTAACAGGTCAGATAAGCTCTAACAACTCCTGGAAAGGAAGGATGCCAGCTAAATAGACCCAAAGCCTAGCACAGCTGTGCCTTGATTGATTGTTACCGGTTATAATTCTGAGAGAGCAACGCTGACTCTCTCTTTGCTGCCTGTGCTGTGTGAAACTGGGTCTAAGTAAGTGTTCCTCTGTATCTGAAAAGAGGCAGGACTCTCTGTTGGAGCTGGCACCATCTCCTGCTCTGTTCCCGGCACCGTAACCTCTCTCTGTACAGCAGGCCCTGGCATTCCTTCTGTTTCAGCCTCTGGCGTGCCCTCTGCTTCAGACTCTGAGTCAGAGACCATGCTCTGGAAGCAGGGCATGACACATATATTATGCCATGGTCCAGTTCTGAGTTTTACCCTTTTGAACTATTGATTCCACTAAAGGTCTTTACCAAATGCACCCATGGTAGCACTTTTTCACACCAGAGGAATCATAGTGTTTCTCTACCTCAATGATTGGCTTTGTTACTAGGCCACACACCCCCATGGCTTGATATGGTTTAATAGGCAAAATATGATTTAATTGACAAAATACATTAATTGACTTTGATATGGAATATACCCTGCTATGGCTGTATAGCCAGGCTGGCCAGGAGGAAAAGACTGGTTGAACATGTGTGCTGCGAATTAGGCCAGAAAACACTTCCTTGGCTTGGTGAGGTCATAGTCAGGAAATCACCAAGGCTCTCCAGAGATAATAGACTGCTGCTAGCTTTAACACTCTGCTTTCTTAGACAATAGCAACTGGGAAATTCCCATCAGACTGCTGATTGTCTCAAATCCTCTTCCCTTCATCCTGCAATCTATACCGTTGTCCTCAAACCTGTCCACAAACACTGAACTATTGGACAATCATTAGCCTCTTTGTCATCTAATGCTAAAACCCATCAGCTCATTCCAGACCTCCTTGTCCACTCTGTGAACTCCATTGTTTACTCGGCCACAGAGGCATTCGCATCCATGCCCTTCAGGCAGAAATTGTGTATAAAACCCCTCGGTTTTGATCAGCTAGCTTGCAGTACATCGATTGCTGGTAACCACTCTGCCACTCTCATTTCTAGTTGTGTACTGTCCTTAGACAGAAATCTAAGCCACATTGCTGCTTCTTTGTTGCTCTTCTGGATTGGTAAATATTGCCCACTCGCTGAAGTTTCTCTATCTATCAACCTTTCCTCTCTTTACTGTCAGCCTTCCATGAGCATGTGACTGTTTGGATCTTGTGTGTGAGTGATTGAACTCTCTTAGTAAAACATTTTAGTTTACCTTTTGAATCTCTAGCTTATTCTTCCCTGCATGAGACCCCATAAACATTGGTGCCAAGATCTCATTAGGTTACCCTTCTCTCACAGGCCTCTTAATTGAGCTAATAATTTTCTACCTTTGCATGGAGGTACTGGCATCATAGGTGGATTCCTGAGTAACCCACTTTTTGGGGTAACAGCTTCTGGTAGCCATGTCTCATCAAAAACTGTTGACAGGTCTTGGCGATTTGCTTCATCTGCTGATAGATTTGGGCATGCAACTAGATTCCCTGTGATGTGATTTCTGTCCCTTGACAGGACCCAGAAGCTAGTTCGCTTTGCACTTCATAGGATCAAAGCATATATATCCACAGCTTGTATGATCCAGCAATGATTAGGCCTCCAGTTGTGGTTTCTCGTGACGTTTGACATGGAATGCAAAGCCCTCTCAGAAAATTTTCTCTCTCATTACCTGTTACAAAGGACCCTCTGTGGTGGACTTCTCTGTCAAATTCTTCTGCAAAATATGCCATTTCAGTATCTGAGTTGGTCCTCACTGTCACCACTGATGCCCCTCTGGTGGGCTGAGGGTCTCAATGCAGCCATTTGAGAATTCACAGAAAATGGCAGAAGTGATCATTCCACATCAATATGTTAAAACTCCTTGCCATTTTCAAGGCTCTCAAGGTATTTGAATCTGTTCTGTGGGAAAAAGTCATTCAGACTGTTACAGATTATTCTACTGCTGTGTACTTCCTCGACAAACAAGGGGGTACATGATCCAAATGTTTTCTTGGTCTCTAATTTCTGATGTGGGAGTGGCACATACTCAACTGTATCACCCCCGTAGTTATCCATGTTATTGTCACAGACAACATTCATGCCAACACATTGAGCAGATGGAACAAAACATGCATAAATTGTCTCTCTCAGTGTATGTCTTTGGCCTCTCCATGGACAGGTGAGGCTAGATGTCTTTGCTTCTCCTCCTAATGCAAAGTATGCTTCTTTTGGGGGAGGTGCTGAGGCACAGGGACATGCCTTTCTCCACAAGTGGAGAGGAATGTTCTTCTGCATGTACCCACCATTTCCTCTCATCTTTTGAACTCTCACCGAGATCAAAGTGGACAACTCCAACTCTGTCCTCATTACTCCATAGTGGCACAGGCAGCAATGGTTTGCCACTCTTCTTCTCATATTGAGAAATAACTTTCTGCATCTCTATTGTCATCAGACTCTTCTAATACAAGTTGTGGAACAATAATCCATCTTGATTTGGCCATACTCAGACTAGTCACTTGGAGACTCTGACCAGAGGGTGCAGAGAATTATGGATGGAACTTGAAAGGTTTCCCATGAGATGCTCTTACACATACAAGTGGAAGAAATTCCAAGAATGCCTACTGGCCTAGTTTGCCTGTGCATTCCCACTGGTCTTGAAATTACTGACTTCTCCATTAATTAATTAATTTTCTATCCTTCCCTTCTCTTATCATGGGATGCAAGGCAATGTACAGTATCTTAAAAACAGAGTACAATTTAAAAAGTTCTTAATACTTTAGTTTGTTAAAGCACAAACTAAATTTGATGATAAAAACACAAGTTGTGTTTAATGTTTCATAAGAAACATTAAACAGCATTAAAACAGAATGAAATAAAAAAATTCTATAACTCCCTCCTATTAAAAGCTCTGTCTGCTGCAATATATTAAAAGCTGAATGTTTTCTGAAACAAAAAGGTCTTTACCTGTTGGCAGAAGGATAACAGGGAAGGGGACAACCAGATCTCCAGGGAATTCCACAACTTAGAAGCAGCCACTGAGAAAATTGTCTCTATTGCCTTCACCAGATGTACTTGAGATGATAGTGGAATTGAGAGAAAGCCTTCTCACATAGATTTTAGAGCACTGTCAGGCTTATATGGGGAGATACGGTTTTTCAAATAGTTTGAACCCAAACTGTAAGGGCTGTAAAGGTCAGCTTTGAACTCTACCTGGAAACAGATCAGCACCCAGTGGAGTTGTTTCAACAAAGAGGTTATATGTTCCCTGCAGCATTTTGGACCAGATTGAGCTTCTGAGCAGTTTCCAAAGATAGCCAAACATAGAGTACATTACAGTAATCCAAATGAAATGTAATCAAGACACGTGTCATTACAAAGGTCTCTATATGATAAAGGTCTCTCTTTCTCATCAGTTAAAGTAAATGTGGCTGTTCTCTCTCCTTACCATCAGGATTGAACTAATGGCCCTTCTCTAAATTGCTAAGAGGTTCCACAAAGGTCAAAAACATGTCTATCCACATGTTGCATAATCTGTACTACACAGTTCACTGTCTGTGGTACTTACTCAGTCACTGGGTAAACCTTTCAAGCCACATGCCTGCTGTGACTTTCATCTCTTCACTCTTGAGGTCACTTTTCTGGTGGCTCTGACTTCAGCTCATCAAGCTTCTGAGTTGTGTGCACTGAAATTTAATCCCCCTTTTGTAAGGATAACATGGTACTACAACCTGACGTCTCTTTTCTAACAAAGATAGTCTCGCAGTTCCAACTTAGTCAGCCTCTCATCCTTCCAACTTTCATATGCAATCCTAGAGATGCTATGGAATCCACCCTGTATTCCTTAGATGTCCATAGAGTACTTGCCTTCTATGTCTCATTTGCTAAGCATTTCAAGAAGTCTTCTGGACTTTTTCTGTGTTATGGTGCATTAAGAAGGAGGAACCAGTCTCATCTCATCTCAATATCTTGGTAAATGGATACTGGATACTATATCTCTGACATCAGTTGGCTAAACTAACCCTGCCATCTGGTATTCAAACCCATTCCACAAGAACCAAATCTGCATCCACTGCCTTCATTGGAGAGGTGTTGCTTCATGACTCATGTAAAGATGCAATATGATCTCAACCATCCACCTTCATAACAGCTTGTAGATTGGAAACTAGATCATGTGCCGATGCTCTCTTCAGTCATTCTGTGGTTTTTTGATTGCTGGGATGACATCTGATAAATCAGCTGGCTGATTTGTATGAGTCTTAGAGACCACAAAGAAGAAGAGGTTGTTTACCTGTCACTATGATTCTTCAAGTCACTGTGGTTCTTCTTTGAATACACTGAACTCTCTACTCATGTTCTGGCAGATTTTCCCTCCCTTGTGACAGACTGAGAACTAAGGAGAGTAGCTTGGCATGCTGGGATATGTACAATAGGTAATGGGGGCATGGTTCCCACTCAAAAGCTCTGGAAGGCTAACTAGGCTTTGTGCGGATGCAACATCTCATTTGTAAGAGTTCATAGATGACCAGTATTTACAGCGAAGCAATGTGTTCTTCACAATTGGCTATTCAAATAGCATTACTCACTAATCCTCTTCTGTGGGATTCAAGAGAAAACAGCTGAATCTATAGAGGAGCATTGTTTCATTGAAATGCTTCATTAGATGCACGATCCTGCACAGTGTTTAGGATAGACAGTGTGGTGTAGAGGTGTGAATATTGAACTAGGACTCTGGGAGACCAGGATTCAAATCCACACTCAGCCATGGAAATCTTGGGTAAGTTGCAAGCTCTTAACCTAAGAGGAAGGCAGTGAGAAACCTCCTCTGAATAAATCTTGCCAGAAGAACTACGTGATAGAATCACTATAAGTTACAGTCAACATGAGGGTCCATTAACAATAACAAATCCTGAACAGGCCAGAGCTGCACTTGCATTTTACTACAAAAATATCATCACAGACTATCACAGAAAAGAATGGGAGGAGGAAAAACAGAAAATGATTTGGAAACTGCATCATCTCAACATTCCTTCAAAAGTTAATGGACAAAGAATGACAAGAGGATAGTGTGGAAGAACTCTGTGACCCTCTAGTCTAAGAAGTTTCTTTTTTACCAGATTTATCTCCACTGTCATAGTTATGGTCTGTCATGACAGATGAAGTGTTTGCAATTTCTATGAAATAATTCATTTTTAATATCTCTTGATGAACATGACATTTCTCAGCTAACACTGGATTCCAAAGGAGTTTTCAATTATAAAATTGATGTGGCACAGATCTAGGTAATCTTTTATGATACCTATCAGTTCTTAGTATATCCCAGACTCCAGGGACTCCCCCTACACCAAAGGTGATATGTTATTATGTTAAGGAACTGCAGATGGACTTCAGAATCTGCTTGATAGTAAAGAAGCTGACCTGTAGGAACCTTCAGTCTTCAGGCTCTGCAAAGTAGTGATAAAGACCATGTTCCAGGTCCTTCCTTCAAAAGTGAGGTGACTTTAGATCAACTGCATTTGTAGTGATATAAGTGAGCAATATGGACATTTGAAAGCATTATTCAGTGTGTCATTCTAAAAAAAAAATCTATTTGCAGGAGAATTATTTGACTTGTCTGAGAAGAAAGAACTATTGATGGAAAGTCTGCAATCCAAGCAGAAGGAATTGCAAGAAGCTACAGCTCTTGCAGCTTCCCAACCAGGCACTATCAGTGGTATGAATACAGTGATTTTTCATACTTCCAGTTACAATTTCAATTTGCTTTCAATGGGTCTAGTCTAAGTATGACTAAATATGGAACCAGCCCATTGTATATGAACTGAAATTCTTTGTTTAATGTATTTAAACTATATTAATATTTTATTATGGCTTGACCTGAAATTATTTTGTAGATCATAAACTACAGGAACTGGCCGAGCAAAAGCGACAATTGGTTGTAGCTCTAGAAGCAACTGTACATGATATACGAAAAATACAGCATCATACTTCACAAAGGGCTCTGCCTGAAAAGCCCTGTGGTGAGTAAAAATGTTATAGAGTAGGATTACTATATTTTGAAAAGCAAAAAAGAATATATATTTACTGGTTGACTATTTTAAACCACCAATCACTATGACAACTCCCACTTTAAATGCGCCTACTATATAAATTTTAGCTCTGAAAAAGAGGACATGTCCAGGAAAGAGAGGATATGAGTTAACTCCATTATAAGTTATTTTTCAATATAGCCCCTGCAATCTGCGTATTGTTTTCAATTCAGTTGTTTTCAGTTGCTGTTCTAATTAAAGTGAAGTATGTGGTAGACTACAAACCAAGACCCTTTCCACACCATATCCCATTAGTGCATTATTCCATTACAATCCCAACATTGTCATTTGTGCCATGATAGCAGGTTAGAAACACTCTCTTCTGCACCCTTCCGACTTAAGTGGATGAGTAGTGACTGGTGTTCCTTCCACACAACAGTGTCCTTGGCCACTCTCTTTCCCTACCTTCACCCCGCCCACTTCCCCTGATTGGCGGTTGTTGTTTTTTTGAAGCCATACTAGCACAACAGTGTTGTAGCAGCATGACATGTCAGTACACTATTGCACTTTTGTGCTATAATGCTTAAAAATGTGTTTAAAAAAAGTTTTAACTCAAAGAAGAAATTTAAAATAAACAGAGAGAGGTGATAGATTTTAAATTTACCATGCCATGGGAGTAGCTGAGGAAGGGACAACCTGGGAACACTCATACCCCATACACTTCTGGATCTGGGAGGATAGGAAGCTCTGTCAAGCACTATTATGGTAATGCACTGAGCTGGCTGACGGGGTCGAAGTGCTATGGAAACAGGGTAGCAGCTGGATAGTGATGAGGTCGTGCAGTAGTACCACTCTTAGATCAGAAACAACCCGCTGCTGTTGCGGGATAATGACATTGTGTGGAAATGGCCTAAGTCTGTGATTCGGTATGTTTCAAATTTTATCATAATTCAGCTTTGTAAGTGCAACAATTCATAATTGGTGAGGGCGTAACCATCATCTGGCAATGTTTGCTTCACATCTTCAAGGTGTATACTGGCCATTTAGCATTATTATCAGAAATATTAAGAACTTGGTGCTTAGCTTGTGACACAGCTTTCAATCTGCTTGATAATTTATTGTGGGATACTTGCCTCATACTTTATAGACTTTAAACGTAGCATTGTCCAATATCTCACTGATAGATATAAGAAGGAGATCACACACTCATACTGCCTCACTTGATTTCCATCCTCACTCATTGAAAGATGAGTGAGGATGGAAGATTTGTGTCAATGCTGTAGCTTCAATATGTCTACTCTAGTTGGGAGTGGCAGTTGGAAAGTGTGTTTGTCTATTTGTTTGGTTGAATTATATCCCACTTTTCTCTCAAATGGAACTCAAAGCTGCTTACAATATAAATTATAACATAAACCTAAAACAATATGGAATGCAAAGTTTATAAAGAAATTTGAGTTAGTCACTTTGGTATAACAGCTGGAAGAAAACAAAAAATAGACTTACATCTGAATATCTTTTAAAATTATATATATCTGCTAGCAATAAGGACATTTGAGCTTCTTTTTCAAGAGATAATTCTAAAATACCGGTACTGTGATTTGTAGAAGATGACTTACATAAACTATTTGAATGGAAGCAACTTTTATTGGAACATGTGGAACCTAATCTTAAAGAGCTAGAAGAGGCTCATGCCCTCATAGCTACTGAACCAGACAGTATCCGTGGTAAGTATATGTTGATTTTTAACATTTGTTTCAATTACATTCTTTAACGCATATGTAAGCAATGTTAAATCCTTGCTGTCTGAATTGAGATTAAATCTGAGCTTTAGATCTCTGTTCAACATTGTATTTGGGCTTGCTAGTTTGCAGGCTTGTAGCCTACAGGTAACAAAATTGATATAGACAAGGCAACATTATATATGAGATACTTGTTCTGAATGTGATAGTGAGGGTTTACTAGGTTATATTCCCCTGGAATAATTATCATATGTTATATTTTTAAAGAGATGATGGCAATTTATGCTGCACCTCCATAGTTTCTTTAAAATCTCCTATGTTTGGATTAGCTGAATTTAGTGCAAGTCCAAAGCCCAGAGTCTAAAAGTAACTAATAACTAATATTTATAATCAATTTATTTGCCTAATAATAAAAATTAACTCCATTAAATTATAATTGTTACTTAATAAGGGATTACTTTTCTCCTTTTTCCAGTGTAATATAATTTTGGAGTCACTGTTACAAGAGCATGGCCTCACTGCAGTAGAAGAGGTTTAAATTCTGTTTCACACTGCTGCCTTGAGATTTGCTATGGGTGTTACGTAGAGTTGTTGTTTTTGTCTGCCTTCAAGTCTTTTGTGATGTGTAGTGATGCTAAGGCAACCCTATTACAGACTTTTCTTGTTAAGAAAGATTTTCCCATTGTCTTCCTCTTAGGCTGAAAGTGTGTGACTTGTTCAATGTCACCCCAGTGTGCTCCCAGACCAAATGGGGATTCAAATTCTGGTCTTCTGGAGTCCTAATCCAACACTCAAACTGCTACACCAGGAAGGTTGCCAAGTGAAACACAGGATAGGGTTCCTGAACATCAAAAAGTTGTATAGAAAAGGGAATTTCAGCAGGTGTTGCTTATCATTCATACAAGACCTACTGAAATTCCACCTTTCTCACAACAGGACAGAAGCCCAGTCCAATTTCTCACTGGCAACTCTAGTATTAAAACAATGAGGTGAATAGAAGGAAAGTTATGATTTGTAGCACAGGGTAGCGACTATTAACATTCCTATTTTTATGTGACAAAAAGGTAACAAATTACTTTTTAGAAACAATAAAGTAAAACATTACTTTTTTGAAAGCTGTAAACATAAATAGCAACAAATTGTTTTGGGATCTTAGAACCATAACTGTAACTATTTACATTTTAAAAGTGACTTTCATGGCTCTGCTCTAGCTATCCCTCCACATATGTTGTCATTTATTTTTGAAGGAAACTTGAAGTGGCAATGACCATAGTTAAACCTGATCTTCCAAAGGCCATTGTCAGAATTATTGCAATGTTGTAGAAACATAGACTCAAAGAGTTGGAAGGGGCCTCATGGGCCATTAACCCCTTCCTCAATGCAGAAACTCCAGTTAAAGCATCTCCAGCAGGTAGATGTACAGGGTGTTTCTGAAGACATCCAGAGGAGGAGATGCCACCACCTCTCTAGGCAATTAGTTTAATTGCGGAACCATTCTTACTGTGCAGGAGTTCTTTCTAATATTCACTTCAAATCTACTCTGCTATAATTTCAAACCATTAGACCTGATTATAGCTTCTGGAGCAACAGAGAATAGGCCTGTCCTCTCCTCTCTGTGACAAGTCTTGAGGTATTTAAAGAGTGCAAACATGTCATTCGTCAGTGTTCTCTTCACCAAGTTGAACATGCCAAGCTCCTTTAGCCTTTCCTCATACGTCTTGTTCTCCGAATCTCTTATCATCCTTGTTTCCGGTCTCTTGAACCTGCTCCAGCTTGTATATCCTTTCTAAAATGAAGCATGCAGCACTGATTACAGTACTCCAGATGAAGCCTGATCAGTACAGAATATAATAGAACCATTACTTCCTTGATTTGGAAACTATGCTTCTATTAATGCAAGCTAAAATAATACAGTGGCCTCTCCATTTTTGTGAGTGTTTGGGGCAAAGAACTCTCACGAAAGTTAAAAAAAAGCAACTGAGATCCCCCTCCCAACTCTTCCAGGGTTCCCCCTCCCATTCCCTTGCATTTGGGTGCCAGGGCCAGATGCAAGGGAATGGGAGGGGGAGCTTCAGAGGGGAAAAGGAAGGTGTGTGTGTGTGTGTGTGTGTCTTCCCCTCCTTCCCTTGCCTTTTGCCTCAGTACCTTCTCAGTGCTGGGGCCTGAGGCAAGGGAATGGGAAGAGGGAGTTCTGGAGGGGAGAAGGAAGGCTTGCATGATCTAGACAGGTTCTAGACTGGATTAATCATTCATCAAACCCATTAAAAATAATTGGGACAGAAATTAGTTATTGAATGACTTGCAAGTATGACTAATCTGAAAGGCATACAAACTCAGAAGACCCACAGAATGTTATGTGGCTTTCTGCCAGGTACATGAAAACAGGACTTCAACCTTAGTCTAGATCTGTCCCAGTAATATTGTGTATGCAGTCACTTCAGAGAGGCAGAGTGTACTGTGAAATTGAAATATGGCATTAATATGTTAATATTAAGTACCTAATATTAAGTAATATTGCAGTGTTTCTTTAAAATGGATTAAAATTGTTATGCAGAGAAAAAAATACAGGAATTAAATGAGCAAAGAAAGATTTTGACTGAAAACTTGAAGGCAGCTGTACATGATATGCAAGAAATAAAAGCTCATTTTTCAGAGACTGGTGGAGTAATAAGACCCATTGGTGAGTACCAAATAAGTGACTTAATAAACAAAAATCACTAGCTTGTCTTGTCTGATATTGTGGTGGTGCTTTTTCTTACGGATTTATTGAAGCATTTTAAGACATCTAATGCATGCCCCAATTAGTGATGCTGGTTTACTGCTTTTTGGAGATATTTTTCCTTAGCTCCTTTTCTACACTACATTGTTGTAACTACATTGTTATAACTTTCGATCCCAAACTATAGGGGCTTAGTCTGAATGCCATTTAACAGGGCCCTCTTGATTCCAGTGATTTTTAGTTAAGAGACTGGAAGCTGGTCAGGAGGTGGTTAGTGGAATCAGTAGCACAGCTGGCAATTATCTTCTTGATTGTTTTTGCAAAGTGGTCAGCTGCTCTGCTTTTGTGAAAGAGATGTCTCTGAATGGGTGGCATCTTTTGGAAGGAGAGATGCTTTGAGGAGTCAGGACTCGGCTCCCAATACTCAGATACTGTGTCCAAGAATAGTATGACACTGGTGGTATCCTCAAAAATCTAATTGGAGAATGGTTTATTGGAATTTTAATGCTGTGAATCTCCAGCTTAATTTGCATATTTATACATAAGTGCAAGTACTACAAACATAATATGCCTCCTTTGTTTTCCCTTCAAAGAAAATTGAACCCCATGTGAACACTGTGCCCTTGAAACTCTTCAACACTTAGAAATTAGTGCACATAGATAAGAATTTTCTAATTCTCACAAGCTTCTTCTCCCATTCAAATGTTTATGACCTTGTGATTGTAGTAGTAAAGAGAATATTTCAAGTTGCTTTTAAAAAAAAAAAAATTAAATTTCTGTTTTAGAAAAGGATTTGAATCAGCTTTTCCAGCAGAAAAAATTGTTTCTGGAACTTTTGGAATTAAACTTAGAAGAGCTGCAAGCAGCACAAAAACTAGCAGCTACTCATCCAGGCCATATGAATGGTAAGTAGACACTAGTGGTTACTTGCTTAAGCAGGTAATACCATATGGGCATTTTTTGTGTTTAACATTAAAGCCTAAACAAGAATTTGTTTTATGGAATGAAGAAAACAAATAATTTTTATGCACACAAAGAGTCATTCTTTCAGGGAGGGCATTTTTGAGCTTACATTTCTACAGTTCATGAGAAAATGATAGACTTTTGTCTTATCCTAGTGTACAAACAGACTGATGGAATCAGGTACTAACAAGACAAATACTTCAGTCCCATGCCTTTCTAGCACCACTATTTTAGTCATATAACTTTATTGCTTTTCTCCTGGTTGCACAGTTCTTATGTGTAATGGATGAAGTTTTATAGTATAAAAAAGGTTATTTGAAATCTAACAGCTTTTATAGTTTTATGAAAATCTTATAGTATTTTTTTAGTAAAGAAAAAGATTATTTGAAATAAAAAGATCATTTGAAAAAAAGATTATTTGAAATCTTAACAGTAATAGTCTTCTAGAGGCCTAATGACATAAATTTAAAATAAAATGCAAAATTACATTTGGGACATTCACACATGAACACACATATATACAATTAATAGTGAAGGCTGGTCCTTTCCCTTTTTATTTTTGATAATACTTCTAAAAATTAATCTGTTGTTTTATTAATAGTTGTAGGTTTTGGGGCCTAGCATCCCATAATCACAAGCTTTTCAGCATATGCCTATGATGCCCAGTTGTATTTTTCCATGTCACTGGAATTAGATGAGGTTGTGCTAGTACTTAACAATTGTCTGGATCAGGACCAAGAAACTGAAATGGTAGGATCCGGGCCAGGAAATTGAAGCTGACTCAATTGGTGCAATATGTGATAACCAAGAAAATAGAATTCTGTTTGGAATATCCTGATTGTGTAATATTTTCCTCATTTTTCAGTGCCGGCTCAACATTTGTTTGCTCATTTTAAATTTTAAAATAGATTCATCAATTGGGTGTAACTTTAAAAAAACAGGGTGGCCAGATTAGTCTGGAGGGTATAAATGTGATTTACCATATACCGGTATTTATACAGTTGCATTATGATACATGGTAATTCATTTGAGACTACTTAACCATATAATTTTCATGATTTGCTGTTTGCATTATTCTATCAAGTGGATTGATGTTTTTAGTTAATTTTCCAATAGAGAGTCAAGATTTTTTGTTCCAACAGGACAATTTTGCACATATGTTGCATTTCATGTGCCATTCCAGTTTCTCATTAATGTAGCTCAGAAAATCATTTTAATATTGTTTGTCTGTTTGGATTTCACTATGCCGAACAGTGTATGATCAGCATGTGTATAAGCATCTTCCTGTAGGTTAGGGACTCAAACTCACTCTCAGGTGGCTGGAGGAACCAGTCCATGCTCAGATAGGGTCCCACTCTGTTGGTTTCCCAGCATGAGGTCTAGGTGGAGCACTGACTGGAAGGCAGCCATCCAATGACTGGATCTGCCATTTGATGATTAGATCTGCAGCCTGTTCCAAACCAGTGAGCTGTGACCAATAAAGATGTGGATATTTTACCCTTGACCATGCTACTTTTCCTTTCCTTTTCCTATGTTTCCCCTGCCTCCAGCTGCTATCAATGCAAGAATTTATTTGATGATTGTATTAATATGTGCTCTGAAGTGTGTGCGTGTGTGTGCGTGTGTGCATGCATATATGCATATGCATGCTTCACAGTGATAAGAGGAGTCTTTTTATGTGTTTATGAAAATCTATGTCAGTTCTGGGCTGTGTTCATAGTGGACCAGTTCACATGATGAGTGTTTTTAGGGTTGCTGTATGGAGTTTTGGAATTTGCTGAATAGTTATTTCATAGTAGCATTGTTTATTGTAGTTATGCCAAAAGCCAGATTTTTGTTGTTGTTGTTGTTGTGTACTTTAATGTCCTTTCTGACGTATGGCAATCTGAACGTGAAGGTATGCTGGGTTTTCTTGGCAGAATTTCTTCAGACGGTTTTGCCCTTGCTTTCTTCCAAAGCTGAAAGAGTGTGACTTGTACAAGGTCATCTAGTAGATTTCCATGACTGAGTGGAAATTTGAACCTTGGTCTTCCAATGTCCTAGTGCAACACTCAAGCCCCTACACACATTGTATCTCCAAAAGCCAAATTCAGCTTTTAATTTGTTTTACTAAAATAAAACTTTTTGTAGAGAAAAAAGTTCAAGAGCTCACTGAAGAAAGAAGACTTTTAGCTGCAGCTGTGGAAGCAATTATTCAAGATTTAGAAGATGACCAAGAAGTAGTTGGAACAACAGGCAGAGGTGAATATATAAAAGTGACTTAGGAAGATGCTGTTTACTTTCACAATTACTTTTCCTAACTAAATATCATTGTATAGACCATGTGATTCACAAACTAATGGATTCAAATTAAAGAAAAGAGATTCCACCTAAACATTAGAAAGAACTTCTCTATTGTAAGAACTGGTCAACAGCCTTTGCAGAGTGGTGGAGTCTTCTTTGTTGGAAGTCTTTAAACAGAGGTTGGGGAGGCATCTTTCATGAAAGTTGTTGTGTATACTTGCATGACAGGGAGTTGTACTAGATGATCCTTGCGATCTCTTCTGAGATTCTATGATTCTAAGTAGTGAAGAAGGATTTAAAATAGTTTTACAGCTTATAGTTTTCAAATATTTCTGTGAGGAGACCCTCTGCCAATCCTATAATTGGATTAGAAGCCTTTATTCAAATTACAATAGATGACAGGGTGTGATGCTAAACATCCTGAGATGTAATGGTTACTAAGAGAAGAAGGGAGAAAGAGATTCTTAAAAAGCAGAGGAGATGATAAAGGTTTTTCAATAAGCCACCATTCCAAGAAAAAATAGGGAAGAAAATACACCACAAAAAGAGATGTAGGGGTGACTAACATTGCCCGTCCTGAATACGGGCTTCCTAGATGAAGAACTGGGGAGTGCTGTATTTCTTTTTGGGCCAGTGGAATGAGGACAAACTAATCAAAGTATTTGGGGCCAGAGGCAGGACTTTAGGCATGATAATAGGTTAATGAGATTACTTAAAATCCTGAGTTCTGTGAGTTCAGATAGAATCGTTTCAGTTTGAATTAAGCTAGGCAAGGCCCCAAACTTAGACTAGCCCAGTGATTTCAGCAAAGCTTTAGCAGAACTAAGACTTCTTCGGGGAAAAGTGCAGAAGCTAAACATCTTACTGTATAAATGGAATCAGAAAATGAAACAGCCAGCCCAAGACAGAACAACTAGCTTTATAGTCTGGGCTCTTTTATGTAATTTGTATAATTGAGAAAAAGTTTACAGTTTGTATACTTTCCTCAGGTTTATGTATTTCAAAATCTTTCACTGCCTTGTGATTTTATACCATTTTAGCATTGGGCAAGCAAATTACAAAGAACAAAAGAATAATTAAGGCTCATTTCACTAAGATGGGAGAAATTTTTGCTATATTTTGACTAACAAAAGAGGAAAATGTTTGATTGATCACAGAGCCCTAAAAATGACCTTCACTATTGCTGGATTTTCCTATCTATAAGACATTGTTTTCTAACTGAAGTATTTAACACTGGGAGATAGAACACTTTGCCTGGGAGGAATAATTCATATCCAATAATTTAGTTTGCATTCCTTATGTGCCCAGTGGTAGTAGTTAATGTCGTTGCATTTCTCATTTATTTACAATATGAGTGTGTCCTCAATGATTTAGTTAGAAAGTACTTCCAACTCTGATTAACCCCTCCTTAGTTGTGTAACTAGCAGTTTCCACTTATACACATATTTGCGTCTTTACAAAACTATTTAATTAATACAGGCAGCATACCAACAGCTCTAGATGGTTATATGCCCTCTGTAACTCGTAGACAAAAGTCATCAAAGGAGGCTTCATCCTGTGGATCTAGAGCATGGATGGAGAACATGGTTGTGTTTCAGAAGTTGGCAGACTGCAAATGCCAGCAAGGCCATAACCAGCAGAGCTGATGGTGAGGGATGATGGAAGCTGTGATTGAAATATCTTGCAATCACATCCTTAATCTATAGTATGTTGGGACTTACTGAAGGGAGTTATCTTCCATTCAGTGGAAAAAAAATATTCATTGGCTAGGATCAGGAAGGTTTTTTTTTTAAGAGAAAAGCCCTTTATTAGTAGCTTTTTTTTCACCTTCTGTTTGTAGAAAGAATTTTGGAAGAACTGTCTGAAAAAAGGAGAGTGTTTTTACATAATCTGGCATCAAATATGAAAGATCTGAAACAAGCACAGGCTCTTGCAGCTGCTCAGCCAGATGGTATCAGTGGTAAGTAGTTTATAGGATTTGATAATTTAATGCATAGGTGGACATATGCTACAAGTTTAGGTTTCAGTCTCTGTCCCTGGGGGCAATATGCACTGCCAAAAATGACCTCTCATAATATGCTATGTTGTTTACTTTTGTTCTTCGTGGTCTCTGTGCCTCACACAATGAGATCTTCGCACATGTGCAGTAGCATTTTGGAAAGTTCCGGAGCTGAGCAGCTTGGCAGGAACCCCTTCCCCACTCGGTACTGAGCATGCTCAGCCTCGCCAAGCTAAGGATCTCTCCTCAGTTTCTTTTCGTCCACCGATCAGTTAGCAGCTTGGAAGTTTTCCTTGCTGAGCAGTTTCTGTTCTTTGGATTTTCTTTGGATTTCTGACTATTTTCCTTCCAGGACAAAAGACTGTAAGGAGTCTTCCCCTCCTCTTATGTCTTCTCTTTTCAAATTGTGCGTTACCTGTGACCGCAAGGTTTCACTGTCTGACGCCCACTCTGAGTGCTTGTTTTGCCTCGGAGAGGGCCATAACATTCTGGCCTGCTCTATTTGCAAGGAGTTTACCTCACAAACACTTAAGAACAGGGCCTCCTGTTTGAAATCGTACTGTTGGGAGCAGGCTCTTCGATTAAAGGATCAGGTAGCTTCCAATACAGCTCTCTTTACCGCATCTGTATCAACGCGGCCTTCGCGAGGTCCTTCTACATCCAAGTCTTTGGCCAAGACCTTGATGGTATCGGAATCTTCGACTACGACCTTGACAATATCAGCTCCCTCCTCAGTACCGACAACTTCAATATCGACATT
The DNA here is from genome assembly GCA_948474755.1 of Ctenosaura bakeri. NCBI lineage: Eukaryota > Metazoa > Chordata > Lepidosauria > Squamata > Iguanidae > Ctenosaura > Ctenosaura bakeri. The sequence continues at coordinate 44,906 of CAOLHI010001255.1, forward strand.
GACTCTGTTGACTTTGCCATCAATCTCCTCTTTGTCGAGGATTCTGAAGCTTTCAAAGATGCCTGTCATCCCATCTTCTAGTTCTGGGGACCTTCTTCCAGCTCATAACAGACCTCAGTCCAGCAGCCTTGCAAGGTACCTACTTTGGCGGAGCGTAAGTGGGTTTCCTCGCGTTATTCTTCTGTGGCCCCTAAAAAGAAGGAGGAGGAGAAGCACTGTTCTCCCTCACCTGTTACCTGTCCGTCAGCCACTCAACCAACTTCTCTGTTCCTGTATCAACACCTCCACTGACACAGCCTCAGCCTTCCACCGTAGATGAGACCAAGGCTCCCACTCTTTCGCTGGTGTGTGATTCAATCTAGCTTCCAGTGCTCTCTGTCCTGGCAGCCATCGACCTTGCATCCAGTCTGGACCGTCAGCCTACCCCGATCACTTTTCCATCCATTACGTTGGGTCACCCCGGAGAGGTGTCCTCCCAGACTCCACTTCTTCCGGCTGTCTTTTCTGGCCACCCTGAGATGGACCATCTGCCTATATCGAATGCTCCTCAGGTTTCTTCCTCAGACCAACCTCGAATCAGTGTGGCCCGCTCTCCGGGACATGGTGAAAGAGGTAGATTGCCTCATTGTCGGGATCACAGCTACTGTGGTGCTCATGATGTTGCACTGGCTAGAGTGGATTCGCCTTTCTTATCGGCATGCTGTGTAGCTCGTTACAGCCATGAACATCTTTGGAGAGAGCAGCCCAGCTCATATTACTCTTATTCACCTGTATATCGTGACCAATACCATCCCAACATATGTCGCTGGTCCCCATATCAGCCTCAGTGCTCTTGCTCTCCGTCATGCTCTCCCTTGGATTCACGCTACCATCGTTCGCTCTGGTACCATCACCCTCGGTCCCAGTCAGTCTACTACCAACACTCTCCATCTCGTCCTTGTCGTCGGTCCTGTGATCGATCCCCTCTTTACTGGGCTGTCTCACCTCCACCTCGGGTGACAGCAACAATATCTTGGCCTCTGTCGGACAGTCAGGCAGCATCTCTCCCTCCATCTACTTCATCGGCCCTGCTACTGATGCAGTCCATTGTTGCACCAATCCCAACTCTTCTACTGATATCATCGGCATTGGCTGCATTACTGACTTTGATACTGACCTCCGTACCTACTCCATCTATCATACTGGTCTAGTCTCTGCTCCACCTACCATTCCTGATGCATCTTCAGCTACTCGAGCCTATCAGTCTTGATCGCCTCTGTCTTCTCTGTCCTCTTTCTCTTGTGATTCCAATGAGGATTCCACAGACTCCATGCCACAATCTCACACCTCCCCTTGCATTTGGAGAACCAACCCCTAACTCGGGTCCAGAGGATGTAAAGCAGTTTTCAGACATCCTTGTAAGAATGGCCAGTGTTTTGGGCCTTGACATCTCTGGCCCTGCTCAACAGTACAGGACCCAGTCTTCCATTACATCGACGTGCATCCTGCGTCAACTGTTCCGATTCCTTTTCTGCCATGACCTTTTCTGCCAGGATTGCAGAGCTTGGCGTAATGCCCTCTTTGGTCATGCAGTGCTGTCCTCCATCCTTTAGGACCTGACCCGCCGTCCAACAGTAAGCTACTTAATCTCCCATTGTGTGAGGCACAGAGACCACAAAGAAGAAAAACAGATTGCTTACCTGTAACTGTGGTTCTTCAAGTGGTCATCTGTGCCCTCACACACATCCGCCCAGCCTCCCCTCTTTTAGGTCCCTGCTTTGGCAGACTTCAAAACTGAGGAGAGACTGTTAGCTTGGTGGGACTGAGCGTGCTCAGTACTGAGTGGGGGAGGGTTCCTGCCAAGCTGCGCAGCTCTGGGACTTTCCAAAACACTATTGTGCATGTGCGAAGATCCCATTGTGTGAGGGCACAGATGACCACTCGAAGAACCAGTTACAGGTAAGCAACCTGTTTTTATTCTTCTTTTTACTGGTTTTGTTAAGAAATTGAGGAAACTGCAGATAATCCTAAAGTGGAAGTTAATTGGTAGATGATCCATCACCTCCAAAGCCATGGAGATTCACACTGATCAAGGTGGGAGGTCAAAGTTTTTCCTTCTCTGATACCTCCTTCTTAGAAATTCATTTTTTGCTTTTTTAGATTTATCTCCTACTAATTTTAATTGGAAGTAAAATACATGCACGGCTAGAGACTGATCTAGATACACAACACTCAATTCAGTGGATCCAAGGCCACCTCACCTTGCTCCCAAAATACCCTGATTATGTCCCTACCATTGAGGGACCCTTTAGAAGTTGTTCTTCTGAAACTATGTGACTTTCCACAGGTGTATTTGTGGCTTCTAGGCTGGACAAGTCACTGCTTTCTACCACTAGTGGACCTTTCCCATTGCATTATAGTTCTTTTGACTTGTCCTTTGGGGGCAATTAGGATGGTTTTGTTAAGATATGAAGAAATATTTAATTTTATTTATTAAAATATTTATGTTCCACACTGTATCAGAGGCATGATCTGTAGATAATATCAGGATAGAACAACTGAAATTTCACACAATGAAGAATAATTTAAACAGTCTAAAAAAACAACATAAACAACAATATAGTGGGAACATATTAAACAGTTCAGCAATCAAAACAGAAAAAAAAAATTAAGCCTGCACAGAGTTGGGCACAGAACCCAAAGGCTTTGATATAACACCATGTTTTAACCTGGCATCAGAAAAAAGCCAACATTGGTGCCAATGAGGTCTCCAAATAGAGCGCATACCAGATTCAGGTTGCTATAGCAGAAAAAAACTGGTACTGATGCTCTGCAGTTTTTTCATATGTAGTTGTTGTTTGCCTTCAAGTAATTTCCAATTTATTGTGAAATCAATCATGGGATTTTATTGGCAAGATTTATTCTGAAGGTTTTTGCCTTTGCCTTCCTCTGAGGCTGAGAAGGTATGACTTGCTCAAGATAACCAGTGTGTTCCCATGGCTGAGGAGAATTTGTCTCCAGAGCAGTAGTCAGTCCAATACTCAACTCACTACACCATGTTGGCTGTCAGTCTCTCCCCCCACCCAATATAAAACAGCTAATATAAACCTGCAGTTTCTGTACAATTGATTTCTTGGACAAAATCAGATCAGGTCAGATGCATTTAAAAAGATGGTCTTGGTTTATCTTAAAGGTCATGATGAAAATTATAGGCAGCTTATAAAGACTTTGGATTTAAGTATATTCATCAGTTCTGTCAACAGCCCAATAATCCTTTATTTGTGAAGCCCACTGGTTGCCTATATAATGTCCAATCTATTTGTTAAGTTGTTTTGAGAAAGCATTGTACAACCATTAAAGTATAAATACAACTGTTAAAAGAATAAATGTTTATTGTAATTATTTTGAAAGGAAAAATAAATATTATTGAATGTTATTTAATTTGTGTTAATTTTTCTTTTAAGAGCAAAAGGTACAAGAACTCACTGAACAAAGAAGGCTTTTGGCTGTAGGTTTAGATGCAATTATGCAAGAAATAAAGAGTCTGATTTTAGACACGGGGGAAATATTAAAACCCAGTGGTGAGTATAGAACTATAAATGTAACCAAATGCACAATGCTTCGCTGTTTCAGTGTATCTTTTACCTAAGCAGTGTGTATGTGACAGAATGGGCATTTTCCCCATATCTCCTTGATAAGGGAATTTCTAGACAAGCTGAAATTTAAGTTACTGAATCTCAACATGGAAAAATTTTCTCTTTACTCTCTCTGAAGTCTTTTGCTTCTTAGATTCCACAAACTGAAACATTAGGGCGATTTCTAAATCTAGTGCCTACTAACAAACCTCCTTTTTTATTAAGATTGTTCCAACTGCTAGGTAGAACTTTGTTTTGCTTTTGCTGACTTTTTATTTGACCTAGTACATCATCTAAAATTATTGCTGGCTTTCTTAATAGTTTTCTTGAATCTCATTTTGTGAGAAAAGAGGATTTAACAAATATTTTATACGCTCTCTCTCTCTGTATATATATCTATATATCTATATTTTCTAGTTTCTCAATATTTATGTTTTACGTCAATTCAAAGCATGCATGTTTTGCCTAAAAAAACAGATATAGGTAACAGCTGGATTTTATATCGATGGTATCAAGCATCATTTGTTTCTTTATCCTTTTTCCTGGGAACACACTTAGATGCAACCAAAACCTATCACAGCACAGAGTCTAATTTGAATGTCTGCAGACTTCTTCCATCTTAAGACATGGATGGAGTTACATTCCCCTTGAAGATAAAAGTTTGTAGCTTGGGTGTGCTCCTAGATTCAGCCCTGAGCCTGGAAGTTCAGGTTTCAGTGGTAGCCAGGAGTGCATTTGCATAGTTAAGGCTTGTGCACTAACTGCATCCATTCCTTAAGATGCTGTATCTGGCCATGGTTACATATACCTTTGAAGAGTGTTTGGAAACTTCAACTAGTCCAAAGAGATGCAGCTAGATTGCTAACTGGAGCTGATTACAGGGATCATACATTCTCTTGTTGCAATAACTCTACTGGTTGCCAGTCTATTTCCAGGCACAATTCAAAGTACTGCTTTTGGCTTATAAAGCCTTATATGGCTCTAGTAAAGGTTATTTAAAGGTTCATATTCTCCTTTACAAATCTTGAGATCTTCTAGGGAGGCCCTTCTCTCTGTCTGACTACCTTTATAGATACATCTGCTAGAAACACAGGAGAGGGCCTTTTTGGTGGCTTCTTCCAGGTTCTGGAACCTCCTACATAGAGATGTTGAACTGACACCATCCCTACCCTTGTTCCAAGACTTTTCTGTTTTTACAGGCCTTTGAAGATTGAGTGTACAAGGCCCACTTCGCCTAAACAAAGTGCTATGTTTTCTATCTGTTATTTTTGTTGTGATTTTTAATGGTTTGTGTTTTTAACTGATTTTAATTTTTGATAGTTTAGTCATTTTTTAAACTTTTGTATTTTGTGAATTTTAACTCTGTCTTGTCTGTTACAAGTTTGAGTGGATCACAATGTCATTTAGAGCTTCTCCAACTTATCTTATAAGAGACCATGCAGGATTTAAAGACTGGTTTGCACTTTTTCAAGGTCCTGCGGTGTTCATGAGGGAAGAGGGAGACAGAATTTGACTGTTTCCTGCTGCCATTGCCTGTGCTGGTGTAGCTATGACAGTGTACCTCACTGACACATCTCTTCTACTTGAACTATCTTACTGAGATATCACCCTTGCTGCTTCCTAGCCCAAGGTCCTCCTCTATACTTTCCTTTCATTCCCTCTAATGCTCAATGTATAAGCAAGATTCAGATTAAATAGGTAACAGTCATGTGGGTAATGCCTTCTAATTTACAGGGATATATAAAATAGTAGAATAAAAGTTGTAATTTCTTTTTCTTAACAAAAACCTCCTTGTAAAAAAAAAGTTGTGATTTCTTTTAAAAAAAACCTCTTAGGGTTTTTTTCATGACAATGTCTCAAGCTGACTGAAACTAGCCACTTGGCATATGAACAAAAAGCATGTTACTCCCAGGAAATAAGTCAGATTCAATGTCATCTTCCTGATGGGCATCCCAACTTAGAAGCTGTTTGACTACCTGATGGATATTTGAATGATGCTATTAGTGGAACGCTTTCATTTACAAAGAAGGAGGCTTGAAGAACTCATGCTACTTTTACTGTCGGGACTTGATTTGGTTCAGAAGCCAAATATGTTTTATAGACACATCTTGGTCATCTTCTTGGACGTCTCCCAGCTTGTCCGCTCACACTGAGTTTCCACCCACAGAAACATTTTTTTTTTCATGTAACTTCAGTGCTTAGGTGGTGCACTGTTTTGTGCCACGAAGTCTACACATGGTACTCGAAATACTCATGAAGCCTCCCTTTGAGCCTTTTTAATGGGTTCCTTTGTATCTCCTGTTCTTTAAGGGGTGAGAGCTTCCTAGCTGCAGTCAAATCTGCCACAAGGATTTTCTAAGTGGAAGGCATATCTGTTAAACCATCTCTGTGATTTTTATAAGGACTCAGTCACTCTCTTTCTCATTTAGCTTACTTCTACCTTTTATGGGGTGCAAGAGTCTGCACTACTTGTTTCAAGCCTTCAAACCTTTCTATGAGCAAGTGGCATAAACTGGACATATATAAAACCTTTAAAATTTAAATTAACTAAACCAAGCAGTACAAACACAGAGCGTCCATGTTTGTTTCCTTTTGTACTTATTCCATGAGTAAAAAGGCTTCCACAAGGCCACCATTGCTATGAAGCCCCCCTCCAAAAAAAAACACTTATTTCCTGCACAAAAAAGGCAGTCTTTAGTGTAACCATGTTAACCATGTGCAAATTTTGTACGGAATGCCGCTTGTTAGTATTTTCTGAACAATAAACAGCTTTTCCTGTGCAGAAAATGTTTCCATGCAAAAATATTCTTTTCTGTAGAGAAAAAGCTGTAGCCTGCGCAAGAACGTTGTCTGTTATGCAAACTGACCATGTGCAAATTTTGTACAGAATAAGTCCCAAACTGTGATGATTCTCACCAGTCCATGATTCTGATTCTTACTATCAGAATTTCTCAACACTAAAAAAAAAAAGAAAAGAAAAAAAAAATTTTCCAATCATTTAAAAAATTTTTTTTTAAAAATATTCTTCCTATCTCTGGTATCATATACCACTCCCTGTGTTTAGCTAGTGCTTGTTATTCATTATTGACTCTTGCCTACTTTAGATAGTTTCCAATGTCTTCTCTTTCTTTATTGATGCAGTTATTTCTGTTTTAATTTTCTTTAATAATGGATAATTGTTTTTCATCTGAAGTTATTAAAAGGATATTTTGAATCTTATTCAGATGAAAATTCTAAACTATTTCTGTTTACAGAAAAGGAAATGGATTTAGCTGAAAAGAAAAGATTGGCTTTGGAAAATCTGGAATTAAATCTGGAAGAGCTGAGAGATTTGCAGGCCAGTGTGAGTGCTGAACCTGATGGCATGAGTGGTGAGTAAAGTCTTAAATTGTAACATGCTGGCACTCCTGCTACATTTCCCCAGTAGTCCTTTATAGCTGAGAAGTAGGGTAGAATCATATGAAAGCTGTGGGCTACTAGAGAGTGAAACAGCAGAGTGCAAATGAAGTAAGAATTATGCCAAATGTTCATGCTATTCATCAGGCTATTGATGGTGGCAAAAAATAAGTCTGTCCTGCTACCAGTGAAATGGAGTCTAGCTCCACTGTTTCAGATTCTGAGAGGATTTTATGTTTAAGAGCATATCCATTGGAGAGTGATGCATCTACAGTTTGCTGTGATCAGTTTGCTCTATGTCTTAAAGGTAAATCCTCTGACATGCAGCCTATACGGCTTATGAGAGTTGTAAGAGATTGGAAGCCAGGATTGCCTCACCTGGAGGCAGTAGAAGCACCTGCCTCTGGTCTTAATTTTTAATTTTCTCCATAATCTTAATCCTACATATTTCAAAGAACATCTTGTCCTTCAGATACCATCTCCCCTCTTTCTCTTGCCTTTTCCATGGTTTGCTAGCCTTGTCAGAGTATTTCTATGATGACAAATGATAATGCCAGGCCTCTTTTCCTCCTGAGTTTAGCTGGTAAATATGTTCTATGAGTTACAATCTTTTCTGTGAACTTGCATAAATGGCAGAAACTCATTGGTTGCAAGGAACATGGCATTTGGATTCTTAACTTGAGATGTTCTTTAGGGGCTGCATGAGCCAGACACAAAAAATTTAATTTTTTTCCTTCAGCTTTCTTCCTGTTAGCTCGAATATTTATTTTATTTTATTTATTTTGTTTATGTCTACCATTTGTCTAAATATTTTCCTGTCAATTTTAATTTTCCTGTGAATTTTAAGGTAGAAATATCCACTCATTTCAAATGTTTGTTGTTTTCTATTCAGAATAATCTGTGTGAAAGTAATCAATCTCTGGTGCCATAAATAAATTGGATGCAACATTTTGTGTTTATGTGCATTGTCCTGGAGAGGACATCCATAAGTTTAATTAATTTCTCAGAGAGATTTGTAACCAAGAAAAGGAAAGCAACTACTGCTTTGTGTGATTGCTCTGCAGTTACAGAACTACTTCGTTCGTCAGTTTTGAAGCTATGCTATCCTTGTAGCTTTTCAGAAAGGATGGAAAGCCTATCAACATATGACTGCAACACAGGCATTCAAATAGTGCTTTGCATAGCGTAATAGTATATTATAGCATAATTCAATACTTCATCTCAGAAATGATCTGCCTTAGGCATTCCAGCCACATTTATGTAAAGGTCCCTTTATACTCACATCCTCTCCAGCGTTTTGAAGATGCACTGTTAGTGATTCTTCCTAATTCTATGGGCGCAGTACACCATTTGTGTATTAATTTAAGCATACAGTCTTTTATGAGAGTTGATTTATATTTAAATGGACAAGAAGACATTGTTTACCCATTCAGAAATATTTTGTAAGAGTAATTTAGAAGTTAAAAAATGGTGAGTCTTAGAGTACATATGATGCATTGCTGAAAAGAAGACACAGTCTCTATTGCTAGAGTGTAGGTCCCTATTAATTCTACTTTATTTATGCTATCCTAGAGTGGTGCAAAATTTGGTTTTTTTACCTCCTGAATTAGGATTTGTCTACAAATGGTTTAATGCTTCATTGGAATTCCTCCCCCCATAATTACTTCACCTATTACATTTTCATTTAATGTTTGTAGGAATGTATTCTTAAATTTTGTCTGACCTTTGTTTGGGGCCTAAAAGGTGCCCAGAGTGATTTGTTGATTTATTGTGTTGCCATGTATAATTAAAAATCTTCCACTGGGTCTCTCTTTACACAATATGTTTGTAGAGAGCATGTCTTATCTATCAGAATGTTGACCCTCTCTCACTTTCCCAGACCCTCCTGTGGCAAATTGCTCTCTTAACTCAGCATGTGGTAATACTGGCTTTGACCCTTTTGTATGTGTTTCCTGTAAGAATTCTATACTGGGCTGAAGTTCCCTAGCATGCTTTAGAATCTTTGCCCCTTTTCGCACTGAGCTCAATCCCCTCACATTAAAAGATACTATTCTTATATTGTCTGTATTTCCTTGTTTTTTGTGGATATTAGTATTACTACATGTAAGTCTCTGTTCATCAGACTTGTACAACTTATCTATATACCAGAAAGAAAAAATTAAGAAGTAGATAATTTGTTTCTTGTAATTTCTGGATCCTTTTTTCATGTGATGATGCTTTTTGAAAAGCTGCATTTGTTGTCTCTTCTATGTCATGAATATACCTTGTAAGGGAGAAAGTTTGCCATCCATGAGCTTGGGAGCTGCAATGCTTTTGTAGTTCTTATACTAAATTTTCAGGAAGTTTTTCCATTAGTTCTACCTCTATTGTTACTTCACCAGTTTTACTTTTATTCCAGTTTTAAAATTCAAAAAATTCAACATGCTAAACAGTAACATAAGACATTCTTTTACATAGAACAGAAAAGGCAGAAACTGTCAGAGAAGAAAGAACTACTGGCTGCTGATATTGAGTCAGTGCTTCAAGATATGCAAGAAGCACAGGTTTCTTATGTAGACCAAAGTATAATGACAAGACCTGATGGTAGGTGCAAAACAACATTCTGTTGCAATATCTTTAAACTATCAGCTGTGAAACATCATCATCACTGTCATCTGGAAATGATCTTTGTTCCTCACCTAGCACACACATTCAGCAGCGTTTTCTCATCATTTCTCATCAGGGACAAGGCTAATGTGGATAAAAATGATAAAAGTCATAGATAGGTAATTAGACAGAAAACATAGGTTCGTATATCACAGGTAGGGTGACAACTATAGAAACTATGCCCAAGTACCAATAAAGATTGCACTGAAATTTAATGAAAGGATAAAATGTAAAAGGTGGCAGTCTAAACAGAAGAGACCACTTCTGCTTTGGAGAGTGTGCCAAAAACATTTAGCTGTGATGATCTGATAAGCTACAGTGTTTCCCTAACAGCTGGGTAAACACAGCTATGTTTTGCATCTTATCTCCTGGATCAAGTAACAAATAGGGATTGTTAGTTACTGAGGATACTTTATTGTAGTATCATGAAACTGTCTTATACTATATTTATATACTTGAAGGATAGTGAAATATGTCATGTAAAGATTTGTGTATTAAATCACTATGTGGCTCATTAGCATTTTATGTTTGGATAAATAAATAATTTAACCATAAATAAACACTGAATTGGGGAAGCTATTCTAAACTCGCCTGTTAATTTTCTGAATCCTAATGCTCAAAAAAGTTTCAGATAGAAATCCTGATTTTTCTTCCTACCTAGGCTACTCTGAAGCCTACATCTGTGTGAGCTCAAAGGAACTATAAAGATCTTTCAGCAGATACACATAAGCTGATTTCAAGACCAAACCTTCAGTTCTTTTTGTACATAAAGGTGGATGCACTACACCTGTGTCATGATGGTTAGCGTAGAATGGGATTATATTCATGTGAACACGCATACACAAACACACCATTGACAAATAAACTTCCTGTTTCTGGTCACATTCCAACAAGTGCTTGTTCTCATGAAAGATGAACTGGGATAATTAAGGCTTGCCATCTTTGTTCTTTTTTCTAGCTGTGAGAAATATATACGGAGACCCTTTCAAGACCACTTGCTTTAAGATGCTTGTGAATTTTGCATATTCTCTGGATGGCACAGAGGAACAGTCCTCAACAATTGGGTTAATTCCCATGTGCCAACCAGAACAAGCAGGAGCCCACATTCTTTTCAGTTTTGGTGGGTAGGACCCTCTCCTTTTCCTGAGAGTTTTTTCTGTCCTGCCCTACCAACCAGACAGGTTTACACTTCTCTGACAAACTTAGACACTAAAACAATTTATTTACATTGGATATAAATGTTCATTAGATTAAAATGGAGAAAAATCTAGAGAGAAGAGACAAAAGTGGGAAAGACAAACAAAAAGCCTCAGATGCAAAAATAAAGACGATCCACTCTCTCTAATAGCAGGAAAAAGCCCAAAATGTGCAATTAAAAACATGCTCAGATAGCCACTGATCTCTGTGGCTGAGGAGGAGGAAGAGGAGGAGGAGAAGGAGAAGGAGAAAAGAACATGTTGCTTATCTGTAACTCTGGTTCTTTGAGTGGTCTTTGTGACTCACACAATTGGGTTTAATGTGCCTGCACAGAATTATAATTTATAATTAATTCTAACACATTCATGTGTAGCTCTTTTTCCAAGATATTCCAATGTCCTTGTATTGTCAAGTTTTTAATTTTTTAATTGTTTGCAAACAAGGAAGCAATTTTGGCAACCGTACAGTGGTGTAGCTAGAGCTTTTGCTGCCCAAGGTAGTCCTTGACTTTGCCATTCCTCTCAATGCACACCAAAAATACGACAAAAAGTCAGAATGACATATAGGGAAATAAATTAAAATGCTATGTTTATTTTTGAAGTAAAACTTTAATTCCAACATTCCAAAATGTTATTTTTCTTGCTTTTATGTTAGCAGAATTGTCAGTTATGTCAATCTCATGCATAAATTGCATGTACTGTCAGCTTTAATCTGTGCAAACTTTTCAACAACAGAATCCACAGTCCATTTTACCTCCTCTCTCTGTTGCATTTCACATGTCCATCATCCCTCCTTTTTATGTCCACAGTCCATCACCCCTCCTTTATGTCCATTTCCACCATTTCATATCCATTCCCCCTCTTTTCTTGTCCATTACCACTATTTCTGTCAGGAACTGAATTCACACACACAAATAGTACAGCGCATAAACACTATTTATTTGGAGTGAGATACATCATACAAGACTTCAGTGAGAGGACTAAAGTTCAGAAGCAGTAGCAAATACTTAAGAATCCCATCCTTCCCCCTGCCTCTTTCAAGAGACCTTGAAGCAGTGAGAGCCTGTCATTGCTTATCAGCACATTCCTAGCATTTGTTTACCTAGCGGTCTCTGGTTCCTAGGTTTTGGTTGCAAGAAAGCTGCTACCTAACACTGGACTACATATCCCATTACTATAATATGGAGGGCATCCTGACAATTTCATAGCCATTCTCCCATTTTCATATCCATTCCTCCCCATTTTTATGTCCATTCCCCCCTTTTGTATGTCCCTAATTTTTTTTAAAAAGGCCTTGATCCCATTCAAGCCCCAGACAGAGCTCCTGTTGAATTAGTTTTAGCTGTTTTAGACTATAATTCTTTTCTTCAAGAATGACCACCTTGAGGTCACAGAGTTCCTCGTGTCCATTTAAAAGAATGAATAGGCGAAGTGTGATATAAGAAACAGCACTACTCAGGACCAGTGAGGGAATATCTCATTCTCCCCAGGCATTCCATCTATGACTTCAGACCAGCTGTTCTTGAAGAAAAGAATTTCAAATCAGGCTAAAACGTGAAGCAGCTGAAAACAATTAATTGAAAGATTAATCTCTTATCTCTTGTAGCTTGAATAGGGACAAATCATGGTGGATTGTTCCTCCATGCCATCCTGAGAATCAGAGATTGGATTTACTATGAAGGTTCATTCTGGGATGGCAGACGGAGGAATCCACACCCACTGCATATGTATATGTGTATTGGGTGGTCAATTTGTAGGTAAAAAAGATGGTCTCAGATTAGCTAGGGCTAAATATTCATACCGTCAGGGAAGGGAGAGGGTCCTAACTGCGACAACTGAAAAGAATCTGGACTCCTTCCTGTTTCAGTTGGCACATGGGGATTAACTCAACCATGATGTATTGTTCCTCTTGCCATCCCAGAATAAATCTTCATGGTAAGTCCAATCTCTCAATACCTCTGTTAAAGGAAATATTGAATAATGCTTTCAGCTGTTGACTAAATGTATCTTTATATTTCTAGAGAAAAACATAAATGATTTGATAGTGCTTTCAAGATTAGAATCAAAACTGGATAAACTGGAAGGATCAGGAACTCTTTCATCTATTCACTGGGATAGTATAAGTGAGTACAGAATAAGGACCATGTATATACTTTAACTGGTACATGAAGCTGAATTAGACTGAACAAGTCTTCTAGATGGCTAGTTTTTGCAAAACATAATATCATTTGTTTAATAAATAAGCATAAGCCGCTGTTGTGGATAATCTTTAAAAGCCTTTGTACTCCAGTGACTACATTAAAATCTAGTTGTTTTTGTAGGGAAAAAGGTGCACCATCTAAAAGAACAAAAGAGGAGTTTGGTTGATAGACGGATAGTGCCTGTTATAGAACATCCAGAAGCATATGCAGTTGATAGTAAGTACAAAAAAATATATCTATAACTGGAAATTTAATGTAAGAAAGTGAATTTAAATTCCTATGAAATCAGTTTCAGCTTCTTGTAAGTCTTCCTTTCCTCTTCCTTTTCTTCCTGTTTTACTAGTGTATTCTAACTAAATTAAGCATATATAACATAACCATACCTGCTTGGGACGTTAGGGAATAATCTAGCCATAATTGAAAATACTTAGTTTCCATTCATTTCAGTGACAAAATGATACTGGATACACCAATAATACTTTATTCCCACTTGTATAATCATCATTATCATCTTTTTCTCCCAAAATTAACAGTATAACAATATACAATATACAATCTATCAAATACAGTCATTATTATCAGATCACATCATCTGTAAATAATAGGTCCTTCTGTGTATCCATCCATCCACGGTTATATAATGGCCAAGATCCTGTATTGGCAGACATAGCTGTGACAGTGGAGTTCTATTATGTTAAATATTTTCAGTGATCCGTCATCCCAAACCTACCTGTTAAACTAGGCAGTGCCAAAACAGAAGGGTATAAGGCTTAATGTAGATTGGCATGTTGGGAAATGACCACTGTAGCACTCTTGAGGGCCCATTGAGACAGACATTTAGAGGTCTTGCTGCAACTGCTTCTCTGAACACACCACGCAGCTGGAAGAGTGCTGCAGTCATCATTTCCCAGTGAACCAGTTGGCAGTGTCTGGTAAACACTTTGGTTGGGATGCTGCCTTGGCTGAAGAGGGAACAGCATTAGTCACATGTATTGGCAGGGGGGCTACTGCCAAAGCACTTACATAATAGCTCCAGAAGGTTCTGCACAATGCGGGCGCAGACAATTTATTTGTGTGAATTAACCACTTGAAGAACCATGGCTACAGGTAAGCAACCTTTTCTTCTTCACACATTGTTCCAGCTTTTAAATTAACATAAGTGTATGGTTTTTATTGATGTGTATATTTTGATTCCTTTGTATCACTTTATTCAAGTGTATTTTATATTTTTATTATTTTAGCTTATTACTCATTGAAGCATCTTGGTGAAGTATTTCCTTGAAAAACAGAAGAGAAAAGTATTAAATAAAGTAATACAAATAAAGTAAACAAATATGCACTACAGTATCTCCTCTACGTTCGTGAGGGTTCGGGAAGCAGAACCTTTGCGAAAATGGAAAAACCATAAATAACTCCCCCCCACACACAATGCCCCTACATAATTCCCCCTCCCCATCCTTTTGCCTCTGGCAAAAGAAAGAAGCATGATAAAGGACTTACTTGTACTTTTCCCTCAGATGAAGAACAGCAGAGTTCTGGTGTTCTAGCTACTTCCAGTGGCCATCTTGAGAAAGGAGGGGTAGGAGCAAAGAGAGGACCTGACCAGTCAGCAGCCATTACACAGCAGAATATGTCCATTTTAAACATAAGCCTTGAAAGCCTGGAGTGAGGAATGCATATGTCTCATGAACAATCAAATTTGTGAAGGTCAGACTCTCAAATGTGGAGGGAGGATTGTATTTTGTTTCCACATAGAATATTTTCATGACATTGTCTCAGGTTTCCAGATGAGGGTGTCCCTGGTGTTGAGATATCTTATGTGAAGGCAAATTTAATATTTGATATTTGCTTTTTAATAAAGATAACATTAAAGAAAAAGCAGTACAAGAATTCATTGCACAAAGGAAAAATTTATTTTCATACCTGCAATCAAGTATTAAAGATCTGCAAGAAAAAGGCATTATTCGACAGAGCAGTACACCTGGTAGGTACAGTTTTATCCCTGATTACAGTCTTACTGTGTCTTCCTTTTCACCCATCACCCATCATTGTCTTTTTTCAAAACTTTACAAATGAACAGTATCTCCTTGCCAAAAGAAAATGTCCTCTATAGTCTTCCCATTAATTAGTGTCACTTTATTGTAGTTTAATGTTCAAACTTTCTTTTAGCAGTTCTGTGCTCATAACTTTGTGAACTTAACATAGGCTGGGAGAGTGATTTCCCCTAGACCACTGGTTAACATTTACAACTGGTAAGTGCTAGCCACATGGGATTGGACCCAGGCTTAGTACTACTATGAGTAAACCCCTTGAAATCATTTGGACATGACTTAGTCATATGACATTCCACTGATTTCTGTTCCAAGTATGACTATGTTTGGTTCTAGTAAGTTGAGATACACACACACACATCTATATACATGCACAGGCACGCACTACGTAAAAGTAGGTATAGGAAAAGATTGATTGATTGATTGTACTTCTGTGCTACCTTTTTCCCAGAGTGGGACCCAGGGAAGCTTCTAGGAGCAGTCAGTTAAAAAAACTTCCACAATAAAATTTAAAAATAATTAGAACCTCAAAAATAGTATAAAATAATTTTTTTAAATGTACAAAAGTTTAAAAAGATAAATAAAACATCCCAGCAAGAAGCTCTCCTGCTTACATATCAAAAGGCTGTTTAAACAAAAACGTCTTTTGCCTGCTGACAAAAGGAAGGTAGGGCCAGAACCAGTCTAGCTTCCCATGGAAGAGAGTTCCAGAGAGTGGGAGAAACCATTGAGAAAGCTCCATCCTGCAAGCCTATGTTGGTAGCAGGACAGAGGGAAAGCCTTCCCTGCAGATCTTAAAACTGGTAAAAATAGTCATGCACATAATTTTATACTATTGTCTATGATGTCTGTGCAAGGCTGGGTTTTGCTGGATCTTTTAGAAAGTTTGTGATTTACGTTGCAAATTTTCAGGAAAGCTTTACACTGTGGCTGTTTATGTTCCTTTTTTCTCTCTCACAGTGTGCAGTCTGCTATGGAAAGCACACTCCGTGAAGCTGTCATGAGTTGGAAATGTGAAGGCGTTGTTGTTGTTGTTGTTGCATGCCTTCAAGTCATTTCTGACTTGTGGCAACCTTAAAGCAAATATATCACAGGTGTTTTTGGCAAGATTTGTTCAGAGGGGGTTCCCCTTTGCCTTCCTCTAAGCCTGAGTGATATGACTTGCCCAAGGTCACTCAGGGGTTTCCATAGGCAATCAGGGATTCAAACCTTGGTCTCCAGAGTTGTAATCCAGTAGTAAACCACTATATCATATTGGCTCCTACACCATGCTGGCTCCTGATGTTAAATTAGTTTATGAGTTTCCTTACATCCAAACTTGATCACCATACCAAAATATCACATCTTCATGTTGCTGTTTAAGTAAATACAGAATGAAACAGGCAAGTTTTCTGCCCATTACCATACAAGTAGATGTTTTGCTGCTGAAACTCTGGATAATAATCTATAATGCACTCCCCTTCAAGCAGGCTAAAAAATGGAGCTCCCCCAACGAGACCTTAATTCTGTTGTGTTTTAAATCAAGATTTGGAATCAGTGTGATCCTCCAGATGTTGTTGGAATGCAACTTCCAGCAACACTAGCCAGCATAGCCAGTGGTGAGAAATGGTGGAGGTTGCAATCCAAAAACATCCAGAAGGCTGCATGGTCTCCATCCTTGTATTAAAATAGAAAGCAATAATACGCAAATGAAAATAAAAAGAATTCATGCTTTGATATTGAGGAGTCTCACAGAAAAGAAAAGATAGTCCCATTGACCATAATAAAAAAAAAGAATCAGACTCATAGTCAGACAATATCATTATTAGGATCAACCAAAATGTCACAGAAAAGTTAGTGTGGTATCACATTTCTAAGAACAAAGCAGCAAAAGGGAAGAGGGAGAAAAAAAAGGCTGGTCTTATATTAAAGTTACAGAAGTCCTCATTTGGTCATGATAAGAACCTGGCTATTAAATAGATTAGAGTTGTTCAAGGTTTAGGTTGCATTTAGGATGACTGTGTCAAAGAAACAAATAATAATGATATCCTATTTTAAAAAGATAAAATAAAGTCCAGCTATTGTCCAGATCTGTCTTAAGACTTAGTAATGCTGGTAGACCGGTACAAATCCAGGTCCCTTTGGTCCAGGCAGGGCTCAAATGTTGCCAGAGAAGACAGTAGTCTGATAGTGGAGAATGGGTGGCAAGGATGTAGAAGCAGTGCTCCCTCCTTCTACTCTGCTCCTCTGACTTTGGCCCTGAGTGAGTGGTCACCACAGTGTGGACGGGTTCTTTCTGTTAGCCCTGTCTTTGGGAAGGGGCTGTATCTGGGGCTTGGGGTAGCCGCTTATGCAAGGAGGGACCAAACAGATTTTCCAATGCAGTGATAGTGGAAGTTTTACACTGGTGTGTGAAAGAATAGAAAAATTTGCGCTCCACATTCCACAGGTACTTCTCATCCAAGAAAGTCACTGTCTAGCCTTAACTGAGAAACTTTGCAAGACAGATATAGAATGAAAAAAATGCTGTTGTTTTTTTTAAATTAACAAAGCTGGAATTTAATTTTAGGTGTTATATTAGGTTAAAAAAAATCAAATCCAAACGGTATTTCCTTCATCCAAGTTAAATTAAGCAGAGAAATATGGTTTGTTTGATTTTTGTCACTTAAACACCAGTAAATACTGTTTATTTATCTTCTTTAATGGAATGAAATCTCGGGTACGCAGAGTTAATTAATTGTCCAAGTTTGTGAGGATGGGTAATATGCTAAGCCTTGTCTTTATTTTTGTTTGTTACCTTTCTGCATGATAAGTTGTTCAGGGTCTGGTTCTAAAAGCAGGCTTTTTAATGTAATGAACAGAACTGTATTTGAAATTGTGTACCATACATTTGTCAGAGGGATTTATAATAGCTTAGTTCTTAGTGCGCACTTGTTGAAAAGCTTGAGACATCTGCTGCAAAATGTACAGGATGAAATCTGCAGGATGAAGACTTTTTAATACAGCAACTATAGATCAGTTGCTTTTAGAAAGATACTGTATTTTTCAGTGCTTGTGTAGTATAATTATCAGTATTCTTGGAGAGGAATAATTAAATTTATGAATATTTCCTGAATACGATTACTTCATTTTTTTTCCAGACAGAGGTCTACGTGACATATCAAAAGAAAACATTCCTTTGGATAAATACCTTGTGGCAGTTCCAATAGACTTTCTGCAATCAGATGCTCCTACTTTAAGTGATAAATATAGACAAGATGGTGAGTAGCAGTAAATAATAGAAATAATAGTAGTAGTAGTAGTAGTAGTAGTAATAATAATAATAATAATAATAATAATAATAATAATAACAACAACAACAACAACAACAACAACAATACAGTCCCGTTTAACAAATTCCACAAATACAGAATTTTTGACCTAAGAATACAACCATGTTGTTGTTTTTCTGTATGAGAGGCAGTCCACACTCCTTCTTTAGTGTATTGCAGCAGACTGCTTGAGCAGTATAGAAACTGTGAAAAATACTACATCCTGTAGACCAAAACCATGGCATGCAGTAATGCTCGCTTACTCACTCATTGTTGAAAAAAAAATGTAGACATATATATGGACAATACATCAAGGAGTAATTGTTATTTGTGTCTTGACTTCCTTTTCTTTTCAAGACATGAAATTGTTTTAAATTGTTCAGCATATTTTATTCTTCTTCTTGGTGTTTTAATAATGGTTTTATACTTGATTTCAATGTCTGTGTTACTGTTTTTATTACTTTGGTTTGTTGCACTTCCCTTTGGTGGCTTTTACAAATGCTTTACATACATACAACCTAAATGGAATCCCCAGAGGCAGTATACCAGTTGTACCTGGTGCAGTGGTTCAGCTCTTACTATTCATGCATTAGGACTGCATTCAGAACTGCTCTGCATCTGCTATGGATTGCTTCAGATGTTATAGAATTTTGAGAAGGCAAATATGTACAGTATATACTTTTTTAAATTTCATATGCCTGCAAATGAACTTTAGAAAAAACTGGCAGTGGTATTCAAATATTTTCAAAAATCACTAGTGCCTGTAATCCTATGTAGTTCATGTTATTTGGAACTTTGTTTATAGATGAGAAGACAACAAAACAAAGGGTTTTGGCTGCAAAATTAGAAGCAAATATTAAAGACCTGCAAGCTGCTTTTGAAGGAGAGAAAATGGAAAAACCTAGATATGTTGGTGCGTACAGAAAATTCATACAGGAGATTTTTTTTTATTTAGTAACTGGAAGTCCCAGAGTTTGTTTCGTTTCGTTTTGTTTTGTTTTTTTGGTGACCCAATGGAAAAAGCTAAAAATTAGGGTTGACCAAAGTACTAAGAAAATCAAGAAGTGTAGTTCAGAATAGTAGGAAGCTGTGGTTTCTAACTATTTGAAAAAGCTACAGTGAGCTTGTTGCTTGTGTTTAATCCCCCTTCTCTTACATGCTACATGGTAGTTCTCTTTTATGCCTAATTTCAAACTGACCACAACTCAATGTGACATTCACATTTAGAAGACTGTGGTATGTTTAAAGCAGAAGTGGGAAAATGTGATTTTCAGATGTTGGTCTGTAGCTTTCATCAGTCATAGCTAGCATTGCCAGTGATGAGGAATGCTGGGTGTTGCAGTCCAACAATCTCATTTTTCCCACCCCTGGTTTAAACCTACATTTGGCAACTTCCTCAACATTGCGTCTGAAGATGTTGGAGATGATGGAGACAACAGCTACTCTCTTGCTACCCATGTAGCTCCTGACCCCTTTGGAATATTAATTTTAATTATTATTGTTGTTATTGTTATTATTTTACTGGATGGCTGGGCACAGCTTTCAGTCACCAGCAAATTTTAAATTTGTATATGGGATATTGAATTGCTATAAGGGACTGTTGTCAGGTTTTTAACAGTATTTCATTTGGAACAGCACATTGGGTTAGTTATTCATGTTTATTGTTTCCATGCTGTATATGAATAATCTCTTTCAGCACCAAGAGATCTTTTAGGAGTGATAAGCAAACGGAGAATTATCCTAACTGAGCCATCAGAACATCAGCTGTTCAAACCATCGTTGTCTGGGCTACAAATACAAATAAGTAAAATACCTGGTAAGAACAGAATGTTCCATGACAGTTAAAGTGGACTCAGACTTCAAGGCTTCAATCTGCTCTCACTGATTCCTCTACTACAGATAAAGATGGATATCTGCAGGCTAGCCATGTTAGGCAAGAAAGTGCATTCAGTGACAGCTTTGTCTCTTTGTGTGGATAACTATCAGTATGGTCCATTATTACCTTTTCTATGGGAAGAAGTAGTATCATTTTTTGAACATCTTCCTGATAAAAAGTTGCAGCTTCTCACTACTGTTTCACCATGAAGCAGTGCACTTAACAAAACAACAGATTAATGCCTCTCACCATATGGCAGTCTATACAGTAATTTGAAATCAGTTGTATTGTGGTGCCAGCTTGAGTACATTGTACAACATGGATAAGTAAAGAGTGGACCTTGTCACTTTGATTTTTGAAAAAACAGCAGCTCCTAGACCTAAATCATGTAGAGGAGAAGCTGAAAACCTTGTGAACCTGCCTTCCCACAGCCCCTGGAAAGTATGAAGCGTCTTTTTCAGTTGTATAAGTTTTTCTGCTTTCAACTGGGGAGGACTTTGGGGAGCCATGTGACAAAGTGCATCCTCACAGTTTCATGTGCAGCCTGCAGATTTCAGAAAGTTGTCCACTCATATTCTACAACACAGAGCGGGGTTTTTTTAGCAGGAAGGGATGCATGTAATCAATCAACCATTGTCAACTTGTGATCTAGATCTTTGATTACAAAATTGTACCCACCGTTAATTTTGTGTGTATACATCCCCCCATCCCCCGCAAATGATCCATTTAGTGATTAAGAAAAGCAAGCCTGGTCATACCTCTTCACATCACAGAAAAGCAGAAATAGAATTCAATGCTGCAGTCCAGGACCAGCAGGACAAACTTTTACGTAAGTAAGGACACAGTCCTATTCATGCGTCTTAACCTGAGCCTGATTGAACTAATTAAGGTTATGACAAAGGCATGTGTAGGAATAGAATATAATCTGTGATTCATTAGACTATTGATTTTCCACATTTCTTTGGTAATACTATGGAATATAAAATTGTGCTGTGGCCTTCTATCTATATTGCCTATAGACATTTTCTCAGATTTTGTCATGAGAAAAGGAGTTGTTATACTTTTCAGTTTTGAAGGAAATGTAGGATTGTGTATGATTATTCCTAAATCAACTGTATTTTACATTTCCTTCAAAACTGAAAAGTATAATGACTCCTTTTCTCATGACAAAATCTGAGAAAATGTCTGTAGACAACATGGATAGAAGGCAACACCACAATTTTATATTTTATTCCTTTACAGTAATAATGAACTTAAAAACCCTAAAAGTACCATATCCTATCCAATCTTGGAAGCTAAGCAGGGTCAGCCCTGGTTAGTACTTGGATGGGAGAAGCCAATGAATGGCAGGTGCTATACGCTATATTTGAGAGGAGGGAAATATCTATGAGTATTCCTTGCCTAAGAAAACCCTGTGAAATTCATGAGGCCACCATAAGTTGACCAGTGACTTGAAATCACATACACACAGAGTATATATAATTATCCAAAGTGATATACAATAAAGTGGATAAAAATATTCCTTAAAAACAGGTTAAAACAATTTTAAACCCCATTTTAAAAGCCATACAAAATACTTCAGTTTTGTCTCCCGTTCAGTCAGATTTCCCTTAGAAAGGAATTTCCCTCATGGACTCACCATCCTAATTTCTTGGGGTGCTGGGATGAGCAATAGAGGGTCTACTGAAGATTTCAAAATCAAGCAAGTTTGAGCAAGAGGGGTTGGTCTTTCAAACAAATTGTGCCCCAATCATTTTTGGCTTTTTACATCATAACCATCAACTTGGGAAACAAACTGGAAGCCAGTGAAATCAGCTTAAGACCACTAACATAGAGGCCATTTCTACGCTACACTGTTATAGTGCTATTATTCCACTTTCAACGTCCTATGGAATCCTGGGGTTTGCATTTTAGGGAGGGACATTTAGAATTCTCAGCCAGAGAGCTGTTTGGCCTCAGTAAACTACAAACCCCAGCATTACACAGGATGTTGAAAGTGGAATAATACACTATAACAGCATAGTGCGGAAATAGCCATAGTCTCTAAAGTGAACACCAGGCATCAGTTTGTCTGTTGCATTATGAACTATCTGTAGTTTCTTAGCATTTTTCAGGGGAGCCACAGGAAGAACACATCACAACAGTTTAATCAAGATGTAAATAAAGCTTAGATCACTGTGGCCAAATTCACGTTCCCTAGAAAGGGGTGCAGCTGACACACAAGCTGAAATTGAGTAAAGTTACCTCTGGCCACACCAGGCACCTAGTCTTCTAGGAACAATGCTGAGTCTGAGAGTACCCACAGGCTATAAACTGGGTCCTTCAGAAGGAGCACCCCTATCTAGAACAGACATAATACATATACAAATTGTCTTTTAATTACACTGTATAACTGGGAGGTCAGTAATTTAGGTCCCATATGAAATGAGGTCATCATGCAGTGCACATTTGAACATATCCATTGCCCACTAGTTGCTTAACCATTAGAGCATTTCTTTCAAGTTAAACAAGATACTACTGGGTGAGGGTTTTGTTTTGTTTTTTGCATTCAATGTGATCAGCAAAGAATTATCTGTTTGAATGAATAACCCATTCTCTAGTAGCATGTAGAAAGGGGCTGCTAACATAAAATTTCTGATGTGCAACAAGAAGCACAGTTCAAATCCTAAATGGTATTAGTGCCGGTCACCTGTCTGACAGGGAAAGGAACACTGTAAGCACTGGTATATAAATAGTTCTGTGGGCTATAGAAGATTTTAGTGGTATTAAAGACTCTCATATTTGATACACAAAACATAAATACATGCTCTAGAACTATAAAAACATATGTAGTAATCACATATAGTCTATTACAGGTCTAAGTAAACCACATCTTTTGCTGGATTAGAAACAGAATACTCATCACTTCATAGCTTTGTTTTTCTTGGTTGTCAATGCCTAATTAGCATTGTGCTGTGTTTTAATCATTGTCCTTACAGAGAAGGAAATAGAACTAGCATTTAAGAAACAATTTACGCCATCAGAGAGTAGAACTTCTTTGCCACATTTGCCTAGCCCTACAGGTTCTGACATAAGTCCAGAGAGACATCCTGGTAAGTATAGATGGATATCTTGAGGGAAGTTGGGAATGGCTTGAAGAATAAGCAGATGACAGAATCCTGATTTAGGCAGCAAATAAGGGTAAGAGTGTATAGCAAGAAAAACAGCAGAATTCAAGAGGAGAAATTAACTTTGTACTTAGCAAAGTCACATCAACCTACTTTGAAGTGAAATGTTCATGTATGGGAATTCCAGGGACTTAAATTTGAGGACAAAAAGACAGGAGGAGGTCTCTGCCAATGATGAAGATTGCAATTGTAGAGAAAAACATTTTGCCATAAAATTCTGAAAACTGCCTTGTGTTAGGATTGTAAATGCAATATCAATTGCACCAGCCTTCAGATGCCCACCCTTACCATGGAGAGAATGAGAGACTGTTGGAAAAAATGTGTCATATCTCAGAAGGTTACTACTTAGTTCTGAAAGTCCTTGAGCCACATCCTAACTTGCCAAGGTTTTCCTACAAGCAAGTTTCACCTACACAGGTCCCTCTCTCCAATTTTCCATTCAGGGACTATGGCCAAGAGCCTATAATGTAGCAAAACACTACACTACCCAAACTAGTATGAGAAAGATGGAGCTGTGCCCACATATCTTTCTTGAAGTTCCACAGGTTACTGTGCAACTTGGGGGAATACTTTTGTAAAGAGATTTCACAGCCCTCCTTACTCAGGCTGATATCCAAATACTTGCATAACTGGGCGGTTAAGCATGCAGAAAGCCCAAACAAGATCCCATCTTCCCTCTTTTGCTTAAAGGCATAATGGGAAAGTGAGGATAAAGTGAGCTGCAGCACACACTTCTTTTTTAACTTTCTAAGCATCGGTAGTGGGTGATGGGCTCAGATGAAGACTTCCAAGTATAATTCCTTCTGAAATGTATGCTGCAAATTGAAAAAGGGGGGGGGGATTATAAAAGTTTGTTTCTTTTCTTCCACTACAATTCCTTGCAAGTTTCCACTTGTGGACTGTTATGCATTCAGAATTGTGCAGCAAACCCAGAATACACACAGGGTTCTGTAAAGGATGATTAGAGCTGGAGAACAGAGGAGATTTAGAATACAGGCAAGCTAGAGGTTGAAAGAAAATAGTATAGCTTTGAGAAATTGTTCAGGAATGGAGGCGTGAATAATAAATGGACTGTTGTCCACAACAGTCAGGGGAGTCAGGGGTAAGGAACTAGCCTATTGAAAAATTATGTGTCATAAACAGAACAATGGATGGATACCTTCCAATGTATGGTCAACATGTTCAAAATTAGTTTCATACTCCAAATGGGTGGTCAGTATTGTACTAACTAACTATACTAAGCTGTGCTGATCTAATTCAGTAGAAATTCTCAGGAGGGCTGAAAGAGCAACCCACAACCACTGTAATATTCTGTCACACCAACTGATCAAGATGGGAGACCAAAATTCCAAATCCATTTAAACTGTTGGAATTCAACTTTCAGCAGGCTAGCAGGCAGCACCTTCTGACAGCATCTCAACAATCAGGAGAGCTTCCATGGTAAAGTGCTGGCCACTGGCTTGAGTTTTACTGCCCCCAATAAAGGGGGAACAGAGTATTACCCATTTTGGTCCTGAATTCCCACTATAGGCATTTGTTTTTTAGTAAATGTGCTGTGAAAGGGAAGGACCGATGGAATAACACCTTGCCTTTGCCATGAAATGCATATGTTTAGATTAGAAGAACTAACAGTCCTATGCTGGCAACCTGTGTTTTTTTTTTAAAAAAAACCCTGTTAATTAACCTTTGAGGTCATAGAAATGAAGAATCCTTTTGATTGAGATGGAACAGTGAAGCCTTTGCAGTTGCCTTCTTTCTGCAATCAAGAGCTAAGTCTGTTTGCCCTATAAGGCTTGGACAGCCAAATTAGAAAATTGAAAGTTGATGTTTTAAAAGAGAAGACTTAAGAATATAAGTGTATATTCTTTGAGAAATGCATTTTACTTGCAAGAAGGCATTGGATTCTAACAAGGAAAGCATAGAATGAAGAAGTATGGACACCATCAGTTGAATGTTGGTTTTTTCAGTTTCTGGCTGGACTCCTAGGAAGCAAATTGTTAACTGTAATTACCCAGATTGTGTAAAAAATGGAAACTTCCCTGGAACAGCTAGAGGAAATTCTACAATGGACTATGGAGGAAATTTCAAGATTTCAAGAGCAAGATTGGCATCATGAGACAAGAGTTCAAGGAACTTAAATAAGAGATAAGAAAAAGGGAGAAATTTAGAAGAGACAGAAACATAGAATCAGACATGGAAACAAAAACAAAACAAACAAACAAACAAAAACAGATGGCAAGACAAGCACAAGCCAAGTTTGTGGAGAGAAATTCTGTCTTGGAGATTTATGATCATGAGGTTTTGGTTTGTGAAAAAGACATTACACCTCAAGAATTGAAGAAGGGATGAGTTTAATTGAGACTTGTAAGCAACTTGTTTTGATGCTTGAATTTAGTCAAGTTGAACCAGTTCGCATGACTGAAGGAGGAGCGAGAATGAATGTGGACTGCTCCTACAGCTTTCCTAGAATGATCATTCAGGGTCAGTATCAGCCCTTCATTGCCTGCCACTAAATCTGATTAGTATATAGTATGTGCAAGGTCTTTTAAAAGTTTATTGACTTAAATCTACTATGGCTTTCTTCCAGTGGATATAGCTCTGCAAGAAGTACGCAGTTTTTACAAGACAGTGATTCTAGGACAGAAAGCAAATCTTCAACAAACATTGCAACCTGCTCAGCAACAGTTACAACAACAACAGCCACCACCTATTCTAGGTAGGTCATGAATTAATAGTATCACTGTGTAGAAAGACAGTCTTGAGATTCATTATATAGGATATTTTGTTGCTACAGTGATTTTTTTTTTAAAAAAAAATCAGAATAGGTAAGAGATTGTGGAATATCTCTGCGTGACTTCTCCCCACTTCTTCCTGACTGGCCTAAATTGAGACATGAGAGTGTGTATTACTGTTTCTGTTGATGGTTTGACATTCCTTCAATTATAATCCCAGATAATAGGCAGGATGATGAAGTAGTGAGATAGATCACTTCTGTTTAGTTAGTAGCCCTTCCCACTTCAGCTCTTGGAACAGAGTCACAAAGATTCCCAATGGATAAAGACAGACTCTAAAGAAAAATAATTGTGTGCCTACATTGTTATTAGATTATTATGTATATTTTATGTTTGTTTTAATTTTTAAGATTATATTTAGTAAATGTTGTAAAAGTTAAAAGTTTTGTAAGAAGCAGCTTCAGTTTAAGTAAGAAGTTGCAAGTCAATAGCTTCATCCAAACATTTCTTTTTCCAATTCTTGTTTTTTTAAAGAATATTTATATCAAGGAAAAAAATTGCATGGCATGACAACTTAAAAGGCCTTTGTCATTTTTATGTATTTCAAATTAGCCCAGAACTACTGTTTTATAGTACACTATTCAGAGATTAATTTGTTATAGAAGGACTCATGAGCTGAAGTAACTAATTAACAATTAGAAAGTCAACACTACACAAAAAGATGCTTTTAAAAATCTAATAAGGATTGAGTAAAGTAAAATTAACTCATATTTACAAGAGTTTTTCCCATGGATTTTATTACTGTAGTTTGAGACCTTGACCAATACCCAAGTGTCATTTGACCAGCACAAATGATATTGTGCCCATGGATACTTGGTTCTGTGCTATGAAAAAAGGAAGAGATTAACACAGATGAGCATTATATTAGTAATATACATCAGCATAAAACTGGCATATGGCTTCTTGTAGAGGAAGAAATTCAACACCTCCTTCATGCAATAACCCCATCCTCTCAAATTTCACCTTTCCTCCAACATAGCCATTTGGAAGCTGGAGGAGAGCATGGAGTGTCAGAGAAGCATCCAGCTATGTCTGAATAACTGGGCACAGAACAGCAAAGGCATCTAGGATTTCCTGGGGATCCTGCAGAAGTCTTAGAGGATATCATCATTGTAATCCCAGCTGTAGGATCATATGTTCTCCTCTGCCATCTTCTCCTCTATCTAGCCATCACATCACTGTGGGGGTAGAAGCAGGAAGAAGGTGAATACTGTGGGAGGTAGGATGGGGTATAGTTCTGCCTGGATGGAAATATACATTATTTCCAAATGCAGAACCCTTGTCTCAGTTGCTGACTCGGCCATGTGAAGGAGAATCTTCTTTTACCTTTAATGTTCTTGAATTGAGCTTGACAGTAGCTTAAAGTCAGCAGTTTATTCAGCAACACAGTGCTAGGTGGACTCTGGCTTGATAGCCCAGGGTTCCACATCAAGCAAGCAATTAAACTAACTTTGTATAGAATTCTTACAAAAACATGCAGCAGCAGCAATAGAACAACAAAAGGCAGTCGCATACAAACAAATTAATCAGTAAGGAGAGAGTGCTACTCCAAGACAACATACTGTACTTCACACTTGTTCTTTGTAGCTTATTCTGATGTTCTGGCTGTTACCTCAGCAGCATATGTCAAGATGTTTTTGAAAACAGCTCAGATTTTTTTAAATTTTATTTATTTATTTATTTATATATATATGTATGTATGTATGTATATTATTGTTTTGTACAACTTAACAGCAACTTGTTTTGTTTTAACTTAACATGAAATCCTAGAGACGTCAACATTTTCTGTGGCTAAGCAAACTGTTTAACATGGCTCAGCTTCATTTAGGCCTCATGGTCACTTTCTGACTTTCTGCTCTCACCACTTATTCACCCAGTTGCAGAACTGGTTTCACAAGTATGGTCACAAGTAGAAATTCTTTTACTGGTAAAAGCAATGGAAATGGGATTGATTTTCATAGTTTGACTATTTTTATAATTTCAATGGTCTGATTTTTTTAAAAAATAAAATCTTGATTCCAATTGTGTTTATTATTTGCAATGAGTATTTTGTACTGGAAACATGGGATAAAGCTATTCTAAATCATAAGTTCTAGTAGTGCATGATTTTTCTGTTAGCATATGTTGGCTTTAGAATATTAACTAGAATTTAATGGCATAAATATGACATTTTCTTATTTTCCAAAGAACTTCAAACATTTTTTTGTTCTTATTTCCCATTAGAATTATTGGACTGTATTCTCTCTCTGTCTGTCTTTCACAAACACAGATTTGTTGTATTTTAATTTACAGCTGAAAAGCTCAAACATTCATCAGTATTCTCTCCCCAACCACCTGGCACAACTAGATTCCATGAATACAGTCTGCAGCCCTCAAAAGCAGGTAAGCCAAGAAGCTTACTTTGTAATGAAAATTTTCCTTCTTCTACAATGAAAAGGAGGATCATTTATTCTAGGAGCAACTATGTGTAATGAATAAAATTGAGGATATACATTGAATAGTATAGTGTGGAACTATACTATAGGTAACATGGTAGTTATCTTGTGTTCTATCAACAAAAGTTTTAAAGGCCATTCTTGTTGCACCAGTGCAATAGAGAGGTTCTAGCAACACCACTTTTCTGTCAATATCCAGCTGTCATCTCAGCCCATTAAGGTTATCATCTTATACTCATCTACCTAGGGAACTATTCCAGTTCAGTAATACTTCTGTGTAAACAGGTACAAGATTGCACAGTAGAGGTAAGAAATGATATGACCTTGGTATGAAGCTCTTTGGGAGGTGATACAGAAGACATCTAGAAATGTGAGTTTTCTTCCACCCACCGTCTAGGAGAGGCAAGATCACATGATTGCAAATCAGAATTATCCAGCTGTCCTCTTGCTCTGCTTTTATTTTCTCTCTTGGAAAGGTTAAAAATGGACCTTCTGATCTTCAGATTCCTATCTCCAGACTCTTATCTCCTCTGTTTTCTACAGGGACTAGTTCTGCACACTGGTCCAGGGTGACTCAAATTAGCAGCCTGCAAACTGCTTTCCACTTTAAATGTGCGAAGAGCTGTCAAGATTTACATTAAAAGAATGAGTCAGTTTAGAATATCTGAGGCTTTATTGGTGTCTTTTCATCCAAAAACCTGGGGTTCTAGGGCAATTAAAACAGTCATAGCCAGATGGATTTAAGCATAGATTTATTTGTGCTATAATTGCTCAAAGAAGCCAAGACCAAAGAATGTATGGCTTCATTTGACAAGATCAATGGCAACTACAGTGGCTTATGCAATATCTTCTTCATTAGAAGAAAAATGTAATGCTGCTGGATGGACAGAACCAATATTTTTATCAGACACTACAAGTTAGATAAATATAAGTCAGCGCAGGCAGCTTTTGGTCACACTGTTTTACAAGTGACCAAAAGTAAGATTCCTCTCGTGGATGCCCCGGTAGTCAGACTAGTGTCAGGAGCGATTGCTCCTAAGGAAGGTCAAGCACACAAATGTGGTGGGAAGACTGTAAACCTAGAATGGGAAGAGCCAGTTGTAGCTCATAGGGTATGCCTAAGGTATTAGATGGGATGGGAAAACATTAGGGCTCTTGAAACATTCTTTACAAAAACATTTGGCCACAAGCTGACTCCCTATAACATGTAGGAAATGCAAGGGTAGTTGTGCTGTTTGGGGAGTCCTTGGGACATTTAGACCTAGAAGAAGCCTTTTTAAAATTAGAATCATAGAATCACAGAATTGGAAGAGACCCCAGGGACCATCGAGTCCAACCTCCTGCTATGCAGGAACAGCCATCAAAACATTCCCAACATATTCCCAGCCTCTGCTTAAAAACCTCCAAAGAAGGAGACTCCACTGCACTCCGAGGCAGCATATTCCACGCCGGACAGCTCTGACCATCAGGAAGTTCTTCCTGAGGTTCAAGTGGAATCTCCTTTCCTGCAGCTTGAATCCATTGCTCCTTGTCCTAGTCTCTGGAGCGGCAGAGAACAAGCCCGCTTCCTTCTTAACATGACATCCCTTCAGATATTTAAATATGGCTATCAGGTCCCCTCTTAACCTTCTCTTCTGCAGACTAAACGTACCAAGCTCCCTAAACCGTTCTTCATAGGGCATGGCTTCCAGACCCTTCATCATTATGGTCGTCCTCCTCTGGACACATTCCAGCTTGAATTGAGGTGCCCAGAACTGGACACAGTATTCCAAATGAGGCCTAACCAATGCAGAATAGAGTGGTACCGTTACCTCCCTTGATCTAAACACCATACTCCTATTGATGCAACCAAGAATCGCGTTGGCTTTCTTGGCTGCTGCATCACACTGCTGACTCATGTTCAGCTTGTGATCTAGCAAGACTCCTAGATCCCTTTCACATGTACTGCTATCCAGCCATGCATCCCCCATCCTATATTTGTGCCTTCCATTTTTTCTGCCTGAGTGCAGGACCTTACATTTCTCTCTGTTGAAATTCATTTTGTTAGCTTTGACCCAGCTCTCCAATCTGTCAAGGTCGTTTTGAAATTTGATCCTGTCCTCTGTTGTATTAGCAACCTCTCCCAATTTGATATCATCTGCAAATTTGATCAGCATGCCCTCCACTCCTTCATCCAAGTCATTGATGAAGATGTTGAATAGTGCTGGGCCCAGGACAGAACCCTGTGGCACCCCACTAATCACTTCTCTGCAGGATGAAAAGCAGCCATTGGTCAACCAATTACAAATCCAACTAATAGTAGCCCTGTCCAGCCCGCATTTTACTAGCTTCTTTGCATGAATGTCACGTGGAACTTTGTCAAAGTAAACTGGAAGTCAACTTCTGGTTCTCATCACATTTTAAAAATGCCTCCTTGGGGGTCTCAAAAATAGCCTTGCAGACTGCACTTTCCCCAACCTTAGTATTAGAAATGAATGCCAAACAAGACAGGAAGTCATATAAAACATAATATTAGAAGATACTAATCATGTTTTTAAATATGTTGTTTCTCTGTGGCTTCTGTATCTCTCACAAATGGACCTTGGGCCTGTGCAGAACCTAGTTTGGAACCTTTGGATGTAGCTTTTTGCCAGGTTCTCCAAGTCTACCTCCTATCCCACATTCCAAAGTACTCTCCTCAGCTAAAATATTCTCCTCAGTTCTTTAGTTTACCATGCGATTCACAGAATTGGCAATGTTTTCCTCAAATGATAGTCATTTATTTTTCATTTTACCTTCTGAAGTTTCGGGTTGCTTGAGTTTATTGTTTTATGATCTCAAAGGCCTTATCCAGGAGGTTAATGTTTGCTTCATGATGATGCCTCTAAGCTGCCCCCCCCCAAAAAAAAGGAGGAAGAGAGGAAGATTGTAAAACAAAAACAAATTTTTCCAACTACAGACCTTCCTCAATGTATCAGCTCCGTCTGCTTCCAAACCTGACCCAGTGCCAGTGGCCAACAATATTGCTTGCTCTCAAAATCTAAGCTTCTCCTTGCATGATTTTGATGCAGTTGCTACTAAAACTACAGCCAGAAGCTTATGAGTCTTTGAGATCTCCAACTCTACTTTTAGAGGAGCTTGACACAGCTTTGGAGCATCACTGTTCAGATGAGGTTTTCTGGGTCAGCCTTGTTCTGAAATAGAAATTGTGGATAGAACCCCCTGCCCCCAACCTGGAACAACCAAACTCAGTTCACCAGCCCAGGGAGCTGGAAAGGATTTGGCAAGTTGCCTGGGGAAGGCTGTGGTCCCCCTAAATTGACTGCAGTTGGGAGCTGATATAGAGAGACTTTCCTCCAAGTCATTAATTGTCGCCATACAGGGAACACTATAGGAGATCTCCTTATTATGACAGAGACAGCAGCTCTTTAAGGTTTGGCCTTAGATATAAGATCTCCCAGCTATCACTCGGTACCAAGCCTGGTCAGAAGTCTACTCATCATGGAGAAATCAGAGAGACTATTGTAACCCACTGTTCTTCCAGATCTCAATATACATGATCTCCCTCTCCGTGTTGTAGATATTAGAAGGACTCAAGCTATTGCTGTTATATTGAAGCCCTCAGCTGAACAGTCTCAGCTGCATCTTCCTTCTATGAACTCAGCACTTGATAACTAATTCAACAGACATCTTTATGCTGAAACTCAGTATCATCCTAGTGACATAGAGATGTCAAGTCTACTACTAGACACTCCTATATGTTCAAATCCTGCAAATTCCAAGATTTTGCCCAGTCAGTTAGTTAAACACCCTCTACATTTTCAAACTTTCTTGGTACTGTGCTTTCTGCTTCACCTCAGGGACAAGGGATTGTGACTTTCATCATCACGAGTCTACTTAGCAGCATTCATAGCTTGGGAATTGCCAAAGCATAACAAGTTTTTAAAGCATCTGAAGCACCCCTGTCTCTCAACACTTCTCTTTGTACTGCAGTGGTCATTATCTGCTGTGCTTTATACATTTATGAGAAAATCCTTTTAACCACTTGCATCCTGTGACCTGAGACTATTTACTTTAAACTAGCATTTTTAGGGAGAATCACATCTATTCACAGGGCTTCTGAATTCTTTGCACTGTGATCTGATTTTCCTCATATGGCTTTTTATCTAGAAAAACTGGTTCTGTGCCCACATACCTCCTTCCTACAAAATGTTATGCCAAACTCTTTACCAGAATATTGTTCTCCCAGCTTTCTTACATAACCCTACTGTGGAGGGTTTCTTTCATTAACCTTTCTGGATATCTACAGGAAAATGGGATTAGGTAACAAATTTGTTGAACACTACTAGAAGATGGCTAGACTTTTTCTGAGCTATGGAGGAGTTAGGTGGGGCAGCCTATTCTCATCGCAGTGACTTTCAAAATGGATTTTGGAGACATATTGTTGTCTTTACAGCTGGCTAAACTACCCCTTCTGACAGGTCTTCAGATGCACTCCACTAGAATAAGAGCGACATTGACAGCTTTCATTAGGATATTTTTGCTCCCTGACTTGTACAAAGCAGCTATGTGGTCCTAGCCATCCACATTTGTTACCCGCTACAGACTAGACATGTGCTGATGCATCCATTGGAAGGATGATTCTTTCTTTAGTGTTGGCATGATGTCAACCACTACTGGCAACTTAACCTGGTATTTAGCCATTAGTATGAATCAAAATTGAGGAGAGTTGCCTAGAATTCTGAAGCATGCACAGTAGGATGTAGAGGTAAAGAGCTCATCACAAAGCTACTCTGCTCTGGAGAGTTCTGGATGAGGTTCTGTGCAGGTACAAGACACATTTGTGTGAGTTCACAAATGACCACTTGAAGAATTAGTTACAGGTAAGCAACTTGTTCTGTGTGATAATCTCAAAGGCTTTTTTTAACTCAGAAAGCTTCACAAGGCATATGACTGGAAGATGCTGACAATGTCTTAAAATATCTCATAGTAACCACAAAAGCTTTTTTAAAATATGAAAGCTGCATACCAGATGTAGCTGATTAAAGATCACGCAACAAATAGAATCCTGATCAAACTAAGTTGCATTTCTATAAATAATGGAATAAGCTTTGAACATGAATGGATGCTAGGTGCTTATAATTTTGAAGCATTTTTCTCCTTTCTTTCATGTGGTAGCAAGTTGCTTAGCTAAATTTTCCCATCTGCTTCGGACATACAGAAAACAGTTTAGGTGGGTAAAAGAGGTTCTTGTGGCCTTGGATATTATAATAATAGATTTCTCTGTTACCTTTAATGGTTGTGAACCTATTCTTTTACATTTATGCATTTGCCACCTCTGTCCCTTTTACCACCAAGAAATGTAGAGGACTGTTAGTTAATATGATTTATGCGTTAACCACTTATATCCCTTTTATCACCAAGAAATATAGAACATTGTTCATTACTGTAACTTCCATAGAAATATTTTTAATCAGTTATTACAGATATTTGTTAACCCAAAATAATATTTTAGAAAGGCATGGTACTACATTCTGTCTATGTATTTCCATGCAGCATGGGAATCAAACCAATTACCTCAAAAGGACTATATCCAGAAGCTAAATATGTTAAGAAGAAAGCTGTTAGGACCACAGGTGAAAGGTAATATATGAATCTGAACACAGGTTCTCTTAATTTATGTTCTGCCTTTCTCCTGACATGCAACCCAGTGGACTCTGTAAAAGGAAATGTTAAATGAGATTTAAGAAATTTGTACAAAATGTAGGAAGACATGAGTATGTCTCTTTCTGTAGGTTTACAGAAGGAGAACCATATATTAGTAAAAGGAGAGAAATTGCTATCTTTCCAGGTATTTGATCATTTCAAACCTTGCAGAAAGTTGGGAATGGTAATAACCATTTAAGAACTTCCTTACCAGGCCACGTAGAACGTATTGCATTTCTTAATTTATATTGGTATTAGAGTGACAAGAGTAAAAGCTAGTTCATGTATGCATGTAATTTCTAAGCTACTAATATCTAATAATGAATTACTATCTAATAATAAACTACTAATACTAATAATGACTGAACATGTGAATTATTCTCTTTGGAGATTACAACATATAATATTAACTTTGCCTTCAGTACCATTCCCCAATGGGTTGCTTACATTCTCAGCATTCTACACCCTATATAGGAAGCAACATATGCCTCTGAGAACATATGCCTCAGTTTTCTATCCTCCTCCTCCATTTTACTTTCCTCAAATGCAAGCTCTGAGTAATTGCTGAGTAAGCCAGCAACAAACTCCTATGGATTTCTTATTTAAAAAATTAGAGCTTGGGCAAAGTAAAACTAATATGTTTTACTGTTTTTGCTGACTGCATTGATGGAAGACAGAAGAGCACTTGAGTCTGACGCTTCACTTGGGTTCACAAAGGCTCGTAATACAACCTTAAACAATAGCATTATACTGACAACAGTTATCTCAGGAAACAGGTGCCTTTCAACATACATAGAATAATTCAGAAATCCATAAACTGTGTTAACATACACTCTCTTACAGTATAGTCAGCTCTTACTCATACCTGCTTTGGATTGCAACAGCCGTTACAATCTGTGCTGGAAGTGGTTTGAGATACTTTCCTCTTTTGCTACTACACATCTGACACTGTATTCCTGTTCAGGAATTAGAGAAGTGCAAAGGGAAATAATAAATACAGCAAATGCCTATAATAGTTTAAGCACAGTTTCTGTGTAAACCGAAAGTATCCTGAAATTGTGATAGCAGATTGCTCAGTTCCCATTTCAAACTACAGATTACATTGCACTCGGAATATAGATATATTGAGTTTAAATTATAGTTAGTCAGTATATCACTATTGCTAGTCACTTTGACCAACATCTTCCCTAATATAATAATCAAACCAGAAAACTCTAGGTTTTCAGATGGTATAATGAAGAAATGTATTTTGTGTTTAGCTTTATGGGAAACTCCGTCTGCTCATGGAACAAGCTCTCCAACAAATCAGGGTGAAAAGGTGGTAAGTGATTATTATTCTAGAGAGTGGAAACCTTTGGCAGTTCTATAGCTGCTATCTGAATGAATGTACAAATTATGATGAAATTTCTTGGAGCAGATAACGGGCAAAAATAAAAGACACCTATAGAGAGCAAAATCCATGAATAAAAATTAGTAACTTAACAAATCCATTTTGTTTGAGGTAATCAACTGCCTTTTCCTGCTGTTACTGGAAGGTACAGTGAAGGGAAAATATTTTTGACACTGACAACAAAATATTTGCTGCTTTTAATAAAATCTGTACCAGGCACAGACTTTTTAGAACTGAGATTAACACAAACGCTTTGTTTGGTTATACCAGAGATCACAATTTATTTCCAGCAGTAGCCAGACAAATGTCCCTAGAAAATTTGGAAATAGGGCATGAGAATAATAAGTACCTCATGCACTTACAATCCTTATATTTGCCTAAATATTTTTAAAATTCAGTGATACATTCTGTGTCACATTTTATGCTATAAATATGAGTTTTGAGGACTGCTTTTGCCACCCTCCAATTTCCTGCCAGCTAACTTTATTGAATAATTTTGATATCTAATATGAGAGGCAATGGAACATATATAAAGGGTGCTGTAAATATCAAAGCCAATTTTACAAGCAGAACAATACTTCAAGCGGGGAGATCTCTCTTGAACCAAGACAGACTTGATGATATAAAGCGTAGGTTGAGCACTCTCCCTTTCAACTTCTTTGCAATGCAAAATAACAAGAACCTGCTAAGGTTCTTCTTACTGGACCAAAGTATGGTGATGGAAGGTCATGAGGTTTTGACATGGCATAATCAGAAGCAAATCTCTGCTTCCTTTTCCTCTGATTTCAAAGGTACAAAGGAAAATTAAATTGGGAAAAGCTCAAAGTGTTTTGACAGGTCCATAGTGGTGAAGTCAGCATTGGTTTGCACAGCTGCTTCAATGTCAGCAGCTCTGTTGGTTCAATTACTAAAGAAAGCCTCTTAATTCAGGGTCCTGTGATACTCAAAATTCAGATTGGCTGCATCTAGACATTCAGACATTGAATAGGAAGGGTTGGTGACATGGAGAGATCCAGATAAATTGACTGCAACACGTTTTGTATTAAGGTGCACTTTATCACTGAATAAACGTTAACATGACTTGGCAAATTACCAGAAATGGTGTTTAGAGGCTACTAATCTACCCACAGAGAAAATAAATGCAACATCTACTGGCCTTTCTGTAGAAAGGTTTAGTTCTTTTTTGTGGCCTCTGTGCATCACACACATCAGTCTTGATCCAGAACCTTCTAGCTAGCAAAGTTTTGGCAGTAGCTCTGCCCACTCTCCTTAATAGATATGCTCCAGCTCCCATTTTCTCAGTTCTTCGTTTACTTTAGCAGCAGTATTTTTGTAAAGCCTTGGCTAGCTCTTTTCCCCCATCATTGCAGTAGTTACCCTGCAGTTATTGTTAATTTCTTGGAGATTTGATAAACTCACTGAACAGCTAAAGGTTACTGGGAGCCTGATGGGACTTATGGCCACACAGCCATTCCTCAAGCACTTTTCTGAGTGCAATAGAAAGATCTCCCTAGTGGAAAGTCACTCTCAATACCTCCTTTGTTTAGAATCTTCCTATAATGCTAACAATTGCAGGGTTGGCTGTGGCTCTACCCACCCCCCAGGCAAGCAAAACAGAGCAGCACATCTCTGATCTCTGCTCTGGGAATCTGCCCTCTTCACTGTGACCTCTAGCATCTATAATACCTATGGCTTCATCTTCCATCACTCTGGCCATCTTAACCTCTATCAGTCTCTTACTTCTGATGGAATCTTCCGTACTGTTGGTTATGACCTGATCAAACCTAGATGCTACTGCAGTTGCTTCAGTTACCATAGCTCCGTCTTCCAAAGTATGCAAAGCTAAGAAGACTCGCTTGTTGAGCCCCAATGCAAGAAATAAAAGAGGAAGCAAGCTTTGTTTGATCTACTAGCATCCCTAGTTCCACCAGTGCTGTTAACATCACCTTCTGATCCTATATGACCCTGAGCTCTCATGAGTCCAGCAAGTCCAGAACACTTGATCATCTTCAGAAGGGGAAGTTCAGGAAGAATCCCTCCATCACCATCCATAGGGCTGGTCATCAAGCAGTGCAATCCTTGTGCTCCCCAGTTCAGGCTTGGTCTTGGTGAGGTGGTTGCATTCTTTGCGAAGGTGTACCCCTTCTCCTACTCAGCAGTCTCATAAGTCAGATCGCCAGAGTGAGGCGCATTGCATCCACAATCCTGCTTCCTCTTCTCCTGCTCAAGATGATTGACAGCATGGGCATAGCCTATGCAGATACCAGGCATCATCCCAAGGAGATTCTGATTTTTACATTATTCCCCTTACCCTTGGGACCACATATCCTATTCCAGGATAGGATAGGGCACGCTACTATTATACTTACCTACTACATGCTACTAGCATGTCCCCTACCTTGTTTGGCATAGAGATAAGGTGGTCTTGGGAATAGACATTCCCTTCCTCCTGAAAGTAGGTGATAGACTTGCATCTGTCTCCAACATTATCCTTCCAGCTTTCCCCCACAAACCTTTCCTCTGAGCTGGAATGTTTCCTCAATTCCCTGGATGTGTGCAGGGCCCTCTCTTTTTATATATCTTACACCAAGGTCTTACATAATTCTCCTTTGCTAGTCATCTGTTTTTCTGATCCTAGGACGGGTCAACAAATCTCTCCTGAAACTTTTGCCAAATGCTCCGTTTGTGTTATCACCCAGTCATATAGCTTTAAGTGTCTATCTCCAGGACACAGCATACAGAGGCACTTTACAATGGCCACTACCACATCTTCAGTTTCTTCTGAACAGCATTCCTCTTCTAGAACTCTATTGACCACAGTTTGGCTGCACCCTTTTACCTTTATCCAGCACTGTCACCTGAAGACAAAGAATTTGGGTTGATGCAGACTTTGGCAGGGCCATTCTGTCTTCAGTATTCAACTGTTGTGCCCTAGTTAATTTATACCAATATGTGTGATATATAGAGACTATGAAGATAAGCTTGCTTACCTGTAAGTGATGCACTTCAAATGGTTATCTGTGCATTCACATAACCTGCCCTTCCTCCCCTCATCAATGCACTTGGTATTAATTTTTTTTTTCCTGCTGTCACTGCGCTGGATTGGTAAGAACTGAGAAAATGGTAGCTGAAGCATGCCAATTAAGGAGGGAAAGTGGAGCTATTGCCAAAATTTTGCTAGTTAGAAGGCTCCAGACCATGTCTCTATGAATGTGCAAGACCCATGTGTGTGAATGCACAGATGACCACTTAAAGAACATCACTTGCTAGTAAACAACTTGTTCATAAGGGATTATGGAAACAGGGGAGAGGTCTTTCAACTCTGCTATACCTATGACAGCTCATCCTCATGTGACACATATCTAGGAAATGCATCACTACTGAGTCCATCACCAATTCACAGATTTCTATCTTGGGACTTGAAATTCTTGGTTAATGCTTTGATAGGTTTACCATTTGAACCATCTGCAGATCTCATCTTCTACAGTCCTCCCTCCACATTTGCAGGTTTGACCTTCATGAATTTGATTATTTGTGAGGTGCATGCATGCCTTCCCCTGCATTCTCCTCCTCTCATTCCCTTGTGTTTTGCTGGGTGCTGAGGAGGTAGGCAATCACCTGGAGAAAAGGCAAGGAAATGTGGGGTGAAGCACACACTTGCCTTCCTTCTCCCTTCTTGAGCTTCCTCCTCCCATTCCCTTGCCTCTGGCCTCAGCATGCAAAAAGCAAGGGAATGAGAGGGAGATTACGGCGGAGGGAGTTATTTGTGGTTCTTCCTCTTTCATAAGGGTTCTGCACCCCGAACCCTCATGAAAGTGGAGGGGACACTGTATTCATAAAGGTACTTTTCTGGTAGCCACCATTTCAGCAAGAAGAATTTCAAAGCTAACAGGTTTGTCTGCAAATAAGTACTTGTGTAAAATCAGTCATTCTTCAGTTAGATCCAACCTTTGTGTCAAAAATGCTGTCACCTTTTCATGTGTTTCAAGCAGTTTATTTCAATCTGTCTTCATCCATCTCATCTACTGGAGAGGAAGTGGCATGCTTTAAATTTAACAGGCAATTTAAAGATCTATTTGAGGTGCACGAGAAAGTTCAGAAAATCTCAGGGCATTTTTTGTTTGTTAGAATCACAGAAATATGGGTCATGTCTCTAAAACTACACTGACTTCTTGGATGGTAGTGTACCTATCTCAGAGTTAGACTCATGCAAAGAAACCAAGACCAAAAATGTGCAGCCACATTTTATGCAAGGAATAGCAACTACGGTAGGCCCTCCACATTTGTGGGTTTGATTTTCACAGATTTAATTATTTGTGAGTTCCTCCAAACCCTGCCCCCTCACACCTCAGGCGCTTCCTTTTTGGGAGCACCTTTGCTTTTGGAGGCTCCGATCAGGCTACGCAGTGCTTTAAAAACCTGCTTCTGGTCCTTCTCCTCCTCTACCAGCCACTGCCTGGTCACCTAAGGACAGCTCACAGCCCTATTTCTCAGCACTACAAACCTCCCAATGCTGCCCCTGCCCCCCATATGACAAAGGAAGGAGATAGGTGAGAGAGAGGAAGTGCAAGGCCACCATGCTAACCTGCCTA
This sequence comes from Ctenosaura bakeri, assembly GCA_948474755.1. Lineage (NCBI taxonomy): Eukaryota > Metazoa > Chordata > Lepidosauria > Squamata > Iguanidae > Ctenosaura > Ctenosaura bakeri. The sequence goes on from CAOLHI010001255.1 coordinate 85,237, forward strand.
CCTTCCCTTTCCTTTCCCTGACCTGGATCAGATCCTGGCTGCCTGCTCTCCCCATCATGCCCCATCTCCTTTCCCACACAAACACATTTTGATATTTGTGATTTTTCCATTTTTGCAAGGATCCTGTGCCCCTAACCCTAGCAAATATGGAAGGCCAACAGTATTATAACCTTTGCAAGGAATGCAGTAACATAGGAAATACCCAACATTACAAAATAGATAAAATATACAATATAGCTATACAATATAGTTAAATTAAGGTTGTAGATGCAGTTTTCAACAGAAAACTACTCCAAGTTATGGTGTGGGCAGTCATACCCTTAAGGAACTGAAAAATATATACCATATTATTGTAGATTGCTCTTCTGTACCAGCCTGAGAATGATCAGTAGGTACATACCATACGAGTAATTCTGAATAGGTGCAGTGGAATAATCCACAAAGTTTATGGATAAAGCACAAATAAAGTAAAATAAAATAAATCCCCTAGTCGGCAGAACTTTTCTTTTATTGATCTGTTTCAAACTGTACTGTCTGTTTGAGGCAAAGCTAGCTACTGAAATTGAAGGGAGAGGGAGAAGAGCCAGGGAAAAAGTTCCAGTAAAGATCACATGATCCCTGCCTCTACACTTTGCTGGGAGCATGAAAAGGTGCAGATTGCTCCTCTGTAGCTCTTCATGGTTAAGCATGAACTATTCATTCTAAGCCAGCTATAAGCAGGCAGCTGACAGCAGAGCATAAAGTTTTACATTGCAGTTTAAACTGTGCTTAATAGTATGCTTTCTATATTATAATTATACAGAATAATTTTGTTTCATTTTTTAGGGTTCAATTGTTATTTGTGGAAAGGGAGTCAACCCCAAGAAAAAACATGGAGCTTTCCCAGTTATAAAGCAAAACCTAAGGCATAACTAATGTTATTCTAAAACTTGTCAGAATTCATCTTTGCTGAATTGTTCAAATGAATCATTAAAGCATACAGTGAAGTATGGATCTCTTCAGAAAGCTGTGGAAAAGTTAATTGCACTGGAGTTGCAGTTAAATATATGAAATCTGAATAATCAGAGCTCATAGAAATCACTTAATTTTAATGGTTTCAGTAGAACAGAATCACTATTCTAACCAAAATTAGTTTGCTTTCCAGGTGGTACATTCAGCTGTGTAATCAGGTGTTTTAAACGAAGCAGAATTTTAACCCTATAGTTCTCTGAGAGATTCTTATTGAAGCAGGTAGGTAGGTATTGAAGCAGGTAGGAGCAGGATGTGATCCATCCCCCGTCAAGGAGAGATGAAGGCATATAAATAACAGTTACTGCCCTTGACTCCCACTCCAGTTTCTTCCTTGCCTTGCTCAGGAGAACATCCTCCTTGAGCCTAAGGAAAGAGCTTATCTGTCCTCCAAAGAAAACAGCTCACTTCCAACCTGTTGAAATATCCTCAGGCATCTACAGCATTTTCCTAGTACCTAAAGAGGGAAGCCAATGAAGGGTAATTGTGTATCTCACGTATCTGTTATTGTCATGTACAAAGGTCAAAGTGAGATCATTCTGAACTTTATGGAGGTAGTCCATGATGGAGACCTACCACTGTATCCCTGTTGCTCATGGCACTGGTTCTGTTGCAATGCCAATCAATATCCTTACAAGGTCCTCCCCTTTGGCCTGGAAGTGGCCCATCTTCAAATTTATGGCATTCTCCTAGTCCCCTGTCTAGACAACACTGTACTGAAGTCACCTTCATTTCCACATGCCAATTAGTCCTAAAGGTCATACTGAAATCCCTGCAGAAAAAAGGGATTATTAGTCACAAAAAAAGGGGAAATAAACACAATGAGGCTGAACTCTTTATATAGAAAGTAAATATGACATGGTATAATTGAGACTTTGTAGGATGAATTGCATGGTTGAGATGTAGCAACTAAGAAATATAACTTCTTGAAAAGGAACAAATGCACCAGAAAAAGGGGTAGCATTATGTGTCAACAGCATTGACATTTGCACAGAAATCCAATCCAAAGCAGTGAACATGTTACTTTAAAAGTGGTTAAGGGAATGTGACCATATAATGGTAGTATTCATTATCTCATCTAAATCCAATAATCATCCTAAGTCTTACCATGAACTGTATGTTCAAGGAAATCTTATTTTAAAAGCTCAGAGAAATGCTAGGTAGCGTTTAATGGCTAGCTATACTGAGAAGAAAAGGACTCCAAAGTTTAACTGAAGCTCCTACTTGCACAATTAGAAATGGTATCATTGTGTGAAAGTGAAATGGGAGACATTTTAAAAAGGCAACATTGCTTCATTAAAAAAAAGATGATGAGCTGAAGTGAGGAGCATGTACAAAAGAAGTTAAAAGACAGATAAGGGAAGTTATATACCAGTGAGTAGCCCAGAAATGGGCTGAGGTAGCCCTGAGGTAGAGATGTCAGAAAAAAGAAAAAAGAAAAACTAAAGTTCAAAAGGCTGACAATAGATGTTAACAGCAACAACAACAAAAGTAATTTAAATGTATGTTTGAAGCAAGAGAAGGAAACAACACAAAGAGAATGTGAAACTACTTGATTCCCATTCATCTTCTGTAAGCAATTTATGGTGAGTATGGAAACAACTTGAAGGTGTACAATAACAACAATTGAAACATGGTTTTCTTGCAGAGGTTTTCCCCTGTAGCTCAGAATGCATGTAGTCACATCTGCAAGTGTTAAGATGGGAAAAGTGGGGGGAGGGGGGTTCAAAACAACAACTTCATCCAGAAAACTGGCAGTTATCTCTGTTTTATTAAAGTGCAATTGCCATTCTGGAGTCAAAATCACCTCAATTGAACATTTGTCTGCACACATACAAGCAAGCCTTATTGTTATTTCACACACTTGATTCATCCAATACATATCCCGCTACAATTTCTCTCCCATACTCCCTTACTCCTTGGCAATAATCTAATCTCAGTAAGAGTCCCATAACTCAATGCAAACCCAATAAAGAAGCTGCAACTGGTTTGAGTCAACTCACATATTATCATTTGAACAGCAGTGTCTGTAGTTTTGCAAATTTGCATTGGCTGTCAGGGTCAACTCCTAACAGAACTGAATAAGGATGCAGCTTTTTTCCTGTCTACATTCAATGATGAATGTGGGAGCCTGGCAGGACACATCATTTGAGTGGTTTTCCAATCTGTTTTATAGAGACACACCTCTTCCACTACTGATAATTCAATTTGTTATTCACCTCTATATGTGATGCAGAAAGCCAAAGGAAAAAAGCAGTACTTTCACACAATGTTCCTTGTGCAGGTGTGACCTCTTGTTTATCTAACTGCTAGACTAGTACACTTCTCCTAAAGGAGGTGAGCAGGAAGGTAGGACCTGTATTCTAGGCACATGGATTGGGAAACCTTTTCAGCCCTGAGGCTATATTCCTCTTTGAAAACCATCTCAGGAGCTGCATTACACACTAGGGTCTAATGTCATGGGGTGGGGCTGAGGACAGAGTGGCCCAGGGAAAGCAAAGATTGGACGTCCAGATGAAGTCTTACCAATGGCTGGAATCCTGTTGGAGAGTTACAAACATGTACCAGTTGTGGCACTATGCATTGACTCCCCTCCTGATCTTCACTTACCAGGCAGTAGCTGTAGTGATTAAAGAGGATCTGTTCCTATTGATTGGCAACCATCTAAATGATGTTCCCCCACTTTCCTGTGAGCAATCTCTGGTGCAACAGATAGAAGCAGGGTCCTTGTCGCAATTCTCCCTTGTGTTGGAGATCATGTATGGGAGGGGGTGGGTGGGACTGTCAGACCAGAGCTCCACTGATCGCAGTGGCTGCTGCCTGGTAAGTGGGGATTGGCGGACATTCAGTGTCATTGTTTGTGAATGCAGAGAGTGCAGAGATTGTGAATGCAAAACAGTCATGAGTGTGTAACTCTACGGTATGCATTTGTAACTGCCCAATAGGAGTCCAGCCTACGTGAAGTTTTTCTCACCAAGCATGGACAGCTCATTTCTAAGCATGTCTGTGCAAAAGTCAGTGTAATAGATTTCCTGACTGCAAAGCACAGCTCAATTCTCTGTAGGAAATTTAATCTCTGAGCAGTGATAGCAGAAGAATTGGTACAGGATCTGCTGTGTTTCAATGCACAAATGACCACTTTAAGATCCACATTTTAAAGGTAATCAACCTGTTTTTGCCACTGTGTTGTAACAATTTAATTGTGAGCAAGTTATGATTAGCATAAACTGGTTTGACAGTTTTGTAAGCACCAGAGTATAGTTGTTTACACAACTGACACATTCCAAACAAGTAAGACTGAATTATATATTCAATTATATTTAAGAACGGTATGTAAAGACATTTCTGAAAAGGAGAGTATAGAAATTCTCTCTGTGAGCCATGAAACTAGGAAATCAGTGTTCTGGATTACATGGACAGCCTCCATGCTTTACTCATCATACAGTCACCTTCCTTGTGAGGAGAGGAACAAAAGCAATGATGGAGAAAACAAAGTTAGTGCTCCTCTTCCCATTTTTATTTAATTTAGCTATCTAATGACTAAATAGGACTTTGATTTCAATCATTTTGGGCTTAGAAGTCAAGGTGTGTATTTCTAAATCAAGCCTGGAAATGAACGCAGAACCGACATAATTGGTACAATATGGTCTGATTGCCCCAACAAGGAGCCCAGTAACTGTATTCTGTACCAGATGAAGCTTCCACAGTCTTTATAAAAGCAGCCCAACAGAACAGAGTATTGCAGTAATTCAGTCTGGATGTAGCTCCCCACTACCATCTAGTTTTGTTTGGATAGAAAGCCCCTGTCTTGCAAATACTTCAGTAAGAATGGCTTGGGAATGTTTGTTCAAAGTAGTTTTGAAATTCAGTTTAAAACTCTGTAGCTCCCTAATGATGTAAGGGCTGTGTACTATAATCTATATTACTTACTCCAGACTATACATAACCATGCTTAAAAGAAAACAAGTTTGGGATAAAATTGACATGGATGACTGCCAGAAATAAAAAATATATTTCTATATTAAGACTTGTTGTTACTGCTGGAATTAAATTCCAGTAGGGTTTTTTATTTTTTAACTAAAGGGATAAGCGTTCCATGATATATTTTTACAATTTAAGAAGGTGCATCATACAAAAATGCTTAACATGGACAGAAATGTGAGTATGGTGTTTTAGATTTTTTTATTTAATAAATAACTTCCATGATAGCACTGTAAAAAGTGAACATTTGCTAAAATAAAAGGCACTTAAAATAAGAACGTGACTAGTATTGAACAGATGACAGAATAGTCAGAGGCAAATATACACGGCAGAAACAATTATATCTCCTGATTGACAGTTATGCAATCTAAGCTACCTGATGCAAATCTACAACCAAGATTGTGGGGGAAAAATCAAGTTGTTTTGACAACAATAATCTTACACATAAAAAAAGCAAAACACATTAAAGAAAATGGTGACAAAGCACCAGGCTTTAACCCAAGTAAGAAAATTAAACAAACCCATTAATGATTTAATGCTCTAACACAATGATAAGATAGTCTTGGCAGACTACTTTTCAGTTCCAAAGCCCGGACTTGAATTTACAAAAAAAAATAAAATAAAAAAAATCTTAGGTTACTGTGCAGCAACAGCATGAAAAAAGAATGGCACAACATTAAAGCTACTGTTTGGATCTGTTTTCCTCTATTTTCATATGCAACCTCTGACAGATTAAAATGCATATATGCACATACTGAATTGCCTTTTAAAGTGACAATTAAATTGTCAAATTTTTACAGCACGATTTCCATTTTGTACTAAATGTACTGAATAAGGTTCAATCTTCCAAACCTTCCATTCATTATTCACAAACTAAAGTTTTGTAGTTCACAAAGAATTATCTGGCTTGCACTTTAGCTGTGCAAACCATGCCCTGATGTGCCTATATAGTTAAAAACTGATCTAACTTTAATACTTAATGGCTAAGCAGAGTCCCTCATACTGATTGCTTCAGCCATTTTGCTCCAAATACTAGAGGGAAAGAGTCAAAAAGGCACCATGTGACCTTAGCTGAGTAGACTACGCAGTCTCAAGTTTTCTGTCAGTCCCCTGGCACTGTTTATTGCAAAAAACATAACAAAAAAAAAAAACCCTTCAAAAATAAAAAGGCGTACTGTACATTTTCAAAATCTGCATAGGAAACAAACCTATATGTAAGGTAATGAATTAGTAAATTCATTGCAATATTGTCCTAAAGCTAAGTTACTGTGACTACAAAATTGCTACATTGCATACAGTGTTGTGAAGTTAAAAAGCAGTTTTCATTTTCCCTCGTATTTTGGATTCACTACAGTCGTCACAGCACTCTTGTATATAGGATTTTCACCCTAGAAGGGGAAAAAAAGTAAATCAATGTTAAGGTGTCAAATTGCTTTTAAAAGCTCATTTATTTGCAGTATTTCCAGACATAGCCAAACCAATCCAGAGCTCCATGTGCATGTTCAATCCACTCTTCCCGCAAGCCATCACTGGACTGAAATAAGCAAGTATAAGCAAGTATATCATATTTAAAAGAGAAAAAGAGAGAGTCTAGCAACTTAAGCCTCCATTAAACACCAAGTCTATTATAAATTATTATTTTAGAATGTGCAAGAGGGTTAAACAAATGTGGGTTGCAATATTCCCTTGCTAGAAATTTTAACTTAAACACATAAATTTATTTACATTAGTAAAAGGCATAATTAAAGCATTTGAGAACTATTTGAATTTTAGGCTTCAATCCATGCCTTTCACAGGGCTTCTGCTCCCTGCCATGCACATGGAATTATATCAGAGGCCTTGGGTACATTCTTGTCAATGCAAAACAAAACGGACATATCAAAAACATTCACACATTGGTAGCTCCAGCTGCTGTTCTGATCATTTAAGATATCTGTGCTCACATTTCAATCAATTCAAAACCCACAGCTGGCAAATGCCACAGAAGTGTGCAAGCTTTCATGTTGTCTAGCATTCTTCCTTAGGGTTGGTGGTACAAAGCACAGAAGATGGCAGGAAAAAAAAAAGAAAGTTCTAAAGGTCAGGCCAGCTGATGTGACCAAGAGGCTCAGTTTCAGAATGGAAACTGCAAACCAAATGAACAAATCACTGCTAGATGCACAAGAATAAATGGATTGCCCAACTGTGGCTTTGATGTTTTTCCCCTCACAGACCAACACAGAATCCTTTTGCTTTTGTATTCTGATTAAGATTAACATGCAAGATTCACAATAGCATTTATTTTATATATATATATAGGGAGAGAGCTAACAAACAAACACACAGTTAGTTCAAAAGTGAACACCAACTGTTCCTATCCTTGGCTATTCAAGTGCGGAGCCAGCAACCAGCAAAGCAGATAGAAAGGAAGGTTTATTACTCAGACACAAGGCCTCTAAGAACAAGCTGCATAACAAGAACAGACAAGTATGTCTTTTGAGTTGCACAGATATGGTATGACTCTGAATTATATTACAATTCACAAATACTGTTATCTGACTGGAAGTGCATAATGTAGCACACATCAGTGTGATTTTTAATGAATATATAGAAAGATAAACTTGTATTATACATAAGAATTAAGAACTCCTCTGCTGAGTAAGATGAATTTTCAATATGCTGCTTCTAACATCTGAAATGCTAGATACTGGCTGGAGTTGTGTTGGTGTACTATACCAGTGTAACTATGCTAGTGAAGGAAGCAGAAAGAAAAGTGATAATCTGACTGTAAAGGAAATATGACAGTGGAAAACATGTTGCTCAGAGTTGGCAGATTCTGTCTTGCCTTCCCTCATAACTGCTGCACCACTCTGGAAAAAGTGTCATTATTAGTATAGTGCACCAACAGGTTCGAGTCTATTGTTTTTACACATCAAGAGAAAGTTTATTTCAAGCAATGTCAAAGTAACTTCACCATTTTAGCATGTCTTTCAACAGGCTGATCAAATGGCTCTATGCTCACAAGCATGCAACACATTCATACACATACATGCTCTGGAATTACTGCAGTTTGCTTATGGCAATACTTAAGAGCATATTCTAAGAAATATAATACTTAAGACTAGGCAGATTTCTTTTTTTTTTAATAGATAGTTAAACAGAAAAAGCGAAAGAGAATATGTATCCTCCAGTGAGCAATCTAACCAAACATTTTATTACATTAGGAAAACATGACATTACTGCCATGTTTAACACAGTTCTCCCAAATGGCGATATGTGCCCCTACTTGAATGAGAACAGTTTTCCTTCACCTGGGAAACATCACTTTTCACACCTTCCTGGTTAAAAAGTGCTATCTGAAAAATGACCTTGCTTCCCTTGGAGCTCAAATTATAATTGAAATGTTCTTGCTTTAATGGATTCAAATTGAGCTAGCTACATGTTTTAAAACTAAAGATACAAGCTGAAGAGTCTCCAACAGTAAAGAAATAGAAATTGTCATGTTTCTAAGAAGCAGGAGAAACAAGAAAGGGAGAAAGAGCATGCATTTCCAAAGTTAACAGTATTATCCTTCTTGGCTTTAAATTCAATGGAATATATTCTGTTATTAGTGCCCCCAGTGCATCTATAGGTGCTTTGCAGTTACGTTTCAACTATCTGGCAAAGGTGGAAGAACGGAAACACACAGACCTTAACTGCCTGCTAAACTTGGGGGATAGTAGGAACAATGAACATGTTAGGAAAGGGCAGCAGTACAACCATGGTAAGAGGAAAGAGCAAATTGGCAAGGAAGGTGAAGGAAGGTAAGAATTGTGTCTGTGTGGTGGGTATTTATATTTCCTGTCTTTTAGTCTCACCAGCCTTTGATGTTTAATGTGGCCAGAGGTTTAATGTCTGGCCACACCTGTGGCAGCCATTTTGTGATGCTGTCCAATACATTTCTTCAATATTCCAATTTATGGTCATAGATCTGAAAAAGTTAGGGGCCACTGACATAAAATCTATTGTATTAACCAGAAATTAAACAAAAATAAAGCATGTGCTTTATTCTTGCACTGGGATGAAAGAGGCTTAACCCATATGGATCGGGGCGATATTTTAGCCACCTGGCTTCACAGAACTGCAATTCTACACATTTTCCTACGCCCCAAGACTTGAAAGGATCCATTGCACCAACAGCTGTGCTATTCTTACTTTCCACAAGAACGTTTGAGAAGACTGTGGGCAGTGCAAAAAAAAAAAAAAGTTTGCTTACACGTTCCACATTTTTTCATGGAACAACTTGTCTGAGGATCACCAAGATTCTAGAGCTAACACTATATGCTGAGGCCAGTTTTTCAAACCTTACTAAAAGGTGCTGGCTCAATTTAGTAGGATTCTTTCAGATTAGAGCTTTAAGTAACTGTTCCTTCTCCTCTTTTCTTTCTATTTTTTTTAAAGCAGCTGGTAAAATGTGTAAGAGTCAAGCAGTGATTAGTTTAAGGTGCATACAGTGAGTATGAAGAAAGGAACACATGCATAGAGAAAGAAATGGAAAAGAAAATACGAACGGAAACTTAGAGACCAGCTTTACGTCCATAGTTTGGATTCTTGAAATTATTAATAGGACTCTTGTATATTGGATTTTCTTGCTGAGATAGACAGAAAAATGATCAGTGTGGAATACAGAAGAGACAAAGCATTCTCAAACACAAAACAGGAGTTCATGCTGTATCTACATAAACTTGTTAGTTTCTTGAACATTTTATTCTATTAAGTCTCTTAATCCTATTAAGGCCCTACACTATACTAAAGATACATTGTGAGTGAACAGAATTGTGCATGCATGGGTAATCTTACAAAGTCTGTTTGCATGTTCAATACAACAAGATCTCACTGTACCAGTTTTCTAAGTAATTTCTCAACATTAAGACATTTCACATATATTCTATATTTCATAGTTATCCTCAGCGTATATCAACTACATGATAGCAAAATGCAGAGCAGGTATTCATGAATGTGAACTTCTCTGACAACTATTTAGTCCTGTGACCAACTACTGTGGTCTTCATCCAGTAAACATATGTGACGTAATTAAAGAATTAAGGCTCAGAATTAGTGAAGAAATGACATGTTTCTATCTAAGTTATCTAGTCCAGAGAATACTGTTTTTCAGGGATTTTTCTGAGATCTATAGAAAAGAAAGCTAGCTTAGACTACTTTTATATGAAGCAGAAAATATGCTTTATACTCCAAAAGTTGTATTTAGCTATTTCTGTTAAACAGTATAATAGCTTACCGTATCCCATTTTGCGTTCATCTTTTCCTTTTCAAATTTTGCAAATTCTCTTCTGTCATGAATGATCATAAGCAGCTTCCAGATTAACAGAAGAGCAAGACCTATCAGAACAATTCCAGCAACTACACCAGCAACAATAGGAATGATATCAGGACCTGTTGGACATTCTAGGGGAACAAAACAATGGAAGCATAATGTATAATTTGCCAAAATGGGCGACGTGCAGCCCCTAGATCCCACCACCACCAACAGGGAATTCTCATGGGGGCAGGGTGTTCTTTCAAATGAAAAGTCACTATCTGGTCAATATTAGTTTTCAGAAAAAATTGCATGGAGATGGGTTGCAGCATATGCTGGATCACTGGGGTGTAAAACTAGCCTATGTACTCACAAAAGTTGCCTTCCACTGACTTAAGGCATCATCTTTAAACCTTTTTTTTTATTGTCCACCCATTCCTCTGCTTGTCACTGCCTTCTAAATTTTCACTTCATATTTCCCTTTTATTTTCCTTGTATTAATATTTCATCTTTCTCCCAAAATGGCTCTCAGCATAGATTAAATTAAAAGACAGCTAAAAGTTAGTTATAATAGTTTAAGTGGTTTTTAAAAGATTAAATAAACTCTGCTATTAAAGACAGCACAAATCTAAAACAATACAGAAGAATTTGAAATATACTAAATGAAGATAAATGTACAGAGATGCCCTTCAGAACCTAAACCTACACTAACACAACAGGTCTTGGTTAAAGATCTGGATATTTACAAAACACATGAGACTTAATTAAGAAAAGGGAAAGGGATTAAAAACATTTGTGTTCATTTATTCCTCCATTTAATATGTTTCTTGGCATCACAATCATAATCTTCCCAAGGGGGGTTACAATATAAAACAGCAACATCTAGTATTCAGATTACTATTCAAACATAATACAGTAATTATGTTTCAAGAGATCACTCAGGAGTACTAACTCACTATTGCACATGAAAAGCAAAAAAAAATACCTGGCGTCTTCACCACATGGACAACAGCTTTGTTGTTTGAGTCGACTGAATATGTAAAATAAAACCAGCAGTCATCAATATCCTTCTCCTTGCAGTGAGTCAGGGCATCATACTGCCCAGGCTGTGGCAACTTCTCTCTGTGGTCTACCAGTATCAAGGTAAAATGTGAACATTCTTCCTCACAATGTTCTTTCTTTTCTCCCTTGTTAAAAGCTTTACACTGGACACAATCCCTATGGTAAGACAGGTATCCATCAATATAATAACATTTGTTTGACGGACTGATTGATATTCCATCTTTCTCTAAGGACAGGATTCAAGGCAGCTTACAACCAATTAAAGTACAGCCAAAATCTATTAGTCCACATATCAGAAAACAATAATTCTATTAAAAACTGAAGACAGTTTAAAACTTAAAGCACTGTGCACAAGATTAGAAGCTTGTTCTGCTACAATCAGTTAAGAGCCAAAAGCCTGCCTAAATAAAAAGGTCTTTGCTGGTAGAAAGAGAGTAGGAAATTCCGCAAGCTGGGAGAAGCCACCCAGAAGGCTCTCTCTCACCTCCTCACCAAACCTGCCTGTGCTGGTGGTAGGACCAAGAGAAAGTCCTCGCCCAGAGATCTTAACACTCAGACAGGATATTGTCTTTCAGATAGTCGTGACTCTAGTCATATGGGCTTTTAAATATCATATAACCGGCACTTTGAATTCTGCCTAGGACTAGTAGCCAGTGAGCTGTTTCAATAATGGACTTATGTGTTCCCTGTGACCAGCCCTGGACAGTAGACTAGCCACAACACTTTAGGTCCATTGCAGTTTCTGAACAGTTTTCAAAAGCAATCCCATGTAGAGTGTGTTACAGTAATCCAATCAAGACATAACCAAGGCATTCATCACTGCAGCCAGATCTGACATCTCAAGGAATAAATGCAGCTTGTGTACTGGGTTCAGATGTGGAAATGTAGTACTGGCCACTGCCAAAACCTGGGTATCCAGGCTGAGATCTGAGAGAGGAGTATGGCCAAGCCAAGAATCTGAGATTTCAGGGGAATGTAACCTCATCTACCACAGGTGAGTTGCTACTCAATTATCTGCCTTTCAAGTAACCGAGAACACTCCTCAGTGGAGAACAGTGTTTCCCCAACTTTGGTCCTCCACATGTTTTGGATTTCAGTTTCCAGAAGGCCCAGGCATCTTAGCCAACAATCAGGAATTCTGGGAACTGAAGTCCCAAATCCTTGGAAAACCAGAGTTTGGGAACCACTGGTTTAGAATGACTGGAATACTGCACATTTTAGTATTGCAGTCTGGCAAAAAGGAAGAAAACAAATTAAAACAAGGTTAGCTCCAGCTCTTTTTATACTCTTAAACCATGTATTTCTAGATACATTTAGAATGGCACTTTCTCTTACAGTGGAAACTCTCAGTACTTGGCCTTGTGTTCATCTTCCTTTCTCCTTTAATACTACAAAACAAAAACAACCCACTAACTTTATTCTTCAATAAAAAAAATCCAAGCATCACTTGCAATCATAGTTTTTAAAAAATTAAAACCAGTATGCTCCAGAAGGAGCACTGTCTAGGGTAGGACAATCTATATGACTGGGCAATATATACCGTCCTCCCGTGAGTTGGCAAACAACCTCCAGCACAAATGACCTTCTGCTCCTAGACCAATTCTGTCTGCCTAAAAGGCTTCCGCCATGGCTCGTATATCCTAGCTGTTTCTGACACTATTTGAATTGTACTTAAGCAGTTGATTAGCTTCCTGGAGAGAAGCACCCTTTAAGTTAGGGGCTTGGGCCATACTTGACTGTACTATGAACCCAAAGCCTTGGGAAAGGACACCACTACAGACAGAAGAAGCTCCCTGAGAGAAGATGGCCCTCTCTCCTGGCACAGCTTGGTTGGTCCAACAAAGAGAGAAATGGAGCCTGCACTGAAGCAAGAGAGACAGGGAAAGTAAGGAGAGAGAACACAAAAGAAAGCAAAATCTCCCCCCCCCCCGAATAACCTCTCTACATAAGACCTGCATTCCCCAAAATCTCTCTGCAGCAATTTGCAAACTTCATCTTAGGAACAAGTTATTTAATCACAAAAGTCTTACTTGTGCTCTGCACACACTCCAAGACAGGTCTGGCACAACTCACACGTCGGCCCCTGAAACTTGGAATCGGTGCAATTGCAGACTCCACACTCGCAGGTTCCTCTGCCATTGCAGACTTGCCCATTGGCAGCTAAACATGGGGTTGTATCCAGAGGGCACTCACATGCAGAACCTGTATAATTATCCCAGCATTCACACTCGCGACATTTACATTCACCATGTCCTAGTTAAAAACAGAAAGGGTATTTTTAATACATATTGTAGTACTTCTTTCAGTGAAATATATGACACATATTTATTATACTAAGAGTCTCTTTTAAATCTATAGCAGCTGAAGTTTGGTGAAAGCCTACAAGATGATTCCCTCCTTTTTACTCATCTATTGCTCATTAAAAGGATTACGAAAGCAAACAGATATGGATGACAGATGAGGTAAGCAAGCAAGTAATGCCAGCTTACTGTTATGCATCACAATCTAGCTGCATTGACATGTGCATTGCAAAAGTTCTCACGTTTCTTTGTCAAGTTATGATATCACTACATACTAAGTTGCATAGCAAATACTTAGCAGACTACTGAGATCTCCCGTTTGATATTAAAGATAAATACAGCATTGCATTCAAAAGTTCTCTTCTTCCAAAGGAAATGAACTTCTGGGTACAATCCTGAATCTTACCAACTATATAGAATGACAAGTTATATTACTACATCACGTTCTACACACACCAGTTTCATATGCAAGATGCTTACATTCAGTTTTCAGTAAAAAGAAATGTGTCAGCATTACATCAGTTCCTAATTTGATAGGAACATCTCTCCTTTATTAAATTCTGCAACTGTTATAAAATGTTTGTTTCCAGCTTGTTCCAAAAGTTCAGTTGGTGGAAAATGAATTACCTCCACAAATCAAACCATCAGATCGATCACAGTTGAAGTTATCACACTGGCAAAACTGGCCAGAGTAGACTTCATTTGGATTCTCTCTTCTTGCAGACACACTGCCCACAAATACATTCTCCATTGTTACTACATATTTCTGAACTGTTCGTTGCTCTACAGGTGCCTGACATGTCTTCACTGTTCACTTCTTCTATGCTGCATTCACAGTGTTTTCCAATGCGTCCTGGTTTACATCTAAAAAGGAACATGAACCATGTGGCTGAATTGTTGGAAATGAGATTCGCGGAAGTATTTCTCCACCCTTATTTCTCTTAAAAGCTTTAAAGGGAATATTAGTATGGACCTACAGAAAACCATTTGATTGAAAAGGAAAGCATGATTCATCCTAGAGTTAGATGGCTGATGAAGCTACGAACAAATCTCTTCAACTCATATCACTAATACAACAATCACATCTAAATGCTGTTTAATTAAAATATTATTGCTAGCTTGCTTATTCAAGGTGCAAAGAGACATGTGCCTCCATGCTCTAAGAGAAATGACTGAAACAGTCCCTTGCTGAAGTGTTTTATCTAGAGCTCAGAAATAACTAGTTATAAACAGGGTATCAAATGTCTCATCCAGAGCTCATAAGCAACCAAAAATTAATTATAACTACCCAATAATCAAGGTATAAAATCTAGGTATATTATGACTATAAGTTAATAAGGGACAACTCCATTCTTCATATAGTATAGTTATAAGTCAGTTAAATGAAAGGGTGTTGGGAGGCTGGAGGTAGGTGGGCAGCGAAACAAGCAGTAGCCATGACTGGAGTTCATTAAGGAGCTCCTGAGTTAGGCAGTATCTGCCTAATCATTCTCCATTCCCTCACAGAACCAGATCTGAGCCAAGAGGAAGAAATGTTGTCTGGAAGCTTTTTCCTCTAGTCCTCCTGCCATGAATGTACTAGCATTGATGAGGTTTGCTGCAACCCAGTTTAAGATACCACATGAAGCTGAATATATCAAAATTCTTGTCGTCATAACACACTATCTCCTAAAGAATCAAGAGACACAGCTGGAGTACATCGGAAGGAGAACATGGAAGTATCACAGCTGTCTCTCTTTGTTAAGCCTCAGTAAGATGGAAGCAACAGCTCTCCAGCATACTTCTTAGACAAGGAGGATTATAGTACCACAAGTGAAGGCTGCTTTGGATCTGATCCTTCTACAGCTTCAGCAAAACCTACTGGCTGCCAGCATAAGAAATTGCAATCACCATATAGACGTGACAGCAACCATATTAACATAAATATGAAGGGTTGAAAAGGTCTCAGGTGAAGTGTACTCTTAAAAAAAAATTGTAATGTAAACTCAGTTTCCCTGAAATGTGAAATTACTGAAAACCTGTCATCCCTCCAGAATTGTAAAGATAAGGTGGACTTGAAGATGAAAGCAGCAAATTTAACTTCATAAAGTTCTTCTGTGCCATTTTGTTTCATACTTAAAGAAGCTTTTCGCTACTTCCACATGTACATTCTATTTTCTTGGAGAAAAAACACAGTGAAGTCAATATTTATATACCTGCAAGCACCGCATTCAAATGTTCCGTTTCCATAGTGGCAAAGTTCACTGTCAGTAATTCCTTCATTGTGACAGTCACATTCACAGATGAACTCCAGATTAATTTCTACCTCTTCAGTAAAACCCAGTGGCTTGATTTTAATGGTTTCACTTTGCCCTTTCTCTGGACATTGGCTAGCTGTTACTTTAATCTCAAACCTAACCTGTAAGCAAAGTAAATGGACAATATAAAAAATATATAGGTAATTTGTTGAAACAGATTAAAACAGGGGGGAAATTTATACAGGCCCATACTTGTGTGTGAGTCATCGAAAATTTTACACCGAACAAATTTAAGTGGCTCATGGTCCTATCATACAAGAAGATACCTCATCTCCAATTGAAATGTTGGAGCACTTTCTTCCTTCATCTCCTGTACCATTCACTCCATTCTTGCAGAAAGATTTATATTCAATTGAGACTTCTTTTGGTAGTTTGTTGTTTTCCAAAATAACTTCTGAAGACAGTGACTAAAACAGAAGTTGAGCAGTTTAAGAGACCGAATAAAATGAGGAACACATATCTCTTTTCATCATGTGCTTTCAAAGGACTATTCTCCTCTCTTTCTTGATTAGTCACAAACAGCAGACGCTGTGCTACAGTTTTCCTGTAGGATTTCATTGCTGAAGTTTCTAAGAAGGATCACATGCTACTGAAAAGATCAGCGCTGTTCCTTCTTCTTTGCAGAAACAACACAAGCAAATACAAACATGTAAATGTATGTATGTATATTTGTTTGCAGGTATATAAAAAATATGTCAACTTCATAAACTTTGGGCAAGAGGAGGGGATAAATTCTCATTTTCCTTGCCTCTTAAACAGTGAGCCTAGAAAATAGTGACATTTAGAAACATGCTTCCTTTAAGTGAAGAGACAAGTTTTTCAAACCGTAATCTCTGCTTATTAATATAAAACCAAATACATTATGAAGAAATAATTCAAAGGGGCAAATGCAGCCTGAAGACATAAGTCTTTGTGTTTCAGAACTGAGAAGCATGTTGCCAGTTTCTGCAAGTTTCTAGAAAATCTGCCCTCACAAAAGAAGGACCCAATCCATGAATGTGCAGATTTTTGTGCTCTTTGTGCTGGTTTTTAATCTATAGTGCTACTTAAATGATGGTACCAGAGGTACAATACTTATTTATTTAGTAAGCTCATTTACTACATTTCAGAATAAAAGTCATGTCAGCTGAGTAACTCCTAGCAGCAGCTCAAATCAATGGAAGTCATCTACTACTTCCAAGCTCCTGCAAAGGCTCACTGTGGGACAGTTCTTCTGGACACAGTTTCCAAAAGGCAGACAGACCCACTATATCAGAGCACTGTCTCTATCTCCCACAACCTTATTTCAGCAGCAATACCACCACATAATGTTACAGAAATCACTTTTTTTAGGGCTTATTATACTCTTTCCAACCCATAATCCCAGCATCCTAGAATAACTATACTCCTATATGTAATTCATTATAGATGCTGATCAGTGCTAAAGAGAGACAGATCATCTTTCTCAACTGATGTTGCCTTTGGCAGAAAAACTGAAAGTTACTCACAAATGTGGACTTACATTGTATGCATCAATAATCAGCTGGATCACATTACTGGAATTTGAGGAGAGTGTCCCCACTGCAGACTTTGGAATCAAATTCTTCAACTCCTTTAACATATGGAAAGTGAAAACATTAAAATTGTAACCAGGACACACACATACACACACACATTAAAAAGCAATTCTTAATGTTTTCAAGAGATTAATGGTTCAGGTTGTGGGACTTAGAAAGGGGCCAATAAAGCTAACTAAAAAGTTATCTCTGATATGAAATACTGCTTTCATTATTCACAGGCCTAAGAGGTAATTTAATTAACGTTGAAAGATTAAGATAAACAGAACTACTATTCAGATAGGACTAACACTGGCGAAACACAGTAAACTATTGACATCAAGTGTTTTTGCCCTTCAGTATTCCAAGCGTTTTCTCAAACAAGCCACTTGTGAGACTGCAATTAAAGACTCATTAAATTCATAAGAGATGCTCAGAGACTTATGCTACTTGATCTTTACCTTGTAAACAGGTTGAAATTCTTGAGTAACAGCAAATATAATCTGAATATTATTGTCACTTAGCTTCTGAACAAGGTGAGCAATGGAGGGATAATCCTGAAAATGAAATTTAGATCACATTAAGAAAAAGTATTTTCCATATATTTGAACTTCATATATAATATATTATCTATATACAATTATCTATACAAGAACAAAGTTATCCTGCCCAAAACATTTTTATTTTAAAACATTAAACAAAGACTTCAATATACTATTGCCACCTCTATCTGCAGAAATACCAATAAAGTTCAGATCATATAACGACCTGGGAGTCTGCTAAGAATGATCAGAATATTTAACAATTCTTTTAAAACAGAATTAATCCATCAAATGTCATTGACAAAGCATCCAATTATCCTCAGCTGCTTCATTCATATGAAAATATTAATCACTGGGTGGATGGCACAGCCAAATAAATTGTCTCTCAATTCTTGGTTCCTACTCTGGACTAAATAAATGATAGGAGCTGTCTGGAATGGATACTTCAAACCCAGTACTCTTCCAACATAAAAGCATTATGTGGAAAATATTTTATGGGAACTCGAAAATATCTATGGATTTAACATAAAAGTTGTGCTAGCAGAGAAGCCTATGTAAACTCATAGATCTTTTCCCCATAGAATCTGAAGAAACTACCTTCCTATTTGGACTTCCCTATGACTCTTCCTCAAAACATCTTCCACAGAAAAAATGAGAAATTATACTGTCCACAGATGCTCATCTTTAAGAATAAGGCATGGGCTGTCTATGAAACACTTTCAGTGTTCTATTCTCTAAAATATATGCACACACTGGAATATTATAAAAGTAAGCATACTATTAAATGTTCATTTAAACATACTTACATAATAATGGCTCATGGTATACATATTATTATCTAAATGACATTGTCCATCATTCGGTAAAACAATTCCTCCAAGCTTCCCATCTCCAGCAAAATGGAATCCAGCATCCGTGGAAAACACCAACAATCGAGTGACATTTCTCCATCCAATTTTTGACTGATGGAGAAAAAGAATTTTAATAATAAATATAGGCATATCTCACTTAATGAAGTAGATGTGTTCCTAGACATTACTTCTTGTAACAGAAAATTTAGTACCAGAGGTAAAAATACCATGGAAAGAATAAGGGTAGGTTCTTCTTCATGGTCTCTGTAACTCACACAAATAGGGTTTATTGCACCTGCACAGTGCATTGTTTGGAACTTTCTAGAGCTGTTATACAAGTGTATAAAAGAAAAAAACAGGAATTTAAAAGAACAAAAAAGAACAGGAATTTAATATGTGTCAGCAAACTTTGTATTTCACACTAATTATATGCACATGTGAAATGAAACAACCAGGTCAGGTGAAACTTGCGGAAGTAAAGAAAAAACATTTTGAACTTTCAAGAGACCACATGAAAGCTTATTCCAAAATGCATCCAGGAAATTTTACTTAACCAGCCTCAACTTTTCTTACCATTTCCATTTCGGTGGCCAAATTCATAGATCTATGCATTTTTAAAATCTGTTGGGGTAACCAGTGTGGAAGTCTTGCCTGGTCTCCCCTTTTCTTTCTGTTTTGGTGTTCATACATGCTCAGTGAAGAATTTTGGAGGCAGTTGTTGTTTATCCTGCCTGTTGTAGGCAGGTACACACAACTACAATGAGATTGGCTAGAGTCCCATTCTTTCCCAGCTCAACTGTGCACACTCTGCTGCAAACTAACACTAACGTGTGTTTCTCCTTCATCATTCTCCCAATGTTGATGCTGCTAAAATCCTTCTAGCTAGACAGAGGACAAGGCAGCAAAGTAAGGGTGGACAGGCATAAAAAGACTTTGTAAAAAGGAGCTTCTTTGTTGGAGGCTTTGTTAACTAATGTTAGCTTGACTCCCATCACTACCATAGACTTGCAGAGAAAGCTGTGGCTTCAAGAAATACTTGAAGAACTTACAATACTAACATACAGGAAGAAGTCACTGTGCAAGCACTGCTGGGAAGTGTTGACACTAAGAGACAGCTGTTGCCGGCACGACTTAAGAAGAATGCAGAAATGGCTATGTGGTGTTTACAAGTGAACCCTTTGTGCATCAGAAATTATCCCACTAAGAGACTAGAAAGAGGTGGGGAGGAATTTCTCTTCTACATTCTACTTGTGTGGCCCACACTACCTGCAAATTGCTGCATTTATCTTAACTTTAGTCATTATGCTACTTTTGACATCCAAGATTGCACTCCTATCCCTGTGTTTTGTTCAACATTATTATCAAAGTATGTGAGCCAAGTCCTCTAAAAACACACTACTGGCTAATAGTTGATTCAAATGATAGACTTTTAGGCATGTTGTTAAACTGAAAAATCATCAGCTAGACTGCAAAGGAGGAACCTCTTGGTTCTCCCATTTGATACCATTTGAGAATAGTCCAAAACACTGGTAAGACCAAAACTTCCCACTGCTGACCTAGGTGTAGATCATATAAAAGCAAGTCCAGAATCAGTGCAGAACTAAACTGGGGTGCTATGGAGAGATTGGCTGAGCTGACTGATAAAAATAGGGGTTGGGGATATAGATAAAACTATGAGTAGCTTCACTTTAGTTTTGTAGCTTCACTTTATTCTTTTTAATTGCCAAATAAGTTACATGTGAAGAGAAGTGTATTCTCAAAAAGGCATCTTTTGGCAACAACAACAAAAGACTCCTCACTGAAATTGCATTTGGAAAGCAAACTGTCCCTATGAGGGTTCTAAGAAACACAATTTGTTAATGGGGGGGGGAGTGCAGGGGGAGAATGTATACTCACTCAGCCACCCACCCCTTAAATTGCAATGAACCATTGTTAATTTTGATTCCGATTCCTATCCCCGGATTTTTGAGGGCTAGTGCAACCTGTGGTGAGCTACAGGATGGAAAACTGGTCCCCGGATCTCTGGAATTTGCTTATTTCTGCATTAAAAAGATCCAGGCATAAAGGAGCATGAAACCCACCAGGTGGAACAAAAAGGCTAGGGTCAGTGTATCAGTGGTGAGACTCTGTGCAGCTGTTTCATATGTTCAGGTCAACTGCTCTGGAGGCAGGAGCTACAACAAGTCCAACAAGCAAATACTTGATTATTTTGAACATGCCTACAGCCATCCTTTAAAACAGTCTTAACACTTCACTGTTATAGCTTATAGTTAAACCCTGAATTATATAACTGTAAGATTTGCAGACCTTCCTTCTGGTTTTTATTTAATCTTTTGCCTCAATTATTAACAACACCCACTGTATTTTTTCTTTTGTTATGGTTCACTACAAGACACATAAATATAAGCGTACTTTTATTCCAGCATTTTTAGCCAAGTTTGCACGGCAAACCGAAACGTAATAGATAAACTGAAAGCCAACTACAAGTAAATAAGTCAACTGTACTTACAACAGAAGCAGAAAGAAATGAAAATACACTTACACCACAAACAGCAACCTGCATTATTGCATCAAATCCACCTTCTGGAGAATCCAAATTGCCAGAAATCTGTTGATCACCTACAAGTTTATTGAAAAGACTTCCATCGCTGGTGAAGTTGAGTACATTTCTGTAGCTAAAAGGACTTGTACAGTTAAGGTCACCTGTGCAAGGGTTCTTGAGTTTGGCTGGTGTGGTGCTGATGTAAGGCATTACAGTTTTTTCAACAAAAGAGCCAAAACCTAAGAAAAAGACAGAACATAGTTCACTTCAGTAATAAGTGCCACGTATAAGAAGGTTGTGCTTCATTACCAAGACAATCTTTTCTTTCATCTACAAGCCAAGGGAAATCTGGGCAACCAGAAGAGAAATGTTGGGGAACAAGGAAATTCCAAATACACACTTAACTTTTGGTAAGAGTTATATCAGGCTTCTTACCCAGCAGCTAGAGCTAGCATGATGTAGTGGCTGTTGTACAGCTCTTGACACCAGGGTTCAAATACTTGATCAGCCATAGAAACCAACTGAATGACCTTGGACATCTGTCACCCTCTCTCAGCCTCAGAGGAAGGCAAATGTGAACACCCTCTGAACAAATCTTACCAAGAAATTGCCGTAAGTTGGAAGTGACTTGAAGGCACACAACAATAAACAACCCAGCAGCTACTCTTTTAAAGACCAAACAGACTATTTGGCTCTTGTGTAGGTATATGGGAACCTAGTATGGAAGGGGTAAGCTTCATATTTAAGAAAATAAAAATTGTGCAAAAAGATATCTACTGGTTGTTTACTTGTAATTGTGTTTGGGTTGTCCTCTGTAAACTCTCATGTGTAAGCCACATGTATGTTCTGCGCTACCACTGGAACATTCTAGAGCTTACCAGGAACCCTGTGTCTGCCTTCCAATGTAGATGCCAATATATGCCTTTCCACCATTCCCTCAGTTTCCAGTCTGATGCTAGAAAACAATGCAGACATAAGAAAAGGGAGGAGGATAGAGTTCATGGATGACCACTTGGGAATCCAAGGTCATAGTTAAGACATCTATTCTTTTTCTTCTTACTCTCTGTGACTCCTGCGTAAGGGTGATCAGCAAGCTTGTTTAACAGAAAACAGGCTCAATATAAACTGAGGATGGAATAGAAGACCATGTGACCAAAGGAGGTATCAGCATGTAATCCAAAAAATAATGGAACGATGTGAATGGTTGTGACCATGTGTCTGCTTTACAGATGTGAAAAAAAAGGATGAAAAGGAGAAAGGCAAGAAGAATAGCTACTCAGGATTCTAATCCCAAAAGAAAAGAGAATTTTTTCTATTAATTCTGCTCATGTTGCAGATGAAAAGAAAAGGAGGAAAATGCTAAGGCATGCATTGGTATGAAGTTGGAGGGCAGGGCAAACTCTGTGTGTATGTGCCTTCAAGTCACCTGTTGGCTTATGGTGACTCCATGAATTTCACAGGTTTTCTTAGACAAGAATAATTCAGAGGTGGTTTGGACAGTTCCCTTCTTTGAAACATAGCCAACAGCACCTGTTATTAATTGGAGGTCTCCCATCCAAGTGCTAACCAGGGTTGACCTTGCTTAGCTTCCAAGATAAGACAAGATCTGGTGCCTTCAAGGTATTTAGGCTCTAAATGTTCCAGTTGTGATTCTACACAATTTTGGAAGATCTGTATGTGTACATCACACAGACCATAAAGAAAAATTTTTATTTGTTTGTTAAAAGCCAGATCTTGATGAATTTATGAATTTTATATTTTCCCTTCTGGAGATTCTCTTAAACAGCAGCTGTCAACCTTTGACCTCTCAAATATTTTGGACTTCAATTCCCAGAATCCCTAATCACTGGCCATGTTAGATAAGGTTTCTGAGAATTTAAATCCACCAACATCTCAAAATTAAAGGATAAAAAACACTGGTCTAGATGCTATATTTAATACCAAGTACCAATTCTATGTTTCTATGTACACAGCCCAAACAGCAATCACCAGCACATGTTAATACTAAATTGGAAAATGCAGTATTTTTATGGTTTTTTTCACTACAAAAAATCATGATAATCTTTGCTATAGACTTGCTTAGTCTTTCCTGACTCTCTGAACAGAGTCTGAATTCTCATTCTTTATTGTCAAAGGTTATCTTTAATCTCCAACTTTATATCTTGAATAAAATGTATTTAAAATGTATGTATGAACATGAATCAGCAGTGTGATGTGGCAGCCAAGAAAGCCAACGCGATTCTTGGTTGCATCAACAGGAGTATGGTGTCTAGATTGCGGGAGGTAATGGTACCACTCTATTCTGCATTGGTTAGGCCTCATTTGCAATACTGTGTCCAGTTCTGGGCACCTCAATTCAAGAAAGATGTCGACAAGCTGGAACGTGTCCAGAGGAGGGCAACCAAAATGGTGAAGGGTCTGGAAGCCATGCCCTATGAAGAACGGCTTAGGGAGCTAGGTATGTTTAGTCTGCAGAAGAGAAGGTTAAGAGGGGGCATGACAGCCATGTTTAAATATTTGAAGGGATGTCATGTTGAGGAGGGAGCAGGCTTGTTCTCTACCACTCCAGAGACTAGGACAAGGAGCAATGGATTCAAGCTGCAGGAAAGGAGATTGCACTTGAACCTCAGGAAGAACATCCTGATGGTAAGAGCTGTCCGGCAATGGAATGTGTGGCCTCAGAGTGTGGTTGAGTCTCCTTCCTTGGAGGTTTTTAAGCAGAGGCTGGATGGCCATCTGTTGGGAATGCTTTGATGGGTGTTCCTGCATAGCAGGGGGTTGGACTCGATGGCCCCTGGGGTCTCTTCCAACTCTATGATTCTATGATGCTATTCTACTAAAATATTTATACTGCACTCTTGTATCTTAACTTTAAGGATATTAAAAACATATTAAATAACTGAATAATTTTAAAAGTTAAAGCAGTCTAAAACTATGTTAAGTATTAGGCCCCACAGGTTTCAAGGCCAGGTTTTAACTTGGTACCATAGCGAAACCAATGTCAGTGCCCATCAGCCTATCCAGGGGAAGGCATTCCACAACTGGAGGGCTGCAGCAGAGGAGACCCTCTCCATGTACTACCATGTACATTGTATGACTTCTATTACCATGTACATGTACTACTCCCACAGAGAAGGCCACTGCTATGCCCCACCACAATGCATTTTTTCTACTGATTTAGACCATCCTCCACATCTAATACAGACTTACTAAAACATATTTACAATTGTAAACACATATTATTCCATATATTACAAAAATGTGCAAATTTTTGTTTTTAAGAAAAACATGAAGCTCTAATAGCCAAAACATAATACTTACCAATTCGAAAATCTGATGTTATGTTCTTCATTTTACTCATCAGAGAAGTTCCAAGACTTTTGACATTTTCCAAGTCATCTTTCATGGAGTAAGAGAGGTCCATAAGGTAGTAAAGGTCAATAGGATAATCTTCAGCCCTCTTAAACTTTAGTGAAAAGGTCTGTGGTTCCCCTAATCCCAGAAGAAAAAAAATGAAAAGATTTCAAAATATTAGCAGCCAACAAATAAGCCAAAAATAAATGCCTTGCCTCTTAAAGATGTTCCCATCTTTAAGTAATTTCCAACTAGGAATCAGCTTAAAGCAAAACAATTAACTGGTTGTTAGACCTTCCCTCAAGTTTCTAGGTAATAAATCTTTGGGTATTAATATGGTAGGCTAATTTCTTCTGAAATATTCAAAAAGATCATTCAGATGTGAAGATCAATGGTGTAAAAATCATCATTAAGAAATTAGAACCTAAAATCTTGAATAACCATATCAAGACAATAGAAGCTTCACAGATGGGTAATAATTAATGATTAAATACACTGGTTAAAAAGGCAGCATCAGCAACTATGAACACAATTAAGAGTTTCCATCAACAACACTGTTAACAAATGACACTTTTCATTACTGGCAAGACATGTCTGTTGAGCTGCTTTGGAAAATAGCTTCTTTCTGAGACACAAGGGTTAATGAAATTGTATATATTTTCTAATGTTATGGGGGCTGAATAATCATTATCATGACTCTTCATTCATAAGAACTATTTCCAGAAGGAGAATCTTCTCCATATCTGCCACCTCTAACACTTATAGTCTATCAATTTCCACAGTTTCCTGACTAGATTATCATCCTAGATAGTCTTTATATTTTTAAGAGCAGGCAAATAATTCATTTTCACTTTGACACGGTGGAATAACTGAGTTAAGACTTCAAATATAGACACAGAATTGTATCTAGAGGTGTCTCTCCACTTGCAGAAGGCTCTTTATACCAAAGAATCTTCTGTGAATGGGGGACAAGAGGGGATTTTCACTAATCTCTTCATTCCTCTGCAACTACCCACATGCTCCACAGCCTTCTCCAGAGGGATAAGGAACTTCTGGGAACCAGATGGAAGAAGTCTTTATTGAAAGCCTTCCCATGAGTGAAGAGACACAATAAAAATACAAACTATAATTTGTCTTTTTATTTTTTTTATATTTTTATATTGTGAAGAAAATATAACATTTCTAAAAAATTTGCAAGTGAACAATGCAGTACTAAAAGGAAACTCTGAAAATATTCTAATTTCCTGCAGGATAGTAACAGCATAACCACACAAAAAAATTGAAGCCACAAAAGGTACTTTAGACAGTACATTTAAGAGCATATGTGGGGGTGGAGCTACACTCCTCCAGTTGCTGCCAAACTGCAAAAGAAGCAAATAGTGGTGAAAAGAAAGGAAGTTCTAGACTTGACTGAAAAATACTATTATATATAAACATATCACAAACATGCCACTAGATCAGCAGTCCTCAACTTGGGACCTCCCAGGTGTTTTGGACTGCAACCCTTTGCAGTCACAGCTAACAGCCAGGAATTCTGTGAGCTGAAGTCCAACGCAGCCAAAAGCACCAAGGCTGAGAACCATTGGTCTAGATGATGCCCACAGGACTTCTTAAATAACTCCAAGGTGAAATTACTAATATTTTAACTAAAATGCAGTGGAAATCAAAGGATTCTCCAGCTGTTGTTGGATTACAAGCCTCAGCAGCACTAAGCAGCACAGTCAATAATGAGGAATGCTGGAATTGCAGTCCGATATTAGGTCACATGGTTCCCATGCCTAGGTTAGAAGGATAGGCTTACTAGTCTTTTTAATCATGCAATGCATCTTCATATTTACAAATGCTTTTATTTATTTTTTATTTATTAAAATATTTATGTTGCATTGTTGTGTGTCTTCAAATTATTTCCAACTTACGGCGACTCTAAGGTGACTCAGGGGTTTTTGGCAAGCTTTGTTCAAAGTTGGGGGGTTGCTTTTGCCTTCCTCTGAGGCTGAGAAAACGTGCCTTGCCCAACTCACCCCCACTGGGTTCCCATGGCTGAGCAGGGATTTGAACCCATAATCACAGTACAATGCTCAATCCACAATATACTGGCTCTAAAATTGTTATCTTCCACCCTATATTAGAATATCTCTGGGCACACATAAAATATAAGGGAAGCATTTTATCCATTAAAGCTACTGGTTTAAGAAGTTACATAAGCCCTTCCAGGGGCTCTCTGGAGTTCCTATAATACAGAGTGGGACTCAAATGTCCCTCCGGATGTTGTTGGACTGCAATTGGCAAGTAAAGTTAATGGTTAGACATCTCAGAAGCTACAGTAAAGCAACATCTGGAGGGCTGTGTGAGTCCCAGCCCTGTTTAAAAAGAATCACATTGCTTTTATAGAAAGTATTGAATCTTGAATGCAATTTTTCGAAATACGGAATTACAATACTTTTCTTAATAGGACGTTTGTTAGGATTTAGGAGGATCCAATATCCAGAACAGTGGTACAAGTTTCCTAGAAACAAAAAGTGTCACAAAAGTGCAGAAGCTTTGAACTTTCCCTGTTTTTGATAGTTGCATTCCTGTATTCCTGCATTTTCTTGTAAAAAAGTTACAGCTACACCAAGGATTAACTCAAGGGTGAGACTTTGAAATAGCCCCAACCTGACTATTCACCTATGAAGAATGCTCAATTTGTTAGTTTATGTAATCCTCTACCTCCCCTTATTCTGGCTCCAAAACAAGAGTGAGTATCAGTTTTCCTTCACTAGTATCTTAAATCATTAACTTAGAAATACATCCAGCTTAAATTCCAACTATCTTGTTTAGGTATGCCTCATTCCCATTAACCTTAGAACTATGGCTGCCAGAGCAAGTACGGGACTTCTCCAGATCTTGTTCATAAATACACATGCACATGTTTACATCCATAATACTAGCAACAAACTATAAAACATGGATGCAAGAAGAAGATTTCTCAAGCCCCATGTTTTAGAAATTTTCCTTGAATTAACCACATGAGCATAAGAAGAGAAATGACAAGACAGAGATGGAAATGGTCAGTAAGACTCATGCAATTGAAGGCTTATAGATTATGAAATGTACTAAATGTACTCTGAACAGACGCCACCAGAGTTATTTCCCATTCACCATAGTAGGGATACTGCTAAATTTGCTACAAGAGTAGCTCATGTCCAACTGTACAACATCTAGCAGCAGGGAACATGTGGCCCTCTAGATGTTAGACTGCACCTGCCATCACCCTTCATCATTGCTTATGCAGGTCAGGGACAATGGTAGCTGCAATACAACAAGATATGAAGGACAAAATGTTTCCCATCTGTTCTAGTGTATTTCCATAGGCAACAGATCTTCTTTTACATTTGGGATTTTTGCAGGGGCCATGACTCCTCTTCCTCCTTCTTCTACCACCACCACCGCTACTACTGCTGTATATTGTCCCTTCCTCTGCCACTCACAAAACAACTAGATTTCTAGGACATACTCTTTACTTCACTGGCACAATTCCAGAGCACATCTAGTATAGAAAAAGAACCCAGGAGATTCTGAATGTTACCCTATGTCATACATCATGAACATTGGCCCTGCTTAAGGCAACATACTTATGAGCTAGAACTATAAAACTACAAAATGGAAACAAACAGCTACACCAAGACAAAAAAGAACAGCAGAAAAAGTTTCAGTCACAGAAATCAATAAACTAACAGAACGGTAACATTCTCCAGATTTTTGTAATCATGGGCAGCTCACATCCTTCCTGATTACCCACCCTACTCAGAGCTATTCTGTGAAAAATAAATTTTGAATCCTTTTAATGAAGAGCAAAAACCCCAGAGCAAGGCATCTCTAATACCCTTACCTATCCGTAGCTTTAACTGTATTTGTTGTGGTTGAATCTGGGTAATATCTTCTGGTTTAAGACTCTCAGCAGCTCCTTTGACACGATTTGTTACTTCTTTGTTTTTTAGCATCTCTTGAGAGCCTCTGGGATTTTCTATTTCATCAAGCGGGCAGCCCTTACTTTTTAAATTTTCCAAATCATCACATCGTGCTGAAGTAGATTCTCCTTCTTGTAAGAAAGTCTATAAAACACAGACAAGATGAGGCTTAAAACTGGTTATGATAGGATATGACCCAACAGTACTATTTTCTACCTTAATTTTAGATAGGATAACTAAAATCCGTATTTCAGTGACCTTATTTTAGCTTTTAAAATGCACATGCTAGATTTACTGGAGCAGGAAAACATATTTCAGCAGCAGCTATTTTCATGAGTTCAAAGATGTACTTCTATGGTTTTTGCCAGACATAACTGCCAATTTGAGTACTGAGTTACACATGCTGTAACTGTGATAACTTTAACATTTTTAATACTCCTGGCTCTTTGATGGTTATTACTTGGAAAAAAAACATAAAAATGGAATAGCAAATAAAACTCACAACTGAAAACAGTTCACCATAAACTGAGTTTACAGTTGCTTTCTCCAAGCCAACAGCTAAACAAATAGGAAAATACACTAATGCAGAATGCCATGCTGTGAACTGGGCTTAGTCAGATGAGAAAACACTATTTGAGGAGCAGAAATACAAGCTCCTGGAACTTGAAAAACATGGAGGAGGGAACACGAAACTGTTATTGAATGGGCTGAAGTTCTCAAGACAAAAGCCAAAGGCCACAGAGTAGAGACTGAGTGTGAGTTCACAATCCCAGAAGTGGGGGCATACTGAAGGACAAACTCTGAAGCAGATACCAGCCAGATTCATGTCAGGAGTAAGTGCAGGGAAAAGATAAAGCATGAGCCAAATACATGTGTAAGTGTCCTGAAAAGACAGCAAAGAGGAAATCATTTGGGATCAAAAGGAAGACAAAACTCCAAACTGTGGCTCTGGTAAATGACTCTACACACTAGAGAAAAGAGGTGTACCCAACCACCACCAGTGTGCCTGCAGCTGCAAGCCTTGAAATGAACAACCTTTTTGTTTGTACAGTATTTTAGCATGCCAAGCCTCTGTCTTCTAAAGAAAGTGGGGAGATAATCAGAGGCACTTCTTGAGTTTGAGTTGTCACAGTTCATTTACCTTTTTCTTTGAAAGCAGTAAGATCTAATACACTGGAAGCTTCCTTACACTATGGATCAGACTCTTGATGCAGCGAGCCCATTGTTCTCTCCTTGGACTGACTGATTTTTTTCTAGGGTCTCAAGGAAAAAATATCTCTCTTTTCAACTTGTATCTCATCCTTTTGAAAATGCAGATGCCTAGAACTGAACCTAGGACTTCCTGAATAAAACCCACTGTCTTTGCCTCTGCTCTGGGATTCCTTAGACATATTTCAAAGGCACAGTATTTTCCTTCTACCCTGCAAGAGTTTCCTCTGGACTCTGAATATGACCGGTGGGAACTTAAAGATGACACAAATTAGTTGATCCAACACTTGGAATGGAGCAGACAGTCACATCACTTGATTTAAATGACCTCAGTTCCAAGAATCAATGCATGGATGCTGTTTTGAATGTAAAGCCAAGTAAAGAGAACCACCCAGAGATATAGTCTAAAACATCCATTTTACACATTTGTATGTACTATAATTGCAGCAGAACTGTGGTCACTATGGCAGGAACTGCTGCTAGCTGTTCTCTGTAAGATAGCCCACTTCACATATATTTCCTAATTTTGTATGTGGGAAAGAAAGAGGAAACGCAAGTAGGCAAAACCAACAAACTACACAAACCAGTCTACTGTCTTTGTGATGACATGGGATGCTAACATGAATAAGTAGCAAGTAGATTTACTTTCTGGGGCAGCTTAGTGGTGAGCAGCCTGTAAAATCTATTCGTAGGCTGTGCCATTTCAGGTTGTAATAAGTTCCTCTGCTGGAATGCCCTTCTGGAAATAAAAAAATGGGTGCAGATTCTAGCCCTTTGTGTACAGCCTTACAATATAGCCCATACAACCATTTACTTGCTCTGGGAAAGTAGGCACACAAGGTTTAGTATCAGAATATATCACATTCTAGAATTCAGAATAGATTTAAAATGGACATCCTTGCCCACCTGCTTTGTCTGTATCTAAAGTTACTGCCCTTCTAATGTCATCGGAGAATATAATTAAATCCAGACAGACAGACTCCAGAGAGGAATGGTTTTTAAATAACTATGAGGGAATGCTCTATACAGAGGGTAGGGGGAGTAGAAAATGGCTTTCCGATTGGAAAAGAAAGAAAACAAAGCCTAAGATTAGGTGTATAATTCCATCTTTACCCTATTAATTCACATGCTGTTTTTGTTTTGTTTTTTCCAAAAAATATTCTTGTTTATTTACTCCCTAATTAAAAACAGAAATTGTTTCTAGAGGCAGTACCTGCTGCCATGGTCACTCTGTCTAATTCAGATGTGTTCCTAGCCCTCTTCACCTACTGTTCAACAAACAGGTTATTTCATATGTACAATTCAGCTCAATGTATTGCACTCTCTCTCTCCCCCCATGTATGCACAGGGGTCATATGATAGAACCTCAGTGTGAACTAAACTATACAGACTGCAGCTTCAACAGTCAGTCCCACTAGCTTTGTAAATATGTAAGTGGAACAGATGAGGAATTTGTGTGGAATGGAGAAAGCTGCAACATAGCTATATCATGCTGTATCAGATAGATAACTTCTTAAGTTGATACATTCTCACTGTTGAGTTACCCAGGAAGAAGTGAGAAGGGCTAATTCTGCAAGAGGAAGACAGTTCTCTCATCAAGGGATACAAACAAACAAATAAACACAGATGCACAGAACAAGATCAAGGCAAGGAAGTTTTTTACTTTGGAGATCTGTCCATATAAATTCTAGCTGGTCAGTCTGTCTACAGAACATTCAGATATCTGAGTAGTTTTCAATAGGGTTCAATATGATAGAGAAGGTTTGCATTGTTCATGTGAGCTGAGACTCCACACTCACAGGCTCACACAAAAGTGTTTTCCTATTTGGCACTGAGGAGGACAAATCTTCTTCCTCAAAACTGAACCTTCAAGGCAAGCACTCCTCTCCTCTCAAAGAGAAGGAAGCTACTAGATATGTTTAGTAAGAAATACTGAAAGTTAAGTTGGGAAGAGCTGCCTTAGAAACAAGAGTTAACAGGCAGTGTTTTAGACTTTAAGAAGACATTAAGAAGCACTAGGTTAAGAAACACCCCACTCCATTACATCTCTTAAAAGATGAATTTATGCTTTACCTATACAGTTATAAACATATTGTTTTAAAAAAAAGGAAGATGCAAGGAAATACAGAAAGCAGACCCCAGAAGTGGGAATCAAAATCCTCCCCTAAACAAAAGGCTTTTTCCCTCCAAAGTCTAGTGCCTGTTCTATTAATTTGGTGCATAAACACTACGACTTCTGAGCACTTTCTCCCCTCCCATCCTCACCAAGGTGAACCTGCTCTCACCAAAGGTCTTCTGAAGGAGGGATATATCTGTAGAAATATTTTGTGAAACAAACACTAGGGCCTGTAGCTGGCAACCAAATAAATTACATTTGCTGGAATAGATCCAGATTTAATCACACTTAGAACAGATCCACTGAAATGAATGGAACCTGAAGTCAGTAATGGCCAAGTATGATGTAATCAGAATCTAAACAGTTATGTTTCATCCACCCTTTCTCCAGTGAATTTAGACTGTTATACATGCACATCCTGACTTCCTCCCATCACCCACATTTTACCCTTGTAGTTCCAGGAGACAATTTAGGTAAAGAGCATATGCCAGGCCCAAGAACATCCAGGGAATTCTGCATCCTCCAAGACAAATAGAACCAGCAATTTCCTTAGCATTAGTCCTACATTCTAGACAGTATACTGGCTCTCAACAAACCCACATTCATGCAAAAACATCTTAGGCATGCACAAATGGGTTCCCTGGGTTCATTAACCCTCCAGCTGGACTATTATAAGCCATTGTAAATGAAGCTGCCTTGCAAGATGACCCAGAGGTTTCTAATGTCCAAGAATAACACCTGGCAAAATGTTAAGAGAGGTGGCAGGGCAAGAGCTGCACTATATGCTTCTGATGCTGGTGTTTCCCTACAAAGCCCTAAATGACCTGGGTTCTAAAAATCTGAGCTGCAGCTTTATAGATCCATTTATGAAGGTATCATCAATGCTTCTCTACTAGTTGCATGACAATTTGAGTAGCAGAGTTTTTCGTTCTGCATCCAGTTTATGGAACATCTTCCTGAGAGGGATGTGGCTGGCACTAACCTTTCAATCATTTTGAAGCTGTATCAGAACTTTCCTGTCTGTCTAGCCTGCTTTTACTATTGTTTTGCCATTGTATTTACTGTTTTTAACTATGTATTCATTGCCTTCTGTGCTGATAAGTTTTGATTAAGGATTACTTAAATATCCAAAAACAATAACCAAATAAGAAGTATATTTAATAACCTCTTTCCAGTCACTCCTGCCATTCTCCACCAATATCTTAAGACTGTTTTGTTTGCCTTGGCTCAACCACGATGCATTTCTATTACAGTCAAGTTAGGAAAATGTATTTACCAAGGCTTACTGAGTGTAAGTCTCCACATCCTCTTCATAAAGATTTTAAACACAAACATACTGTTCGTCTCTTCTCTGCTTTTATAGAGGAGCTGACTAAGTCCTGTTGCTTTCATTTGCAGTTACAGCTACTTTATTAATGGAAGGAAGTTTTTAAAGTTCTTAATCTGTGTAATGTAGCAGAAAAATCAAGCAATAAAAATACATACTATATTCTTGCACCATCCACAATTTGGTCCAGCTTGTATACAATCAGCACATGATTTTGCATTGGCTGTTATACAAATATTCCCACCTGTAAGGAAATGTGAACAGGTTACTATTTTTTTTTTTGAAATTATAATGGAAAACCAATAATTTAAGTACACATCTTAGTGGGCGTCTAATTCAAGCTAGTGATTTTATTCAGAATTAAGGTATTATTAGCGTGGCTCAGCAATTTTACAGATGTTTAGGATCTGGAGGAAAAGGTGGCCTCTGTGGTTTCCTGCATCAATGCTGTCATTGCCAGAATTAGGGCTGCTTCATATGCAACACCTTTCCTTCAGAGATAGCAACTGCATGGATTAAAAAAAGCACAAGGAACTACATGTAAACAGTGAGAAATGACTGAGTGCATACACCATTTGTTTCATCTTTTTTTTTCACTGCACATGCATGTGGCAGAAAACTCAAGCTGGTCTGAACTTTCTAGCATTTGTACATGCAGGGAAATAGCTGCA
Source organism: Ctenosaura bakeri (assembly GCA_948474755.1). Classification (NCBI taxonomy): domain Eukaryota; kingdom Metazoa; phylum Chordata; class Lepidosauria; order Squamata; family Iguanidae; genus Ctenosaura; species Ctenosaura bakeri. The sequence continues at coordinate 119,257 of CAOLHI010001255.1, forward strand.
GGTGTGATCTTCAATATACAACAAGTGAAACTTGTAGACCTATCAAGTAGGGATTTTTTTCTTTTTTCACTGTATGTCTAGACAAGGTCATGGCATCCATGTTCTTTGTTTCTTGGATGCACAGAAGATCACTGTCTTCTCCAGGGTTAAGCCTTTCTTTTTCTTCTCTCTGATTCACAAATCCTTGTGCCAATTAGAGAGAGTTATGAACACAAGGGTTGTAACACTATCATTAACTCCATGCAGAGGTAACATACTCAATGTTGTCCAACAGTCAATCAATACCAGTACAGTCACCTTATTCTAGAAAGCTCCTGAATGAATGTTACCTTCATGCCAAAGTAGAAACAATATTTTTCAATAAGGGAAGATTGACAAGTGATATGAAAGCCCTCTTTAATTAAATGAAGAAGCATCATATAGGAGGAGCAAGCTTGTTCTCTGCTGTTCCAGGGCACTGGACCCATACCAATGGATTCAAATTACAAGAATGAAAATTCTGACTGAATGCAAGGATGTTAACAGCTGCTCAGCCATGGAACAGAATACTGTCAAAGAAGCTGGACTCTCCTTTCTTTTAAACAGAAGTTGGAGCACAATCAGGATGGGATACAGAGGACTGGGCTAACCTTTGTAGGTCACTTCTTAGCTATGTCGTTGTGAAATACAGTCCATACTTCCTAAAGCACTGTATATTCAGATTTATTTTTAAAAAATGGTTCTCCTACAACTGCTCCACTGACTGCCAGTGTGTTTACAAGCATAATTCAAAATGCTGGTTATGACCCCTAAAGCCCTATATTGCTCAGGTTCAGGCTATCTAACAGACCATATCTCAATGTACAAGTCTGCCTGGGCCCTGAAACCTCAAATAGAGGCTCCCCTCCATCCCACCACCTTCACAGGCATGGCTGGTGGTTATGTGAGACAAGACCTCTTCAGTGGCTTCCCCTAGGCTCAGGAAATACCTTCCCCTAGGGAGGCCAAAATGGCCTCCTGTTTGCTATCCTTCCATCAGCGGACAAAGATTTTTTTTAGCCCAATGGGCTTTTTGAAGTTATTTAAAGGGAAAAAATTCTTTTAAGGAAAAGACAAAAAAACTTTTAACAGGATGCTGTATTGCTTTCATTGAACTGTTTTCAATTAGTTTTCAAATAGTGTTTATCCTTTTTAAGTGTACATTTAAATTGGTATATTATTGTGAACAATTTAATTCTATTTTTATGTCAACTTTCTAAAAGCTGTTACAGTTTTTAGCTATACTGTACTTAATTTAAATTGTAAGCCTCCCTAAGTTCCAGTTCTAGCAGAAAGGCAAAGGTGATGATGATGGTAATGATGAAAACAATTGTGGTTCCACCAGTGATAAGTGCTCTGGGAGCAATTCCAAATAGACTGACAAAACATCTGAATAAATTCAACATAGGACAATGCCAGATTACCCAATACCTCTTTGATACTTAGATTCTTGCACAGAATTCAAATCACTGAAGGTCCCAAATTCCAGTTGGCAAGACTGTGAACCAGCAAACACCATCACCACTACTACTACTACTACTACTACTAACCTTGTTGGGCAGATCCAGAGACTATGAGGCAGTTTAATAATCCAATACAGATGAGAAATTTTATCTGCAAAATAAAATGCAGTAACATTAGTTTCAATTGCTTCTGCCCCACACAGCTGAAAAGGAAAGGTCACATATGTCAGGACCAAACGATATTGTCAGTACACGGATTTGTCTGCTGCACTGTAAAAATTATACAAGATTTCTACAATGGTCTTAAAAGTCTTACTGCACAAATTACTTAGACATTCTACTATCAAGATACCAAAAAGACATTTCTGTTCTCCAGGACATTTCCGAAAGCAAAACAAAGATATCTACATTGGAAATAGGTACAAGAAGCAGTGGATGGCACAACACACAAGCCCTGCTTTCCTACTTTGACTCTAAGAATACATATTTTGTTACTAGCACATGAGTAAATCAACGAGGGCAGGAGGAGCCAGCATATAACAGATCCAAAGTCCTGCCAGACTCTCAATAGTAGGATACAAGAAAAAGCCTCTCCCCTTCTACTCAGTTTTAGATTTAGCTTCAGAGTCAGCCCACTTTCTACAGAAGTGATGGGTGAATGGGAGGGCTGTGGATCTAGCAAGTCTAAAACTTCCTCAAATGTATTCCTACACTGAAAGAGCAATGGCAACAGATTTCATACGAAGAGGACTTCAGGAGTGCAGTATGACTTCTGGGGTATCCTGTCAAGCACCACAATATTGTGTCCTAAGCTAAACAAAAATATGAACAGGTATCTCCTGCTTTTTGATGACCAGCTTTTTGACAACCCACTCTTTTGATCAGTTTAAATTACAACCAGAACACATACAATTGATGTGTGGTCCATGCTTTCATCATGCTTGAACAATGCTTTTGCGACCAAGTGCTGCTTTTTCCCCTCTCAATCGACTCAGCACCATCTTGTGAACAGTACTGCATACTGTAGAAGTTCATGGTGCATCTCTTGTCTTATACAGTATTTGTACTTGTAACACTTATATTTGTGCTTATAATATATTTAGTTATTACATAGAATAACTTCCAGTTTTCCCACTTTTCTAAATTTTCCCACTTTTTGACAGTGATGTGGCCACTAACCCATGAAATAAGTGAGGAATACCAATCCATTAAATAAATGAGGGATGTCTGCATGTGGATTTTGTCTGTAAGATGTAGTTTTGCCTGTTTTTCAACTTCTCTCAGCCAAGCTTACTTTTAGATAACTTAAGACTTCCAGTGCTGCACGTTCTCATGCTGAGGGAGTTAAGTACAAATAACCTGGACATTTCTCCCTATACTTTTCTGCCCTGATTTTACAACAGGAGACACACATGTTACGCACACATTCTGTCACTGTACAGGGAAAGCACACATTTTTTTTCTTCTATAGGAAATATATATATCCCTTCGGATTAGGTTAGACAGAGAAGCAGGGGGAGAAATGCATATTCTGCTTCCTCTGAATTTCTGCAGCAAATCTTACTTCTGCCATTACTTTTCATTTTCATACCTTTCAGATAAGTGAAAGTGACCCCGTAGCCCCAAAGTAAGACATGATTCTTTGTTATTTTAAGACATTCATTCATGTATCTGGCAAGTAGACCCTGCAGTCCAGGTTTGAGAGCTGCAATGCCAAACAGATTCTTTTATGTACAATTTCTCTACAGGTTACAGTAATTAAAACAGAACATTCTGCTTTGTTTGATCCCACCAATCAAATTATATGGTGATATGAATATGACCTTTGGTGGTGCAATAAAAGTGTAGAGAGAAGATGAACAACCAGACATTACAATAGAGTTTTTGTTACATTTGCCTATACAAGGAATTTCTGTTTAGGCATAATATTAATCAGGCTCAAGTGGTAGCTTGCTTCTGTTGAATAAGGATCATTTTTTGTACCTGAATGCAACCTTCCCCAGTTGAGTCAATCCACACATCTCACAGGAAGAGATGAGTAATAAAGAAACACATATGCATATGTGAAGCAGGTCTAAATTACTTCCTAACAAGGTCCATTTGCAGGGGAGCAGCATGGTGTAGTGGCTTGAACAATGGACTAGGACTTTGGAGACCAGGGTTCAAATCCTCACTCAGCCACAGAGACCCACTGGGTGACCTTAGACAAATCTTACTCAGGCTCAGAGGAGGGCAAAGGCAAACCCCTCTGAACAAATCTTGCAAAAAAAAAGAATGTGATGGCTTCATTTTAGGGTTGCCATAAGTTGGAAATGACTTGAAGCCACACAGCAACAAGAAGATCCACTTAGCCTTTCTGAGAACAGCAAAATAAACACCAGGCTGCAAAAAAGAGCAAAATATATTACACAAGCTTTTGAAGCTCAGTGGCTTCTTCAACAGACAAAAATGTGAAAAATCATACAGGGGAAGGAAAGTGATTGTTTTCAGTCAGAGAGCTGTGTTTGCCTTAAGAGGTTTGCTTAAGATAGTGTCTAAGATGGAAAGGTAATACAAGTAGAAGCCCCATCCCTTCTTGGCCATGGTGGAACTGAGGAAAAAGGCAATGAAAATCAAGTAATAAAACTTCTGTGGCAGCAACAACATATGCGATCTAGACTATCTCTGTCCTGGGAAAGGCTACAAGGCTGCATGTAGGCAGAATCTCTCAAGAAGTCTTTGCACTGGTGCATTTAGAGATAATTTTTATCTGTTGGCACAGCTAGATATATCAATGATAGCCAAATTCAGATTGTTTTACCTCTGTTGGAGGCAGAAATCTCAGAGAGTATGTATATATGAAATCCAGGAAACTGTGCAAAGAGATCTTATGACCGTTGATATCGTCCAAGTTTGTAATAAGTGTGATAAGTTTACCTTAGAGTTGTCATAACTCAGAAGCAACTTGAAGGCACACAACAGCAAAGTGGCATTGACAGAGGGAGGTTCTTTCTAGCCATCATGTCTCTCTCCTTTGAAAACTGACTTATGGCAACCCTAAGGTGAACCTATCATGGGGGTTTTCTTAGCAAGATTTGTTGCCTCTGCCTTTCCCTGAGGCTGAGAGAACGTGACTTGCCGAGGTAACCAATGATCCAGTGCCTTGTAGATGTTTTGGCCTGCCAGGCCAACAGTAAGGGATTGCGAGAAATGCACGCCGAAATATGTGCAAGGCATCACTGCACAACCTATGAAAATCTCTCATCATTTAGGCACAGATACAGCTGAAGTTGTATTGTACTGAGCCCTTCATTACCCCATCAAATGCCTAGAAGCCAACAAATTCCTGGGTGACAGCCGTGCATGAGAAGATACACAAGAAAGATTTCTCGCATGATTGTATCAAATGCACAGGCACAGTGACAACTGAGCATCTGAATCAATCCTTTCCTAGACTCTGAAACCAACAATTTTAACTTAGCTTCATTTCTAGACTGTCTGAGAACTGGTTCATAACACACACACACACACACACACACTGAACATTTGGCTGGCTAAGGCATGAAGCAATGACTTCTATTTGTGAATTCTGATAGCAATTCATATCACCTCTGGCAATCAATTCACATGTTTGGAATAATCAAACACTGGGTAATCAAATGAAGTTCTTTTATTTTTCAAATCCTTGGAAGCTATTAATTCTCCACAAATGAAGGTGTCTAACCAGAATACAAACTTCTAATGCAGCAGCAATGTTAATTTTATAGCATCACAAGCATTTAAGTATAGATTTACTTTACACTGAGTAAATATTATAAACCTATCTCTACTACCAATGAATTCCTACTCATTTCTCCAAGAATCATGATAGAGCAATTCAGCAGAACTTTTTATCATTATTTCTAGTAGAAGCAGAAACAACATTTTATGCTTCAATGAAAGGACACATTTCAGATTCTTTCCTTCTGCAACTCCTTCTAGAAGAAGTTGTTCACTTATCTATAATTTTCAAATCCACACTTAGCAACATAAAAGCACTTTTGTTTAGAAATCAAATTATGCCCTACTATATGTGTTATACATAGGACTGGTTCTAAAACACATCTTAGCCTTTACAAAGTTTGAACATGCTAGGTGGTTTGTATTTTTAAATTTATGTTATCATTAAGAGCTACCACATTAGGAAGAAAGCCAATTACACTCCTGCTGGAGAGGCTAGGGATAAAGTAGCATCTTTATTTATACAAATTAAAATCCAAAAACATTTATCTAATTATTCATGTGACAGGCTAGGTAAATCAGAAATATGAAAAAAAAAATCATTGAAGCCATACAATGGCAGACAGGCTAGCATTGGAAGTTTTCCCTAACACAGGGCAGGACTCAGAGAAGCTGAAGCAGCTCAGATATAGTCTGTTTTGTCCCCCCCCCTTTTTTAATAGGGTGGGATGGTTATCCTACACGACACATTCATTACATTTTCAAAGTAAAGTAAAAAAGGAAATGTTCGCCCAAATATACATAGTATTAACTTCTCATTTCACAAAAAGGAAGTTTGCGATTTCCTTTAGCATTCTGGCTTTTCAATGTTCCCACCCAAAAAACCCAACAGATGCTCAGCAGTAGGAAAAAGCTAGCTATCACTGAAATATTTAACATAAAATATTAATAATGTATAGACATTCAATAATTATTAGTTCCTGAACTGCAAAGCATGTGTTTCCATGAGCAGATTGCCAGGTTAGGTAATATTGGGTTAGATGGACAAGTAGCCAGATCTGTTTTCAGGAAAGTTCCCATGACTCTCACAGTACAGCTCCCCATCAAATGGCAGAATCACAGGCATTACATTAGCAATTCACTGCTCAACATCTCATCAGCAGTGAATTGCTAGTGTAATGTCTGTGACACTGCAACTGAACAGTACTATCCAATGTGGTCAATGTGTTCCTCTGAAAATGCACCAGAGGTTGTTAGACAACCATATTTAGTACAGCCATGAAGTACTTTTAGGTTTTTGTAAGATCTGCACTTAAGAACCAAAAATATTTATCTGAAATGTTTAGTTCTAAATTTGCACAGCTATAGACTTTTCTCCAGAAATGATAGGTTTAAAACAAATACATCCTGGCTGGTATCTATTAGTGACTCATGATTGTGTAAGTCCAACTTACACCATCATAAGCCATTTTTTGGTTGTTGAGGAAGTCAGAATTCTCCACTGACCTTGTGCAATGACAAAATCTTCCAAGACCACTTTTTAGCTAAAGGAGTCCCCTCTCCATGACCGTATAGCAACTACGGAAGAACATAAGGCATCAGAGAAAAATCTGGCTATGTCTCAGTGCCCAGACACAGCAAAATGACATCACAGAATCATAAAATCTTAGAGGTGAGAAGGGCCACAAGAGTTCTCTAGTCCCTGCCAAGCAGAAATACAAAAGCCCTGAAAGATGCCCACTCAACATCTGTTTAAAGAACTAAGGACCAGAATATGCCTAGAGGTCTCAGCAGATGGTGTCATTGTTCTGTGTCTGGCTATAGGAAATTACCCAGATGCTTCTCCAATGTCCCTTACTCTCCACCAGTCATTATACAGCCATGGAGATGGGGCTCCTGCAGCCACACAAAAGGCTTGGGCTTGAATCAGTCTGCATTCTCTACACATTAAGCATGCTCAGTTGGGTTGGCACTGTATATTTTTGTCCTTAGGGTTTTTTTTCTTTCTAAATTTTGTTTGTGCTTCTGAAAACTTTGGGGTTACTCTCGCATATGGATGGATGGATGCAGTGATTTTAGCTACATAAGGACTGGCCCTTGGAGAGTGAGCTCACCATGGGCAAATATAATTGTTTTCAATTGCTTGTCTGCTGACAACAAATGGACTACATATGGATGTCAAAATTTAGGCTTAATAAGCCAAAGTATTAATCAGTTTCATGCACCTGTACACAGGTGGGTTTTCCTTCCTTTGCATGAAAAGGGAATCGAACCTGTAAGCTGCATCTGAACTGGGGAACTATGGTTAATGGGCTCCAAACATTCACAGTTTAAACTCGTTTCCCAATCTTTATTTAGTTGGAAGCCATTAACCATAACTTCCTTGTTCAGACATCACTGAACGAGCAGGTTCCAGATATGTTTTCCCACTCAGAGGAGAAAAATCATTTGTATACAAGTACATATTTGTTCAAATTTCTTCTTGATAAGAAGGGACCTGGTTGTCCATGTATAGGTCAAATCTTATTGTTAGTCTTAATTAAATAAATACAATTTACATAAATGCTGATTTACTGAGTTCTCATTTATTCAGTTGATCCGTTCTAGCTGGGATTAATATTCGGGTTTAGATTACGCCCACCAGCTTGAAATTCAAAATATCTGGCCCAACACCATTTCAGACTTAAAAAGAAACCACAGCATCCTCCAACAAACTACAGTGAACTTGGAGTTGTACGCTTAAGATTTTAAATCAAGCACAATTTCCTGCTTTGATTAAATGTACAGAACAATAATTTAACTCTAGCCAGTGTGCAAGATGGGATAAGAAATAATGTTTTCTTCCTGGATTGTTCTCACTAAATAATCCATAGTTTTCAGTTTAGTCACTGTGGGGAAATGCTATTTAGTGTAATCTTTTGTTTTAATCTGGGCCTTCAACAAATCACCTTTAAAAGATATCTATTTATTTCCGACAGCTATAATTTAAAAAAAAAAAGCTTTAATACATTATGTGCTGTCCTAGGGAAAAAAAAGACTGCTTCATCATTTCCTTGGAATACATTTTTGTGACACAAAATGAGTCATCTGCTTTATCATAACTTGGTTATAGTTTAGATCCATACTAGGAAGTTCACTGTCTTTTTTTAAAAAATGGGCTGAGAGAAGGGATGCAGAGTCGCCTCGTCTGACAAACCTGAATGCTTCCTTCCTTCTCCATGGTCTTGCCTTTCCACAGAAGAGCAGGGAAGGGAGGAAGAAGAGGCTAAGGGCTGGGAAACAGAGACAGAATAGTGGAAGAAAAGATGTAGATAGGAGGAATAATAGGTAGAAGGGGGAAAATAGTGGTTGTGGAATGGTAGACTGCTCTCTTCAGCATCTATGCAGAAAGAAGGCAGGCACTGGACTGGTGAATCAAGGGATTGACCTCCCATTAGTAGAGAGGAGTCACCCCCCCCCAGGAGCCTGACCTTTGGAGTGAATGGGAGGGACAACCTACTACAGGATGTCCTCTGCCCACTACAAGAGAAACTATCTACTTGCTTATCGTCACTTCAGAACAACAAATTTATTCATTCTTTTTTCTAGACACTTCACCTGCAATCAATCACAGAAAGGTTCTGTATCAAACTGTAAAAGACATCACAACTTTTTGAGTTCAAGCCATTTTTCGGGGGAGGGTTCACACACTCCCTCTAACGTAAGGGTAAAAATCATGTGGCATGCAATCCATAATAAAGTAGACAACATCTAATTAACCAGTTTCTCATTTTGTCTGAACCATCATTAGCAGCTTCAGAACAAGCCAGGATATTAAACCAACCTCAAACTATAGTTTAATACTGGGATTCTTCCAAAGTTGATAGCCCTAGATTTTTATTTCACACTGTTAATTAGAAACTTCCTGGTTGAGGGAGGACTGAAGGAACTACATGCTTCTCAGTAAACTGAAATATCAACATCTGAACACTATATTCAAGCCAATTCTACTAAATTTCTCCCTATTTCATGCTGTTAAATCTGAAACAAAGGTGGGTCAACTATCATTCACATGCCAATGCAATAAAACATGCTACTAAGTAGCCAAGGAATGTAAACAGAAGTTCCAGTTTCAAATCCCACTCCACTTATCAACCCACAATGCAGCATCAGAGAAGCCAATTATCTCTCGGTCTCAGTTATTCATCCAAACTAATTAAAAAGAATGGATGCAGGCCACATCTCAATGAGGACACTGGCAAAATTCCCCCGTTATTTCAATGAAGCTGAATTGCTCCTCCTATGTGTTTAATGCTTACAAATTTTCTTGGCAAATATTTGAGGAAGTAGACAATACTATACTTCTTATCTCTGACCTACATCCTATTGGTAGCCCCACGTAGGGTAGACCTATTAAATCAATGGGAGATACATTTGTGTTGATATACTGTTCAATAATTGATTAAATGGATCTACTCTAGTTCAAACTAACTAATAGGATTCAGGCCTTTGTTTTTTAACCCAGTAAGCAGTTTATAAAAATGTGGTGAGGAAGGGCAAATTAAAATTAAACTGTAATAAATTTATTAACTGGACTAGGTTTAAGATTATACTGTATGCAAATCATCTTTCAATGACTCACTTATTTTCTTTAAAAAAATAAATATTAAACTGAGGTAGAAAAGAATCAGTGACTTTTGTACAGTAATCATCACATGATCTGAATCTGCAATCATTATCTTTGCTCATGTTCCTCATACTGAAGCCATAATTTATATAATAAATTTGAAAAGGATGTTGAGTTTTAAAATTTGTTCATGAAAAGAGATACTTGTCTATGAAAGACAAATCTCTGAAACCTTCATCTTCTAGGCTGAGGTCCACAATGTCATATCTACCTTGCCTCCTTCCAATTTTTATTTTTTAGAACTAAATGCCATAATTTTTGGGGGGGTTGGAAAAGGAGTAGTAAGTGTGCTTGCATGATGGATAAATGGAGTGCAAATTTGCATGGACGGTGGGTTGTGCTGACCATGTGCATATGACAAAGAGATAGAGTACAGTAGTGATCCAGAAGGCATGTGGGGTAGGGCCTGATCAAGAAATAAGTGTTTATTGTGTGTTTGCAATGTGGGCTGTGTAGTTCTTGTGTGTGATCTTCTACTTAGGGTAATGTATTTGTTGGAATCACTTTAACTGAGCTGTGATTTGGAGAAAAAATTGCCTCATCTTTCAGTGAAATGAGTAGTCTGATTGGGTGAAACAGCTGATTCAAAAGAGTAATTACATATTCTGTGGCCCAGACACGACCTCTTGTATTCATTTTTTGAGTAAATTGTCTTAGCCATTTCAGTTTGCATTTCTGCAAAATTGGTGTTCTTTAACTGGATAGAAAGACTGTAGCTACCATTTTGCTTATGGGCAGCCCATCCTCATTTGCAGCCATTTTGTGATAATGCCCGTGATCTCAATATTCCAAATATGCACACCATTTAAAACAAACAAACAAAAGGAAATCCTTACTTTAACGTTTCAAAGATCTCTATCCTACATGATTTGCATACTGAGTAGCATGACTTTATGAGTATAAATAGGTTAATAGGCAAGTTAAACACAAACATCTAAATATAAAGGATATCCCATAAAATCTGGTTTCCTCAAATGCACTGACAAGGACCAAATATAACAATGTGACTTAGTATTACAACAACAAGCAAACAAAAGCTAAGACTTCTATGCATCCTCTTCCTTGTGCATGGGAACTAGAAACCTCCAGTCATGGTGTAACAAATATAACAAATATCCATAGCCTGCTGTTCCATCCAAACCCAAACTACAATTTGCAAAAAGTGCCATTTGCTTGTAAAACTGGATCCACTTCCAGTTTACACTCTTGGGTTGCAAGCAAAAATGGTTTCTGATAACCACCCTTTAGACATGGAAATGGTAGTAAACTGCAGTTTGCAAATAAACTAGGATGACATGTTCCCAGTCAATGCACATTAGGCTATGGTTTGGTCTTATTGCTGAATAAAGCCACACTATTCTGGCCCGCGCAAAATCCAAACATGTTGTCAGAAGGAAGGATAGAAATAATCATATTGCACAGTTGTAAGAAGAAAATAATCAGGACCTATATACAGCATATTTACCAGGAGATCTGAAGGTGAAGAATCTATCATATCATAAGCTCAGCTGGTCTTATTCTAGCAGGGTAGAAATGAGAGGAAGACTGTTTCCTCTTTTCATTTACAAGCTCCCTTCCACCAACTCCAGTGAAAGAGAATTACTGTATTTGCTGGCATACAAGACCCACTCTTCCCCCCAAAAAATACTGTTTGAAAATAGGGTGCGTCTTATAAGCCAGTGTGTCTTACACGCCGGCAAATATTATTTGCTTGTGTATAAATGAAGTGCATCTTATACACGAATGTGTCTTATACACCTGCAAATATGGGTAATCAACACATCTAGATGGATTAAACTTTTGTTATAACATTCTTTATACCTCCAGGAATGACATAGGTTTTCTGCTAGTTTAGGGATAAGAAGGGGAACAGGAAACCTGGGATCCTTTAGATCAAAACCTTCTCCAGTCCTCTTCCCACATGGTGTCTCCTTCTTGCCTCTTCTGACGTCAATTCTCCAGTGTCAGCAAGACAAGTCTCACAGAGGTTTCCACAGTAGCTAGCAGGAGTTTTCTGTGGTAAGATCTCCCACTCTAGGAAAACATTTCTCCCCCAAGTTCAGAAAGGGAGGTCCAAGAAAACTGACAGCCCTGAGACACCATCTAAGATATCACTGGATTGGTGCCTTAGAGACATAATAGAATGTCAGGTAAGATTCACCAAGCCAGGAAACAAAAGTTTTAAGATACAATTCATCAACTAAAGAATGAGAAGATTATATAAGTAAAGAACACAAGGCTCAGGGTCAACCAGTGAAGTTCATGGCTGTATAGAGACCTGAACCTGGCAAGCTAAAGAAGCAGTCTGGATGTCCTCATTTTTCACCTGCCTGCGACCACTGTTGTGAATCCCAGTACTATCTACATGAACGTGGCCTTCCCAGGGAGCTTGGTTGTTCTGCCAGTCATTTACATCAACAACTAACAGCCTGCCGGTTGATGGAAGTATGTCACTCACACTTTTTTGTTTTTATTTAAACTTTCTCAGTTTTAGTTTTAATAACTATAAGCCATTTTGATGAGGCAGATGTGCTTGGAACAATGAATGTTTAGATCACAGCGCTTAGTCTAAAATAAAAACAATAAGCTGTCTTGTAAGACTAACACATATTATGACATAAGCTTCCAAAGACCATAGCTCAGTTCCCCCATGAACGTCAAGTGTTACCATCATCAGGTTATTATGTAAATCAGCATCAGGACAATATTTCTAACAGTAGCTGTGCAAGGTAGAAGACACAGAGGCAAGCTTGAGTGGAAGAATTTTTTGCTCAGCCATCAAACTTCTCTTAGCATATAGCTACTTCCCAAGAGCACTGTGTGGTTAACAGTCTGAGCCCTTTAGTTAAGGTAAGCAAAGGTGTCAGAGAAAAAGCAAACCAAATGGCAAACTATTAGTAGCAAAAATGTTTCTGAGACATTGTATGTGGGCGGAGTAGTCTTGACACAAAGAGGGAAACTATGGAAAGTCCCTATAAGGGCATGTTAAAGATACAAAAGTATTCATAAACGTAATAATAAATGAGAAACTGTTATCACAGAATGAACTGCCTTGAGTTCCCAAGTGAGAAAAAAGTAGCATATAAATAAATACAGTAACAATAAGAGAAATACAGACATCTCGTATGCACGAAATAACATACAAAAGCATCCTGAGATGATAGTTGCATGCAAACTCAGAAACAATCTTCAACTCCCAGAGACCTTGACCTGAATCCCCACATAGCCATGGAAAGCCACTGGGTGGCTCTGGATAAGTCACACCCTTTCAGCCTCAGAAGAAAACAATGGCAAACTCCCTTTGAACAAATCTTGCCCAAATCCTGCCTTGCGACAGGGCTTGAAGGCACACAACAATTTCACTAGCTGAAAGATGGTTACTTGGGATGTAAGCAAACTTTGGGTTGGGTTGCATGATTTCCAATCCTAAACATACTCACCTGAAAGTAATTCCTAGCAAAGTTAATAAGTACCTTAGAATCATAGGATCAGGATGCCAAACTGCAGGCCTATGCAAATATACAGCCCCTGTCCACAGATATTTAAACAGGAGCTGTATATTTGCATAGGCCTGCAGTTTGGCATCCTGATCCTATGATTCTAAGGTACTCATTAATTAATATTAATATTTACTAATCTGTAAGTTCAGTTCTGTTTAATAGAGCATCGTTGTTGTTGTGTGCCTTCAGGTCGTTTCTGCCTTATGGTGACCCTACGGTGAACCTAGGTGTATAGAAATGTTTCGAAATACATGCTATTTGTAAGTTGTTCCCCGGCTCGATCCATATGGAGAGGTGGGATACAAATAAATAAATAAATAAAAAATAAAAAACCTATCACAGGGTTTTCTGGGGCTGAGAGTGTGGGACACACCCAAGGTCAGACAGTAGGTTTCCAGGGGGAACCAAATCCTGGTCTCCAGCCTCAAGGTCCAGAGCTCCACCACCAACAGCGCTTACTGCCAGGAAAACGCACAATAGATCGCAGTCTCTGCTGGAAAGGGCAATGAAGTAGTCAAAGGCTACTTGCAAGTCAGGCGGCTGCATCCCATACTTAAGCTGGACAAGAGTCCTCTGGGGAAATGACAGGGCAAGCATTTCCTGTCCATTCTTCCAGAGAGTGCCATGCTCTGCTTTCCCATTCTCTTTCCGCTAGGCTACCATTAACTCCCATGAACTTACAAGCAGCATGAAGTTACCATGGGTGGGGGGAAAGAAAAACGATGGCCTCCTGGAACAACTATCCTGGCCTTTCTCCCATCCTGGCCTTTCTCTCTCCCCCTTCCAAACACACACTCTGGTAACAAACCTCACCCCCTGCTACCATATTTAGAGCGGCTTGCAGCCTCTCGACCTATGGAAACTCTGCCACCATGAATCAGCCTCCTCGGCTGCCCACAAGGGCTGCCTCCCCAGAACGCACAATAAAAATGCCATTTAAGCAGGTGGGAAGGGAAGGGGAGAGGCCGGGATGGTTCCCATTAAAGCTCCCAACACGAGAGCGGTTTCTTCACGCGGAAGGGCCCCAGTCACCCCCTTCCCCGAGCCACGCCTTTGGGGCTGGAGGGTGCCTGAGAAAGGGCAGAAACACCGCGCTCCTTCCTCCCTGAGGAAGAGGAAGCCGAGAAGAGCGGCGGGGGTCTTTCCTTTCGCCCCCGGACCTCCCTCCCGCTCACTGAAACACACACAGTGCCCCGAAACCGGGGGAGACCTGAAACAAAAGGTTGGAACGCCGGCGAGACGCCCTGACACACACTGTGGCCATTTCCGCACGGGATTGTTATAGCGGTATGATTCCACTTTCAACCTCCTCTGGAATCCTGAGGTTTGCAGTTTCGGGAGGGGCCGGACGGCCCCTCCCGAAACTGCAAACCTCAGGATTCCAGAGGAGGTTGAAAGTGGAATCATAGCGCTATAACAGTCTCGTGTGGAAACGGCCACACAGTCACACCGCCCAGGGCGAACTCGGGAGCCCCTTCCCGCTCCCCTCAGCCGTACCTGGGCCATGGCGGCGGCTCTTCTAAGACGCTCCCCCCTCCTCCCGGGCTCTGAGGCGAAGTCTGTCGTGGGGCGAACCCCACTTTTTCCCCCTCCTGTTGCTCTTCGGCTCCTTTTCTCTCAGGAGGTCCCGGCTTCTGCTTCTGGGGCGACGCCTCGGGGGTGGCGGCGGGCAGGGAGGGTCCTTCCTTCGCTTGGCCGCCCAGCCGCTCCTTCCACCGTATGGCAGGGCCCGGAGAGAGAGAGAGAGAGAGAAAGAAAGAAAGAAAGAGGCAAGAGGCGGCCGGGCCCTGCTCCGCTCTCGCCGCGGCTCCCTCACCGCCTCCGGAAGCGCATTCCTCGCTGCTGCCGTCAGGCTCGGGGCGGAGCGTGGAGGGCGCGGAATTGGGCCCTCTGGCGGGGGAGCAGAGCGGGGTTTTCCCTCCACGCCCTTGGAAGAGAGGAGCGGCGGCTTGTGGAAGAAGCCTTCCCTCCAGAAAGCAGGCTGTTTAACGCCAGACGCCTGTTTTCGGGAAAGTTAGGCCTCACAAACTCGGTGTTGCTACTCTAAAGGAATATCCCATTTTATCCGTCCCTCACGTTGGCCAGCCGAGCTCGTCATAAATTATCGCTTGTTGTTCAAAGGCCATTTCCGCACTAGCCTGTTATAGCGCGATGATTCCACTTTGAACGTCCTCTGGAATCCTGGGGTTTGCGGTTTCGGGAGGGGCCCGCCGGCCCTTCCCGAAACCGCAAACCCCAGGATTCCAGAGGACGTTCAAAGTGGAATCATCGCGCTATAACAGGCTAGTGCGGAAATGGCCGAAGTCTCGCCAAAGTCAGTGGCCTTTACTCCGAAGTTTAGGGTCCTACACGAATTCTCTCCGTCATCCAGCCCCGAATTAAGGCGATACACGGCTCAGATGAAGGCCATTTCTGCACTAGACTGTTATAGCGCTATTATTCCACTTTCACCGTCCTATGGAATCTTGGGGTTTAGGGAGGGGCATTGAGAATTCAAGGCCAGAGAGCTCTTTGGCCTCAGTAAACTACAAACCCCAGAATTCCACAGGAGGTTGAATGTGGCTCTATAACCATCTAGTGCGGAAAGGGCCAGAGACCGTGGTAGAAGCACAATGAAAACATGGCTGCTGTGGGTCTGAAATTTCAGCCAGCCCTGAAAGGAAGCAAGTACTGGGTCAAACAGGATCTAAGGGTGTGCTGTGCAGAAAAGCTGGGAGACTGGCCAGGACGATTTTTAAAAAAGGGTTGTGACAGACGCTTATTCTCCCTCAGATTGGTATGGCAGTTCCAGTCAATACCGCTTTGCCCCGACTCCACCCTTTTATCACCCTTTTATTTGTGTAAGAGGGCTAGAGTTTTAGTTGTTCCTCAGAACCAAATCGTTTATTTAAGGAAGCATGTTCTATTTAGTACCAGTGACCCAGGCTGACTCAGTAACTGTGGAAATAAAGTATCTTGTTTGAGTTCAGTTATAGTACAATGTTGATACTGCCTCCCACCAATTGTCCTGCTGTTCTTTTAATAGTTAACTAATTATTATGTGTTTTAGGGGGCTGGTTTTAGCTGGGTTGGTGGGTGGGGAGGATTGGGTATGTTTTTAATGTCTTTTAATGTATAATGTATTTCATGCTGTTTGCCGCCTTGATCCATGTGGAGAGGCGGGATACAAATAAATGTTATTATTATTGTTATTATTATTATATATTAACAGTGTAACCTTCTGACAGACTTTGACAATCAGTCCTGCTTCAGACACCAGTTCCTTGTGTCTTTTCCTCGGCTTCTTAATTCCACCCAAGCCGCCCTCTCTCTGGCTAGTTCTTGCTGAAGGCTCAAGACACACAGAAACTTTGCCTTATGAGAATTCCTCTCATCCATCAGCCCTTTCCCATGCACATCAATGGGCTTGGTTTCACTCGTGAGTTGCTATTCCTATTGCCTAACAACACACCATCAAGTTACCCTGGCATTCCCAAGCAGCTAACCAAGAAAAGTAGCATTGGGCCTTTCCATAGGACACTGTTATATTGCTATTATTCCACTTTCAACATCCTGTGAAATCCTGTGGTTTGCAGTTTAAAGAGGGGCCTTTAGAATTCTCTTTGGCCTCAGTGAACTACAAACTCCAGAATTCCACAGGATGTTGAAAGTGGAATAATAGCACTATAACAGTCTCGGGTGGAAATGGCCTTTGTCACAGCAGGTAATAACAGTTCTTTTAGGAATAGAAAAGTAACTTCCTGTGAGATCCAGGCTGTCCCTGTCTTTGCATAGCTAGCTGCTGGGCACCCCAATTCAAGAAGGACATGGTCAAGCTGGAGCAAGTCCAGAGGAGGGCGACCAAAATGGTGAGGGGCCTGGAAGCCATGCCCTATGGCGATAGACTTAGAGAGCTGGGTATGTTTAGTCTGCAGAAGAGAAGGTTAAGAGGGGACATGATAGCCATGTTTAAATATTTGAAGGGATGCCATGTAGAGGAAGGAGAGGGCTTGTTTTCTGCTGCTCCAGAGACCAGGACAAGGAGCAATGGATTCAAGGAGATTCCACCTGAACCTCAGGAAGAACTTACAGTCAGGGCTGTCCGGCAGTGGGATGTGCTGCCTCGGAGTGTAGTGGAGTCTCCTTCCTTGGAGGTTTTTAAGCAGAGGCTGGAGGGCCATCTGTCAGGAGTGCTTTGAGGGTGTTCCTGCATGGCAGGGGGTTGGACTGGATGGCCCGTGTGGTCTCTTCCAACCCTACATTTCTATGATTCTATGATTCTATGCTCCTTTCTTAGGCAGAGAACACTGAACTGAACATATGTTATATCTAAAAAAAACTTTTCTTGGAATTTGTCCCTAGTCCCTATATGGCCAACAAAGGGATTGGCCTCTGCTCACATTGAGAGTTCCATCTTAACGGAACAAAGAATGACATCTGAGACAAAATGCAGGCCTATGATACTAACATCACCACTTTTTTTCTGCTGTATGACTTTAAACGTCTTTGCCTGACGAAGAAGCTAGTGAAGCTTTGAAAGCTTGCATGATGTATTTTGCACATTTTGATTCACTAATAAAAATATCACTATTTTGTGGATTTTGTTGTATGATAAATATCGGTTCGTTTGTAACAAGATTCCGATCATTTTTCTTCATAACTTCAGATAGTTTTGGAACGTAGTCAAGAGGAAGGAGGGCAGAGATTTACTAACTTGCTCATTGCTGGTGACATATTGTAATAACTACTGGTATTTATCTTTTCCAAAGGGGGTAGTCTTTGTTTCTTCATCTCACAAAGTCTTTATTTCTTTGTTTTATTCTTTGTCCATTGTGCAAACTGAAATCTGTTTTATATCCAGCCTCTGGCTCTGTCACTGAATGGCCATCCCTCCATCCCAGTTGTCACTGCCTGGGGCTCAGAGAGATTGAAAAAAGCGCAGGTGCAGCTCCATCAGGCCTAAGCCCAGAAGCAGAGGAAAGGCCCTGCCTCCATCCCAAATGCCACCACCCTGGCCTTGGAAGAAGAACAGAGGAAGCAGTATCTGCTGGACTTAATCACCTCCCAGATTGCTTCCCCCTCGCTTTTTGTGTCATGTCTAACTGAGGCCCTTTCTGCATGGTGTAGTCACTGTGTAGCTGCGATGGCTTGAGAAGGCATGCATCTGCACGATGTCGTCGCTATTAAGTTGATGTTAAGTTGCTGGCGTGCCTTTGCATGTTGCTAAAGTGTCGTATTTGAGCAACGGAAAAATGCATTTTCACTCCCTGAGACCGCTTCTACTACATTTCTGCAACTACATGTGGAAGCGTTGAAGTGCATTCTCGCAAGAATGGGTGGTTCAGGGTGGGCCCGGTTCAGTACACATGACATCGTGTCTGCGTAGGGACATCCTTCCCAAGATTTTTTTTTTTAAAGGGATCCAATGAAATGGGCTGGGGCAGGCCATAGGTGGAGCAGGGGAGCGGTGATGAACGTTGTAGTGCGGAATGAAAAAGCAGTCTTCACCGTGTCAAGCAAAGGACATTGTGGAATGCCGCATCTCAGAAACACAGCCATAAACTCTGCTCCTATGATGCCATGAAGCATTTCTGCCATCTCGTGCAGAAAGGGCCTTACATTGTAAACCCAGAGGACAGGAAACTGTTTTGTTCTTCTTTTACTTGTAAAGCACCATCTACAGTGAAAGGGCTATTTAAATAAATGATCATAATAATATCTTAAGACTATGATTACTAGCAAGCTTTGAGACTTTTTCTTCCTCCGTTCTCTGTGTGTGTTGTTTCGAAGGTGGTTGAAGATTTTCTTGAAGAACATAGAGCTTGAAGAAAAGTTCTGAGTTATTCAAAAGTTCATTATTTACTCGGCATGATAAATATACTATACTGTTGTTATTTTTGAATTCTTGCCCCCAAGGGACTTTTTTAGATCTTGGTAGAAAAATTCTCTGGTTTTTTTCCCCACTTAGAATAAGACTGGCGATCTTGGAAAAGATGAATTCTTTCTCTGCTTCCCCTATTCTTCTGTTGAACACTAGCCAAAAGAGAACTGCACTAACCATTCCTGATAATTAGGCTCACCATATTCCATAAAGTGTCTGCTAAGCATAGAAACCATGATATTAATCACCATTAGTAGTTGTTTCTATGATTTCTCAGGTCTGTTGATGATAAAGAAATCCAAGTACTTGATATTTTCAGTCTTTTTGTGGCCTGCTGTTTTCATTCTTTTCTTGAAAACACAACACAAAGTTTGGCATCGGTACACAGTAAAATACCAGGAATGCTTGGTTAGCATGCCTAGATAAAAACAATATTTCTGCTGTCATAGCACAACTGGCCAAATTTTAAGCAGTGTCTCAAGTGAGAGTTTAGGTTGAAAGGCTGCCATCATAAAGATTCACTGGGATTCATATAGATCTCCAACTTTCCCTTTTCATATAAACAGTCTGTAATATGTACTGCATTTTCTTAGAAGTAGTTCAGACTGGCTGTTTTGAATTACCATTTCCACTAGAATATTTCAAAAATTTTTACAGGAAAGAAACTGTTTTTGGACAGTTTGAAGGAAACTGGTAAATCATATTCATGTTGGGTATTTACCCAGCTCCTTGGAAATAAAGTTATTACAACAATATTTTGGTTTTAAAAAAAGAAGTTATCACATTTCTGTATTAGTATTAAGGATTTCTGAATTTCTGTGGTGATAGTATGTTATCTCCAGTTTCTCCTGTACAATCCACATTTGATAGCAAAACAACAATTGTCTTATCTTCTTTTTACATCTCTATAGCGATGCCCAGTTTGAGAAGTGACAGAATATTGTTTAGGACCTTAAGAGTGCCACAAGCTCTATTAGCAGCTCCTTGATGGTAATCCAATATTCTATGCTGTATTTCCTTAAGCTGTAAATATGAACAAACGTAGGTGGGGAACGTAATGTTTTAACATTTTCCCACGTAAACACACGCATACACACAGAAAGGGGGGGAAAAGTCCCTGCATGGAAACAGCACACCAAAGAAAAAAACTTCTATCCCAGCTTATTTCTTGCTCTACTAGTTTTCTAGCTAAAAGGCTTTTAAAAAAAATTTCAGAGGAGAATTGAGAACTGTGATCCATCTACATTAGAAATAGGATCCATTTTATCACTTTGGAACTCTACCATCTTCTGCTGCATTTGTCAGCCTAAATAGCCTTGAGGGAAAGGTGTGAAAGGGAGATTTAAAAAAAAAATCCTTGAAGATTTATGAATGGATTCTGACAGTAGACTAAACTCAATAGTTCATTTAACAACAGCTAGGTGGATTCTCATTTGATAACCCCGGGTTCCACACTGAACAAGCAACTTTAGGATTCCTACGAAAACAAGCAGTGATAGCAACTGACGTTCAAACAAGATCACTAATAAGAAACAAACACTATTTCCACACCATGTACAGCTTTGTTCCTTGTTTCTTATTCTGATATTCTAGTTCTTATCATATCAGCAGAACATGTCATGATGTTCTGGAACATGGCTCAGAATTTTTTGTACATGTAAGACATAACTTGAAATCACTAGGAACCTGCAACATTCTCTATGTCCAGGAAACTGTTCTCTTCAACATGGCTCTGCCTCATTTAGGCCTCATGGTCCCTTTCTGACTTTCTGCCTTCAGGTGCTATGAACAGCTTAGGAGGCCATTGATCTTCTTCACGTTTCAGAATAGAGTCACTGAGCTTTGACAGTGGATTCTGAGCCTAAATCATATCTTAAGTGAAGACTAATCATCAATACATCAGCCACAGTTGTGTAGGGAAGGGGGCGGGCGGGCAGTTCACCCTGAGTGGCAATGTTTTTTGGGGTGTCCTGGGCCACAGCCCCACCCCTGAGCACCTTGGCCATGCCCCCACGCACTGCAGCCCCGCCCCATGCTCCACAGCCCTGCCCCATGCACAATGACCATGTCCCTCACACTTTAGCCCTGCCCTCTGCACACGATCCAAGCTTTGCCACTGATCAGCCAGTTCATTTTTAACTCCGAATGTTTGACATCCGTCAAAACTTTCAAAGCCACTTTTTTCCCCCTTTCTTTTTGCAGGTACCCTGGGGTATGTGTCGTCTGGTTAGCATGCTCTCTCACCACCAAAGTTCCCACACCAAGATCTCTGTTTCGGTTGATTGTGTTGGGAGAAGAAAGTTAAAACTCCTTCCTTTCTCCAACAGTCTAGAAGCTTCAGACTGCACCCTTCCCATGTCACTATTAGGTAAATCTTCCTCTTTTACCCAACAGCCATGAAGCAATGGGCACTGATGTTTCTTGAACACTAATAGTGGCAGAGAAACAATGATGCCAATCCAGGTTGCCAGCGGAAGGAAGGAGCCTAAAGCTCAAGTGACTAGAATCCTGCAGAAAAATAGGCCTTAGCTTTGGATACTCACCATATATCTCAGTCTAGCTCGTCTTGCATGACGATATGAGGACAATATGAAATGTGTATATGAAAAGATTGGTTTAAATCCATAGAGGTAAATCAGGAAACAATAAGTAAAGTTTGGAAAAGTGGTTGAAAAAGATTATCTCTTATTCCCCCTGCAACCAAACAGGACAAATCTTATGGTAAAAGCTAGATTTTTCAGATGAGCTAAGATATTCAACTCCTTGTGTTTATTTTCAAAGGCAAATTGACAGTGAATATTTATACAATTTTCAGTAAAGGCTAAATTGCCACTTCACCTTAAAAATTCTCTTAAGTCAAAAAATATTTTACGAGGCCTTAATGGTAAAGACTCAACAATCCAAAATAACTGGCTTTGTGATTGTTCCATAACAGATTAGTAGCACATATACAACAGTATCCAGTTGAACCCTGAAATTAGCTAAAACTGCTAATTGCGAAAAAGTTAGAAACAGAAATATTAGACTGACTATAGTTTTAAATTCCTTTCGCCACATTAGTTACCTCATATATGGTGCTTCAGGAGCATATATTCTAAAAATATCAGCAAGACAACAGGCTACAAGCAAACGGACATCTTTATCAGGATGTTTTAGAAAAAAATCAGAAGCAAGATGTAAAGCAAGATTTAGATACAGTTCCTTTTCTTCTTCAGAGTCCTGGTCCATATCCATGAAAGTTTTTACAACCATTTTTAACCGCCGCACCATTTCTTGTTTACAAATTTTATCAGATATTTCTTTAACTCCTGGGGGATAAGTGATTTTTCCGTCATTGGCTCTGGTCTTGGAATGAGCCATGATGCTAATTTAAACCTTCCCGTGGCTGGCAGTCAGTCAGTCAGTCAGGCAGGCAGGCGGGCGGGCTGCAGCCACCACCACTTCTCTCCTGAGCAGATACGACAAGACAGAGCGACCCCGTCCCAGTTATCTCATGTGTTTAGGTTGTGGTTGGAAAACCATTACATTCTAAACCTTCCACATGGCTTCATGTAAAACAAACATTAGTTCCTTTCTCATTTTTTATCTTCTATTCCAACATTGCTACTGATACAGCATGGAAAGATATCATCTTAGATTTCCAGTGATTCAAAGCCACGTTCTCTGTTCTTTCCAAAGACCAGGGAAATTTTCCTGTCAGCTTAACGCATATATTTATCATTTGTGTGGAAGATGAGAAAATAGCTGTTTGATGAAGGAAGGCCAAGTAAACATTAACAATTTGGTTTACTAAGTAGTGATATTAGCCACCATATAGTTATCGCTGATTACAGGTTTCCATGTTTTTCGCCCATAGAAAATAAGGGTGGATACTATTTTCTTCTCTTTCTGATAATTTTTTCATTATGTTGTTGTTCATTATGTTTTTTCATTATGTCATTCCTTGATGCTGCAGTTATACCTCTTAATGCTATCGTCTTTTGAAAGTTTGATGTCTTTAGTTGTTTCTTTTACCTAAGTAGACAATGGCTTGTGTCAATTATGAGATGAAAATTGTATGTGTGTTCTAACATAGTACAACTTCAGGTAGAACTGGCTTTTGACAGAACACTTCACTCCCTATCTTCCCTGATACTCAGGCTATTTCCTCCCTCCACTGTTATAGTGCTATTATTCCACTTTCAACATCCTATGGAATTCTGGGATTTGTAGTTTACTAAGGCCAAAGAGCTCTCTAGCTGGGAATTCTAAATGCCCTTCCCTAAACTGCAAACCCCAGGATTCCACAGGATGTTGAAACTGGAATAATAGCACTATAACAGTGTAGTGCAGAAAGGCCCTAAGTTAGCAGGGTTCAATAGCAATTTAATCTAGTCATAGAAATGCAAGAGGATCTTGGCTGACCTTAATACCAATTCCAAAGTCCTTGTTGTGGTAATATCTTTATTAGACCAACCAAAAAGACATATATAAATAAGTGAATATAATGTGTGTGTGTGTCTTTATCCCATAGTCCAAGACGTTTAAGCCCCAATATTTGAAATATGGCATGGATACTAAGGGGAATCCTAGAGAAGTGAATCTCAAGGTTATTTGGTTTTTAATCCCCATTAAATAATTCAAATCAATTTAAACATTCTGCAGACTGCAGCACTTGTCTTAAGCTTTGCTTGCCAGACGCTTTGGTTTCATCTCTTGGAAGCCCCAGCTGGAATAGCCAATGCTGTGGGGTTATGGGAGTTGAATTTAAAAACATCTGGAGGACCAAAGCTAGAGAATCACTGTGCTACAGTAACATATGTTCTCTAAGTGACAGATACTCCTAATCATGACCCCATGATTCTTCTGGACAATAAATCCAATGAAAAGAAGGAATTCTCTATGAAGCCAGCTGGACAAAAGTGACCACAAAGAGTTGTAGTCAGAATAATGAAGATCATGGAAGAGTAGGCAGAGTGGGAAGAGATGCATTCAGAGCGCTTGAGACTTCAGAGCAAGATGGGTAAGATAGGAAGCCAACACAGCAGCAGTGGCTGGAGCCAAAAGCTATTTATGGAAGGGAAAAGAGAATTCCTAGAATCCAGTATAGGACAGTTTTCCAATCCAGTGGAAGGAAGACCCTATAGGGACAGCTTGCAATAGCAGCAAGACTCAACTGCTCTGTATCAGTGGCTAAATGCTTATGAGGAATACCTCATGAAAGATATAAGGTAGAAGTCCCACAAATCAATGTATAAAATAAATCAATGAAAGGATATAGCAACCCTGAGAAAGAGAAGGCCATTTCCACATGATATCACTATAGTGCAAAAGCAGTGGGTTGTTTCCAGTTCAGGAGCTGTGCTACCACACCACTTCATCTTATCTGGCTGCTATCCCACCCCCAAACATTGCAAAACTGCTGTATTCTATTTCCAGAAAAAAATTCATTAAGAGCCTCTATTAGTGCTTCAATCCCATCAGCCATTTTAATGCTGAACAGTAATAGCACTTGACAGGGCTTCCTGTTATTGTGGATCCAGCAGTGGGTGGGCCGTGGGCATGCCCAGCTTGTCCATGGCTCCCATGGCACGGTAACTTCAAAATCTATCACCTCTCCATGTTTATTTTAAATTTCTCCTTTGAGTTAAAACTTTTTAATTTTTTTAAATACATTTTTCAGCATCGAAGCATGAAAATGCAATAGTGTGCTGGTGTGTCCTGCCTTTACAACATTGCTTTGCTAATATGACTTCCAAAAAAAACAAAGCAAAAGACCAATCAGGGGTGGTAGGACGGAGTGAAGTCAGGGACGGGCAGTGGCCAAGGACACTGCAGTGTGGGAGGAACACTGGTGGCAATAGCACTGCCCATCCACTTTAGGTGGAAGGATACGGAAAACAATATTCCTAACCCTAATGGCGTGAATGAGAACACTGGGATTGTAACTCTACAATGCGCTAATGGTGTCTAATGCGGAAATGGCCAAAGAAAATTCCTCTGTGCCTGGTAAGGGTGGAGAGGAGAGTTAGAAGACAGAAGGTTTGAGTGATCAGTAAATTGGAGGAGGAAAAGGTCTGTATTAAAGAAGAAGAGTTGGGGGCGGAAGAAAGAGAGAAGTCAGGATGAAGGTGAGTTTTTTAAAAAAGTTTTTAACTTGAGCAAAGCCAGGAATTTCTGGTATTACATATATAGCATGAAGAAGTTTATGCACAGATCAGAACTTGGAACATTACTTTTAAAAAGCAACTCATACTTCTTATTTATTGAAGGCTTTGGAAAATAGCCCGTTGTTGTTTGTTACAGTTGGTTACCATTTGGGGAAGTATAACATTACATCACTTGTTTGGCTGCTTGTTATCGTTTCATTAATTTTTTTGAATTAAAAAAAATCTTAAGTTTGTAAGAGAACTGCATGAAATTTGAAAAAAAATCTATCACAATACATCTAAAAGTCCTTTAAATGCCATTACAAATAAACTTTTGGAAGTAACTAGAAAATGTTACTCATTACCCAAAAGGGCAACTTTGTTCTTATTCAGACTACGTTGCTTTTGAAATGTAAGTCTGCTACATATTTGATTACGCCCTGTAACTTGTTTTGTACTGTTGTGTGCATTTCCATTCAGCTACTTTTCCAAGAAGTGGTTTTCAGACAGAATGACCTGAACCAACTGACTGGCTGTCTGATAAGCATTTAAATGTTTCCTTCCTCTTTCAGTCTCTCTCTCCATCATCCTCTATCTTCCCTCTCTCACCCCGAGCTCCTCAGTAAACATCTTCTCATTCCTTTCCATTTCTTGCTCTTTCTCCTCCTCCCTTCTCACATCTCCTAATTGTAATATTTTCTCCCTCCTTGTCTAGTTCGTCTCCTTCTTTCTCTCCTTCCTTGTCCTCCTTCTCCCTAATCCTTCCCCATCCCTCTCTTTCTCTAGTCCATACTTTCTTTTTCTCTCAGCTAATGCTCTGTTGGTCTCCATTGACCTGTTGGGTTATCATCATCATCATCATGAGCATCATCATCCCTCCAATATTTGGTTTTTGTTAGTAGTAGTATTATGTTGATTTTTTTTAATTGGGGGGGATTGAAAAAAGATTCTACAACTGTAATGTAAACAATAAAGATGGTCAATGTGGTGAATGGCAATAACCCTTTAAAAACATTTAAAAACCTTTCTGTTTGCTCAGGGGGAAAAAAAGAATTGTTGGATGATAGTTCCCATGTGTTAAAATCAGCACTGGCTAAGCTGTTAAAAACAGAGATGAGAGAAGTTTTCTTTCTGTTCAAAGCAAAGCCTGGAAAACTTAATTTCTAGTCAGAGAATAGCTTTTCATTTGTTAGACCTTTTTTTTTTTTTTACCTGAATGACTTGCTCTATTCAATTGTTGATGACTAATGTATATTCCTGAATGACATCACTAGGGCCTTACTTGCTGCCCATTTCATGGGGGCCAGGCCTTGTGATATAATCCTGAGTCTCAGGACTTGCTCTGAAATATTGGGGTCTGTGGCACTCCTGAGCCGGAAATCCTAGAATGTAAACGATTGGATTGATAGACCCTTAACACTCAGTTAAAAGCACTAATCCTACTACGATGTTTAAGTACAAATGATAACATTATTTCACAACCATCTTATAATCAACAGAAGCCTAAGAAAGCTTCAGGAAGTGGTTATGATATAACTTTCTAAACAGCTGAGTAATTTATTACCCTTTCCCCCACAGACAGCAGTACAGACTATTTGCTCATAGTGATACATCTCTTTGTCAAGCAGGATTAATCAGTAATGTGTCTATGAAGTTGCTCCTTATCAAGCTTTTAGTATAAATATTCCAGTGATGTGAGCCAAGCTGTTACGTACGCTGTTGGGATGTTTAAGGGGAACGGCACTGTTTCTTAGTGAGTTTGTGATTCCTGCTTTGCACTCTGGTTTGGAAAACAAAAACAGTTCTTTCCAAAATGCCTAGAATTCTACAAGAATGTGTCTGCAGTAGTGTGTCTCCATTCAGTCAGCTGACACTCCCATTTCCATAGCTTGGGAACATTATTATTATTTTTTTTAGTCATCTTGGCTGAGGGGTTTCTTGGAATTTTTAGACTACAACTCTGAGAGCCTTTTCACACTACAGGATTCCGTAGGATGTTGGAAGTGGAAAGCAGAATAATTGCACTGTAACAGTGTAATATAGGAAGGCCCTAAGAATCCCTTAGTGCAAAAAGTTGCATACAAACTCTGTATGTTTCTGCTGCACAATTAGAAAGAAAAACCCATATCAGAACGACTGCTTCAGATTTGAAAAGGTTGTGTTAAAATGTGTCACTTCAGGCCTCCCATTTCCTTAAACAGTAGAAAACTGAGGGGTAGTTTCTAGAAGGTGCCAGTTTCCTTGTGAGATGAGGTGTTGTTATTTTGTGCTTTCAAGTCATTTCAGACTTATGGTGATCTTATAGTGAACATCACAGGATTTTCTGGAGGCTAAGAGCGTGTGACACACCCAAGCTTACCCAGTAGGTTTCCATGGCTGAGTGAAGAATTGAACCCTGGCTTCCAGGGTCATAGTTTAATGCTCAGACCACTAGTTTAATACTCAAACCCTCAAGAAGAGAATATTGGAGGCTTTATTGTGTTCCCTTACAGACACACACATTTTCAAGCTAAGCAGCAGACAGACACCAAAGCAAATACATGTGTTGCTTTTTAAAAATCTGCATCTATTCTCCACATGTTATCAGAGCACTATAGGTCAATCTGGGAAAGATTTCCCATAGAAAAAACACCTTACTTCCTGTCTACCATTCAATTTCATGTGGATTTTCAATGATATAGATGTATCTACTTGGAAACTAACAGAGCAATTGTTGGATGTCTCTTCAGAAATAAATCCCATTGAGCTTAGTCCCAAATATATGGGTATAGTATTCCACTCTAAATCCTCTAGTACTTTCCTTAAGACTTCTCACTGCTTGCCACGGAATGATATCAAATGTGAACTGGAGGTTTTATAAAGATTATTGATTTCCTTACCCCTGTATGTCTACAGTCCTTGCCAGTCCTCATGAAGGCCAGCTTCTGGTTAGCGCATTCCATTCTTTATATGTTTCTGTTATAGCGGCTTGTGTTGGGTTTGTCACAAGCTGTAATTGTTCCTTAGCAGTAAACTTGGCTGATTCACACTGACTCACTCTTAAGGGCAGATTTATACATCAAGTTCAGCAGCATCTGGTTAAGATCATAGGTGGTTTAAACAACAAAGACCATCCCAAAGTTTTAGAAAGTCAAGATTCTCCCCTTTATTTGAGTCATTCATTCCTTACTTATAGATGTAAACTATCAGTGCACTTTTATCCATAGCCTGAAATGAGGAGAAAATGTATAGACTGCTTGCTGTTGTGTTCCTTCAAGTCATTTCTAAGTTATGGTGACCCTAAGGCAACCCTATGACAAGGTTGTCTTGGAAGCTTTGTTTGGAGGGGGTTGTCATTGCCTTCCTCTGAGGCTGAGGGAGAGTGACTTGGCCAAGATCACCCAGCAGATTTCCATGGCACAGCAAGGATTCAAACTGTGGTCTCCCAGAGTTCTACTCCAACACCAAATACACTACAGCACACTTGGGCCATTTCTGCACTGCACTGTTGTAATGCTATCATTCCACTTTCAGCATCCTATGGAATCCTGGGCTTTGCAGTTTAGGAAGGGGCATTTAGAATTCTCAGCCACAGAGCTCTTGGGCCTCAGGAAACTACAAACCCCAGAATGTTGAAAGTGGAATAATAGCACTATAACAGTGTAGTTGGGAAACGGCCAACTATGCATATATACAGCAATATACTGCTCTCTCTATACATATTTCTGTAAACAACATTTGCTTTAACTGGAGCCATCAAATACTATGTGAACCTCTCTTTTTGCAATGCTAGTAGATAAGAAGATAGACTTTAAATTAAGAATGGATATGAAGAGTGCTGACAGCTTCACTGCTGTACATTTGTGGCTGAGAGTTCAAAGTGAAAGTAAGTGATTTACAGAACTGATAGGAAACTTTATGTTCTAATAGAAGCACCAAGTTTACATGGAAAAACAAAACAAAAGTAGCCAAGTGATTCATGCATAAAAAGAAAAATCAGAGGTGCATAGGTACAGAATATGATGAAAATAGAAATATCTTTGCATCAAAAAGATAAATGTTTAATTTGTCCTTATAACATTACTATGGTTAACCATTAAAATGATTTTAAAATAAATTGACTTCTTATCTTGGAGCTTTGTCAGAATTCTTCTGTCTAATAAGCTGTACTGTTAAAAAAATACATAAGGGCTGGCTGGTGTAGTGGTTTGAGCATTGAACTATGACTCTGGAGACCAGGATTCAATTCCCTAGTCAGCCATGGAAACCCACTGGGTGACCTTGGGTACGTCACACACTCTCAGCCCCTAGAAAACCCCACGATAGGTTTACCTTAGGGTTGGCATAAGTTGGAAATGATTTCAAGCCATACAATAACAACAGCAGTTCTTTTGTTAAGAGACACAGGTTTTTATGGTTGTTGCAGAAGGAAAGTTTGTACTATTCTCCTTTCACAACTAGAGTTTAAGTCTCTTTTCTCCTGTGGGCCATCCCACACAGCAATTTAGTGGCCTGTAGAGGGCAAGGGACATTCTCACAAAGTCCAGCTATGTGCCAGTGGTTGGGTACATGATGACAACTTTATCCTCAGGGCTTCTCCAGATATTCTGGATGATGACCTTGTTGGCATGGTGTGGTGTGTCTAGTTGTAGGAGCACAGCCAGAAGCTGTGAGAATGTCCCCTTTCATCCCCAGCCACTAACATTTTTGCATTTGCCATGTACAGTTTTTTACACACACACACGCACATG
The DNA here is from genome assembly GCA_948474755.1 of Ctenosaura bakeri. Lineage (NCBI taxonomy): Eukaryota > Metazoa > Chordata > Lepidosauria > Squamata > Iguanidae > Ctenosaura > Ctenosaura bakeri. Next base: position 149,321 of record CAOLHI010001255.1, read on the forward strand.
GAGGGAGGGTGGGACAAGAATAAAGAGTACTTTTGGCTCCAGTTTAGCCCATGTCATTTCCCAGCAAACCATAATGCAGGGAAGCAATACAAGTGACACAATTTGGTTGTCAGTAGGCTGGCCCCATTTGAGAGAACTCCGAATTTATTTTCTTGCAGGGATACTGGAATTCATTGGAGTTAAGAAGTATCCCACAGTGCAAGAAATGTTAATTTTATTTCACTTTCTTGGAATTTATTTCTGTCATTCCACCTGTGGTTCTGGCTTGGAGTACTTGGATTAACATTGACCCTTTTTGCATGCCAGTCCTGTTGCAAAATGGCTTTGGGAGCTTCGCATGATTGCGAGGACCATTTCACACGACGTCCTCACAATCGTGTGACACTCCTGAGGCCAGTAGGCGGCGATCATGCATATCATTTTCGGCTCATTGCCAAAAATGATGCGCGATCATGCGTTCATCCTGGGCCCCATACGCACTTACCTTGCGTGCGGAGGCTATGGACTTGCGGCCATCGCGCTTCCTCCCCCAGCGCAGCCTAGGAAAGTACCTGGCTGCACTGCAGAAGGAAGGGACGGAGCGCTCACGCTTCCTTTTAGCCAGCATGGAGCTGGCGCGGAGGGGAAGTGGGGGGATGCGAGTGCTTCTTGCAAGAGGCTTCTCACGTGATCCCCTCCCGATGCCAGCAGCACCGGGTAAGGTGCGAAAAGGGCCAATGAGTTGAAATCTATTGTAGCTGTTAATGTCTCCTCCTGATAGATCTTGGAATGAATGAACGAATGAATGAATGAATAAATATGCACCCCAGCATCAATCTGCACCTCAACAGACATCTGAATCAAGAGCATGTAGAAGATGGTGCACCATGTGGCTCATTTGTTTGCAAAAATGACTTCAACAGTAAAGTGATATGCTTTGGATGTTCAGAAGGTGGCATAAAGAATAGCCTTTCAGTGGTGGCATTTCCCTCAGCAGTGATTATTTTGTTGTTAAAAGTAGAAAATTGTCCCATGATAACATCGATGTTGGATTTTTCTGCAAATCAATAGCAAGTATTTTTCTACAGAGCTTGTCCATTTCCCATTTTTTGGGGCAGAGGGACACAAAACAAAATGTTTTTTTTTGAAATTGGAAATCTCAGTAGCTTCTTTTTAAAGGTACAGAAATGGTGTTGATTACATTTAAAAAAAAAAAAAGAGGGAAGGAAGCTGCTTGAATGTTCAGCCTCATGTGACCAGGTGTTTTCTGGCTTGAATGTTCAGCCTCATGTGACCAGGTGTTTTCTGGCTATGGGCATTTGGGTATTGTGGAGCACCCTGGACTCCGTATACATAAATGTTCCTTGGGATCTGAGGCATTTTATACTCAGAAATACATATGAATTATCACTGGAGTCAATAGGACTTACTCCTGTATGTGGAATTAATCAGTCATCTTTGAAGCCTTTGGGGTGTTAGCCTTTCAGAAGGCTGAGGAGAATATAGCTGTGACCAGGAATTTAAGTCTTGGATTCTATTTGTGTCCAGATAATATATCCTTAATATCAGCTGATCATGCACATATGAGCTTCTTGATTTTGTCATTTTTTATTGAACTAAGCAGAGGAATTTCAAGAATGGAGAGCTGAAAGGCTCTGGAGTTACTCAGCTATTATAAGACGTGCATTTCAAAGGAAACTATTACATTGATTCTTATGTTATCCCCCACATCAGTGTTAACATTTTTTTTTGACAACTGAGAAAATTTTGTTTCTAATTTTCTTTCAAATAATGACTGCAAATAACAACAAGCATTTCTGTAATTCTTAAAAGTGTAGACAGAGAAGAAAAAAGAATAGCTCCAAGGCATGTTTCTTTCTGACTTGTATTTCGTAACCTTGCAAGCCAGGGCAGCGCTACTGAATGTGATGCCAAAGAAGGTAAGCTGTAGTTCTTTTTAAAATTAGGTGAGTTTAAACAGAATAATTGAAAAGAACGGTGTTTCCACATGCTATAACAGACGTTCTTGTAGGACGTTCCTGTCTTTGCCTTCCCCAAGTGTTTCCTGTTTTGTTTTTTGTTAACATAAAACTTTATGCCCTCCAACATTTCACAGATGAAAACTGGGGCATGTATAGGAATGCAACATTGCAGACGGGCCAAGATGAGAAAAGTTATTAATGCATAAGAACACACAAGCAAAGAAAGCTGCAGCAGTTTGATTTTGCCTGAGCCTACTGGGAAGGACAAAAATCCACCCCACCCCTCCCCTCCCCTCCTTGCCTGCTGAGTTAATTGAAATCAAACTACTTTTGCACTTTTAACTCTTTTTACAGCGATTGAAGTATGTTGAGGACTAAGGGATAAAGTACATGGAGGAGACAGAAACTGGGACATTTTAAAAGCAGCTGAAAAAGTGGAATGATGGGATTAATTGGAATTGTCCTTGCTAAATCACGACACTTGGAATATATGCCATTTATGCAGTAATATTGACTTGTAGAAGAACTTTGGTTCTGTAGGAATTTTGGAATTAAGATCCCAGTGTCCCAGATGCTTAGTCAATGGTTAGGATTCTGAAGGGTAAAATTAAAAAAAGAGAGAGAATCAAAGGTTGAAAACTAGTGGGATAATAGATACGTCAGACTAGGCCAGGCAGCCTTGTTGCCTGAATGAATAACTATACTGCAAAGGTACCACCTTTTTGTTTTTTGCAGAACTCCCAGAAGCCTCAGACAGCTTGGCAATAGTTAGAAATTCCGGGAGGCGAAAGAAGAGGGAGGAGGAGGTTGAAAGCTAATGGGATAATAGGTAAGTTAGGTCATCTTGTTGCAGGAATGAAGAGCCATGCTGGAAAGGGATCACTTATTTATTTTCTCTTGTGTTGGAGAATCTCAATTTAATTTTTAGAAAAGTGTGCAGATGTCATATGTGGAGGATAATCACAAAATGAAGATTGTCCGTGTAATCTATGATATGCCTACACTATTCTGTAGTCCAAAGACTTTCAAACTGACATACAGTTTAAAGTGCTTAAAGCAACATTACAGGGTTTAAGCAACAGAATGTAGAGTTAAGACCTTTTCACGAGACAAACACTCAAGATATGCAGATACAATTATTGATACTACCCTCAGGATCCGTGGACAGTCCAACAATATAGGAGAGGAGGAAAAGTCAAAACCAGAATTGCTAGATGCTTACTTCTGATTTTGTTTGGGGGATGTAAGAGTGGGTCTGTGTCTTGTTTTAATGCAAAACTGATGGCCATGGAGACTTTCAGGAGCATACACTAACCTGCTGGGGTGGTGGTGGCATAAATTAGATGTTTAAACTTGGATACAGTTCTAGAAAGAACTGATTCTTGTCCAATCAGCTTGTCCAATAACATTCAGCATATAGTCTTGTGAAGGTTTACTAGTAAGTAAATCCCACTGCACTCAATGCAATTTACTCCCATCTGTGGGAGTCATGGTTCCTCAGAAGTATGTCTAGAGTTCAGAGGAACACACCTGAAATTAAATGTAGATAAGTTTGCACCTGTACTTTATTGGTGCTAGTGATACACACAGCCTTCTCTGGCATATAGGTGCATTGGTGGGAACCTGAGACAGGACTTTCTCTGTGGCTGCAGTCAGACTCCAAGCCTTCCTTTCAAGGAAAGTTAATCTCTCTTTCCATATTGTCCTTCCATGATAGGCCAATATCTTTTTATTCAGGCAGTCTTTTGCCAATTGACTAGCTCTTGAAGAAGAGTCAGGGTGTGTGGCTGTGCTCAACTTGTTAATGCCAGTGTACTTTTATATAATATATTTTTAGATTAAAATCTGTATAATTATAACTTATATATTATATTTTTTAATATAGTATAAACTTAGAATTTTTAAAAAATGCACCTGTTTATTTGTTTTAAATTTTTTGAGTTACTTTGAATCACAGTTTTGGGAGAAAGATGGGATATAAAATAATGCAGCCCATATGCCTTTGTACATTATTTTTCCATCATTCCAGTGAGCTGTTTTAAGTTAGAAAGAACTCTGACTTGTATTTAAATAAACTGTATACTTTTTATTAATTTTCATTTTTTTGAAAAGAACACTTTTATGGAAGGTAGCCAGAAAAAGCATGATACTAACTGCCAGGCACCAAAGGTTAATTCTAAATCCATATTTCACTTCCTGAGTAAAAAGTGAATCCTTGGGAGCTGCTTCTGCTTATTACATTAGCCAAATAAAAGGAGGGGCAGTTCAGTTCTGAATTCCAGATGCTAGGTTGGGAAATGACCCAGTTAAACTGACCTTCTCCCGTCTACAGCTAATTCACTCCCTCTTTAATTCGGCACTGAACAAAACGTCAATGAAAAGAATGAAGTGGTCAAAGAAATCTGATGAAGAAAGGAATTAAAGAAAGAAGAGGGAAATTCTGGTGGACTAAAGAGGGGAATAGATAAGCCGCATTAAAGCAAAATGACTTGTACTATGACTTCCATAATCCTCAAGCCAGCTTGTAACTTTCTCAAACTTTGACTCATTTATTGATTCAGTTTTTCATTTTGACCTTCTTCCAAGGAGCTTTGGGTGGTGCAAATTGTTCTCTTTCCAATTTAATCTCCGCAGCAGTAATTTTCAAAAAGATAGCTGTGTTAGTATATTGCAGTAAAAACAGTCTTGTGACACCTCAAAGACTAACGTGTTTATTACAATATAAGCTTGCATGGATTATAGTTAATGTTACCACACCGTACACGCCAACTCTGCAGGATGTTCTATTTTCATAATTGGACATATTTCATGGCTAGAACACACGCTTCAAAGTGCCCTGGATGTATGCATAGGCCGGGTCAGGATGACCTCAGACATGTTCAGGTCATAAGTTCATAGATGGGGGGAAAGCCCAATGCTGATGGGCTTGGGATAATCCTTGCAAAAGCTATAAGTTCTGAGCACTCTTAAAAACAACAGAAGGCAAAACTGCCCAGGCGAAGCAATCAGGCACCCTACTGTGAGACTTTCCCAATTCACACTACCTGAACAAAACATTAAGAGATTGTCAGGACTCCCATCAATGTTTGGTCACCTAGTGTTAAGACAATCAGCCCGTTCCAGATTCCTTTGTCAGTTTCATGGGAAAGCCATTACAGCTTTGTCTACACACACCCTTTGGGGTAGGAAATAGGGTGTATAAACCCTATCTCCACCCGCACTAAATTGCAGTACTTGGATGTAATACCTGGTTCCCAGACCCCTGTTTGTTTTTGCTACCCTCAGATGTGCTGTCTGAACCACCCTGCTTTGACCTTCTGCTTCAGGACTGGTAACTATCACCCTTTCCACCCAATCTCTCTCTGTCCAACCTTTCTTGCCTCACTTTCCAATACCCTTGTATGGTTCTTGACAGTGTCTGATTTTTCGTGCGTTTGTTAATTCCAAATAAAATATACTGTTTAACTTTTAACTGGAGTCCTCTCTCCAGTTAGTACTGGTATACACATGTAAAAAGATCTTCCCATTACCCTCCTCTTGCAGGCCTCTTTTGAGCTATAATTCCCCCAAATTCTAAGAAGATGCTTACGTTGCTAGCATGTGGACCCCAACATTCCCTACTTCTTGGGTAACTTTAGAGTGGCTGGTTCTCAGAGTCTGGCTATGAGTCTATACTTTTCATTGGTCATCTTCAGGGTGGGAGGCAAGGGTACAGATTCTCCAGTTTTCATGGGCTCAGCTCCTGGCAAGAAAAAAAATAAATCTCCAGCCCAGCTACTAGAATAGCAGTTTGCTATCTTTTGCAGACTTAATTGATCTGTCACTGCAACTTGCAAAGACTTTCTAGTGGTTCTGCCTCTTTACTTAGCAAGCTTCCTCCTTCCCTCCCAGTCACTGTCGTGCCAGGCCTTGCTCTCTGCTCTGCATCTGGCTTCTGGCTGGAGGTAAGTAGGCTAGGATAAAGACCTTATCACCCTGCACTGTTATAGTGCTATTATTTCATTTTAACTCCTATGGCAGCATTGTATGAAATCCTGGGATTTGTAGTTTAGGGACAGGCATTTAGGATTCTCAGCTAGAGAGTTCTTGGGCCTTACTAAACTACAGACCCTAGAATTGCACAGAATGTTGCCCTGGCAGTTGAAATGGAATAATACTGCTACAACAGTATAATGTGATAGGGCACTAAATATTCCTTATTCCTTTTCTATAAGTAAGTAAAAAGGAATAATACCCCCATTTCACCTTGATCTGAAAAAAGCTCCTATAGCTAAGATTTCTGTCTTAATTTTCAAAGAGGAAAATATGTTCTCTCTTTGCATGTGTATTTGTATGTTTGTGTCAGAATGACAAAGTGTGAGCAAGTATGGTTGGTGCTTAATGCATAATACTTAACAACATCACTAAGGGCTAAGATAAGTCTTAGATTTTGGCCTTGAGACCTCAGGGCTTGGGTCGATCTTGAATTGTCAACCTTAAGCATAGTCCACTGGGTTGAGAGATATTAACTGCCCCAGAGTTAAATTTCTCAGCTTCAGAGAATACATATGTGAATGGGAGGACCTCTTGTTCTAATTCAGATGAGAGCCAGCATAGTGCAGTGGTTTAAGCATTGGCCTATGATCCTGGAGAATAGAGTTTAGTTCCCTGCTCGGCCATGGAAACCAGTGGGGTGGCCTTAGGTACGTCACACACTCTCAGGCCCAGAAAAACCCATGATAGATTCAACCTAGGGCTTCCATAAGTTGAAAATGACTTGAAGGCACACAACAACAGCAACAAATAAATTTTCTTGTACTACCTATAGAGAACTACAGATAAAGGTGTTTGAGGTATACAGGGTTTTTTTTAAAGTCATATGGAGATTGATGGTGTTGGACCAGAAAGGCTGAATACCTTTTAGATAAAAGTTTAGACAAGAAATGAATAAACTGTATCAAATATATCATCAAATGAAATTTAATTAGATAATGGGAATTGTGAGATTGGATGGGAAGTGGAATTCAGGAAGGAAATGTAATGAAACTACAATGCGAAAATTTTTGAATCCTCCATTCCATTTTGGCCTCAGTTGTGGGCAGCAGAGTCTGTGCGCGTGAAGAAGTACTTCGGATTATGTCTGTATATGGAATCTGGTGGAAAGAGAGCATCAGATGCCTGACACACAGCTTTTTGCATATGTGCGTGCATGCGAATCTCACAGCCAAATCTTTCTTATGCCAGGAGGAGTCCAGTGATTGATCTCCTGATTTTATTTTAGTACTACACGTAGCTGTTGGGTGCAGGGGAGAAACCTTACTATTATTATTAGGGAAAAGGCCTGGAAATGGAGATGTTCAGCCCTCCCCAGAACCACTCACTTTTCTTGCTCAAAATTTCTATCCTCTGCCCTGTTTTTATTTATTTCTCTGCTGTTTTTCTTCTTCTCCCATGGTAGTGAAACTTACATTGCAGTGAATCAATTACAGAGAGACAGTGTGGTTTGAGCACTAGACTATGGCCCTGGAGAGAGGGTTCAATTCCCCACTCAGCCATGGAAACCTACTGTGTGACTTTAGGTGGGTCACACTCTCTCAGCACCTAGAAATGCCTGTGATCGGTGTGCTTTAGTAAGTCAGAAATGACTTGAAGGCACATAACAACAGCAACAACAACAACAGTGATTGGAATTGGGAAGCCCTTCAAAGGTTGCTGATCTGCAATTTTCTGCATTCCTAACCAGCAGCTGTACTGGTAAGACATGCTTGGAAATACACTCCAGCATAGGATTTTCAGACTGAAAACTGGAAAGGGTGCCTGTACTTTTAACAGTTGTGTAGAAGAGGAATTTCAGCAGGTGCTGCTTGTTACCTGATTGTGTGTCAAGCATCATCCACTGCAATTCTTTCTTCTGCACAAAAGCTGCCTCCAGTTTTCCATCTGGCAGCCCTAGTTCCAACAAGATCTCAAGAGTCACACAGTTTCTACCTCTGCAGTAAATAAACAGGGAAGGGTAACACTATCAAGTCGTTTATGAAATTAGTATATTCTCCTATGTCACCATCCATTTAGGTCTAGCCTAAGACATTTTGCTGCCTGAGGCAAAGTTGGACATGGCACCTTGACTAAAGTTGCTGGGTGAAAAACAGGAGAGGGCTTCTGTACCTTTTAATGGCCATACAGAAGATATGATTTGAGTAAGGGTAAGCTTGTGTAACGAACACCAGAAATTCCTTCTTCTGCACAACTGTTAAAAGCATAGGAACCCTGCTCTGTTTTCACCCATTTCAAGATTTACAGTAGACCAACTAAGTAATGCTGACATTTGAGGCAGAAAATCCTGCACATGCCTATTCCTTTTTCTTAGTAGTGAAAAGGACAATTATCATAATTTAAATAATTAACAATTTGCAGTCCTTTCAAAGGACATCCAAACTTTGCTGCCAGACACTGCTATCTCACTTTATAGAAATTGTCCTGCTTGGATTACATTTAGTTTTGCTTTTTTGGTCATGCTGGTTGTTTTTATGTTGGGGGATCAGTCACAGAGACAGTCCAGTCTACTTTGGCACTCAGTTATCTGTTATTTCTTGGGGGCCACAGTTGCAGCAAATAGAACAAAGACATTTCTTTGAAGTTTACTGTGGCATGAGCAATTTTATGCTAATGGTTTGTGTGATGAACCTGATGGGAGGGGTTCTTGCCAACAGAGCCTCCTTGATAACTGAGAGTGTTTAAGCTGATTGGCTATTGAAATGGAACCTTGGATAGCCCAGGGGAGGGGCTGGTGGAAAGAGGAAAATAATAGATTTTAGCTGTCTGGTGTGTTTGAAGAGGAGTGTGATTTATGGTGTGTTTGGGGAAGGTTGGAGATTTGAAGAGCTCTGTGGGAGACAGAACTGAGAAACTGGGTGTACGAAAGATAGTGAATGAATTGAGACAGAGAGAGAGAAGAATGGTGTGCTGCTTATAAACATTTAGATACAAAACACATTTAAAGCAACAGTGTTACAATAAATGTTTGAAGTTCTATGTTCCTTAAAACAGTGTCACAGAGTCTTATTTTGAATCCTGGAATATACACGCTACCAATAATATCATCTTGACCTTAGTGCCAACGGTACCACAGTCTTGGAAAATATAAATCACTGCTGATCCTTACATCTGGGAGAAGGGCAGATTTAGGGAAGGCATTAAAGGGGGAGAGTCCTGAAAGGAAGAAGCCAAGGGGAGACAAGAGTGAGGAAGGGACTGCGTTCTCAGAGAGGGAAAACTGAGGCAGACCCGTTTGCCCTGGCTTGATTCCGAGATCTCTCTGGCTGTTCAGTTCTGGTCACAAAGAGGTGTCAGGCTGGGCAGGCCTTGAGTGTGAGGCTTGGGTGCACCTTTTGCACTTGGTGGCACTGATGGGTGGTGGTTTTCTGCGTGCATGTTACAGTTTGCTTCCCCAGCTGCATCTGACAAAGCAAGCAAAGTGTAGCCTGTTACAGTAAATTTGTTAGCCCTTTACAATCCAGCAGGACTCTTTTTGTCATTTGCCCCATTTCAGGCATTCAAAATCCATGGATAATAGATGCAACAGAGACATTCACAACCCATGGATAATAAAGTAGGCACAATAGGCTGTAGGTATTTCTTTGAGTATTTGTCGCCTGAGAAAATCCTGTGAAATTCATGGAGTTGCCATAAGTTGACAGGCAACTTGGAGGCACATACTCAAAGGCACATTTCTCCCCTGGCCAATATACTGACTAAAATGTCTGTAAGAAGGTTCTAGACATAACACTTTACTCACATAGAGCTGTCTGTACATGATTAGTAATTTTGCCTCTCTACGTATTAATCTATATGTCTTGAGGCTGGGAGCAAATAGGGTTTCTGCTTCCCAAAAGTACATTACACACAGGTCTTTGACTCTTGAAAAGAGCTATTCGTACCATTGTACTAACTGTGCATGTTTGCACTGAAGATTAACTAAATATGAGCACATGCATGGGATCATTATAATATGCTACATCACATCCTGTACCATATTAAATCTGTGTGAATGTTAATATGCAGTCATATAGTTTTGAGATCTTGCCCTCTTTATCATCTAAAATGTGTGGATTAGGTGAATTACTGGATCTAAATGGGTGGCTTTAGTTACATCCCATTTGGATTACGGTATGCACTCTACATGCAGCTGCCTTTGAATAATGTTCAGAAATTCCAGCTGATCCAAAGGGCTGCAGCCAGATTGTTAATCAAGGCTGGTTGCAGAAGCATACAACTCCCTTGTTTCAACAGCTCCACTGGCTGCTGCACTCTGTTTCTGGACACAATTCAAAGTGTTACTGGCCTGCACACACCCTGCCCCGATTTGTTATGGTTTAATTGGTGAAATATGATTTAATTGGTAAACTATATTAATTGCCATTGATATAAAATGGATCCTGATGTGCCTGTAAGGCCAAGCTGGGCAGAGGAAAAATACTAGCTAAACTTGTGTACTACAAAGTAGGTCAGAGATCCCCTCTAGGCACAGCAAGGACATTGTCAGGACAATCACCAGGTAACTCTGGAGATAACAGACTTAAACTGGGCTGTAACATCTCTGCTGTCAGACAATAGTGATAGGAAGTTCCCACCAAACCACTGATTGTTTAAGCCCTCCTTCTTATTACCTCATTGTCCTCACACCTGTCCGCTTTACAGAGCTATTACGGCAACCATTAGCTCCTTGTCACCTAACACTAATATTGTTAACACAGTCTGGACCCTATTGTCCACATTGCAACCTCCATTGTTTGCTTGGCCATAGAACCATTCACACCCTTGCCCTCCAGGCAGATTTTGGGTATAAAAACTCTCAGTTTTGGGCAGTCAGACGCAGTATCGTGTTTGTTGAACGCCATGCTGTCACTCTGATTTCCCAATGAGTACTGTCCTTAGGTGCAGGTCTAAGCCACATTGCTGCTTTCTTCACCTCTCTCTGGATCGGTAATTATCACCCCAAACCCTGAAACTTTGCTCTCAAACTTAACTCTCTTTTCCTTTGGTTAGCTTTGTGCAAGTATATGAATGCTTGGATCTTGTGTGTGCACAATTGAATTCCCTACTAAAACACATTTTAAGCTTATTTCTGAATATCTGGGAGGTTCTTTCCTACAGAGACCCCGTAAACATTGATGGAAGATCTTGTTAGGTTACTTGCCCCTCACAAACCTCCTAATCCCCCATCATCACATGGATCTACTGAAATTGCAGGTGGGCCCCTGAGTTACCCACATTTTGGGATTAACACAAAATTCTGGTTATAACCTATAAAGATATATCCAGGTCAGGTGCAGATGACATGGAGAACCATATTCTTCCATATGAGCCTGGCTGTGGCCATGGCTCTCATCTAGTTCACAAACAGCAGGAAACTGTTCTTCAAGACACTGATTCCTCATGGACCTTCTTTTTCATAGGTCATTTGGCCCTGAGAGAGGCAAAATAGTATTTTTCATTACTACAAGCTATTGCTATAACTGTGCAATCAGAATCGGTGTTTTATTGCATATGGACCAAAAGATGCAAAGTTTTTTTAAAATGTTATTGCCCAGTTGTTGTTGTTGTTGTTGTTGTTCTTCTTCTTCTTCTTCATCTTCTTCTTCTTCTTCTTATTCTTCTTCTTCTTCTTCTTCCTCCTCCTCTTCTAACTATTTTTCCAAAAATGTTGCAAAGTACAGCAGCCATGCTTTGGTCCTTTAATGTAATTTGCTTTCAAATTACTAAACACAATTACTTGATTTTGACACTGATACAGTTTAAGGGTGGTAATAGGTTAAAAATGTAGTTCCAGAATGCTGAGTCATGAGGAAGGATAGTCTTGGTTTGTACAGAATACATGGTTTTACACAGAAGGTGGCTCAGGCCAACAAGTCTATTCTAGTAAGAGGTAATATTGCCTCAACATGTTGCACTGATAAGAGGAGTTTTGGTATTAAGCTGAAATATTTTTCTTCCTAGAGGTGATTCTTTCAAAAAAAAAAAAATGAAGTGAAAGAGGCTTCTGTTGTGACTTCATTGAATTCTATAGCTGCAACAGGGAAAAAACAACACTTCCCTTAAATCTCTCCACTGGCAGCCATTCCAGCCAACAGAAGCTGAGGGAGATGGGAATGGAAGATGGAAACTCTACCATTACTAGATTGCTGGCTGGGGGATTCTGGGAGCTATAATCCAAAATAATTTAGCCAAGATATAGTCTGCACCCTTCTTTCTTCTCCATACCTTTTTCCTTCTGTTTCATGATTGGCATTATGATGTCTGGTTGTATGCAATCCCCATCAGGGGCCTTTTCTGACTGAGAAAGAGGGTTAAAGAAGCTTCAAGTAGGTAAATGAACAAACAACAAAGTACTGTGCTGTAGCCATACCTGCTGCCAAGCATATGTATGAAAGACCAGTTGAGAACTGTTGGTGGTGCTCTAAGAAAGTGTAGACACACACTCCAGGATTGCTAAGTAATAGCATTTACTTAGGGTCTTTCTGCACTATACTTATAGTGCTATTATTCCACTTTCAACATCCTATGGGATCCTGGGCTTTGCAGTTGAGGGAAGGGCATTTAGAATTCTCATCCAGAGAGCTCTTTGGCCTCAGTAAACTACAAACCCCAAGAAGAGGAAGTCTTCTTTCAGGAAGTAGTGTTGCTCCACTAGCACTATTATCCTTCTGTTTTAAGAGAGAGAATAAACTGTTGAAGAAAACAAGTTCTTATATTGCAGATGGTGCCCCAATTAAGGGGAATTGTCATAAGCCACTTGGACATTTGCACTTGCAATATTTCTGGTACTCATCTGACAAAGTTTTGGCATCATCAGTGTCATAGTTACCATATTGCTTCATAGGTTCGGGGCAAGCGAGGGGTATGTGTGTCCCATCACTGCAGGAATAATCTCTCATACACTTTTGGACTAAAGGCCACCAGTGATAATTCTCAGCACTGGTGGGAACATAATCAATAATGCAAGTTTTTATATTTGTCACTAGGCCTATTGAATAATGCATGGATAATTTATCAAAGTGCCTAGCTGGATGAGAGCAGGGTCCAACCAGACTAGGGCCATTTCTGCACTAGACTGTTATAGTGCTATTATTCCACTTTCAACATCCTTTGACACCCCTCTCTAAACTGCAAACCCCAGGATTCCATAGGATGCTGAAAATGCAATAATAGCACTATAACAGTCTAATACAGAAATGGCCTAGAATTTTGTCTCCAGTGGTAAGGATACAGTCACATTGTCTGTTAGTTGCTTCTATGTTCTGGTACACTGAGATATGAAGGTTAATTGCAGTTGGGTAGACAACTTTTCCTCCCTCTACCATGGGAACGGGGACCTTTTCCTTTCAAGGTGTTTTGGATTGCAACACACACAGTCCCTTACCATTGGTTATACTTTGTGGAGCTGATGGGACTCATAGGCTATACTATCTGGAGGGACAAAACATCACTTTCCCTATAGACTTAATAAGCAGGGCCAGCCTTACCATTAGGTAGTGTGAGGCAACAACTTCAGGTTGTAGCTGCTGTTGGGAGAAGCAATGGGGTGCTCTCAGTTGCTTCTTCTAAGCCTTTTCCCTTTCCTGGAGAACAGTGCTGTGCATACCACGTAGCATTTCCTACATGCCATAAATTGTCTCGGTGCTCTCTAGCAAGGTAGAGGACCCAACCTAAATTAGCAGTCTTGAGGTAAAATTCACCTGCCAGACCAGTCCAGGTCTGTACGTGGAATATAAATAGGCACCCTAGACAGGAAAATGTGCTCATGGGATAGCACTTCAGTTGAATGAATGCAGTCAGAGCTTTTTAGTGGATAGGAAGTCTTGTTAGTGAGATCTGAGTTCAGAGAAGCAACCCTTGAATTACTAGCACAAGAGCAATAGTTTTATTAAAGCAGCAGGAGAGTCATAGAGTACATAGCTCAATATTGCAGCCTTAAATGGTAAGTCTCAGTGCAGCACAGAGTGTTTTTTTCCCCTAGCCAGCCAAATGCAACAGACGGTTGGAGTGCTTTGTAATAATACAACATAATTCATTCCTTTGTACGGTAGTTTGAAGCTCTGAGCATTAGGTCATCTTTTCCATACTTTTGCCAGAGCAGGATTATTGCACAGAGAAAGCTCTCCGAGGCTTTGTTTTAAATGGCCGTGTAGATGGGAGGTATATGATTTCTTTTGGAGACCACTCCACAGCTGAATAAATGTAGGGGCTTTCTCCCTACCTCCTCCCCAGCCTTTGGTAGTTGGCCAAAATTTCTCAGACAAATTCAAATGATTAAAAAATCTTGCATTTTTCTCTTCTAGTGCCTGTTGATCCTATAGTCATACCCTGTCTTTCCAGCCAATGGATTTCAGATGGATGGCTCTGATTTAGTGGAAATAGCTCTGCTTCCATTTCCACAGCTTTTATTTACAAACTTCAGGGAAATATGTGCCTACTCATGTGTCTGGGTGGAGGAACAAGGGGTGAGGAAGCTTTGGCCTTCCAGCTACTTTGCATTTCAACTTCCAGAAGGCCCAAACAGCTAAAACCAAAACAGCAAAACAGTGTGTAAGATTCCCAAGTTAGTCTTTCAGTGAGTGAAAAAGGCCTTAATTAGTTTTGTCTATGGAAATTCTAGCCTTATTTCTCCCTCTACCATATTGCACATGCTTGTACAGATTCCAACTACAAATTTGTATCCTCCTTCATGAGAACCTTTCTGTGGTATTTTCAGCCTAGGCATACAGAAGGAAGTCCCAGTGGTTTCAGTGAAACCTTTGACTAGTCATGAATATGTCAGGCCCTGAAATTTCAGGGCCAAACCCTGAGGCCAAGGGATGATTACTTTGTGATTTCGCTAGGGATGGGGAAGCCCTGATGTTGTAACAAAGGGAAACTCCTGGAGATATCATTAAGTACAATATTTTAGGCATCAACCACAGTTACAGAGTTTGACATTCAAATGAAAAAACTTAGGGCCTTAGATGAATGTTTTTTATTGCTTTTACCACTTTGTTAGCTGCTTTGAATCCCATTGTTGAGTGCCAACTGAATCTTCAACATGGATGATGGGTCAGCAGCCTGCACCTAACCTAATGTGTATCTATTACTCCCATAGCAAGGGCAGCAGAATAATTTAAAGGGTGCAGACCAGGTGACATTGAATGCAGCTCTTTCCTCTAACAGAGGGCAACGGGTAGGTTGCATCTGCTTCCCTTTCATATGATTCGTCATCTACCACCTGAGCCAACTACTTTATTCTGCCTAATGGTAGAACTGGCCCTGTTTCAATGTCAATCTGACAGCATTTTGGCTGGTAGTTATTATTTCCCTTCTTGGAGGAGAATTGGAACCACCTGAACGTCTTGTAGCTTTGAAATTCTTCCTTCTTGTATAGTAATGCGTTTGCGTGCAAACAGGTATACAAAAATAGATAGATAGATAGATATTCACATTATACTAACTGTAAATTTAAAAATAAAAAAATTAAATGTGGTCTTGGAATTACTTTTGTAAACTCATCAGAGCTTGTAAAAAGTTGTGTTGTTATTGCTGATGTTGTTATGGTTATTGTCCTTCTCTTTCTTTGACTGGAGCCACCCAAGTCTGGGAGATTCAGGGACTTATGGTCCAAATAAGTAACTTTTGCAAATTCTACTCATGTCTGACCTTTAACAGCTGCCCACACAACACATATTTTTCTTAAAGAGAAATGCAAATTTTTAGAAACTCCAACCAAGAAATCCTATTTAAGAGAATGGCTAGCAACTTGGAACATAATACACGTACAGAATATTAGGTTGTGGAACATACAGACCCCTCATTTGGACCCCTGCTTAGCCATAGAAGGTATATGAGTGACTGTGGAGTGCTGGGTTAAATGTTGTCGTGAGTTGTAGAGTACACTTTTTGAATCAA
The DNA here is from genome assembly GCA_948474755.1 of Ctenosaura bakeri. Taxonomy (NCBI): domain Eukaryota; kingdom Metazoa; phylum Chordata; class Lepidosauria; order Squamata; family Iguanidae; genus Ctenosaura; species Ctenosaura bakeri. Next base: position 165,196 of record CAOLHI010001255.1, read on the forward strand.
TGAGAGTTATATTAAGTGCTGACTTAACAAATCTTGTGGATTCAGTAAGTCTACTCTAATTGGGATTGTGTATGAGATTTAATCTTTGGTTTCTCTCTCTCAAGACCAAACTACATGAGACGTTCCACCATGTGAATTTCCTCCCTTCAGTGGCTCTTTTTAAAACAAAAGCAGCTGAATGGAACTGCAATCTGAACCGGAAATTTGAGTTCAGGGAGATGTGTGTGTGTGTATGTTAATCTTGCCCCTCCTCTGGGTCATTGTTCCTTTCAGAATCACTCCCACCCATGTTATTTTTTGCATTATGATCTCCTTTAAGTTGCTACTTCCTGTGGTTGCACTCTGTAAACAAGGCTAGGAAAAAAAAGAGGAAAATCTCATGAAAAATGCATACTGTAAAAACAAAGCTTTTTTTTTTTTAAGGAAAAAGATAACCCCATGGAAAATGCACACACATCTACAGTTATATGCACTTTGATTCTTTCAAGGGTTTTATCAGAATAAATGAGACAGTATTTTAAGTCTACATGGGTTTAAAGGTAAAGATAATGCCCTCACAAACATCTCCCTCTAGAGGCAAAACTGGGTAACTGCCAGACTTATTTCCATCAGCTAATCTCTGAATTACAGCCAAACTTTACAGAAATGGAGAGCAGTCTTTGATTCTCCATCTCAGTATGCAGAGGCAGCTGTAACCAGACACCTACACACCTATGCATGATTTGCTCCATCTGCAGCCTCCATCTTGGGGCTGGATTTAATTGCAAGTCTCAAAGCTACAACATCTGGCTGAATTTTGAGACTTGTTTCTTCCCGTGCTCCTTTTTATTACTGCCCAGTCTGATTAAGACTTCTGGAGAATTCAAAAGCTAGTACACATGTGTAGGATTTCGTTTGATCCTAACAAAGAAAGGTTGACATTCATGCTGCTCTCCAGATGTGTTGTACTGTAACTCTCATAACCTCCCTAGCTGATATAGCCCGTGGGGAGAAGTGCACAGTTCTGACCTCATAATAAAGTCATTGTCCAACTGGGTTTTGTGGACCAGCACTGCTGTTTTTGTCGTTTTAATTTGCTGAAGAGTAATCCTCTTTCTTTTCCCTTATATGTTGACGTGTGCCTTGAAGTCATTCCCAGCTTAAGGTGACCCTAAGGTGAAACTATCGTGGGGTTTTCTTGGCAAAATTTATTCAGAAGGAGTTTGCCCTTGCCTTTCTCTGAGGTTGAAAGAGTGTAGCCATTTCCGCACTAGATAGTTATAGTGCAATTATTCGACTTTCAACATCTTATGGAATCCTAGGGCTTGCAGTTTAGGGAGGGGCCTGAAAGGCTCCTCAAATAGACAATGGCTCTTCCTATTTTCTTAAGACTCAATATAACTAAGATGATGAAAGAATGTTCTCTCTCTCTCTCTGCATGTTTACTGGATCCTGACAACATTGGACTATATTCTGGATTTTTAAATGTTCCCAGTGCTGCTAACAGAGCCAGTGCAATGTAGTGCTTTGAGTGTTGGACTAGGAATCTGGGAGACCAGAGTTCAAATCCCCATTCAGCCATGGAAACCCCCTGGGGGAAGTTGGACAAGTCATAGATGATTTCCACGCCTGATGGGGTCCTGCTGACATCCCGTCATGATCCCAGCAGCACCTTTGCTGGGATGGGAGTATGAAAATTTGGGGAAAGAAGGGGCCTTTCTCTTTCTCAATGCTGCCTACAGTCTTGACAAAGGAGCTAGGAATTTCTCCCAAATTCTCTTAGTTTTGAGCTGCCACCACCTGTTGATCAGAACTCACTCTACCACAACGCAGTGGGATGTTGCTTGGGATTTTTCACTGTCTTCCACTGTCCTTCTCTTTTCTCACCTCCCCCTTCTGAGGTACGAGGAATCCTAACCAAGTGTGCACCCACGAAGAAGGTGTGGGAACGGAGAAGTAACAGCATCTTTACAGGAAAGAATTTATTTAAAATAGGCAAGGTAAACTAGGAAGTAAAATCATGAAAGGGCTTTCCCCCCCACTCAGGTATACTTCTTAGTTACAAACAGTTATAAACATAAATGTATTCTCAAATCAGCCAAACTGTCCAGGATAGATTTCTAGAGCAGCTAACTCGGTACATTCTACACCACTCACAGCAGTTAATCTTTTAAGTTGGTATTTTTGGGGAGAGCCAAAAGGCGGCCTTCTCTGCCTCTGATGGTTTCCCTCATTCCCCTCAAGATCCTTCTTCTAGCTTCTGGAAGCTTCTGTCTGTCCTTCCCCCAACTGGCCCACCACAACATATTCGGCCGGCTCCCTGCAGAAGGGTGCATGAGCCACATGTGCTTTTGTTCCACAGTGCAGTCACCTCTTTCCTGTGCTGTGCTGGGGAAGGAAGCTTGTGATTCTGCTTCTCCCCCTTCCACATGGTTGGGGATGATGGGAGCATCACGGGATCGTGGGTGCTTAAGGGATTTTTTCCATTAAACAAATATCCTGTGATTGTGACATGTGGGGATGTGCTGGCTACAGGACCATGTTGTTGGGGGGCCACAATGACTCCATGCAAAAGCATGAACTGTAGACCACTGCCGTCATGCCCCCACCGCAGGACTGTGATGCCAAGCAGAAATGGCCATACTCTCTCATCCTTAGAGGGAGGGAGTAGGAAATCCTCTCTGGAAAAAAAATCTTGCCAAGAAATCTCCATGATAGGGTTACTTTAAGGCTAAAGTTGCTCTAAGTTGAAGGTGCATAACGACTACAATCGCTATCTATACATTTCATACGCTGGAAATATGACATGAAACTAGCAGGGCTCTTCCAGATGGGCTGCTCTTAGCATTTGGAAAAGTTATTTTTGGGGATTAAAGTTGCCAATATCTTCCAGCCAGCACATCCTGGCAGGAGGATTTTGGGATCTGTAATCCAAAGAAATAACTTTTGTAAGTCCAGGAATTGCCAGACAAAAACTCTGTGCAGCTGTTCTATCCTGTCTTCCTTAATAGACTCCTTGTGGCAAACCAAAATATGGAAGAAGTAGTAAAACACAGATTGTTGTTGATGGTTACAAATGAAATATTATGTCATCTGGACCCCATAAAATTCTGTGAGCAAAACAGGACAGTTATATGATAAAAGTCTTGCTTGGAAGCATCCAAAATTAAAAATAAACAATCAGGAAAGTTGTTAGCTTTTGGTTAACAGATTCATTTAAAGAACAAGAGAAGTAGCAACCCAAATTGGCCTTAAAGTTTCTTGGGGTTTGGCCCAGCTTCTCCAAGGAAGCTCAGTCTGGTTGCAGTCCCCCTTTGTCTTTGAATTAATGACAGAAGCATCCTGCAGGCAGCTGCAGCCAAGGGGCCATATGTTTGGCATCTTATTTCAGTTGGGAAGCTAGAACTGACCTTGGACCTTAACACTTGTAGTCCAGCCAATCTCTGTGTTTACTCAATTGTTTGGTTCTTTTTCTTTTCTTAGAGAAATGTGAAGTTTTTTCTTCCCGCGACAACATTTAGAAACTCCAAAAATAGCCCCCTTTTTGGCTTCTTTGTGATAATACAGCCTGTGTGAGCACTGCTGGACTTCCTCTTCTCATTCTCTGATCTCTTACTTCTTCATCTGTGATATCACAATGTCCCTTGATTTCTTTGATGCCATTGGCCAACTTGCTTTGATGTGCATACATCAACATATGGAAGAGAAATCATGGTTTCTCTGAGTGCCATTTGCTAGCTGATACAATGTTATTAGAAAGACTGGTCATTCTTGGTAGAGGGAACTGAATACAGATATACCTCAGTTAATGAAGTAGTTGTGTAGGATGGGGGGGCGATACAGGTGGTTCGTCCCTAGCGGCAACATTTTTGGGGCATCCTGGCTTGTAGCCGTGCCCCCACACACCATGGCCACACCCCCATGCACTGTGGCCACACCCCCTCCCTCCTCCCCTCCATGCACTCCAAGCTCTACTGCTGGAAGTAGACATATTCTTGGGCATTACTTATTTAACAAAAAATGTGGTACCAGAGGCAAAAACAACATGGAAGGAATAAGACTAGTTCATACAGCACAAAAAAGAATAGCAGTTCAGGAAATGATTTATTCAGCACTAAAATAGGTACATGTAAAGTGAAACAACCAGGTTAGGTAATCTTTGAATGAATAAACAGAAATATTTTAAATCTTCTAGAAACTAGTTGATACCACTTGAAGATTTCTTCCTAAATGCATCTGGGGGTAACTTTTTCCTTCACCAGCCTTCCTCTTTCTTATGATTTCCATTTGGTAGCCAAATGTACATATCTGTGCTTTGTTGTATTAGCATATCTGTTCTCCCCTTTTCTCTATGTTGTATTGGTCAGATATGTGCAGTAAGAGATTCCAGGGGCAGCTGCTGTTTACCTTGCCTGTTGTAAGGAGGCACATACAACTACAGCAGGGTCAAGCTAGAATATAATTTCATTCTTTCCCAGCTCAAGCTTTATTGCATTGCTTACTTCAGACATATTGCTGCAACCTGACACTGAAAGTCTCTTTTTCTCCTGCTCTCCTTCACCATCTTCCCAATGATACTCTGACCTTCCTTGTCAGAGGCATTTATTAACAGAGATATGCCTGCATCAATAAAAAATCTGGAACTGAATTTTAAACTCCATAAGAAACCATTAAATTAAATAAATACTTCCTCTAAGCCACATGTATTTAAATAATCTAATATATAAAAGTCAAAGTTTGTTTGTCTGTGTCAGGCAAAGACCTCATATGATTGGCTGCCTAAGAAGATTCTATGGAATCCTGGAGTTTGCAGTTTTGGGAGGCGCCTTTAGAATTCTCAGCCAGAGAACAGCTCTGTCTGTTTTGAATATGCCGGTTGCTATGGACATGAGGCCTAGCAGCAAGGAGGAGAGCAGTGTATTCCCTCAGGAAAGCAACCTCTCTATGTTAATAACTCTGAACACAGATTGGATTGGGGAATATAGGTACTGGACAAGACAGTCTGGGGAATTAGACACACAGGATTTCAAATCTTTCTAACAAGTATTACCTATGAGAAAATAAAATCCTGGGCAAGGCTGGGTATATATGCTAGTACTTTCTAATGGTAAAGTATTGTATAATGCACAGTTGTACAATGCACAGTTACTAGCCACAATCAGACAAATAATTGGAATTTTCTGCTTATAAGTTACGTAACAGAACATATGTACGGTTCTCAGATGTACTATGTTGTGATTTGCATAATGGTAGAAGTGGGGCTTAAGCTTAACCACAAATGAGCCCATGCATAAAACCATAATAATGTGCGGCAACGCCTCTTTATGTGCTACAATGCATATATATTGAAACAGGTATTAAGTTCTTATTCAGCTGAGTAGAATTATTGACATGGCACGTTATATTCCTTGAATGTGCTATTTCCAGGCTGCTATATTTAAGATCACAGTCTAGAGTTGTTGTAATATGTATCTCTTATATATCATTCAATATCTGTTCTTAAACTGCCTGCATTTTCATAGAACATTATTGTTGTTGTGTGCCTTCAAATCGTTTCCAACTTATGGTGATCCTAAGGCAAATCTATCATGGGATTTTCTGTGGCTGAGAGTATGTGATATGCCCAAGGTCATCCAGTGGATTTCTATGGCCAAATAGAGAAACTGAACCCTGGTTTCCAGGGCTGTGGTCTAAGGCCATTTCCACACTAGCCTGTTATAGTGCTATTATTCTACTTTCAACATCCCATGGAATCTGGGGTTTGCAGTTTAGAGATGGGCATTTAGAATTTTCAGCCAGAGAGCTCTTTGGCCTCAGTAAACTACAAACCCCAGAATTCCAAAAGATGTTGAAAGTAGAATAATAGCACTATAACAGGCTACTACTGAAATTCCTACCAACCATCCCTGCACTGCATTAGAAATGTAAATCTGTATTACTACACTCTACATTTAAAAGGGAGACAGATATCCTGGGCTTGGATCCTAATTTTTGATAAGCTAACATATAGTGGAAAGAATACTTGAATCATGGATGAAAAATGGCTTTCCCAAATGCCAATGAATCCCTCATAAGGAGAATACTGGATGGGTGAGAATCTTTGCAGTTCAAGTTGTATTTTGTATGGAAAATGTTGGTGGAGGGGCAGGTTCTGCAGACATTTTCTGGGCAGAAAAGAGCACTTCTGTGTAGAAAACACTGCTTCTGTGCAAAGTCCCTCTCCCACAGTGTGAGTTTTTTCCTCCTCCCGTATAGGTTTTGACTTGTGAATAGTAGTCCTTTAAAACTATGCAGTTCTTGAGGACTTTCTTAGAGCAGGCATTTAAATATCAAAATTATTCATTGTTGCCTACAAGAATTAAATTTATGAAGATTTACAACTGTAGCTAACATATCTACGTTCACAGAAGGAAGTGCAGAAGTATCTCTCGAGTCAAGGATCCTTCTGAACTAAGTGGGTACAGGTCACCATTGGGGTGGGAGAGATAACCCAGAGTCAGGGTTGGATGGCAAGTTAAGTTACTTTAAAATGTTCACAGAAGGAGCATGCCTCCAGTAACTTTCTCTTATTCAAGAGCACCATGACCCAAAATACTCTTTGGAAGTTTTCCAGTGATTGAAGGAGTGGCAAGGGAGCAGGGAGGACTTGTAAAACTTTCCTTCCATTAACTTCTTCAAGTCAGCTAAGCACAGGATTTAGGCCAGTGGTTTTTAACCTTTTCTATATCAGGGACCCCCCTATAAATATACTTGTTTGCAAACAAGAGAGAAGTTTGGGAATGTGCACTTGTCTGCCACCATGTCCCTTTTGTCAGAGATGCAGCAGCAGACGGTGTGGGTGCTGAGGGAAATAGTGGCAGGCATTTGCGCATGCCCAGATTGCTCCCTTGTTTGCAAATGAGGGAGCAGTTTCGGCACCCACAAGTCCCCTGCTGCTGCATCCCTGTTACTGCTGCTGCTGTTGGTGTCCTGCAGCAGGGGTCTGTGGACCCTCGTTAAGAACCACTGACCTAGGCAATTGGTTCCAGGTACGGAGATGTATATTTCTTGCTGGATAGGAATGCATGGAAATGGTTGGAAAGATGTTAGCTGTGGCTGCTATTCTCCTGTCTGAAGAGACCAATTTCCATCACTGACTTCACCCACTAAATGCTGACCCCTATTGGGGAGAATTGTGGGTACATCGTGTACACAACACTATTAAATGCAGATAACTTTTATGCACAGAAGGGAAATTTAAAATTTAGACCGAAACTCATGATGGATTCTCTAACCTGCTGCCACTGGAATCATCAGCTACCATTGTGGTAGGGAAAGCGGAAGGTCCTTTGAACAAAGTAACTTATAGCCCAAATGAGGTGAAGAGAATAACAGACAATGATCAAAACAACTGAATACTACAGAGTACACAAGGTTTAATTATGAAGAGGGAGAGGGCTTAAAAACATTGCTCATTTACTAATATTTAATATATTAACGTTTAATATATCTTTCTTTTTTTATTATTATTTTATTAACATAAAACAAGCACAAAAATAAAACACCATGTGGTACAACTAATAATAAAACAAAAAGATTTCAACCAAAAAAACTTACATTATTATTTCTCTCTTATATAATTACAATCAAAAACTTATTCAGCTTATTCTATATCCGATTACTTATATATTTTTATTACCTATCTCTAATTCTTATTCTCATTATACTCGTTATTATTATAGTAATATCATTCTTAATTCTATATTTTCCCCTTAAATTTAATCTAATGCTATTACTAAATATAATCTTGTTACTTAACATATTAACCCCAAAGTCGATTATATTTTAACTTATTTTTTATTTTTGTTTTTTTTGTTTTTTTTGTTTTGTTTTGTTGTTGTTTTTTTACAAAATTAAACAACTCAACTCCAATTTAAACAAAACACCACATTATTATCACAACAAAGGGTAACCCACCCCCCAGAACCAACTTTTTATTTAATCCATTTTCCAAAATTGCCATTCTTCTTGTGAAAGGGTAACTTTACCATCTCTTATCAAAGCTTTTTCCAAAAATATTTTCCAAATTTCTTCAAAATCATTCCCTTTTACTAAACCTTTCATACATCTAATTCTACATGTTAATTTATCATTAATTGCGACATTCCACACTTCTTTATACCATTCCTCTATTTGAAGTTTTTCATTTGTTTTCCATTTTTTTGCTATTATTAACCTCGCTGCAGTTAACAAATTTGTCATTAGTTCCTTTGTTACCTGGGTACACTCCACCTCATTATAAATAGACAGCAACCCTATATTTGGACATACTGGTACCTCAACTCCTGTTATCTCATTTATCTCTTTAAAAACCTTTAGCCAAAATTCCCTTATCTTATTACAGTTCCACCACATATGCATATATGTACCGATTTCTTGACATCCTCTCCAGCATAATCTTGAATATTTCTCATCTATCTGGTTTAGTTTTACTGGAGTCAAATACCATTTCCAAACTATTTTATAATAATTCTCTTTTATTCTTATAGATAATTTTTTTAAATGACGTTGTTTCCAAATTTTTCTCCATTCTTGTATATCTATATTTTGCGATGTCTCTTCCTCCCACATTTTTCTAAGATAATCCTCTTCTTGTTCTTTTGCCAATATTTTATATATTTCACTTGTAATACCCTTTAATATTTCATTTTCTTGCATATTTTCTCTTTGAATAATAATTTGTTCAAATTTAGTATATTCTTTAAAATCTTTAACATATCTTTTCATACTCTTTGTCCATTGCTCTAATTGTATATAATTCAACCAAGATATTTTGGTTTCCTGCAATCTCTCTTTCATTCTATCTTTATTAATCATTATTTTCATCCAATCTTTTAATCTAAATATTTTTTGTTTTTTTATTTCTTTTTCTATTATTTCTCTTAAATTTATTGGAAATTTTTCCATCATTACTATCGGAGTTAATGTTGATATAATCAGTAACAATTTTCTTTTGTTTTTCGTCCATATTTCTATTATACTTTTTATAAAGGGATTTTCTATCTTTTCTATTTCTTTCTTTGAAATATTCCTAAAAAATATATTTTCCAATTTCATCTCAATATTCATATCTTCTATCTCTAACCATTCTAAATCACCTTTTCCTGAGACTCCATCTATAATATACCTCAGTTGATTTGCATAGTAATACCATTTTAAATTTGGAAGTCCCAGGCCACCTTCTTTTTGACTTTTGTACCAATATTTCTTATTAATCCTCGCTCTCTTATTGCCATTACAAAAATTATTTAATAACTTTTGCCACTCTTTTAATTCTTCCTCTGATACTTTTATTGGTAACATTCTAAACAAAAAAATAATTTTAGGCAGTATTTTCATTTTTACCGTTGCTATTCTACCAAACCATGATAGTTTTATATTCTTATAATCCTCTAATTTTTGTTTAATTTCTGCTTTTAATTTCTTATAATTTTTTCCTGCAATCCTTGTAAATTTTTTGTAATATCTATTCCTAAATATTTAATTGATTCTTTTACTTTAAGTAACATTTTTTTATTCCTTACAAATTTTTGTACTTCTTCTTTAGTATAATTGAACAACATTATTTCTGATTTGGCCCAATTTATTTCTAATCCTGTCTTCTCCCCAAACTCTTTTAAATGTTTATCTATCCTGTCTATCTTTTTAACTGGATCTTTAATTGTTAACAACGTATCATCTGCAAATAAACTTATTTTATTTTTTCCCTTAATTCCAATTCCTTCCAAATTCTCATCATTTCTTATTACATTCGCTAATGTTTCTATAACTATTGCAAATAAAATTGGAGATAATGGACATCCTTGTCTCGTTCCTCTTGATATTTGGATCTGTTCTGTAATTCCATCATTTACCATCACTACAGATGTATTATGTGAATATAATTGATTAACGTTTAATATATCTTGAGTATCTCTCTGGACCATGGTTTTCCCAAAGTGGCTTAAAATAACAGTATTCAGATGATTATTAAGACAAATCATAGTAATTACATTCCAAGCAATTGCTAAGGAATACTAAGCCTATCCTGTCCTTGTGAAAATCAAAAATTACCTGGTGTTTTCACCACGTGGATGAGGGGTTTTTCATTTGAGTCAACTGAGTATGTGAAAAAAAACCAGAAGTCATCAGTATCCTTCTCCTTGCAGTGAATCAGGGGTTCATACTGCCCAGGCTGTGGCAACATCTCTTTACGGTCTACTGGTATTAAGGTGAAATGTGAACAGTCTTCATCACAATGCTCTTTCTTTTCTCCTTTGTTAAAAGCTTTGCACTCGACACAATCCCTATGGCAGGACAAATGCATGTCAGTATAAAGTTAATGGAACACTTTCCATTTCAGGATGAAACTGATAAAAAGGAAGAAACACCATGTAAAACAAAACGTTAGTTCCAGCTCTTTTTTTTTTAATCTTCATAAACACAATCTTACATCATGTGGGAGTAGCATAACACTCTGTTCACATAATTCCATGTCCCTCCCATCCCTGGAAGGTAAGATCCAGAGCGCACTGTCACAGCAGTTTATTTGAAAGGATGTGGGGAGGCAACAATCAGGAGAGAAAGCTGATGTCACTCGCCTGGATTTTGGATGACCACTGGAGGTTTGGGAGGGGGAGGTTAGCTTTCTTTCTCCTGGCTGTTACCAGGGGGTCTCACACCTTGCTGATCAATAAACAGAGGTGGCAGTGTCTTCCATGTGCTTGGAAGCTGTCTGGAGATGGTAGTAGGTTGCACAAGGAGGTTGAACAAGGAGGCAGTGAATACCTCCTTCCACAACACCAAATTCCCAGGTCATGCATGTGTGTATCACCAATAGGATTACAGCCAATATATTTCCAGATGGATTTAGAGGGACATTGTTCCTAACACTGCAGGGGATTTCAGTATATGGCCTTGGATGCATTTTCCTTTCCCCTTTCAAGAAAAACTCCAGTTTATCAAATGTCAACCTTAACCATGCTCAGCAAGGAGTAAGTCACAATACATCTGATGAAATTTACTTTCAAGTAAACATACTTAGGTCCTGCTTATAAAGGATGGTAGTTTATAAAACAAAAACCTAACCCACTGACTTCATATTCAATAAAGAAAATTTTAAGGTCTGTTGCACTCATAATAAAAAATATGATTAAAACCAGTATTCTCCAGAAGTTTCAAGATAGGACCATTTACACAATGGGAAACTGATTTTCCTGGGTTGGAAAGCAGCCCTCAGCAAGAATGATCTTTATTTCCCAGACCAATCCTGTTTGTCTATCCGGTTTCTGCCATAGCTCGTATCCTAGCTGTTTGTGCATTTAAGTAGCTTACTGATTTCCAGGGACAAAGCACCCTTTCGGTGGCTTGGGCCATACTTGGTTGAGTCCAAAGCCTTGGAAAAGAGCACCACTGTAGACAGAAGTATGTCCTTGGGAAGAGATGCCCTACTCTCCTAGCAGAGTTTGGCTGCTCCTGCTGCCACAAAGGGTGGAAACGGAATCTTCATGAAAGCAAGAGAGTCAGGGCAGGAGAGGAAAGAGGAAGTAAAGTCTTTCCCCAAACATTAGCTGTCTCTACATGAATGGCATTACTCCAAAATCTCTCTGAATCAATTTGCAAACTTCCTCTTCTTCTTAGGAATAAGGCATTTTATCATAAAACACAAAAGCCTTACTTGTACATTGCACAGTTCCCAGGACAGGTGTGACACAACTCGCATGTCGGTCCGCTAAATCTGGAATCCATGCATTTGCAGACTCCACACTCACAGATTCCTCTTCCGTTGCAGATTTGCCCAGTGGCAGCTAGACACGGGGTAGTATCCAGAGGGCACTCACATGCTAAGCCTGTATAATTAGGCCAGCATTCACACTGTTGACAGATACATGTACCATGACCTATAGTTGAAGACAGAGGCGTCCCCCCCACTACTTTAGTATTCATTTTGATGTAATTTAGGACATATACATTTCTTGTGCCAAGAGTACCTTGTACATTTATGTCAGCTGAAGTTTCATGAAAACCTACAGGAAAAGCTAGAAACTTTGTTTCTTTTTAGAGACTCCTGTTTACAAGTGTGCTCCACATTCACACAATTTCTGAAGCAGGCTGATACAGAGAGAGATATTCTTTGATAAGCAAGCAAGCAATGCCAGGCTATTTTTAAGAAATCACAATATATTGTGTGACATGTGCATTGCAAAAATGTTCAGGTTTCTCTGCCAAATTATGATATCACTATATGCCATGTTGCACAGCCAAAATATAGCAGCTAATGAGGTCTTTGTTATTGTGTCACTTCAAGTCATTTCTTTTTTAAAAATATTTTTTCTTTAAAAAAGTGTTACTTTAACACAACACAAAATTTGCATTCCACAGGTTGTTTACTATTTGAATTAAACGTTCTGTTCTAATCTCACCTTCCCCTTGTTCCATTTTAGTGCATTTTATTTCCGATTATACCCTCTTGGCATATTATCACACCACTGTATATATATTCTCTTTTTCATATTAATATTGATCATGCTATTATTCTCTTAAATCATAGTTTATTTTTCATTATTATAGATCTATTACCATTATTAATCAATTTTGTCCCTATACTTTACTGCTTTCTATATTCCAAAACTATTTAATTTATCACCATTTACATCTTACAATTTCATCCAGTCAGTCACATGTTTCCATTCCATCTCAAATTGTTGAATGGTATTATTTTTTAACAGACTAGAAAGTTTTCCTACCTCTTTTGTCTCCATAATTTTAAGTTTTCATTCTTCTAAACTTGGGCCCATTTTCTTTTTCCATTACTGAGCATAACAAAGTCTGGCTGATGTTATTAAATATAAAACTATATTTTTGTTGTTATTTAGCTCTTTCTGAGGATCTAATACACTGAGTAAATAGAGTTCAGGTTTCATATCAAACTTCACATATAATTCAGCTGGAGAAGTGGACTAAAGTTTGGAAACCAGATATAAAATTTACACCAAATTTGAGTCTTCAAGAAAACTATTACAGAATGCTATACAGGTGGTACGTGACCCCTCAGAAAATGAAAAAAATAACTAATAAGAAAACAGGTTATGCTAGAAATGTGGAGATACTGTAGAAACCCATTATCACATGTGGTGGATATGTTAACATGCAAGAAGTTTCTGGAGAAGATTCATGATACAATTCAAAAGAATTCAAGTCATTTCTGACTTACAGAAACCTTAAGGTGAATCTGTCATGGAGTTTTCTTGGCAGAATTTGCTCAGAGGTGATTTGCCCTTGTCTTCTTCTGAGGCTGAGAGAAAATGACTTGCCAAAGAAGGGTTTCCATGGCCAAGTGGGCATTTGAACCCTGGTCTCCCAGAGTTCTAGTCCAACATTCAAACCACTACCTCATGCTGACTCTTAATGAGATCTACCCCCTGATATTAAAGACAAATATAAGCCTTATGTACAAAAGAGGTCCCCCCCCCGGAGAAAGTAATATTTGGGTGCAATTCCTGGTTCTAGGCTACTACAGGAGGATTTCAATTTATATCAGGTTGCATTTCTGGACTTGTGATATAAATTGAGACTGATGTGAATGCATGGAGGTGAGTTCTCTAAGGAACCATTGGATACTATAAGGATGTGTTCTGATGGAGCTGACATAGTTAGTGGTACTCACTTGCTGTCTCCCCATCATGATATCCCACCCACACCAAACCCCCAAGATTCCAGTTTCCTCCTCCTCCTCCTCCTCCTCCTCTTCCTCCTCCTCTAGCCAGGCAATAGAAATCCAGTCAGATTTTCTTACACTAAAACTCAAACTCACCTCACTTTCCTCACTCTCTTGCTTCTTCTGCCTTGCTTAACTGCACCAGGAGCACTGAGGGAGCTATACATTGTAGGTGAGATGTTTGTTTGTTTCTGGAGAAAGGTTAATGGAGATAATGGCCTTTTCCGCATTTTGTTTTTAAAATGGGGCAGCGTGTCCTCCAGCGAGGATGTTTGCACTTGGGGGCGAACTGGGTACGTACTACTTTCTGTAGTTTCGGACTTCAGCCTGCTCTGGAGTGACCAGAACTGGTGGTTCGCCATGCTATTGAAAGACCGCTTGAAACAGGTCTTTCAATAGTCCGGCGCGCTCCAGTCCGCTCTGCACTCCTGTGTGGATCTGCAGGCTCGCACCAGTGAGAGGCTGCAGATCTTCCGGGGGTGGGCTTCTGGCTGGCGAGCTTCTCCGGTTGGTAGAGAGCCTCCACCAACCGGAAGCCTCCATTTTCATCCCCGGAGCAGTGTGTAGTGCGGGCATGCACTGCTCCGGATCAGCGTGGATCATCAGAGGCTCACCAGTCCGGTGAGTGACAGGCTGCCCCGTTTTCTTCCCAAAGTGCGAAAAGGCCCAATGTCAACTGTGCCTCACGTGTATATAGGACAATGGGATATTTTTTCCAAATTATATTTTATGTATGTCTTTCTGCCCTGCTTCAACTTTGTGAACAAACCAGCAGCCAGTTGAAGGGAAATGTGTGAACATTACATCATCTTTTAACTTCATCCTTCTACTCTACTAAATTCTGCAGTTATTTTATAATGTTTGTATTCTTGTTACCTCAAACATTCAGTTGGTAGAACATAATTAATTACCTCCACAAATCAGACCATCAGATCGGTTACAGTTGAAGTTATCACACTCGCAAAACTGTCCAGAGTAGACTTCATTTGGATTCTCTCTCTTCTTGCAGACACACTGCCCACAAATACATTCTCCATTGTTACTACATATTTCTGAACTGTTTGATGCCCTGCAGGTGTTCAGCATGTCTTCACTGTTCATTCCTTCTGTGCTGCATTCACAGTGATTTCCAACGTGCCCTGGTTTACACCTGAAAAAGAAAATGAACCACATGGCTGAACTGTGAGAGATGGGATTTGTCCAAGACTTTCTCCACTCTTAAATACAGAAACCAATTTGTTTCAGAAGGCTAGCACAACTCATCCTAGAGCCAGTTATTTAAGAACAAAAGTTTTGGGAAGCTATGCATGAATATCTCCTAGTCATATCATTAATAAAAGCAACCACATCTAACTGGTATGGCTATGTTTAGTAATGCAGCGTGCTTATTCCAGATGAGAAATAAGGCATATGTCTTCATGCTCTTGAGAGAGAAGCGACTGTAAATGTTATTTCTTCTTCGTGGTCTCTGTGCCTTCATACACTAGGAGCTTTAGCGCCTGCGCGGTAGCGTTCGGAAACTTCTAGAGCTTGTTCGCTTGGCGGGAACCCCTCCCCCACGCCGGTACTGCGCATGCTCCTCCCGCCGAGCAACGGTCTCTCCTCAGTTCTTTCTCGTCCGCCGTCGCGTACGGAAGGTTCTTTAGTTTGTTCCTCTCACCTTTGTGCTTGGCTTGCTGTTTTCACGGTTTTACGGACTTTTGGACTGTCTCTGACCTCTCTTTCGGACTTCCCCTTCGGCTTTGGTCTTTTCGGATTTTCGCAGTTTGGCGTTCTTCGTCTTATGTCCGCGCTCTTCAAGAAGTGCGTGTCCTGCGGGCGCAAGGTTGCCCTCAACGACAACCACAAGGAGTGTCTCTTCTGTTTGGGTGAGTCCCACAACATCCGGACTTGCCCAATTTGCCGGGATTTTACTCCCCAAACTCTCCGCAACCGGTCCGCGAGACTCAAGTCTTATTGTTGGGAACAGTCTCTGCGGGCGATAGACGAGACCTCCACTTCCAAGATGGCCGACAAGAAGACGACCACGCCATCGACGGTATCGGCGGCTGCCGTTCCGTCCACCTCGTCGGTATCGGGCTCGGTACCGGCGAAAATGCCGATCTCGGCGTTACCGAGGATCCCGAAGCTGTCGGCGGCTGCCAAGTCAGCAAAAGGATCCTCGACGGCGAGGAAGGCTGAGGCTCCCCTGACGGAGACGCCTGCTAAAAAGCGCCCTGCTCCGGATGGAGGCAAGGGCAAGGAGAAGGAGAAGAAGAAGAAGGAGAAGGAGAAGAAGCGCTCCCCGGCTGGGGACGTTCAACCTCCTACTCCTCCTCCTACTCAGCAGCCTTCCAAAGGGCGAGGCGAGTCCGTCGATCTCTCGGAGGATGAGATCGAGGACGTTCCCCAACAGCGCCCGGACTCGCCTGTGGCAGACCCTCCAACCCTGGTGGAGGAGCGCCACCGCCCTCCTAGCCGTCGCAGGTCGGCCGACCTGCAGCAGAGAGAGCCCTCTGCTTCTCCGGAGCGGCGTTCGACCTCCTTCCGGTCCCGGTCCCGCTCTTCCGAGCGTCCGGTGGCCTCGCCGCCTCCTAGGGAGACAAGAGAGGAACAACCTCGCTCGTCTGCCTCCAGATACACCTCGGCGCCCTACGTGGCCAGGTACGCGAGGGAATCTGAATGGAGAGAGCGCCCGGCCTCTTATCGGTCACATTCGCCATCGTACCGGGATCGGTACCATCGTGGCCCGAGTCGCTGGGAGACCTTCCGGAGGTCCCGGTCACCTCGTCGACAGCGCGAATCGCGCTCGCCTAGAGGGGACGAGGCTCGGTACCGTCGACGCCGAAGCCGATCTCCGTCGGACCGCCGCTCCTTCAGCCGCTCTCCCTCTCCTCGATATCATAGGGCGAGGGAGCCTTCACCTCGGTATCGGGCGATATCGCCACCTCCTAGGGTCACGGCAACGGCGACGCGCCCTACGGAGTCGGTGGTGACTGAGCGGGCTACGACGACGTCAGCCTGCCAGACTACCCCTGTCACCACTAAGAAGGTGATGTCAGTAGTCAGTCAGCCCAAGCGGGACGCTGCTACTGCCACCGCCCCGGCTGCAGAGAAGCCTAGGAAGGCAACACCTGTGGCGACTGCGAAGGAGCCGGAAAGTGAGCGGCGAGAGGACTCACCGACCTCAGAGTCGTACGACTCGAGTGCGGAATCAGAGGTGTCTGAGGCGGCCTCCCAGGAGTCTCCTCCGCTGGGATTTGGGGACCCGATCCCAGATTCTGCTCCAGAGGACGTCCACCAGTTCTCTGCGATGCTGCTCCGCATGGCTACTACCCTCGGCCTTAAGATCGCCGATGCGGAGCCGGAGGACGACGATCCAGCCTTCTCCGTCTTCGAGGAGAAGCGACCTGCCGCGGCCCCGCTGCCTCTCCTGCCCCGGGTATCCAGACTGGTGAAGGCCGCCTGGGATAGGCCGGCCTCGGCTCAGCCGATACCGCAGCGGTTGGAACACCTCTACAGGGTGCAGAAGGATAACGCCGGTTATCTCTTTAATCACCCTGCACCGAACTCTGTGGTGGTCGAGTCGGCACAGACGAAAGGCTCCGGCAGGCAACACACCACCCCGCCGGACAAAGAGGGCAGGAAGTTGGACGCCTATGCAAGAAGGTTCTATTCAGCTGCCTCCTTGCAGATCAGGCTGTCCAACACTCAGGCTTGCCTCGCGGCATACCTGAAAAAGGTGCTCGATCGCCTGCAACCGGCGATGGAGGCGGTACCGGAGGACATCCGCCAAGCCTCCTCCGTGATCTTCAACGAGGCCATCTCCATCGCTCGGCAGCAGATGGCCTCCTCCAGGCACGCAGTGGAGATTGCCTCCCGGGTCATGGCGGGATCCATCGGCCTGCGCTGCCATGCTTGGCTGCGGCCGGCCGACATCCAGGAGGACACCAGAAGGAGGATTGAAGATCTCCCCTTCGACGGTGAGGGCCTATTCAATTCGTCCACAGACGAAGCTTTGGACAATCTCGTTAAGGCGAGGTTGACCGCCAAGAAGATCGGGCTACAGCCGGCCACGCAAGCCCGCAGGACCTCCACCTTCCGCCCATCCTGGCGACGATCTTCCACCTCGTCGTTCCAGCGTTCGGCCCAGTCTGGACAGTCGAGACCGTCCTCCGGCTCATCGGCCAGACGCACGATTAGGCGACGCCTGGCTTCGTCCAAGAAGTCCTCCTCCGAGACAAAGTCTCGGTTTTGACGTGCCTGGCAGGACCTACCAATACCCACTCTTCAGCCTACCATCAGCGCTCGGAGACCGACCGACTCTTGCTCGACATCTCGCGGAGTGGCAGTGTGTCACTACGGACTCTTGGGTGCTTTCCATCGTCCGTCTTGGCTACGCCATCGAGTTTCTCGATATTCCTCCTCGAGGCGTTTACTATTCCACGCTGTCGAGTCCGGCCCTCCTGGAAGAGATCCAATCCCTCCTCCAGAAAGGGGCGATCGAGCAGCTCCCGCAAGAGGCCAAGACCACCGGCTTCTTCTCCAGGTACTTCACGGTACCGAAAGCCGACGGTACCCTCCGGCCGATCCTAGACCTCAGAGGGGTGAACTACTACATCCGCCCCAAAAGGTTCAAGATGGTCACGATACCGTCGATCCTGCCCTTCCTACATCGAGGGGACTGGTTCGCCTCCATCGATCTCCGAGACGCATACTTCCATATCGCCATTCGCCCGCAGCACAGACGGTACCTCCGCTTCGCAGTCAACGACACCTGTTACCAGTACAAGGTGCTGCCGTTCGGACTCTCGACTGCCCCAAGGGTCTTCACCAAGTGCATGGCCCCGGTGGTATCCTTCCTGCGGACGAAGGGTGCTTCTGTCTTCCCTTACCTCGACGATTGGCTGTTGGTGGCGTCCTGCAAACAGAGACTTTACCACGACGTCCACATGACGTTGTCACTCCTGACCCGCCTTGGTCTACGGGTGAATCCGAAGAAGTCCCACCTCGAGCCGGCGAGGATCTTGGACTTCATCGGGGTGACGCTCGACTCGACCTCCGCCAGGGCGTACCTACCAGAGTCTCGAGCCCAAACCCTGATCCGGGCCGCCGCTCACGCGCGTGCGGCCCCGACATTATCTGCGAGAAGCGTCCAGCAGCTCTTGGGCTACATGGCTGCAACGACCGCTGTGACATATCTCGCCAGGCTGAGAGCGAAACCTCTTCAACACTGGTTCGTCCGCATATTCGACCCCCTGCGAGACGAACAGACACTCCGACTGCAGCTGCCGGAAGACGTCCGCTCATCCCTCCGATGGTGGCAGTCGCGACGCAATCTCATGTCAGGGATGCCTTTCCAACAGCTGACACCGAAGGTGACGGTAACGACCGACGCCTCCCTGTATGGATGGGGTGCCCACTGCGGCGATCTCAGAGTCCGCGACAGATGGACCGACGACGAGACCGCTCTCCATATCAACGCGCTGGAGCTGCTCGCCGTCTGGAAAGCCCTACGGGCGTTCCGCCACACCGTGGCGGGGCGCACGGTCCTGATTCTGACGGACAACACCACCGCCGTCTGCTACATCAACAGACAAGGTGGGACTCATTCCACGACCCTGCTCCACATCGCGCTCGACCTGTGGGAATGGTGCATTCGCCTGCACACGCATCCCGTGGCGGTTCACCTGGCCGGGCAGGAGAACACCACGGCAGACGCCCTCAGCAGGGACACCTCATCCCATCACGAATGGTCTCTCTCCGGAGAGGCGTTCAGACTGATTCGGGACCGCTGGGGCGAACCATCGATCGACCTCTTCGCGACCAGGGAAAACGCGAAGTGTCGCCGATTCTGTTCCAGAGCGGGCCACGATCGTGCCTCCATCGGGGACGCTTTCCAGTTTCCGTGGACCGGGGAACTCCTCTACGCGTTCCCGCCGTTCCCGCTGCTCGGCCGGACGATATCGAAGATCCTCGCCGACCGAGCCGACGCGATCCTGGTAGCCCCGTACTGGCCGAGGCAACATTGGTTCGCACCCCTGCTACAAGCCGCGCGAGACGACCTGCTCCGGTTGCCACCGACACCGGACCTGCTCTCCCACTCCAGCGGCCGAGTCCTCCATCCGGACCTGCCACGCCTGGCCCTCCATGCCTGGAGGATATCGCACTAGACGATCCCGTGCTCGGTACCGTCCTCGTCGCGGCCAGGAAGGAATCCACCCGTCGCAACTATCAATACAAGTGGCGACGCTTCCTGACCTTCGCTAACGAGAGGAGTGAGCCGGTATCGCCCGCGGGGCTCCCTACCGTCCTGCATTTCCTCCTGCACCTCTGGCAACAGGGGCTGGCGTTTCCATCCCTGAAGGTGTATCTCTCCGCGATCGTGGCATACCAACCACCACGGTCGGCTGCCTCGGCCTTCTTCAGGAACGATACCGTTAAGCGGTTCCTGAAAGGACTTCATCATCTCTACCCGCCGGTATCGCCGCCGCTACCGCCGTGGTCCCTCTCGCTGGTGCTCTCGCAGCTGACAAAGCCGCCCTTCGAGCCGATGGCGACCTCGGATGATAGGCTCCTGACCTTGAAAACTGCCTTCCTGGTAGCGGTGACCTCAGCGAGGCGAGCGGGTGAGATCACAGCTCTTCGATCCGATGAGCCC
This sequence comes from Ctenosaura bakeri, assembly GCA_948474755.1. NCBI lineage: Eukaryota > Metazoa > Chordata > Lepidosauria > Squamata > Iguanidae > Ctenosaura > Ctenosaura bakeri. Next base: position 185,550 of record CAOLHI010001255.1, read on the forward strand.
TTCACGGTCTTCCACAGAGACAAGGTGGTCCTGAGACCTGACATCTCGTTCCTGCCTAAGGTGGTGTCCAGTTTCCATCTCAACCAGGACATCATCCTGCCTGCCTTCTTCCCGAACCCGACGACACCGTTGGAGCGGTCTCTCCACTCCCTGGATGTGCGTCGGGCCCTGGCCTTCTACATGGACAGGACTGCTTCCTTCCGACAGACGCCGCATCTCTTCGTTTGCTATGGGCGACGTCGGAAGGGCCTCAAAGTGTCCACCCAGCGCTTCTCCAAATGGGTGGTGAGGACTATTCAACTGGCGTATGAGCTCGCGAGGAAGCCTCCGCCAGTCCTGCTTCGAGCCCACTCCACCAGAGCGGTGGCTACTTCTGCGGCCCTCCTGCGAGGAGTTGACCTGCATGAACTCTGCCGTGTGGCGACCTGGTCCCAACCATCGACCTTCGTGCGCCACTACAGGCTCGACTGCCGGTCGCGCAGAGATGCCCGGTTTGGACGTGAGGTGTTGGCTTCCGTGCTGTAGGACCTGACCCGCCGTCCGACCGGTAAGCTACACAGTCTCCTAGTGTATGAAGGCACAGAGACCACGAAGAAGAAGAACAGGTTGCTTACCTGTAACTGTGGTTCTTCGAGTGGTCATCTGTGCCATCATACACACCCGCCCTTCCTCCCCTCTTTCTCAGGTCCCTGTAGGTTCTACGGCGGACGACAGAACTGAGGAGAGACCGTTGCTCGGCGGGAGGAGCATGCGCAGTACCGGCGTGGGGGAGGGGTTCCCGCCAAGCGAACAAGCTCTAGAAGTTTCCGAACGCTACCGCGCAGGCGCTAAAGCTCCTAGTGTATGATGGCACAGATGACCACTCGAAGAACCACAGTTACAGGTAAGCAACCTGTTCTTACCGCTGAAGCATTTCACCCAGAGTACGGAAATAACTCATTGTAGAAAATCAGTGAGGTGTCTCATCCAGAGCTCGGATGTAATTAATTGCAAGTAAATTAATCACAATTAGTCCCTTTTCCCAGTAACCAAGATATGAAACTCATGACTAAAAGTTACTGAGAGATAAATCAATTTTTCTTATAGTGTAGCTGTTACTATTTACAATGGCCCCTCCACTTTCATGAGGGTTTAGGGTGCAGAACCCTTGCGAAAGTGGGAAAACCATGAATAACTCTCCCCTCCCAGATCCCACTCCCATTCTCTTCTGGGTCTCCTCTCTCCCATTCCCTTGGCTTTTGTATGTCAGAGCCAGAGGCAAGAGAATGGAGAGAGGAGCTCCAGAGGGGAGAAGGAAGGCTTACAAGAACTTTCCCCCTTCCATTCCCTTGTCTATTGCCTTGATGCAAGTTCTCAGTGCTGGGGTCAGATGCAAGGGGAGAGGAGAAAGAAGGCTTGTGCAAGTCTTCCCGCCATATCCCTTGCCTTTTGCCTCAGCTTGACTTCTCAGTGCTGGGGCAGAGGCTAGGTAATGGGAGCGGGGGAGATCTGGAGCGGAGAAGAAAGACATACACATGCCTCCCCCGCATTTCCTTGCCTTTTGTCTGCGCACTTATGGGAGGAAGAGAATGGGGGAGGCATGCACATGCCTTGCAAATAATCATATTTGTGAAGGTCAGACCTGCAAATGTGGAGGAAGGACTGTAGTCAGTTAAATGAAAGGTATTAGGTGAGGGAGGGAGACTTTGATGAAACTGGCAGAGAAGCCTTCATTAACCATAATGGAATTCATTACGGAGCTCTTGAATTCAACGGCTTCTGACCTGCTTCTTTGCTCTGCCCTAGTTGCTCTGTCTTTTTGGAACCAGCTCTGAGCCAAGATGAAGAAACGTGCCTGGAGATCTTTTGCCTGAAGCGTTTCTGCCAGTCCCCATGAACGCATTACTGCTGATTAGCTCTGTGCAATCCAGTTTAATTCAAAAGCACCAGTTGAAGCCCAATACTGCCAAATATTTCTCACTGCCACACAATGTCCTACCTAAAGAATCCAGAAAGACAGTGGAGAACAAGGAGATGTCCCAAATATTTCTTTGTGCTCCTTGTTAATGCTCAGTGAAACGGAAGACACAGGTCTCTGGTAAATTTCTTATTCAGAGAAGGAGGATTATGGTGCCTCAAATTCCAAGGACAGAAATGACACTGCAGTGGAATTGACCCTTTCACAGCTTCAGTAATATCTATTGGCTGCCAATATAAGAAGCTGCCATTGCCATATAACCCTGCCAGCAACTACACTAATCTGAATTTGCAGGACTGAACAGGTCCCAGATGAAATGTACTGTAAACATCTATGGTAATATACTGCAAAATCATTTTACCTGCAATGTGAAATTACTGAAAACCTGCAACCAGTCCAGAACTGTAAAAATATGGTAGACTTGACATTAAGAAGAAAGCAGCAAAATAAGTTACCCAGAGTGATTTTGGGCCGTTTACCATCCTATTGAAAGGAACTTTTCGGTCTTTTTACATTTACATTTTATTTTCTTTAAGAAAAAACACAAGTCAGGATTTATATACCTGCAAGCACCACATTCAAATGTTCCATTTCCATAGTGGCAAAGTTCACTGTCAGCAATTCCTTCATTGTGACAGTCACATTCACAGATGAACTCCAGATTAATTTCTACCTCTTCAGGCAAACCCAGTGGCTTGATTTTAATGGTTTCACTTTGCCCTTTCTCTGGACATTGGTTGGCTGTTACTTTAATCTCAAACCTCACCTGTAAACAAAGTAAATGGACAATATAAAATAATGCATACACTATTTGATGAAACTGATTACACAGGGGAAAATATTTTCATATTTTCAATTTACACTAAACTGTTTAATTGAACAAATCCAAGTCACATGTGTTCCAGCATGTAGATAGATACCTCATCTCCAACTGAAATATTGGAACACCTTCTTCCTTCATCACCGGTCCCACTCACTTCAGTCTTGCAGAAAGATTTATATTCCACTGAGACCTCTTTCAGCAGTTTCTGGTTTTCCAAAATAACTTCAGAGGATAATGACTAATGCAGAAGTTGAGCGGTTTAGTCAAACAATAAAATGGAACCATACAAATAAATGTACAAACTAAATCTGTGTCACTTTCATAAAACCTGGGGCAACAATGGAATGATGAGTAGGTGGTTTTCATTTTCCATCCTTATCTTCAAATAAACAGGCAAGTTTTGAAGTGATAACTTCAGTTTCTCACTATCAAACCAAATATATTAAGAAATAATCCAGATCTGCAAATGCAGACTGAAGACACTGCTGTCTGACATTAACTTTATTTCAGGACTTGTTAGGCTATATTTGCAAACCACATCCTTGGCCTCCCAGATAAGTTATATGTCAAAACCTTACAGCTGTCTAATGGCAGTACTCATCAGTGCCAAGGAGATATGGATTGTATCCTTTGTAAATGTCTATGCTGATTTGAACACAAAAAAAGAACAAAAACAAAACACAAAACAAAGCCCAACAAAATAAACCTGAAAGCTAATCACTAAAGCTGACTTACATTGTATGCATCAACAATCAGTTGAATCATGTTACTGGAGTCTGAAGAGAGGGTCCCTACAGCAGACTTTGGTATCAGTTTTGTCAGTTCCTTTAAACGTGGAAAATCAAAACAGTCAGTCAAAACTATAACATGGGCACACATTTACTTTTTTATTAAAAACGTTATACTTCAGCATGCATACTCTTACAAGATCAATGTGTTACTTCAAATTATGGAACTTATAAAGAGTTCAGTAAATCTAACCAAAAAGGTTTTCTTTGGTACAATGGTCAGGTTCCTTTCTTTAGAAGGCTAGCAGAAGATCAAATTCTTATTCTCCAATTAGGACTGCTATTTACACAGGTCAACATACAGGAAATACAATGAGTACTGATAACAAGTATTTTTGTACATAATCAGCAGATTTTTACTATACTCCAACAGTTTTCTTGAGGAAACTAATTGCAAGATCATAATCAAGTGTTCTTTCAGTTCTTAATGCATGCACAGAAGCTTTTGATGATCTTTACCTTGTAGTCAGGCTCAGCTTCTTGTGTAACAGCAAATATCATTTGAATATTGTTGTCCTTTAGCTTCTGAACAAGTTGCATAATAGAGGGATAATCCTGAAGGGTGAAGTTTGGATCACATTAAGAAAATGCATTTCCTACATTTATATCTATATTTATATCTATATCTATGTCTATTTACATCTATCTATCTGAATTTCACACACAATGTCCAAGATCCTTGATCAGGGAGATGTGATATAAAGTTCCACCAGGTGGAATTAAGCCACATTCCTCCCCAACACTTAATATCCACCTTTTATTTGCTGCACATTTCCCTGCCATTTTCTGGCTAGTGGAGAGTGGGGTGGTCTTAGTAAAGCATCCAGCTTGCTCCTACAGCAGGATGCAGAATGATGAGGCATCCTGCAGGAACTCATAGGTGTCTAAGATGGGAGCATGATGGGAACGCTCCCCTCCACAGCTGGCTGGCTCCCTGTGGAAAGGAGCATGAGCAGCACACACCTTCTTTCCACAGCGTAGCTGGCCTCCTTCCGGTGCTGCGCTGGGGAAGGAAGTGCCTACATCGCGCTTTCACCCCTTCCATATGGCCAGCAGTGATGGGAGCATCATATGATCACAGGTGCCTAACGGATTTATTCTGTTAAGAGAATATCCCGCGATTGTGACGGGTGGGGGTGGGTTGGCAGCAGGAGTGCGATGATGTCATGTGAAAGCATGAGTCAGGGATCGCTGCCATCCCATCCCCATCGCAGGACAGCAACGCCGTGTGGAAAGAGCCTAGGAAGGGCTGTAAAAATTAGTAGAATATTTAATAGTGCCTTTAAAATTTTAGCCATTTACTTGTTTTTATTGACACAAACTCTATTTATGCACAACCTCCCTATTCGCATAATAGGGTTATTTCTGGCTGGCATTTTGTCAAAACAAAAACAAAAAAAAAGGGCTTCACAGCAGATGTCTGAAGCAATAGTTCAAACCAAATACTTTTGATCCATGAAAGAAAATGTGAAAAATAATTTAGAGGAATTCCAAGTATCTGTGGACATTGTGCTAGCGGTCACACCTACACAAGGTCTTCTTGTCATAAAATTCAGTAAACTTCCATTCTTATTTAAACTATTTATTGGTTTTCCTCATAAAACATTTTATAATAGAGAAAAAGTAGTAGATTGATTAGCTTCCACAAGTGTTTATCTTTAAAAATAAAGACTGGATTACTGGATTCATACTACTAAGCATTCTATTAAGCTTACTTACATAATAGTGGCTCATTGTATACATATCATTGTTCAGATGACATTGTCCATCATTTGGTAAAACAGTTCCTCCAAGTTTTCTCTCTTCAGCAAAGTGGATTCCAGTTTTAGTGGAAAACACCAACAAGCGTGTAACATTTCTCCACCCAATTACTGACTAAGGGAGAAAAAAACTTTATTGTCATTAATTAAAAAAAATAAAACAGGCAGCTAAATCCGATTTAGAGCAGCCCCATTAAAATTAATGAGACATTAATCAGAACGACTCACTTAAGTCTTATTGATTTCATTGGGATTATTCTGTGTTGGACTAATGTTGCATTTGTTCCATAGGAAAAGAATTTCAGGAGGCAAAACAAAAACAAACAAACAACAACAAGAAAAACAACGAATTGGCAACCCCATATATTGTCAGCACGCAGAATGTTAATCAACTCCCCTACTACTACTACCGTGGACTTATAGAAATTACACTGGCTTCAGGGAATACTCAAGTGACTTAAAAACACTAATGCAAAAAGACACCACTGTGCAAGCATTCTGAAGTTCTTGTTGGGATGTGTTGGTACTAGGAGACAGCTGTTTCCAGTATGACTTAAGAGGGATGAAGAAATGACTATGTGATCTTTGCAAGTGAAACCTTTTTTCAGTCAGAAAGTACCAAAGTAAGAGACTAGGAAAAAGTAGAGAAAAATTCTGCTTGTACATTCTACATGTTTGCTCACAGACATCTGTGAAGTGCCAGGTTTTTCTAGCATAAATATCATGCTGTCTTTGACATCAGAGATCACAGTTCTATCTCTGAGATTTGCTCAATATCTTTGCAAAAGTGTGTATGTGTGTTTACAGGGAATATAAACCAAATGCTCAGAAAATATACTGCTGGCTACGAGCTGCTTTGAAGGATACACTTTTGGGCATCCTATTAAACCAAAAAATTAGCATCTAGATCTGTGGGGTGGAGGAGGAACTTTTGGTCCTCCAGATGATCAGGCTTACAACTGTCATAGATCTCACCCATAGTCCAAACACTGGTAAGGTCAAAAGCTCCAAGCCCTCATCTAGATCAGATAAAAGAAAGTCCAGAATCAGTGCTGAAGTAAAATTGGGGTGCAATTGGTGGAGTCTTCAGAGAACAAGTAGAAACATAAAACTAGGGATGAGGAGGGTCGACATACATAAAACTACAGATAGTTATTTAAATACCCAGCAAATTAAACTGTTCTAAATTACACTTACATTGGAACTCAGAATCAAACATTGCTAGACTTAGCATTATGCACTAAGAAGGCTGTGTACTGTTCAGTGGATAAGAAACCCATGCATAACTGGCTCATGCAAAGTATGCTTTTAAAATTATAATGGTGGCACAGGGATTTTGAGCCCTGCTCTACACTCTGCTACTATTAACAGTCATGTGCTCATTTTAATATCAAGATTGAATTTTGATTTCTTTTAAATGTCAATTTGTACAGTACAGAAAAGGTTCTGTTTGCTTTTGTTACTAAATAAAGACTAAAGCTAAATATTAATATTTCTTTATAAGATCTGTAGTGAGTGAGAGGTATGGAGGATATAATAGCAACTTTTCTTTTTTGTTCCTTTCTTGTTTTAATTTCTGGACAACTTTATAACAGGTTGATTTTCTATTAACAAATCAAATGAGAAATGGGGAGAGGAAGGCATCATATAGCTCAGTGGTAGCATGTTGTATGTCAGTGATCTCAAGATCAGTCCCCACTATCATGTGTTTAAAAAGGAGGGGTCAATAAAGTGTGGGTTTTGAGTTACACACAGCCCCCATCTTGTCTTTGTAGACATCCAGGACCCTCTCTGACCCTCATATCTCCAATGCCATGCACATGAAAATACACTTATCAATCTGTGGCAAATATATAGTTTTCTGTTTCTGGAAGACTCCAAAGCAGCTATTTGGGCTTCAGAGAGGGGTGTGCAATGTGAAAGTTCAGAAGCCATTTTTCTGCCCTCCCCTGGACTTTCATGAGTGATACATCTACAAACTGACCTATTCTGAATGCAAACCACACCTCTAGTGCCATTGTTCTCTAAATACAATTCCTTCCACTTAGGATTTTTGGGGCACTTTTGTTTTAAAAAAAAGATAAATTGGAAATAATCAGTTAGTCACTTTTAGCTTCTCCTTAAAAAAAAAAAAAAAGTCCCCAGAAATCCAGGTGAAAGAAGCTAGATTCTCCAATTGGCGTCTTTTGATGAAAAAAAAAATCCAAAACCAAACATAAACAAACAAAACCCTGGGTGTGGGAGATTGCATTCAGAGAGCAAATTGTCCTTTTAATGAGGCTTCTGGGGCACAATTTGTCATGGAGGGGAACTCATAAATTGGGGGAAGTGCAAGGGGCCACAAGAGGCCTTAGGCCCATTATTGCATTAAAACATGGTTCAAGCCTCCTCCCACACTAAGAGCCCTGGTGGCACAGTGGTTAAATGCCAGTACTGCTGCCACAATGCTGTGAGTTCAATCCTGCTGAGCTCCAGGTTGACTTAGGCCCTTTCTTCATGGGGAAGTTAAGACGGACCAAGGCGTCGTGTCATGGAGGTCGTCTGCACCTTGGATTGGACTATTTATCTTAGTTCCACACTTAAGTGTGATCCAAAATGCCCCCAAGTGGTCCTCCAGTGTGCTATGTGAAGACCGGAAAAAAATCAATCTTTCAATTTTCCAGAGAACACCATTGCGTTCCTGCTCAGTTGTGCAGATGCGCAGATTCGCACCAATGCGAGCCTATGATCAGCGGAGGGTGGGCTGTGGGCGTGATCAGCTTCAGCGGTTGGTCCAGACCCACAAACAACCAGAAGCCATCATTTTGTAAGCCTCACCAGTGTGGATCTGAAGACCTCACACTGCTCTACATCACCCTGGAACAAACAGAGGAACCCTGCAGAAGGGCCTAAGGGACAGTCCGCATTGCTTCGAACCAAGAAGAAGCAGGGAGTAATGGCACGAAGCAATTCACTTGCCTCATGCGGAAAGGGCCTTAGCCTTCCATCCTTCTGTAGGTTGGTAAAATAAGAACCCAGCTTGTTGGGGTCAATTAGCTAAGATTCTTTGTAAAGTGCTTAGAGAGTATTTCGCACTGATAAGTGGTATAGAAATGTACCTGCTAACTGACTGCTAACTTCCCCAGACTGGGAATGTATTTCTGGTGGCTTCTAGCTTTGATTACTTTCCTTGTATTTTTGGGGCTGCATCAAGCTCTGGTGGATGGAAATCTTTAAGTACCTGAAGGGTTGCCGCAAAGAGGAAAATGCAGGATTGTTCTCTGCACTCTTAGAGGACAGAACTAGGTCTAATTGTTTTAAGCTACAGGAGAGTAGATTTTGATTGAATGTTAGAAGAAACTTCTTGCCAGTGAGAGCAGCTTGGCAATGGAACCAATTGCCTAGAGAGAAGGTGTGGTCACCTTCTCTGGATGTCTTCAGAAAGAGGCTGGAAAGCTACCTGCTGGGGATGCTGTAGCTGAAGATCCTGCCTTGAGCAGGGGGTTGTATGTGAAAGCACATAGGGTCCCTTCCAACTCTACAGTTCTGCTCTACAGTTCTATGATTCTATGATGTGATAAAACAGGTCCTTGGACCTCTAGAATTTCCTTGTACTTGCATTTTAAAAATCCAGGTAGCAGAACTTGTGAAAGCCACCAGTGAGATCAAACAAGGTTGGACTATATGGATCAGTGACAGATTCCATATAAGCAGATTTGTATGTTCATGTCAACCTCTTCAAAGGCCAAGCTTTTTGTTTTTCAGCACAAGCTGAAGCAAGCCCAAACAGACATGCAGGTGGATGACTGGGATGCCCTTTGGCTTTATTCATCATATTTTCACCCTTGACCACACTAAACTATTAATCAAACAACTGCAATCTTTGAACTCTTTCCTCCCAGTTAAATTCAATGTTTGCCTTTTGTTCTTCAGAACACCAGTTACATTTTGCATTTTGTAATGGTTTATGTCAAAACAGATACCAGTGAAGTATTTATCTCAGCATTTGCATCAAGGAAGATGAATTCACTGTCTTGAATCTGCTGTCTTGTCAATTGAAAAACAATAGATTCATCGAATTTGAAGGACAGCTACTTGGATATAAATTAATTGTGTACTAACAGTAACAGTGAAATGAGAATTCACTTACATCACAAACTGCAACTTGCATTATTGCATCAGATCCACCTTCTGGAAAATCCAAATTGCCAAAAATGTCTTGATCACCTACAAGTGTATCAAAGAGACTTCCACTGCTTGTGAAGTTGAGTACATTTCTGTAGCTAAAAGGATGTGTACAGTCATGGCCACCTGTGCATGAGTTCCCAAGTTTGGCAAGTGTGGTGCTGCTATTAGATACTGCAGTTTTCCCAACAAAGGAGCCAAAACCTAGGAGAAAGCAAAAATAAAACAAAACAGAGTTCTCTGGTTGCGAGGCTTTAAGTGCAGTAGGAGGCTCCATGGGGAAGCTAGCCAGATGCCAAGCATACTGTGCCTCCTCCACAAGAAAATCTGTTCTTTCAGCTAGAAACCCTGGGAAATTTGGGAGATGTTGGTCGATGCTGAAATTTAAAAGGGGTGGAGACCATTCAACATTCAGTAAGGGTTAGATTAGAGATATTTTACCCAACGGCTACTCTTTGGAAGACCAAAATTGGCTGTGTAGGGTTTTTTTTTGTTTTTGTTTGTGTGTGTATGTGTGTGAAAATACTGAGAAAATGGTTTAGGAAGGAGAAAGTAAATTATGTGGTTACGGAAATCAAATTGTGGAAGATGTTAACCTCAATTGTGTGTTGAAAGACAAATTCCTTTAATAAAAAGACTATTATAACTGCCTTTGCACCCATCAAGATTCTCTAGAAGTGTGATTTTTTACTTTTGGTCCTGTACATGTTTTAGACCTTATCTCCTAGAAATTCCAAATAGGACCATGATCATTGGAACTTCTGGGAGGTTAGGTCCAGGGCATCTGGGGGATGAAATGTTGAAAACCACTGCTGTAGAGATGGAATTCAACACCCAGTACAAATTCAACTTTTGCACAGAACTGAAATCACTAGGCTGTGTTACACTGAAGTTTGAGAAATATAGATCTCTGGACTTTGTTCACTGTGAAAAACCATGTAATATTTGTTCTCTAAAGTCACTCCTGGAACCACTTTGAGATAGTCACATCTGCATTACCCAATTCTAGTTTCAACCTCCAGTTTAATTTCCAATACAAAAAAGATATACTTTTCTATCAGTTTAGAATATCCTCTTTTCCTAAGAAAGAATTATTACATGTTTATACCTTATGTAATAATAATCAAAATCAAAATACATACCAATACGAAAATCTGCATTTATATTCTTCATTTTACTCATTAGTGAAGTCCCAATACTTTTTACATTCTCCAGGTCATGTTTCATGAAGTCAGACACATCCATAAGGTAATAAAGGTCAATAGGAAAATGATCTGCTCTCTTAAATTTTAATGAAAATGTCTGTGGTTCCCCTAATCCAAGAAAAAGAAGAGATTTAAGATAAGATTCCATAGTACTAGCAGGTGATAAATAAGCAAAGAATGTAAATGTCTTGACTGTGAGATATTGTCCACCTACATCTTAAAGTAACTATCAACTAGAAATCATCATGAAGCAAAACAGTTAATCAGATGCTACCCCTCCTCCCAGTTTTCTAGGTTATAAATCTTAGGTTAGTCATTTCCCCCTGTAAGTCTATTTACCTCAAAAGTTTTATCCAGATGTGAAGGAAGTACAACAACTATCAGAAGTTACTGGAACCCAACAGGGTCCTTTAAGGGACTGCATGGAAGACAGTAGCAGAAGACGCCTTTTCTGGACTGAATTCCGTGACAGGAAAGACACCATTGGATAAAATCTAAATCATATTAATGCTAATTTGTGTTATTTATTTATTTTATATTTTAAATAAAACTAACTAGAAATACACCTGTAGTTTAAATTCTAACTATCTCAGATTAGGCATGGGCTTTCCCCCGCCCTCATTAGCCTTAGTACAAGTGTGGGACTTCCTGTCCTTCAGTACTTCACCACATGTTCCTACTCCACAATGTTAATCCTATTCAATCCAACCTGGAAAGAAAAGTAAGATTTCTCATGCCCATGTAAAACGATTGTGACATTCTCCTGATCCATATAATCATGGTCAATTCATATCTATTTTTTTAAAAGCTTCACTTTAAAACAATCACGGATCTCTTTGGTGGATAGCAAGACCCACAGACATCCCTAATATCTTTACCTATACGGAGCTTTAGATGTACTTGCTGTGGCTGAATCTGGGTAATGTCTTCTGGTCTAAGACTCTCAGCAGCTCCTTTGACATGATTTGTTACTTCTTTGTTTTTTAGCATCTCTTGGGAGCCTCTGGGATTTTCTATATCATCAGGAGGGCAGCCCTTACTTTTCAAAACTTCCAAATCATCACATCGTGTTGATGTAGATTCTCCTTCTTGTAAGAAAGTCTAAGAAACATGGAAAAAAAAAGTTCAGATTTAAAATTATTTGTAATATTCCAAAAATATTATTTTCTTGGTTACTTTTAGATATGATAAGCCCAAATCCACAATTTTTATCCTTTCTAAAAAAATGAACCTAATTTTTGCCATAAAATGGAAATATCGTCAGTCCTCCATATTTGCAGGTTTAACTTTCATGGATTTAATGATTTGTGAGTTTCTCCAACTCCTTCCCCCATCTCAAGATCCTGTTTTCTGGGGGAAACTTCTCTCTTGGCGGCTCCGATTATGCCACATAATCCTTTAAAAATCCACCTCTGGTCCACCTCTTCCACCAGCTACTGCCTGGCCAGATAAGCACGGATCGCAGTCTGATTTCTCAGCACCACAAACAACAGACCACAGGCACCCAAGGAAGGAGATGGGTGAGATGGACATATAGGGCCACCATGTGGACCCATTTCCTTTCTCTTTCCTTTTCTTGACCGTTTGGACCCTGAGTGCCCACTATCCCCACCATGCCTCAGCCACCTTCCCACAGATACATGCACACATTTTGATATTTGTGTTTCTTCCACTTTTGCAAGGGTCCTGCTCACCTAACCTTAGTGAATGTGGAAGGCGGACTGTAACAGATTGATGGTGAAAAGAAAAATGTATCTGAGTAACAGCTATTTTCAAATGTTCAGTAATGTACTTTCTTTGGTCTTTTGCTGGATATAACTGTCCACTTGAGTATGGGACCATGTTTGTTTTAACAATTTTGTAGTTATCCATATGGATGTGCCTTCAAGTTACCTGTCGACTTGTGATGAGCCGTGAATTTCATAGGGTGATCTTAGGCAAGGAATACTCAGAGGTGGTTTTGCCAAGTTTCTTTCTCTGAAAGAAACACTTGGTATTTATTGGCAGTCTCCCATTCAAGTACTAACCGGGGCTGACCCTGCTCACTTTCTAACACAGGATCTAGTGCCTTTAGGGTATTTAGGCTTACTACTGTAGTTATACCATTATTATTTTTCTTAATTCTTTGAAGATTATTACTTGAAAATCATCATTAAAATGGAATAACATAACTTAATAAGAAGAAATAGTTCACCATAAACAACTAAGTCTATAGCAGTTTTTCTCAGCACCAGCTGTATCAATAGTACATTGGATTTTCATGACTCAGGGTTGGGTAGGTGAGAAAATACTTTATGAAGGATAGAGATACAAGGATCTGGAACTAGAATAAACTGGAGGAGGGAACATGAAAGAGCTGTCAAATATATTGGAGTCCTCAAGACAGAGTTTACATAGTAAAGGAGCTGTGACTGAGGATGACACAGAAGTGGAGACTCAGAGAAGGTTGTACTCCCAGAAATGGCTGAGATACATAAAGAAAAAGAACAGAAGCAGAAGCCAGGCAGGTTCATACAAGAAAGAAGAGGCAGATGGTCACTAAATCTCAAAAAGACTTCAGTGGCTTACTTCTACAGTTATTTTTTTTTAAATATGAACAAAAATTATAAGGGGACACCATGAACAGGAAACATATCCAGGGACAAAATGGGAAAGGGGCAAGGAACCTGGACATGCCCACTTCACACCTACATAAAAAAAAATGACCCTCGATACTCGTTTTTAATGTTAAATAAGAAAATGTCAAAATTGACCAAAGTAGCAAGAACTATTTAGAACTAGCTTTAAATAATAAACCAGTACAAATCACCAGGCCAGAACAGCCCTCAGCTGGAGGACCTTGTATGCAAATTCTACAGATTCTACATGTTGATTTTGTGCTTAGAGGGTGAAGCTGTAAAATGCTACTCAGCAGCTTAGTGAGACTGTTATTGCTGTTCTGTGCTTTCAAGTCATTTCTGATTTATGGGGATCCTAAAGCAAATCTAAGGCCATTTCTGCACTAGACTGTTATAGTGCTATTATTCCACTTTCAACATCCTATGGAATCCTGGGCTTTGCAAAGCCCAGGATTCCATAGGATGTTGAAAGTGGAATAATAGCGCTATAACAGTCTAGTGTGGAAATGGTCTAAGAGTCAGTATGGTGTAGTGCTTTGAGAGTTAGACTGCAACCTTGGAGAGCCGGGTTCGATTCCCTGCTTGGTCATGGAAACCAACTGGGTGACCTTGGGTGCATCACACACTCTCAGCCACAGAAAATAGGTTCGCCTTAGGATCATCATAAGTTGGAATTATTGTTCAAATCCCCTTTGCACTTCTGAGAGATGAAGGTTGACCAATCAACATGCTTGTTCTTATTTGCAGATACAGCTAGTTTACTTATGAACCAAAATTAATTTTTAAATGTCTTACGATGCATAAGGATAGCTACAAATATAATGCAGCAGGAAACAGAACAACAATAAATACATACTATATCCTTGCACCATGCGCAGTTTGGTCCAGCTTGTATGCAATCACTGCATGATTTTGCATTTGCTTTTATGCAAGTACTTCCACCTATGATCAAAAGTAGATGGTTAATGTTTTAGAAATTACAATGATACTCTATTAAGTACATATCTTAATAGCTGTTTTATAGCTCATACTAATCATTGTATCAAGAATTAATATACTGTATGATCATTAGTGTGGCTTAGCAATATCACAGATGCTTAGCATTTTGGGAATTTTCAGGTGAGATGAAAGACAGAGGTCCTGCCATTTTTGCAGTTGAGTAGAAGGAATTTTAGCACAACCTGCACAAATTCTGACATGACTATTAATGAGGCAGAAAGACTTTTCTTTATTTCACTTGGCAACTCTAGTATCTGTGCAGATCTTGTCACCAATGCCGATTATCTTCTTTCCCCAGAACTAGGGTTGCTTCAGATGTAACCCATTTCCTTCATGAATGTTGTGGGAATAAGGGGGAACTTCTCAAAGAAGTAACATGAAATAGTATGCCATGGGGGTGTGTGTGTGAACTTTCCATCAAAAAGAAGAAAAAGTGTGGAAACTGCATGCAAATAGTCATACATGACTGACTGTTCATGGCATCTATTTCACTGCACACATAAAAGGTAGAAAGCTGAAACTGATCTGAACTTTCTTCCATGTAGTGCAGCTGCAGACATGATCTTCCATGTATAAAGCCTATAACTACATGAGAGATGCTGTGGGAGAAGTTATTCCTCCATCTTTTTCACTGTATGTTCACATGATATCAAGGTTTCATGGCTTTCCTTGCTTAGAAGTAGAGAGCATAGATAGAACATATATACATCATCAAGTGAACATAGGATACATAGGACATGTATGCATCATCCCTACTTGATAGGACTACAAGTACAATTTCAAGTAATAGTTACAGCTAAGTGTCCTCTGTATCAGTTGTTTGTTGTTGTATGTCTTCAAGTCATTTCCAACTTAACAGTGACCTTAAGGTAAACCTGTTATCGGGTTTTCTTGGCAAGATTTATTTGGAGAGGGTTTTGCTTTTGTCTTCCTCTTAGATTGAGAGAGTGTGACTTTTCCAGTATCACTCAGTGGGTTTCCATGGTTGAACAGGGATCTGACCCCTGGTCTCCAGAGTTGTAGTCCAATGTCAAACCACTACACTATGCTAGCTCCTACCATATCGCTTACCCTTTGACAAACAGCTAGTGGACAGAGCTCACTGCCCTCTCCAGGGCTGAACTTTTCTCCTTTCCTCTTTAGTTCACAAATCCTCACACCAATTTTGGCTAAGTACACACAGGCATATACTTCTCTTGATGGAAAATTCAACCCCCCACTCCTGCAATGGCATACTATTTCATGTTACTTCTTGGGAAAAGTTTCCACCTGTTCCCACAACATCAATTTCACCCACATCTTAAATTGTTCTGTCAAAGTGGGAGTGGGTAGGAATGTGAGTAAAACTGTGTGATGAATCTGTGGTTGTAGTTGATGCTGTCTGCCCATCCCACCCAAAATCATCAGGTTGTCCCATCTGCATAATGCCTAAATTAGGCCCATTTCGCATGGCATTTGCCATACGAAAGGGCCCCTCAAGCATCATGCGAATGCGAGAAGCAGTCTACATGACCAGGGTCTGGCAGGCACTGCTCGTGCACTTTTTTATTTTTGGCTTTGAGCCAAAAATGGTGTGCAATCGTGCATCACTCCAGGGCCCTGCATGCACTTGCCATGCATGCGGAGCCCCAAAGCCATGGCACTTGCGCTTCCTGCCCCAGCATAGCCCGGGAAACTCCCAGGCTGCACTGCGGAAGGAAGAGGTGGGACTCTCGTGCGAGTGGGCAGCAGCTGTGGAACCAGGATGTGAGAGCCTTTCACTGGAGGCTGCTTGCACGATCCCTGCACCCCAGCTCCATGAAAAGGTGCATTGCAGAAAGAGCCCTAGCCCAGTACAACTTTTCATATTTGGAATAAAAACTTTATTTCCCTCATTTCAATTTAAAATGCTTATTTTTCAGTGTGTCTTAGCCTTTTGAAAATTTAGACAAGGGTTGCAACTGTAGAAAGTTAGATTAGCCTCACAGGAGACTTTGGAGTGGTCATACTACCCACTGCAACTTCCATCAAAAAATTAAAAACTGGCCCCAAATGCTATCTAGAGGGTGTTGGAGGTACCTGGGTCGTTTTAGGTGCGGGAGAGTTCTTTTTTTTTAACAACAGGAAGTGTGTAGAAGTCACTTCCTCTTTGCTTCCTGTTTCAAATAAGGTCCCTCCTTGTCCTAAACTGTCTCAGGGGAATAGAAACATGGCAAAATACTTTCCATCCTGCAGAGGACATTTTGGGTCAAAGTTTTTTGTTTTTGTTTTTTAAAATTGGGATTCCTTGACCCCTTCGGACCTACAAAACCAGTCCTGAGAGGTCACTTGTGGCCCATGGGCTGCACTTTTTCTACCTGTGCTTTAACCCAATAAAAGGATACTTGGAAGTAAGTTCCACTTACTTGCCTTTTTCAGTGCTCTTGCACCCAAAACCAGTCTACTTGAAAATAAACCCTATGAAATTCAACAGGACTTAGGCCCTTTTTGCACCTTACCTGTTCCTGACGTAGGCGCATGGGGATCATGCGAGAAGCCTCTTGTGAGAGGCACTCACATGCCCTCTGCTTCCCCTCTGCATCAGCTCCGTGCTGGCTGGAAGGAAGCATGAGGGCTCTGCCTCCTCCTTCCGCAGCACAGCCAGGTACTTTCCCAGGCTGCACTGGGGGAGGAAGCGTGATGGCTGTGTCTCTGGGGGCTCCACACACAAGCTAACTGCATGTGGGGCCCGGGAGTGACGCGCAATTGTGCATCATTTTCGGCAAGAAACCAAAAATGATATATTGTGCAATCACTGCCTACTGGCCTCGGTAGCTTAGCGTGATTGCAAGGATGTCATGTGAAACAGTCCTCGCAATTGCGCGGCTTTCCGGAGGCCATTTCGCATGAGAAATGGCATGCGAAAAGGGCCTTACTTCCAGGTAAATTTTAAATAGCATTGTATGGTGCTTGTAGAAAGAATTACTGGTTTGGGGCAGCAGAAAATGTCTCTTCTTTCCTGGAAGGGGTAAAAAGAACTTCTGCTTCTTCAGGATGACTCCCATGGATTGCCTATGTACACATTAGCTTGAAAATGCAACCTTTTCTGGCCCACAGTGTGGCCAACGGAAAGGTGGGGAGGCTGGATTTTGCTAATGAGGAAGAATATCCAGTATGAGAGAGGAACTAAAGGGAAAATGTGCCAAAAAAAACACAAGTGCTCAAAAAATGCAGCTGCAGTTGGAACAAAACAAAAACAAAATGAAAATTCTAGCCCTTTAAAGGTAAAAGGTACTCCGGATGACATAGACTTCTGCATTGGCAATCCATGTTTACCAAAAGTTGCTTGTGGCTGGCCGGCCCCTCCTGAAACTGCAAACCCCAGTATTCCATAGGATGTTGAAAGTGGAATCATAGCACTATAACAGGCTAGTACGGAAATGGCCTGTGTCATGTGAACTGCAAATTTAAAGGTCAGACTACCAGGCAGAGATCCTATAACTTTAGCTGCTTTGGGACTGGGAGAGTGTCAGACCTGTGAGCAGAAGAGCTACAACAGTATCTATTATTGCCACACAGAAGTAAAGTATCCAGTGTTTTAATATCCATCCTTATTTTGCATCTTCATAACTGCCTTTTTCTGAATACAATTAGAATTGATTTTACCTTGCTAGTGGGGTAGAAATACAGCCTATACGCCTGAAAGCATCAAGCTTTTTAAAGAAATGGTTCCGCTTACCATGTTGAGCAAATCCAAAGACTACAAGGTAGTTTAATAATCCAACACAGATGAGGAACTTGATTTTTTTCTGCAAAATTAAACAATTAATTACATTTAGTTGTAATCTTTTTCTCCTGACTTACACCACAACTAAACTGAGCTTACAAATGTGCTTTAGACAGTACCATGAAGACAAAGCTAAGTCTATTGCATTACACACAGACGCACAAGCATACGCACACACAGAGGCTAGATGATCTTGCAAGGATGATTGCAGGGATGAAATGTACGTGTAGAAAGATCAGTTTTAACCCACTATTAGGAAGTAACATAGGGGACAAGTTAAAGCACAGCATGGGAAAACAGTCCAAAAATATGAATGATCTAATCCCTAATTTTCCCAATTCAGGAAAAAAAAGTCCCATGGGGAAAAAGCTAGATTTTCCTTGAATGTCTACAAGATATAGCCTATTTCATTTCTTTTCATAATAAAAGTAACCCTGATTGTTCCTATAACTTGAGCTGTAGATTAAATTAGCACTTTACTTTTAAAATGCTTTAGGGAGAGGGAATACATTATTTTATCAAACCTTAATAACAAAAGCTTATTAAAGACTCAGCAGTCTGAATTAGCTGATTTTGTGATTGCATTGATAACAGATAATAAGCACATGTTCAATAGTATCAAGTCAAGCAGCTAAAATGAGCCAAAGCAACAAATATGTGTTGGTTTTAAACAGAAGTGTTGCAATTTACAGTTTTAGCTCTTAAACAAGCTACATTGTTTTTGACATATGTAGTGTGCAGGAAATCTTTCATTTTATACCACCCAAAACTGGGTTGTACATAAAGCAACATTCATCTCTCTGGCCCTTTTCGCACGGGCTTTCTGTCATGCGAGAGCCCCCTGAGCCTCGTGGGAGTGGGAGCGTCGCTCTTCACGACGCACTCCCACTTCTGCTGTGCCCACGGGGCTGCAGCGGCGCGATCGCGGGTTTTTTGATTTTCGCCTCAAAGCGAAAATCACCCGCGCTCACGCAACGCTCCTGGTGCCCATGCACACTTACCTCCTGTGCGGAGCGTCGGGAAGGCGGCCGGGTCGCGCTTCCTTCCCTCCGCCCCTGCGGAAGGAAGGGGTGGGGCGCTAGTGCGATGGACACGCCAGCCTCCTGCTTCACGCGGGGGGGACGGATGCGCCAGCCTCCTGCTTCGCGTGGGGGGGACGGACGCGCCAGCCTCCCGCTTCGCACGGGGGGAGGGTGGCTCGCGCGAGAAGGCTCCTCCGGGAGGCTGCCGCTTCCCCCTTGTTCCTTCACCTGCGGAAGGAACGAGGGGGAAGCGGCAGCCTCCCGGAGGAGCCTTCTCGCGCGAGCCGCACTCCCCCCTCGCGCGAGAAGCCTCAATGCGAAAAGGACGTCCCTCTCTCTCATTTCTCACCATATATTCCAGTGTGGCTGATGGCACAGAATGGAAAGATATATTGGACTTCCAGCAATTCAAAGCCATCTTTTTGAAGTTTTCCTCCTTTTTCCTTTTGTCCTTCTAAACTATATTTGACTAGGATAACATAACTGCTGTTTTGTACAATTTAACAAGTTAGGTGGGGTGAAAGACTGGGTAAATATTAACCAATTTGGCTTATTTGTTTTTCTGTTCCAGTTTGCTTGAAAGAACGACCACTAGTGTGGTTCATACATCATGGTGAACTCTAGATATGTGAACCAGGAAGTGAGAGAGGGAATTAGGACAGACATGGAGAGAAAAGCAAGGCAGAAGGAGTGTGAGAACTCCACAATCTACAGCGCTCCACAGTCATCTGTATTTTAATAGGACTGAAGGGTTTTTAAAGTTAGGTGGCTATGTGCCTGACAGTGTCACCATACACACCATTCTAAACACCCCAACACAAAGTAGATCTCATTAAATTCACGTGGATTTACTCAGCTATGGAAATCCACTGTGTGACCTTGGATGAGTCAAACACTCTCTCAGCTCCAGAAAACCCTCTGATGAGGTTAGCCTTAGGGTCAACGTAAGTCAGAAACGACTTGAAAGCACACAACAGCAACAAATGTATATATAGAACTACATCCCTCCTCTTTAAATCCTTCATTTTTGAGGCCTTTGAAGTCAGTTTTTTTTTTCAAAAGCTGGGGAGTTCTGGATTCCATTTGATCCAGATGTTCTTTCCCTAATGCCTTTTGGACATGCATATATAATAATACACTGTTTTTTATTGTAATCAGGAGTGGAATTTCAGGAACAGAGAGCTAAACACCTCAGAATTTACAAAGCCATTATTAAAAATTACAGTTCAAAGACAACTACTAAAATCATCTTAACTTTTCCCATCATATTAATGTTGCTGTTTTTATAAATGGGAAATTCTTTTTAAAATGACTGCATCTTAGGATGAATGGAAAGGGGTCATTCCACAAACACCAGGTTAACACCCACTTGCAAGATAGGAACTGTGGTCATCACTTTGATCAGCATGTACAATTCTAGAAAAGCCTTGAGGTCCTTTCACACTATGGAATTATAGCTCTGTGATTCCACTTTAACTGTCATGGCTGCATCCTATGAAGGCATTACCGCTCTCTGACTGAGGATTCACCCCAAACTATACTGTAAATTGCAGGATTATGAAGGGTGGAACTATGGCAGTTACAAGTGGAATCATAGCACTATAATTCTGTAGTGTGAAAGGCATCTTAGCTCACAGCTATTGTCACAAACATGAAATCAGAGAGAGGGAACTCCACCAGGTTAACTCCAACCCAGAACATCCTATAGCATCCAGTCAGATTGGTTGAGACATGTTTGGCCAAGCAATATCAGAGTGTAGTCAAGATGGGAAGACTTATTAATGAGGAAAAACACATAAGCTAGGAGAAGTTGGAGCAGTTTATTTCTGCCTGAGCCTACAGGAAAAGGGCAAGATTCCCCCCTCCCCTTCTCTCCCTGCTACTGAGTTGAATGCAAACTATTTTTGCCCTTTGAACTCAGTTTGCATCAATGGAAGCAAGCTGAAAACAAAGGGGGAAAGAGAGAGGCGGATAGGGCAGCTGAAAGCAGCTGAAAAAGGCCATTTCTGCACTACACTCTTCTAGAGCGATTATTCCACTTTCAACATCCTATGGAATCCTGGGGTTTGCAGTTTAGGGAGGTGCCAACCGTGTTACTACGGTTCAGGCCTACCCAGTGATAGCACTAGATATCTCTTTTTGATATCAAATTCATTCGGCCTTCCTCTGCCACCCCGCTTCACGTGTTTGCGAGGCCTCCGGCCAAGCACGTACACAGGTGCGGCCGGTAATTGTTGGACATTCCATTCTCCACCTAGGCAGGCAGAACAGAGCCACTCCATTCCTTCAGGGACCTCCCTGCAAACACCTCTTGCTTAAGCGTGACTCTAAACAAAGATGCCCGGCCTCAAGCCGATAGTCTTACAAAGCCAAACTAAGCACCTTGTATTTGCATACTGGCTATACTATTGTTACATCTGCGCTAAGCCCATCATGTTAAACTTGACCTTTTCCAAAGCTTTGTCCTGCTCCAAACTCGCATTGTTCTCACCGAGTATGGCATGGCCTGTAGGCATAATTCACCCTATAAAAACTCCCTGATTCCAAGAGCACCTCGGATCGCTCCAGATTTCTATACCGCCTTGCTGCCACTTTGTCTGGCGAGCTCCCCTCGGCCTCCATGCTGAGTTTCTTCCCTACTATCTTCCGGTTTCTTCAGGACTACGAGAAAAGGTGTTGTATCACCCATTTCCCTCGAAACTCCTTATTTCTAATTCTTACATTAGGTGCGTGATTGTTTTGTCTTTACTGTTTGTTTGTCTGTTAATAAAAACATCATTTTGCTATTTTAAAATTGTCTGACTACTTGACTGACCTGACCCTGTAGACATTGGGTTACAAGATCCCTGCTAAGTTACCCTGCCTCTCGCTAGCTTTAGTGAGTGCTCCAGCTAATTTCCCCAACTTTGTGTTTGTGCTTTGGTTATTTGGGCGCCCCTCCCGGGACCCCCAGAGAACAGGGTAACAACCGGCCCCTCCCTAAACTGCAAACCCCAGGATTCTATAGGATGTTGAAAGTGGAATAATCACGCTAGAAGAGTGTAGTGCGGAAATGGCCAATAAGAGACAGCAAAGGGTTAATTGGAACTCTCTCTGCCTACTGTGGTAATTGGTAGTTGGAGAATCACCAGTGTGTTTCCGTTGCTGTAATGTGACTATACCAAAACAACCACGTAAGATTAAGAGCATAAATGTAACTAAAACATCATGTTACATTCAGTTTTTGACAACTTCAGATTTTAAGACAGAGAAATATATTAATTTACTCTTTGTATCCTGCCTTCTTCCCAGCACCAGATCCAAGATGACTCACAACTAATTAAAACGAAGTACAGCTTAAAAAAATATTAGTACAACAGTTTAAAAATCAATTAAACAATTATATAAAAACCACAAAGTTGAAACAGTTTAAAACACATTTATAACAATAAAAAACAAGTAAGCAAGCAAGCAAACAAAAAACCCGCAGCACATCCCATTAAAAGCTACTTCTGCCACATGAATTAAGAGCCAAAGACCTGCCAAAGTAAAACTGTCTTTGCAGGCTGGCAGAAAGAGAGCAGAGAGGAGGTCAACTGAGCTTCCCATGCGAGGGAATTTCACAACCTGGGAACAGCCACCAAGAAGGCTCTCTCCCATGTCCTCACCAAACATGTCTGGAAGGCATTCTTGCAAGATCTTAAATCTTGGGAAGGCTATGTAGGGAGTTTTTTAGGTAGTCCGGATCCTACCCATATAGGGTCTTGGAGATCATAAAGACCACTTGAATTATGCCAAAGAACAGAACTAGTAACCAGTGAAGCTCTCTCAGCAAGGGAATTTATGTGTTCCCTGTAACCAGGCATGATCAGCAGTCTGGCCGTAATGTTTTGGACCTGCTGACATTTTCAGTTTCCAAAGGCGGACCCATGTAGAATTCATTACCATAATTGAACATGGAGGTAATTAAGGCAAGTATCACCACTGCCAGATCTGACATCTCAAGGAAAATATGTAAGGTATGTTGACAGAGGAATCAGAGGGGATCTTGGAAAAAGGGAGTTATTCACTTGGAATTTTGCACTTTGGGTTCTATTACTTCCAAGCTGTTGTGTTTAAGAATACAAATTAAAGCTGTTATCGTACACCACTTAAGTAAGATTCCACATCCATTACTCCTTACATTGGTCATATTTCCAGTAAGTGAAGATTGCTAAAAAAAAAACAACAACCTTTGTTGATTGTGAATGAGCTGCAAACTTGTCTATTTGACCCTCCTTGATTCCTCCTGCTACTCTTAATAGATACATAAATTGTGATATAGTGACATGTTGAACAGCAGGATTGTGTCACTGTTGTGCCACCTTATATTGCACCCTGAAGAAGAATCCATAGTTTTGTACCCATAGTATATGCATAGGTATATTTTTTGTGTGTGTGTGTCTCCTTTCCCCCCCTCTCATTTATTCTCAAAGAGCTTAGGAATCAGTCAAAAACCTGACAGTCAGAAAAGAAAAGTTTCTTTTTCATACTGCAGCTCCCAACATGGCCAGTTATCTGTACGTTGCAAAAAATGTAATGTTTCCAAACTCTGGAAAAGTCTTTATCATAAAAAGCACAGCCATTCAAAACAATTAAACAAGCTACTAATAAAGTTTCACAACTTTATGGGTCAATACTATGTGTGGGAGCAAGGTCCTCTGAACTCACTGGCAACCTTCAGCTTTTAAACAGAACTGCAAATAATCTTGCAATGAAGAGTTACCTTTAAAATTGTTTGCATGAACTAGTAACCCCAGGAATGAAAAGCATGGATTTCCACCGGAAGATGTATACGGCACCTCCTTATCTAATTTTTCCCATTCTCTGACTTCCTTCATGCTAATCTGTCACAAACAACTGAAAATCTGCTAGTAAAATCTAACAAGTAAAGGAAATGATAGCTAAGTTTCTAAGTAGCTAAGTCTGACCTCCAAAGTAGTTTCCATTATATTTGTGGGGGTTTTTTTGTTTTAAACTGTTGCATTTCCTGTTTTTCAAAAGTAACTGGAATAGTGACTGTAGTTTTAATTACATTTTTAAAAAAATATAATTCTACAAGTTTCTGGCCTATGGTAAGAAACACATTCATCTGCTGGTCACCTTGTTATTGCATTAATAACCACAACATGGGGATATACCTCATCCTCTATATTATGGGACCTTATCATGTAATTATAAAAGTAACTTTAACCATTTGTAGTTACACTGGATAAAGAAATTATGTCATTCCTTTACTATCATAATGTAGCTTAGTTATGCCTTAAGTCACTGGAAAAGAGGATTAATTAGAAATCACTAGTTGTTCTTCCAAGCATTCTTCTTCGTGGTCAGGCAAATAATGCCATCATTCCTGCTCTGAAAAACTTCTACCCACCTGTATTCATTACAACTCTGTAAACAAACCAGAAAGGTTTGCCTAGCATGTTATCCCAGTTCAGGGTCAGAAATATTCCCTTTACAACCAAGGTGGGCAAAGTATGGCAACCAGGACCCCTATGTAGCCCCAGAAAACTTGTCAGAATCAGTTAAAAAAATTAAAATGCTCTTTGCACTTTCCAGGGTGTGAAGGAACAAAGTTGGCATGTTTTGTGTGCTCCATCAGCTATTTTAAGTTTGGGGACCTTTTTCAAAACTGGAAGTGACTTCTGTAGCATGGGCAGCTGACGTACTGAGCCAGAAGAGATCCACCGGGCAGGGAGGCTGACCTCATCTCAGTCCGTGAGCCACCACTCCATTCTAGTACGTGCCACTCTCATGGGGCTCAGGAGATAATGGGCACTGAACCGCATTTCCCACCTGAAGCTTTTTCATTAGACTGCTTAACGGTAGGGCTCACTATGGCCCTGAGTGCACTATGCTGCAATCCCAGGATGGGATCAGGATCTAAATGCTCTCTACTGCACTGGTCAGCTGGTGGTGGATGGGCAGCATTACGCACATGGTCCTTCTTTCCACAGTATACCACCTCTTCCTGCACTGTACTCCAGGAGGAAGTGCTTGACAGTGCTTCTGCCCTTACCGCATGCCTGGCAGGAATGGGATTGTTGTGGGAAAGGGAGCCATTACTGTTTTTTTTCTGGTAATGGTATATGGTGCGACAGCAGTGGATGGAGACACCTCAGCAGTGGGATTGCAATGATATTGTACGATTGCACGTGTCCCAGACTGGCAGGAACATGTTGCTATGTCACAATGGCAACACCATGCGGTAAGGGCCTATGTCCTGTATACATGAAACACTGCAAGGAAAGTTCAAAACAAATGCTAGTGTCAGGTGTGAAAGCCTTGTAACTCTAAGCCAAGCCATGTAATTCTCCAAGAGACTGTTCTGAATTATGTCCAGTGTATTACATTGGCATATGCAATTATACAATCTTTTATCCAGTCTAAAACACCATGTTTACTGAAGCCAAATCAGATTAATGTTGCAGGACTTGGCGGCCTTTATCAAAAAGTTGCTTCCTAAATCAAATTATTTTCCATTGCAGCTTTTGTATTCCTTTGTTCCACTGAACATATAATATGGGTGTCTTGAATTTATCTAACATGATTTCATTCCTAAGAAATCATTCTTTTCTGCTGGTAATAAGTTTTTTTTTTTCATTTGTTCTTCTGCCAGTGTTGTTTTTAGACCAGAAGAAGTCAACTTCTGAGGATCTGGAGGCCATTTTTTCCCATTGGACCATGGTAGATTGCACACACCCTTCCAACCCTACTGTCCCCAATTCTCACGATCCTAAAATCGGGGCAGTCAAGAAAGCCAACATGATTCTTGGTTGCATGAATAGGAGCATGGTGTCCAGATTAAGGAAAGTAACAGTACCACTCTATTCTGCTTTGGTCAGACCTCATCTGGAATACTGTGTCTAATTCTGGGCACCTAATTTCAAGAAGGAACATGTCCAGAGGAGGGTGACCAAAATAGTTAAGGGTCTGGAAGCCAGGCCCTATGAGGAGCATCTCAGGGAGCTCGGTATGCTTAGTCTGCAGAAGAGAAGATTAAGAGGGAACATGATAGCCATGTTTAAATATTTGAAAGGATGTCATATCAAAGACAGAACGGGCTTGTTTTCCATGGCTCCAGAAACAAGGACAAGGAGCAATGGATTCAAACTACCAGAAAAGAGATTCCACCTGAACCTCAGGAAGAACTTCCTGATGGTCAGAGCTGTCTGGCAGTGGAATATGCTGCCTCAGAGT
The DNA here is from genome assembly GCA_948474755.1 of Ctenosaura bakeri. Taxonomy (NCBI): domain Eukaryota; kingdom Metazoa; phylum Chordata; class Lepidosauria; order Squamata; family Iguanidae; genus Ctenosaura; species Ctenosaura bakeri. The sequence goes on from CAOLHI010001255.1 coordinate 211,852, forward strand.
GTGGTGGAGTCTCTTTCTTTGGAGGTTTTTAAACAGAGGCTGGAGGGCCATCTGTTGGGAGTGCTTTGATGTGTGTTCCTACATTGCAGGGGGTTGGACTGGATGGCCTCTGTGGTTTCTTCTAACTGTATTATGTCACACCCAAAATATAGCAGAGATTGCTCCCACAGCTTTGGAAGCGTGCCCAGCAGCAGAGAATAACTTAGCAGCAATGCACTGTAGCCAGGAAGAACTCACCCACACCAATTGTTCTCTTCCATCAAGGAGCCAATTTATTCTTCAGTTACAATGTGTACATATTTACAAGAATCTCCAGAAGGCATTCCAGCATCCCTCTGCTTGCTCTTTCTGACAGAGCCTCTGGCAGACACATCAGACACCGCATGCAACTTGCTGGCTAGCTCTCAGCTACATTTATACTCACACTAGCTGATGCAATCCTGCCAGCCTTTGCATTCTCCCCACACCTGATGCAACCTTCTCCCCTGATTGCTCATCAGCATGACTCAGCATGACTCAGCATGACTCAGCTAAAGTCACATGGCTCTCCACAGGTGCACTTAACGACCCACATCACAAAGTATTTTCTACAGGTTTGGTCCAACCCTCTCTGACAATTCCCCTCCAAAATACTTTTGATGTGCAAACCCAGTACTTTATTCCAAACCAATATACCTTTCCAGCCCCAATTCTCACACCAACTGTTCGTACTTTGTGGCTGGTAGTGGTTTCGTGAGAATATCTGCTGTATTATTCTCAGACTCGCAGTACTGTAATCTAATTAGCCCCTCCTGCACTAATTGTCTTATGTTTTGATACCTCACTGCCAAGTACTTGCTTTTGTTCTTTAGATTCCTTAGGTGTATGTCTTGAAGGTATCACAAGATTCTTTATTTTTGCTTTAATAGTCTAACACAGTTATCGTTGCTGCTGCTGCTGCTGTTGTTGTTGTGTGCCTTCAAGTCATTTTCCAACTTATGGTACCCTAAGGCACCCCATCACAGGGTTCTCTGAGGCTGAGAGTGTATGACTCACCCCAGGTCACCAGGTTTCCATGGTGGGGTGGGGAATCGAACCCTGGTCTCCATAGTCATAGGCCCTTTCTGCAGGAAGTTTTCATTCCCCCATGGGGACGGGAGAATGATGAGACCGCAATGATGGTTGTCACAGTCCTTTCCTTCTCCTGTCCCCAGGAGGCACAGTCACAGAGTAAATAATTGATGGATTTCCCCCATCAATGACCTGCGATCAATTACCTGCATCAATGACCTGTGAACACATCACTATCGCAGATTTATCCAGTGCTTTCTGCCCAGTGGTGGAGGTTGGAGTGTGTGGAGGGGGGGCGGGAGGTAGAAGGGCTATGGCACAGAGAATGTGGCCACTGTGCATGGATGCATGGCCGCGGTGCATGGGGGAGTGGCCATGGCATGTGGGGGTGTGGCTAGGGCATGCAGGGGCATAGCTATGAGCCCAAGCCCCCCAAAACATTGCTGCCTGGGGTGAACTGCCACCATCGCCCCCCATCCCTATGCAACTGTTCCTGCCCCAGTACAGCCTGGGAAAGTACCCAACTGCATTGTGGAAGGAAGAAGTGTCTAGATCGAGGGAGGTACTGGTACCACTCTACTCTGCTTTGGTTAGACCTCATCTTGAATACTGTGTCCAGTTCTGGGCACCCCAATTCAAGAAGGACATGGTCAAGCTGAAGCAAGTCCAGAGGAGGGCGAACAAAATGGTGAGAGGCCTGGAAGCCATGCCCTATGAGGATAGACTTAGAGAACTGAGTATGTTTAGTCTGCAGAAGAGAAGGTTAAGAGGGGACATGATAGCCATGTTTAAATATTTGAAGGGATGCCATGTAGAGGAAGGAGAGGACTTGTTTTCTGCAGCTCCAGAGACCAGGAGACCAGGACAAGGAGCAATGGATTCAAACTGCAGGAAAGGAGATTCCACCTGAACCTCAGGAAGAACTTCCTGACAGTCAGGGCTGTCCGGCAGTGGAATATGCTGCCTTGGAGTGTAGTGGAGTCTCCTTCCTTGGAGGTTTTAAGCAGAGGCTAGATGGCCATCTGTCGGGAGTGTTTTGAGGGTGTTCCTGCATGGCAGGAGGTTGGACTGGATGGCCCATGTGGTCTCTTCCAACTCTACATTTCTGTGATTCTATGAAGTGGGGTCATCACACTTCCTTGATCACTGAGGCAGCTGGTGTGGAGGGGAGCACTCCTGTCACACTCCCCTCCCATCAGAGCTGCTGCTGGGATCCCCACAGAAGGCTATCAGAAGAAGGTAGGATGTGGAAAGGGCCTAAGTCCAATGTTCAAACCATTATGTCATGCTGCTCCTTCTAACACAGCTACCCCCTGTGGAACTGGAGGTTAAACACCCCTTTAGTTTTTATTATCTCGGAGGGTCTATTTTTGGAGAATGTAGAATCAAAATGTTTGGCTTAGAGTCTTGAACCCAAATTTATCCCCCTGCCAACCTTGAAGTGTGCTGGATGTCCTCTCTCACTCATAAGTTAGTGTGATCAAACCAAATCATGTTCTAGTGCTTTATTTATGCTATAAATCAACTACAAAACTGGCTAGAGGAGACACTTAAAAAAAAAGCAAAGATCCATGCTCTCCCCTATGTATGATGATTAGAGAATTTTATTGACGTTCACTAGGACAGTATCATATATCTGAAGGCTCTGATACATTGCCAATGAAAGTGATTCATACACAACATTAGAGCAAGGGTACTGTAACTCCTTACTCAGTGCTGAGTTTGAATGTCCTTCAGTGACTTAATAGAGTCTTGACAGAACTCTTTCATATATACATTAGTGAGAGGGCTGTTTGTACCAGTAGGAATGTGGGTCCCCCCCCCCGTTTGTTTTACACAATGCATGGATTGTACTCGACACCCTAGCATCATATTGAGTTAAAAAGTTCTGTAATATTGAGACAGTCAATGTTACTGTTCAGAGCAGCTGCTGTTTAAAATGCCAGGCTTCTTGTCGTTTTAATTGCATATATTTTTAGCTCAGCAGTGAGCATGTTGTTCAATATTAGTATCAGTAATGTAATTTTTAAGAAATGCATTGCTTTGACATTGGGAGAAACTGAATGCACACTTCATAACAGGAAGAGGCTGCTTTTTTTGGCCTAAAAGGCCTGAATTGATGGCAAGTAAGAAGGATAGCAGAGCTGCATGACAGAGGTGGGAGGGGCCACAGTTGAAAATGGGTGCCCCCCCCAATGATTGGTGTATAGTCTCCATTCACTTTTCTCCATTGAACTCTTTTTATTGAGAATTATTAAAAAATGCAAAAGAGAAAAGAAAAAAATTAAATAGTAACATCAAGTTCAATTTGTGTATCTTAACATTGCATATATATACACAATCTCTTCTTCCCATGTCCAGATCACTTGCAAATCAGGCAAAGATCTCCCTCTTCTCTAAATGGTGGAATTTCTATATGGAAGAAGGGAATATTTCTTTATATCGTGACTAAATTTCTTAATTTCTGTGCTGTAAGAAGAGGCACTCACCTTCCCATCTCTCCAGACAGACTACTCTCCCTGCTGCCTCAAGGAGCTCTAGTCTAACAACACGTGCAAGGCTACTGACTGAACACCCCGGGACTAATTCTCTGTGATCAGTTGGTTAGCCATTTTTCAAGCAAATGTCAGCTTTGGTGAGCGAAGGCAGGTTTTACTTTCACACGTCAGACTCATCCCAGTGCTCCTAATTCATATTGGTGAATTGCTATCACAAAGGTCGGACTTACTCCAGCTCAACTCAGAACTGCAGAAGTCAGAATTCTTTACTGCTGTACAATGACCAAAATCCCTTTCACAATATGATGCATATTTAATTACTGGCTTAGATTAAACTTTGTACCAGTTGGGCTTGCACCCTTGGTTTTGGAAGACCAATTTCACTCTAAATGGAAACAAGCGGTTGCTACCAAATTGTCAATACTGGGTCTGTCCCCTGATAGCTTATTTAGGATGGGCTATGACCAAGCTAAATCAGTCATTAAACAACGTATCTTTGATATTGAACACCAAACAGATTTGGCCTGTTCTCCATCCTTTATTGCTAGTGAGCAGGACAAGTATCAGATGCTGCCACAGGCCTATTTAAAAATTTTAGAACTGCCCAAACATTGTTTGGCTTTTACTCTAGCGCGTTGCCGTAGTCTTCCATCCACTGTCCTCGAGGGACAATATGAAAAAATTCCCTATTTGGAAAGATACTGTCCATGTGATTCCGGTCAGATTGAAATGGTTGAACACGTGCTTTTTCAATGTATGTTCTATAGAGATTTAAGAGCTGATATCATCTCCCCAATTCTTCAGGAACACTCAGGTGGTTCTGAATCATTTTATACCTTCCTATTGTTATCAGACACGAACTCTGATATAACATATAAGGTTGCTAAATTCTGTGCTGCAGCTATGAGAGTAAGACAAAAGATGTTGGCTAGTGAGTAGATGCATATTGTATATCTTGTAATCCTTGTGAGACTGTTATCCCTCAGTAGTACTGCATTCTTGACCAAGTTTATTACACTGTTTTTATGTATTATTTATTCAAGTTTTATGTTTACTTGTATCAGTACTTAGGTCCTTGGTCCTTGGTACTGTTTGATGTAATCTTTTTACTGGTCTATGACTGTAATAACAATATCTATTATTATCTATCTATCTATCTATCTATCTATCTATCTATCTATCTATCTATCTATCTATCATGTGATGCAGTGTTCCCAACTCAGCCATTTCTCTGTCTTTGGGGAGTAGGGGAGTTAGCAGAGATGCGTCCAGCTGTTTTCCTGTAGCAACATCCATCTGCAGAGAATTTTTGAGGCCCCTGGATGTTCCTGTGGATGCTTGTTGCAGCGTGTCCAGCTACAGGAAAATGGCTGGATACATCTTTGATGATCCCCTTATGCCAGTGAGAGAGAAGTGGCTGGTTTGGGGGAGTTGTGTTGCTTAAAAGGTAGAGTTAAAGATTTAAATATCAGAAGATGCACCTACAGAGACGGAGTTACAAGCCAGACATAAAATTCCTGATGCTGGATTCCAGCCAGTCTTCCGTCCTATGTGATATTTGCTTCATTACTACTACAGGCTATTTGATGCTGTGGATTTCTGACCCACAGTTATTGTGTGCCATCTAGTGTTATATAGGGGAAAGACAGGTTGCCAAAATTATGATCTTAATCCAATACATAATGTGGCTCACCTTCAAAGTGGTTTGCTAAAACTACCTGAAACATTTATTAGGACCAATAAAAGGTGTTAACTTGCTTAGCGTCTTTTTATTATAGTCTTAATAAATGTATTCCTCTTTTGTTACTTTGGATTTTCCTACCCTAATGGATTAATCAGTTTTCTTTCATTTTTGTCTAAAATTAATTGGTTGCTTAGTCACAACACACACTTTTAAAACTACCATGCCAAGAACGAATGTCAGACAATCACAAAGAAAAAATGGCCCAAACTCATAGAATTCCTTCATGCATGAGGTTAAAAAAAAAAGAAGTTGAATGGTTTTTTCTTGAGAGAGCCACATAGTATGAACACTAACATGAGAAAAGTCATGTGCTTGGTAGAAGACAATCACTTCACTACAGATAGTGACAGCCAATGTGGTACAGAGCATGGTGAAGTTACTTTCTATATTACAACTCTGAGTACATTTCTGAGTGCTACATTCTTAAGTTCTGGTGTGGGAGTTATTACTGGATTAAAACAGAGTTTTGGAAGTACTATGTTAGTGAAATTAATCAGTCTCACAGCTATTTAATTTTTGCAGTAATAAACTTGAGTGGACATTTTCTTCCTATTGCAGTTAGCGCTGTAATTTACTACTTCTCAGTGTGAAGGACATGCTTTTCTACCTATTACTCATTGCTAAGTGTGTTCTGACATTGGCTAAAACTAATATTTATTAGTTTGAACAAAGAGAGGAATGATAAAGTGACACATGTGATTTTTTTTTTTTTTTTGAGGTGCTGAGCAATTTGGAGCCACCAACAAGGAGGGAGTGAGAAAGGGATTCAAGTGTGCTGAAAGTTTAAGAAAATAACTTCTAAAAAAATCATGCTCAGAAAGAAAGAGTTGGTTTGAGTGTTGAAGTACATGAGTATGGAGCAGGAGAGGGCTGCTTTGCACTGGCTGGGTTTGCATGAGCAATGAGAGCATTTAGAGAGATCAGAAGTCTCAGGCATGAAATGTAAAGCAATGGTGTAGGGGAAAGAGAGAGGGAAGAGGGATTGGGCAAGTGGTTGCTTCTGTGCACCTGCCCAAAAAATCTGTGTGCAATGCATGTGATGCCCATGTGGTCTGCTATGCTGTGCCTGTGTGCGCACACACATGTGTGTCTGCATATTTCAAGCTTGGTAGTCCGCACAGAGTTATGACAATCATGGATTGTTTGATATAATTCTTGTGAAATTTAAAAAATGTAAAACAACAGCACAGGTGAGTACTTACACTTCAACATTTACCACTACAAGCACTGGTTCCCACACTTAATCATGGACCTGATACATTTGTCAGTCACTTATTTCTCAGTCTAATCGACATCGCAGAGTTAATGTGACAATACAGTGGGGATTGTGCATGGATACCACATTAAGTTCCTTTGAGTTAAAATGGCATATAAACTAACAATTTAATAAATGCATAAATAATAGTGGTGCAGCCACCAGTTGAAACAGCACTGATATACATAAATGGGCAGTATGTATTCATGGGATAAGGTGCTCTCTGTGTTATATTGAATCTGCTTTATGGTTTTAAAGGTCGAAACTATCAGTTTGAAAAACAAAGCTTTTGATATATAAACTCTGCTACTAGTTTCTGAGAGAAGTTGTACTGTCACATTCTGGATTAGTTTTCAAGAGCAGCCCAACAATCCATGCATTATCATAGGCCATTTGCGCCCTACACTGTTATAGTGCTATTATTCTACTTTCAACATCCTGTGGAATTCTGGGATTTGTAATTTACTGTGGCCAAAAAGCTCTCTGGTTGAGAATTCTAAATGCCTCAGTAAAACCCCCGAATTCTACAGGATGTTGTAAGTGGAATAATAGCACTTTAACAGTGTAGTGCAGAAATGGCCATAGTCAAACTGAGAGGTTACTAGAGCTTTTGGAACATAATGACAGAATCTTTAATAAATTATAATTGTTAGAAAATAGCTGGACTTTAACAAAGCGTTCCTTTCAGCTCTCTCGATTTTGGAGGGACTGTATTGCTTAACCCCCTCTTGTCCCACTTTTTAAAATGCTTTTAAAATGCCCCAATTTCTCTTTCCTCTTCTTGCTTTCCTTTTCTTCTGCTAACTTCAGTTGGCACAATCTTTGTTCAAAGTGCAAAAGTAGTTTGCACTCAATCAAATCAGTATGGGGAAAGGAGAAGAGGGGATGGAATCTTTTTGTTCCCAGTGGGCTCAGGCAAAATCAAAGTGCTGCAGCCTGTTATAGCCTGGGTATGCTTCATGACTAACTTTTGCCATAGTGGCCACACTCTGATATTGTGTGGCCATACGTGTCCCAGTTTTGATCTGGGAAATGTTGGAGGGTTTGAAACGACATTATGTTAACAGGCATAAAGCTCCCATTTGGTTCAGTCAGGGTCAGAGAATACTTAATAGATACTACTTTTTAAAAAATGGCTATGCTGGCAGAAAATGAGGCAACTTCTAGTCCAACACATGTGGAGGAGATTAGATTGGGGAAGTGACCAACTACTTATTACTACAGAATCTGATGAGTGTTATTCCAGTGGGGGAAAGATAAATGCAAATATCATAAAAACAAATGACTTTCTGATCAGGAATGTCTGGAATATTTGTTATTACGTGCCTTCAAGTCAAGTCTGACTTATAGTGAGCCAATCACAGTGTTTTCTTGGCAAGAATAATTGAGAGGAGGTTTGCTATAGCCTCCTTATTAGGCTGAGAGAGTGTGGCTTGCCCAGTACCGAGGGTTTCTAAGCCTGAGTATGGATTCCAACTTCGATCTCCCAGGGACTTAGTCCACTACTAACCAACACGCAACACTGGCTCTCTATACAAATCGTGTCTCTCAGAGATTCCATTTTTTCTCATATTTGGCCACTATGGGGCCCCCTCCACTTGCAAATTAAGTATCGATGTTACATTGCCTTCCTGTTATGTAGAAAATATGTCCACATTGGTCCAAAAAAAGGTTCACTAGTCCAAAGGGAAGAAGTGGGGGGGCCCTAACTGTTGAGAGTGCAGTACTAGATACGTTAAAAGGCCATTTATAGAAACTGTAGGAATGCCACTCATTAAATATATATTTCTACAAAATATGCTTGAAACATATGAAAATAATCATGTGTAATCAGATAAATCACACCATAAGAATTTCAAAATTAACATTTGGTTATCATTGAGTAAAAAGAGATCCCAAACAATTGCATATATATCAAACTTGCTCTTGACTTTGTAAGAGCCATTTCAACCATTTCAGAGTTATGCATTAATCATGAGTGATAGATGTGTGAACTCTCCTGGAAACAATTTGAGGGTTCATACATGGAGCAAACAGGACACAGTCCTAACTGATATATAATTGCTTTCCAGGTGTAACAATTTCCTCCAAAATTCCAAAGCAAATCATTCTTTCTCCAGCATTAAAAATAATGGCTTCATCTCTTTTCTGCAGCTCTAAAGGAATCTGAATTTTCTTTAGAGCTGGGAAGACAGATTCACAGTGATTGCCATAAAGGAATAATACTTTAACTATTCCTTTTTGTGAACATGTAATGGTCATGTTCACACTATCCTCTTTCTTCAGTGTTCTCAAGGTTATCAGTGTTGTGAGTACACATAGTATGATGTACAATCTGTGGAATGTTCATATGTGTAGGTGAAAGAGGTAAATTCCATAGATTTTAATTCATTTTATAACCTCCTAAGTACATGTAAAACTATAGGCATCTTGTGTCTCTGCCACAAAATCCCTGCATGTTGCTGACAATACTGGGCTGTCTTCACCTGGCATGCTAGCAAGATGTATTGTGATTTGAATCAAAGTAGGCAAGACATGACACTATACTCTCCAGCATGTCATAGATAAAAATTAGGATCCATGGGACCAAACAACATCAGAGTGTGGTTAAGAGGGCAAGAGTTATTAACGAGAAAGATCACACAAGCTAGGAGAGGCTGCAGCACTTTGCTTTTGCCTGTGTCTACTTGGAAGGGCTATTCTGCCTCCTTCACTCCCAGTGGTGGAGTTTGGAGTGTGTGGAGGGGGACAGGAGGGAATGGGGCTATGGAGTGAGGGTCATGGCCACAGTGCATGGGGGAATGGCTGCAATGCATGGCCAGGGCATGTGGAGTGTGTGGCCTGGGCATATGGGGGTGTGGCTATGGGTTGGGACACCCCAGAAACATTGCTGCCCACAGTGAACCATCCCTGCCCCCGTCCCTATGCGACTGTTTTCTCCTCTATCCTCTGCTGGGTCAAGGGACTGCACATTATTTTTTGCATTTTTAACTCTGTTTGCAGCAACTGAAGTAGGCTGAGGACAAAGAGAGAAAGAGAAAGGAGGAATGAGAAACTGGGATATTTTACAAGTAGCTAGAAGTGCGACAATGGAGGATTAATCAGGGTTGTCCCTGCAAATCAGAATGACTGGAAGGTATGAGTGTGGCCTGAAGGTAGAATGTGATTCCTGGACCCCACTTTTGCAGGTCCTTGAAGTCCCCCATCCTCAATGCTTCTATTTTTTTTTAAAGTTTTTGCCTAATTTGAGGGCAATTGTTGCCAGACAACTGCACAGGGAGTCCCTCAAATGTTTGAAAACACGTAAAAATGTCACCCAACCCATGCTCACCAAAACCTCCGAATGCCTTACTGTCTCCAAATATTTTGCAGTTCCCATTTTTAGATGGATTACAGAGGAAATTGAACTATTTGGGTTTGATGGTGGTGGTGTATGTATGTGTGTGCGTCCTTGAAGGAGGGAAAATCTGAAGAAGTGGGCTCATAGCCATGGAACCCCATGCTAAATCTTGCCCCTTCCCTTTTTTTATTTCTTGTTCCCACATATACTCCACTAAGGTGCAATGTCAAACGTATCATAAAGTATGAGTGAAGAAAGACAAGCCCATTCTCCATGTAGCGCCCTGCATTCCAGGTTTTATCTAACCAGCCTGAAAGTGAGCCAGTTTGAGCAGAAAAGTTGTTGGACAATAAGAGTGCTTGGATTAAAGCTGGCTGGGTCAGTTTTTTCACCCACACAAATCCCTTTAAGTTTGAAAGAAATATACAATACATCCATACACTTATTCAGTTGGCAGTTTACAGAAATACATGTTGCACTTCACTATATATTGGTTGGGGTCCTGTTAGTGTCTTATATGTATGTAAATTCCCCTATGACTGGACATTTTTCTCTAGTGAATGTTTGCATTCAGTTCAGTTTTGTGGAATTAGAATTGTGCATGTGGAGCAGTTGTGCCTGCACACTCGGTTCCATGTGTGTGTTGATTTGCACATGTTTAAAAGAGCCAGCACCAGGGTTGCATAAGAGAATAAATGCGTAACTCTGTTTATGGAGATTAATGTAACATGGCCCCAATGTATGACTTCAGCCTTTGTCTTACATATTCCAAAAGATTTCTAGAAACCCAGATATGTTCTGGGTGTGGTTGTTGTACCAATACAAGTAATGTGCTTCTATCCTATTGTATACTTTCATACCTTGATACTTGAAATCAACAATGAAAAACAGAGCAAAAACCTAGAATCAGTAGGAAAAAAATGAGATACATTCAATTCACTTGAGCGTATTTCAAAATATCAAAGGCATTGACATTAAAAAGCGGCAACTATTCCATACTATGGTTTAAAGGGCTAACTGGGGATTTTCAGTTTATGGTAAGACTGAAACTCAAAGATGTGTGCAGTGAACCTTGATTAGGACAGTATTCCAGCAGTAGCAATTAGTGACCCACTATGATAGGAATATACAGTATGTTATTTTCTCCATAAGCACACACATTTTCAGGTTAAAGTTAGATCTTACCCCTCACACACATATGAGTAAGTAACCAAGACTACTGGGATCATATTAAATTTTCCTCCTTTAGAGCAGTGCTACCCAAATGGTGGTCCTTGGACCAATCCTTTCTGCCCCTGAGCCGTTGGCCACTGGTCCCTGGTGAGCTTCTAGCAGAGAAAGAAATAATTGTAGCTAATGGGCACACATATGGTAACAGACCTTGTTACATTGAGTGGGAAAAGTAATTGCCAATTCTACATACTATATAGCTTGGGAAGCTCTGCTTTAAATCTGATGACATTCCCTTGTGGTTGGTTGCTGATGTTTTCTATGAGAGATTCTTGCTAAGTGTTTGAGAAACCAAGTATTTCCTGAATACTTTTGAGTGCCCTATATGTGTGTGGCAAAGAGTAAAGCTCTGCCAGTGAGAACTTCATTCTACCTCCATCTCCTTCCAGGGCTCTCCTAACGTGGCTGTTTAGTGGCTAGGGGAGGATGGGAAGCAGTGGCCCAGCAGCATCTGGCTGTGATAGTACATCCAAACTCATGATGAAGCAGCCACTCTCTAGGACCTCCTATTGGTCTCCAGAGGTCCCAGAGGATGATGTTGTCTTCATGCGTCCAGCTATACAAACATAGATAAAAGTTGCTGGGCTACCCTTTTTCCTTCCTCATGTCAGGAGAAAGGTAGGTTCTGCAGGAAGACAGGTTGTTGTACAAAAAAAGGTAGTAAATGCCTCTTTCTGCAATGATCACTAAAGGACACGTTGCTACTGTGTACCTTCAAGTTGTTTCTGACTTATGGCAACCCTAAAGCAAACCTGTCACGAGGTCTTCTGGGGGCTGAGTGTGTGTGACACACCAAAGATCAGCCAGTGGGTTTCCATGACTGAGTGGGGAATCAAACCCAGGGTCTGCAGTCCAATGATTAAACCACTACACCATGCTACATATACAAGTGCAATTTGATATTATGCCTCTACATGTCACAACAGGATTCTGGTCAATGTTACTGCCTTTGAGTTCTTCCAGTCTAAAGAGTGTATTACCACACCATACACCCTCACTCTGCAGCATGTGCTGTTTTCATAATTGGACATATTTATGCTGGAACACATGTCCGAAAGCATGCTGGCTGTAAGCATATGCCAGGTCAAAATGACCTCAACATGATCAAGTCATAAATTCAGAGAGGATTAGATAGGAAAGCCTGATGCTGATGGGCTAGTGATAATCCTTTCAAAAACTGCAAGCTGCAAGCTCTCCCAAAAACAATAGAATGTGAAACTGTCCAAGTGAAGCAATCAGGGACCCTACTGTGAGCATATCCTATAGAGACTTTCCCTATTCACCCCCAGGCTTGACCAGTTATTAAGAGATTGTCTTGACCCCCATCAATGTTTTGTCACTTAGAGTTAAGACAGTCAGACCATTCCTTTGTCAACCCCATGAGAAAGCCATTACCACTTTGTCCACACACCTCCTTCAGGGCAGGAAATGGGATATTAAAACCTTAGCTCCAGCCCCAGTAAATTGTAGTATGTTTGGTGTATTACACTGCATGTAGTACCCCAGATTCTCATTCCTTTATGCTACCCTGAGATGCACTGTCTGAGCCACTCTACTTTGACCTTCTGCTTCAAGGCTGGTAACTATCACCTTTTCCACCCAACCTCTCTCTGTCCAAACTTTCACATCTCACTTTCTGATAACCTTGTATGGTTCTTAAGAGACTTGCTGTGTGTTTGTTAATTCCAAATGAAACACTCTATTTAACTTTTAATTGCAGTCCTCTCTATAGTTAGTACTGGTATATGCATGTGAAAAGATCCTACTGTTACCCTCCTCTCACAGGCCTCCTTTGAGCTATAATTCCCCAAATTCTAAGGAGAAGCTGGCATTGTGGGTGGACTTAGTCCTCTACCTCTTAGGGTAACAAATGCTACCAATCAAAATAAATCATACACCTATTCCTTCTTTTCTTCCTTAATGGATTTTCTGTGGCAAGAATAAAAATGGGTAAAAAATAGGTGGGTTACAAATGGAAGATACCATTGTTTTACCTCTCCCCTGTAAAATTTTGTAAATGAGGCAAGTGATTGCACAGTAAAAACTACGCCTGGAATACCTTTTAAGGGCCAAGAAGACATTTTCAATTAAGTGTCCAATTAAAATTCTTCTTTGCTTTTCCATGTTAGGAGAACGACTAAGCAAAGTGAACCTCCAGGCTTGTACAATGTGGTAGATGAATTAAGAACTTCATATATCTGCCAAATGAAAGTGCTTATAAGTTTTAATAATGATTGAACAATAATCCAAAGAAATAACATATGATCTGCTATAGATTTTACCATAATTGCATGTGTAATTCAGAGCAGATGACATGAAAGATTTGCTTGCTTTTTGCATGTGTGACATATGAAAAATATTTTATGGGGATTTTGGCTGTTACTGAAGTTAGTACTCCATTGTCCAGTTTGCATTCTTTCCAACTGTGCAATGTCAATTTATTTGATTATTTGCCTATTAAAGAGAGAAATTATCATCATGTCCATATAAAACATGAGCATAAGCTATGAAAAGCATTTTCAGTGCGTGCATCTTTTTCCGCTACAAATGCATTTGTGGATGTGTTATATAGTGTGTATATGAAGTTAAATTCTGGGGTTTGCCATATTGATTTTTTGCCACAATTGTCTGTGCTGATGGTAATTGGCAAACCCACATTCACCCACCCCAAACCACATCCCATCCCATCCCATCCACCAGATGTTGATGTAAGGAGTTGCTTTGATGAAAACTATAAAGAGGCCTAGATGCACAAATAGAATTGTCACCAGTGTGTTTTCATCCCTTTCTATTTTTTTTTTTTTATTAGTTATCTTAGCCATTTATACCTTCCCTTTCTCCTGCCAAGGGACCCAAGGTGGCTTAGACTTAGAACATTTAGAAGAAACATTTAGCTGGAAATACACTATTACAAAAGGTAAAAGTTAATTAAGCATAAGTTTTGTTAAAAGTACATAGTTTCAAACATTTTAAAATACATTTAAAACATAATTAGAAACATGCAGAATAAAAACAGAGCACATGACTTTGAATACTGTTCTGAGATATGATTAAAACGTGTCAAAGGCTAGCCTAATTAAAATGATTTTAAGTTGCTGGCAAAAGGAGAGTAGCGAGAGGGTTCTACAGTTTGGGAGCAGCTACTGATAAGATCTCTTGTATCCTCACCAGCTGTACCTGTGCAGGTGGTGGGACTGAACCTATGTTCGCACTAGCCTGTTATAGCACTATGATTCCACTTTCAACATGCTACAGAATCCTGGGGCTTGCAGTTTCAGGAGGGGCCAGTGGGCCCCTCCCGAAACTGCAAACTCCAGGATTCCATAGCATATTGAAAGTGGAATCATAGTGCTATAACAGGCTAGTGCGGAAATGGCCTGAGAGAAAGCTCTGCTCCAAGAAACTTAACAACTTTTGGTCAGCTTATATGGCAGATACAGCCTTGAGATAGTCTGGACCCAAGATGCAGGGGCTTTAAAGGTCATAAGTAGCACTTGAATTCTGCCCCCCCCCAAAAAAAAGGATTGGTAGGCAGGGAAGCTTTTCAGTAGGGGATCCTACTTACAACTTACACTGAGGTTGTTGATGAAATGATGCCCACTTGCATATTAACTAAAAGGACAGAACATTGTAACTAATACAGTTTGCATGTACTAGTTTAGAGAGTCCAAAAAGAATTGCTGAGGCCAATAGGCTAGCCTCTAAGGAAGTTTCAAGTGTCTGCAAAAAGCCAATAGGGAGTACAACAAACGAGCATATCTTAGAAGGTAATCTCTTCCCGCATATCAGATGTGACAACAGAGAAGGCTCTGCTGCTTGTAGAACTGGGATGGGCAAAGTACAACTCTCAAGACTGATTCTGAGGTTCTGAGGACAGCAGCCCTTCCATAGCACTGTTTGTTTGTTTGTTTTTAATTAAAACAGAAGTTCTGGTTAACTTCCTAGCTGGGGGAGAAAAAGTATCTCCATGACCTTAAACAGCCCAGGGAACCTTAAAAACATAGCAGAATGGTCTGCAGGAGGAAGTTAGCTTTTTTTTTTAATCTAAAAACAGTTCTGGGCATGAGATGGGAGGTGATGTAAATCTCCAGGCAGTGGCAGAGCTTGAAGTGTGTGGAGGGGGGCAGGAGGGGATGTGGCTGCAGCACAAGGAGCATGGCCACTGTACACAGGGGTGTGGCTGCAGTGTATGGGGGTGTGGCCAGGGCACGCAGGGGCGTGGCTACGGGCGAAGATGCCCCCCCAAACATTGCCACTCAGGGCAAATCGCCCCCACCCTACCCCCACGTTCCTATGCGACTGTCTCCAGGGTGTCATGGGAGGACAAGACACCTTCCCCAGCTCCTGACACTTGTCCACCTTTGTTGTGGACGTTAATCTGAACTTTATATAAAGTAGAACCTGGAGCAGGACCTTCTCAGAAAACCTGAAATAAGAAGAATGTGGGTAGGGAACTCATATCAGAGGAAGACGACAACCAGGAACCGTACTATTTAGTATTCTAAAGGCTGAAATCACAGTTTGAATTGGATACATTGAGATAAGCAAGTTATGAGAAAGCTAGCTTGTACCAGTCAATGGGTAGGCTACCACCTTCTGTACTGGCAGAAACTTCCAAATTATTTTCAAAAGTAGGTCAAGATAGAGAGCCTTACTGTGCGCATGCTGGAAGCCATCAAGACTTGAATGAGCAACATCTTAATACCAAAGGGTAGCTTATGTTCACTCTTGCGCCTTTTATTTATGTTTGCCTTGGTCCAGACCACCACACAGGGTGGCAGAATTTCATGCTTCATCTCGCAGCTGCTTCTGCCCTGATATTTGCCTTTCTGTCGCCCCACCACCACCCAAAGGAAGGTGAAAAAGGTATCATCAATATCACTATAAGGTTTTCCACTTTAAACTTACCCTGTGCAGAAAGAAGGCAGCTACTGAGAGGAAACAACTTGGTTAGAAGAAAACTCAAACTGGGTTGGGAGACCTGAGGTCTTGAGGCTTCCCTAGGGCCCCAAATCCAATCTTCTGGGCTTTCTCAAATGTCCATACACCCTTCCCTATAATTCCATTCTCTGGTGTTTCCTCAACTTTGGTACGTACTTCTCTACCCATTCTGAAAATCAGAACTGCCTCTCAGAAATTTAGTTACTGACAATAAGTGCAAACTAATATATGTTGGTAAATTTTTCTTTTTGCTCCCACCTTTTGTGCCCTGGCCACCACTGGAATTCTTCCCCCAAGAACTTGCCTAAAATTGAATTCAGTCCTTGGGCTGAAAGATGTTTATCACTCTTGATTTAAAAATCCTCCCCAATGTGGTTCTCATCTAGATTGGTAGGGGCACGAATGAACCCTTGGACATAGGTAAAAACAAGAGGGAAAGTTGCCCACTGCTGGATAAACCTAACTTGTGCTTTAGCCTTTACAATGGAAACATGCATTGCTTGGGATTTTGGAGAGAACACTTATTAGTGTACACAGTCTTAGTGTACACACAACACTTATTAGTGTACACAGTCTTAGTGTACACACAAGCTAGTCTGACTAAAGGCAGCTTTTCATATTCAAAGAGATAAAGTGAATCTTCAGGTTGGTGACCCTGCTGATCCCTCCGGGTTCAAATTATTCAATTTAGGATATCTACTTGAATGGTAGACCTCCAGTGACTACCGGTTGCTGTAGGTTATATTTCAGAGAAAGGAATTGGCAAAACCACCTCTGAGTATTTACTGAAAGGTAGAATCACAGAGCTGGAGGAGACCACAAGGGCCATTGAGTCCACCTCGTGCCTTGCAGGAATACGCCATCAAAGCGTTCCTGACAGATGGCCATCCAGTGTTTGTTTAAAAACCTGCAAAGAAGGAGACTCCACCACACTCTGAGGCAGTGTATTCCACTATCAAACTGCCCTTCTCATGAGGAAGTCTTCCTAATGTTTAGATGGAATCTTTTTTGCTGAAGTTGGAAGCCATTGTTCCATTTCCTAATCTCTGGAACAGCAGAAAACAGACTTGCTCCAGCCTTCATATTGACATCCCTTCAAATATTTAAACACAGTTATCCTGTCGTCTCTTATCCTTCCTTTTCCAGGCTAAACATACCTGGCTCCCTAAGCTGGTCCTCATAGGGCATGGTTTCCATGCCTTTTACTATTTTGGTTATCCTCTGGACACATTCCAACTTGTCAATATCCTTCCTTGCCTAAGAAAACCCTATGAAATTCATGGGGTTGCCATAAGTTGACAGGCAATATGAAGGCACATCCACACACATGCTCAAGCTAAAATTCAGTGGAGGTAGCTAGTTCAGTGTGGTGGATGCCTCTTGGCACCCCACAATTTTGTCTCTTTCCTTTCTTCCCATGGAGATTTAATTGCGTGTGAAGATTTTAGCAGGGGAAGGTAGCATATGCTAAACTAGGTCAACAGGAAGATTAATGGTGCTGTTTTGTATAGCTTACAGGGAAAGAAAACCATAATACTTAAGGCATCAATTCTGCTTTTCCTTGTTATTGTGCTTGAGGTGTGAGTATCTCTTGCCTTTGTTTTATTCAAGACAATTATGAAATATCTATTAATGGAAACAAAATGAAAAGCAAACATTACAAATATATTTAGCTTTTTAAACAGAAGAACTCATACAGGAAACATGAACATTTTCAAATGTTTATAAATGGCTTAAGACTCCCAAGCACTTGTGTTTAATAAGTGGAATTCTGAGAGGTAGGTTTGTTAGCGTAATACAGTCACACACACCTTCTGGGTTCTTACAAATAAATTAATTAGGGACCAAGGTTTTTCCAAACTATTTCAGCTTCAATTGAAATCAGGTTTGCATACCTAAGTTGCTTATTAAGCCGTATTTGAAAGTCTCAGCCTTAAAGCACTGTTCTGCAAAGATGAAGAGAAAGAGATGAGGAATATGGATGTGGTTTCTCTCCCTCCTTTGCTTTTTCTGTCCTTCTGGGCTTCATTTTCTTTCTTTTGCGAGGAAAGTAGCACTGTGTCTTTGCACAGACATGCTTAGGGTGGTGCCAGCAGCACTTTACAATTCCAGGAAGGCCGAGGCAAGAGAGCTCTAATGAATATGTTAGCATGAAATTTATACTTGCAGCCACCTGCTATCCAGTGAGCTATATTAATGCCTGGCACAACCTATCTCCCAATGGGGCTTCCTGTCTCTTTTCCCCCTTGTAAAAGCCAAGTTACTTTCTGTAATGCATTCTGAACCACCTGTAGACCTGTCCAGCTGTCTAACATGTATTGCAATAAACAGTTTCAGGAAGCTTGAAAAAGAAGTAACTTTCAAATACGACCCCTTTCTCCACAGAGATAAAAATGATGGTTTACCTTCCAGCCCTTTGCCTTGCAGATAAAAGGGACCTGATCATCCAAGTGGCTGCTTGGTAGTGCCCTTCAAATCCTATGTTTCTTTGCTCAAAAACCCCTAAGAAATGGTGTGTGGGCTTGGTTGAACAGCTTCCCAGGAAACAAAATTTTGGGCATGATCTAAAGTCTCAGTGTTTTCTTCACCCATTGAAAACAGTAAAATGTGTTGAATGATCTGGAACTTATCTGCATGCTCAGCAGCAAGGGAAAATGGGGAGAGCATTGTTCAGTAGGGACATACAGACACCATTATGTTGGAATGTAACAGCCCATAACTTTATTGTTTACAGTTGTAGAGGTTTGGTTTTTGCCTAGACCTGGTTGCAAATGTTGGCCAACCCATCTCCTGACCAGTGATCCCAACTCCCAGTCCACCTGTTGGGAATGACCTGAAACAAAATTCCATCTGCACGAAGGCCGCTATATGATTCCCCTCATATCAAAGAACAAGGCAAAGCCATCTGTTCCCGAGTTGCACATGACTCTTGATCCGCCAAAGATCTCCAATGAGCATGCCGGCCTCCCCCCACCAATTATTGGATTCATCCCCATGGAAAACCACCACCATGAGGTTACCATAAATGACAGGCATATACAGTCCTCCCTCCCCATTTGCGGGTTTGACCATTGCAAATTTAATGATTCATGACACATGTCATGTGTTTGCCTCTCTTCCATTTTCCTCCTCTCATTCCCTTTCATTTTTCATGCTAGGCTTGTGAGGCTTGTGTTTAAAGTGGATATTTTTTTTCCTTTTGAGCAAGCAAAGCCCCCTCCCACTGCTGGAGGCATCTCCTCTCTGCCATCTGGCTGTACATTCTGCTGTGTAAATGTCTGCTGATTGGTCAAGTGCCCTCTTTGCTCCTACCCCTTCTCTCTGAGAGGAATATCCTTTCTCAAGATGGTGACCAGAAGCATCTAGAACACCAAACTCCTCTCCTCTCTGTCTGAGGGGAAAGTAGCAGTAAGCCCTTTACCTTGTCTTTTTTCTTCCCCCTCTCAACATGGGGGTCAGAGGCAAAGGAAGAGGGGAGCTCTAGAGGGGAATGAGAAGAGGATCATGGGAGGAATTATTTGTGGTTTTTCCACCTTTGCAAGAGTTCTGAGCCCTGAACCCCAGTGAACATGGAGGGGCTGCTGTAACTCACAAATCCAAAGCTGGACAAATTAACTGGAGGATTAGTTAAGGGAGGGTGAGTGGAAAGAAGTCCAAGGCACAAATGTAGTCTCAGTACTGGAGGGAAGAGTTTTATCCTCCCCCAGATGACCTGACTAAAGATGCCAGGACCATCTGGAACTGCTGGCCCCTTAGCCCACCAAGCTAAATCTAACTGGCCAGGCTTTGCATTACCTTGGAGAACCAACAAAAATTGCACAGGCACATGAGAGAGAGACAGTAGACTGCCAAAGAAGATGGTGCAGAGCCTTCGCCTGTCACTTCCTCAGCACAGTCTGCAAAATGGGCTCCCAGATAAGACTGGGCCCATTTATTGGTCCCATTACTATGTAAAATTAAACGATAGCATAGAGTTATATATGACTCTTCTCATTGCTCTGTTATCCCTCTGCCTCTGTTTCCCATTATCACCAGCCTTACAGTTTCCATGCTGAGTAATGAAAACAGCAATGCCAGTTATCTAGCTAAGTGCAAAACCCCCCCTCCAAAAAAAAAAAAAAAAAACCTAAAGGAAAAATGTGAGAAATCATATTCTGCTGACTAAAGACCAAATATTCTAATGAGATTATAGCTCAAATTAGATAAAATCAACCAGTTAAGCAGTTGCTGAAATACAGAAATGCAGTTTAAATGACTTGAGCAATTCTCTCCTCTAAAGGTCAACATAATCGCTGCCGGGGTTTTTTTTTTTTCCTTGTGCAAATTCAGTAAGCTGCAGAAGTCGCTATAAAGAGGGGCATCCCATGGAGAAACATTTTAAGTCATTGCATGAGAGATGTAAATATAAGTAGTAAAAAGAAGACTTAAAAACAGTAACTCAAGTAAATAGGAATAAGCTGAAACACAAAATTGCTGAAGGGCCTTTTAATCCAACTGCCCATGTCTTACTTTAATGTGCAATTGTGAGCAGTCATCCAATCACATGCAGAGAGTTAACACCATTTTGGATAGTTATCTCTCTCTAGTCTTGGAAACCCTTTTGAACTTTGATGACTTGCAAAGGTAATGGAGACTCTTGCTAGTAGCTAGTATTCACTCACAAATCTGCAATAGTGCAATGAAAAGTCTTAAGATCACTTGATGACATGGACATCACTGCACTGCAATGCCATAGCAGTTCTAACCTGCACCCTCAAATTATTATAGCGGGAGAACTTATACAAAAAACTAATTTAACTAATTTAGATGCTGCCCTTTCTCTGACCTTTGTGTCACCTCTGTGTGACTCATTCCTTTTTGGCTCCTTTTGTTTGACTGTCCAATGGGCAGCCCAAAACAGGAAGTGGGTCACTGTATGAGTTAGCCCTTCCTGTCAAAATGCCTTTGATTACCCTATGAGACTTTTCTGGCTGTTTGTTTCCTTCTGACAGAAGAGGAAAAGGTGATAGTGGAAGCAGTAGTCAAAATACAAATGACAGGGAAGGATGACTTGAAGAGGCACACCGGGGAGGAAGACAAGTCAAGTCAAACAAAGCTAAAGTTAGCAGCAAACATAGCAGGGTGTTTCTGCATCTGCTGCTATGTTTACACTCAAGTAAGGAGTTAGATTTATAAAGCAGATACGGCTTCTCTGTTTTGCAGTCATGCTTTCTAAATATGAACTCCGGAAAAGCTTAGAAACGTCATCAAAATAGTTGTTTCTGAAACTGCATCCCTGAAATCATAACAATTAAAATGCAGTGAGTAATAAATCATCCACGGCTCACAGTGTCGCTTGCCCATATGCAACAATGGGTACTTTATACAGCATGAAGCTCTGTCTGGGTATTCTAGGCAAAAGATGGAGGAGGCCACATCAATAGGAGTATAGTGTTGAGATCAAGGGAGGTAACAAGATCACTCTATTCTGCTTTGGTTAGACCCAGAATACCGTGTCCAGTTCTGGGCACCTCATTTTAAGAAGGATATTGAGAAGCTGGAGCGTCTCCAGAGGAAGGCGACCAAAATGGTGAAGGGTCTGGAAGCCACGCTCTATGAGGAGCAGCTTAGAGAGCTGGGGATGTTTAGCCCACAGAAGAGAAAGTTAAGAAGGGACATGATAGCCATGTTTAAATATTTGAAGGGATGTCATGATGAGGAGGGAGTGGGCTTGTTTTCTGCTGCTCCAGAGATTAGGATAAGGAAGAATGGATTCAAACTACAGGAAAAGCGATTCCACCTGAACCTCAAGAAGAACTTTCTGATGGTCAATGTTGTTCAACAGGGGAATCTGCTGCCTCAGAGTATGGTGGAGTTTCCTTCTTTGGAGGTTTTTAAGTGGAGGCTGGATGGCCATCTGTCAGCAGTGTTCTGATGTGTGTTCCTGCATGACAGGGGTTTGGACTGGATGGCCCCTGTGGTTTCTTCCAACTCTATGATTCTATGATCCATAAGGAAAAGAGGAAAGTTCTAGACCTGGAAATGAAGAGCTTAGAAACATTGTTGTTGGTGTGTGACTTCATGTCATTTCTGAGTTATGATGACCTTAAGATGAACCTATTGTGTTTTTTTTTCCTGGGATTAAGAGGATGTGATGTTCTCTAGGTCCCGCAGTTGGTTTCTTTGGCTGAGCAGGGAATTGATCCCTGGTCTTCAATGTAATCCATTCCTCAAACCACTACACCACACATTGGAAACATTAATGTTTAAGCTAATAGGTTAAAACATTGAGAGCAAATGTTCACACTTATTAATGCATTCATTTTCAATTCTACAGAATCAAATAAAATTACAAAAACTAGCCCCAATTGCCCCAAACAGCCCAAAATTATTCTCCAAGTAATGCATTCACTTGAAGAAAAATGTGAATTGTTACTATAAAATAAAAATAAAAAATAAAAAGATGATTGGCACTGAATGATCAAATAATAGGTTTTAAATAGCCTTAGAAACTGATGGAGGGTTTAAAAATTAATTTGAATCAAATTGTTTCCAAGTTCTGTGGATTTATGGCTTTGGCATCCTTAGGAAAGACTAGTGCTAGGAATGTATCATGAATAACAAACTGGAGGCCTTTCTGCATTACACTGTTATAGTGCTATTATTCCACTTTCAACATCCTGTGGAATTCTGGGGTTTGTAGTTTACTGAGGCCAAAGAGCTCTCTGGCTGAGAATTCTAAATACTCCTCCCTAAACGGCAAACCCCAGGATTTCATAGGATGGTGAAAGTGGAATAACAGCACTACAATAGTGTACTGCAGAAAGGTCCATGTCTCAAGCAAACTCCAGGAGAATCATAAGAGGCTCTGTGTGCATCACATCCCATAACCAAAGCTCTCAAAGAGAAACTGAAAGGCAAGGCATTTATAGAGTTTAGGCAAAATGCACAAAGGAGCTAATAGCTCTGGTAGTATTTAGGATGCAGTTAAATAAAGAAATTAGGAGCTTGATTAGTAGAATGAATAGATGTTCCTTTAGACTCTTGTCTTCTTGATTGAATTTGAACTGGCTCATTAAGCACCACAAAGGCTAGGCTTCCAACAGACAAACAAAGGCAACAAAAGATACCATGTGTACCTACTGATCTGTTCTGAGGTGCAGATGGTTCTCAACTGGGCATTGTCTCCCAACAAGGCCATAGATTTTCCAGCTGGAGTTGGTCTCATGCGTTGCTTGATTAAGGTGACAACATGGATGTCAGGAAGGCATTTGCTTTTATCTCAAGTTACCATTTCTGGAAGCAATTCTTATTAATTTTGCTACAGTAAAGAATATATAGGATAGGTCATGATCTTTAAATATACAACAGTACCATCAGCATCCTGTTGCATCTAGCTACTGTGACTCTTTTGCTTATGTAGCCCATCTAGCCTTCCACAGAATGGCACTGGGCATATTGTACGTTAAGATTAATGTCATCATGTGCAGTAATGGCTCGTTGACCAACCAGTGCAGGAGGTGCTCCGCTGGTTCATCCATAAGGTTGCCACATAGAAGACTGGAGAGAGTTCCTATACTTTTAATCGTTGTGTAGAAGAAGGAATTTTAGCACATGTCTTTCACGTAACCAGGTAGCAAGGGGGATGTCTGCTGAAATGCCCTCTTCTGCACAACCACGCTACAGAAGTCCTCTCCAGTTTGCACTCTGGCAACTCTATCCATCCATGAACCACCCATCTTCTCATGTGGACTAGTTTGAGTGCAGTTGTTGGGAACACAGACAGGAGACAACAATAATTGCATCATATCTCAGTGGCTTAATGCATTTATAGCTATAGGGATCTGGAATAGTCATTGTTACAGGAACAATGTATGAGCACAGTTGTAAATTTGAGACTAAATTACACTGCAGCAATGTGATTCCTTCAAGTTTTCATGCCTGAGCAATCAGGCTTGCAAAATTAAATTCACGTTTACCTTCCAATGACCAGTTCTAAACAAAGTATTTGCAAAATGCGGAAGTGAAATCAGTTTGTACTAGGACAATCAGATGTCTTTTACTCCTTTAGGAAGCACCGCTCATAACTGGAGAGTGGATTGTCTTCTCCACTTTGCTTGTTTAATCTGTGTGGTCCAGATTTTTGATGTTTCACCAGAAAAAGACCCAAGGAAAAGTCACTGAATAAAACAAATAACTCAGAAGGAAATAGTTAGCAGAAGAGTCAAATTTATTAAAGCCCAGCCTATTTTTTCAAAAATAAAATATTTATTTATTTATTTATAGGATATATATATATATTGCGAGGTGAAGGACAACAGATAGATCAATAGATCCCAGTCCAAGGAGTTTAGATTGCCCACAACTACCTCCATGGTTCTCAGACCAGTGTTCCAGTGGAGAGAAATAGTCCTTAGGAAGCAGGCTGTCCTTTGGAGGTGATGGTCGCCAGCTGTGGAAAAAGACAGCTAAGAATTATGTCTCCTTCCTATCTGCCAACCCAATTAGTAGGCTCCATATTTCCTCCACAGTAGATATGTCCACTCTAGTATGTTAAGGCTAACTCAAGAGCAGCAGAGCCTGTATGAGTAAAAACAGCTTGTCTTTATTCTTGACATTCAGGCTTGGTATCAAGTTTTGTCATTTGACTATGATTGGGTGAGGGGGTGGGAGAGATAGTGCATTGCCCGTCTCAGGAGGAGGGTTGCTTTTTAAGAAGCTTAAGAAAAAATGGCCACAACTGGTGTTTGGATGAACACAATGAAAATGAAGATAAAGAAGTGGAAGTCTGATCTTTTCTTTCGCCCTCATAAAGAAGCCTTCAATGCCACAGTGGTATCTGAACTCATAAATAAACTACAAAAGGAACTTGAACTTTGGTCTTCAACAGCACAAGGTAAAATGTCAATGCATTAGATATTTTTACATGATTGGTTATTGCAAATGTCTACCCTCCCTTTTTTTAAAAAGGACAAGAAAAAAGGTTAGCACTTGGTCAGCACTGTAGGGAATCAGGATTTTCATTATGCTGAGTTTCATCAACTGTAGCCTGAGAATCACTCATTTATACCACATTTTTAAAAGAAAGGATATTATAATTCAGATAAACAGCATTCATCATATTTATACTAAAGAGGGGTTCTTATTCAAAGGTTTCCTGAACTAAGAAGGGAATGTGTTTATTATGTGAAATAATGGCAGGAACTTCTTATCTTTCCCTCCCTCCCTCCCTCCTTCCTTCCTTTCTTTCTTTCTTTCTTTCTTTCTTTCTTTCTTTCTTTCTTTCTTTCTTTCTCTCTTTCTTTCTTTCTTTCACAAGCTGTCAGCTTGGGTGGCACAGATGCAGCAAAGCTGTGACAATGGCTGCTAGTATTCTTGTTTCCCTTTCAAAAATATGTTCTGTCACTTTCAAAACCTTGCCCACAGCTTTTAGCCAAGCCTTAAAGAATATTTGTATCTTCCTAGATCTGTCTGATAGGAAAAGGAATTAATCGTTTCTCAAGATCTGCCAGGGGAATCAGTCTGCTACTTTTGCTGCTCCGGATGTTTTGGACTTCAGCTTCCAAAAATGAGAACCAGCATGGCTTAACAGTTAAGGTATTCTGGAAGTCATGTTCAAAAAATCTTTGGTAAGCCAAAGATGCCACACACCCTTTTTGATTGTCTTTGATTCAACATCTGTGACACCCACAGTCTTCAAAAGAGACAGACCCTCCTAGAGTTGACTCACATATGTTTAGATGTCACTAGAAGATGAAAACGATTCCACAGATGAAAGGGTAAGCTGAAGAGATAGCTTTTTTTCTGGAGTGTGCCAGGCAAGGTCCCCACATCTCAAAATGAAAACCAAAGCTGGAATCCTGGATCAGGGGATATGTGTGTGGCATGTAGCTACTTTTCCATGTCTATGTCTTTCAGAGGAAGCAGCCCTCACAACATAGACCCTTCTGTTTCATTGGGGAGTGGAGGACAAGCTGCTTCCCTTTAGCTAGATGTGCTGCGACAAGCATCTATCCCAGCAACAGTGGCTTAGGAGCTGTTGTTGTTGGGTGCCTTCAACTTATGGTGATGGCCTATCACAAGATAGGTCTATCACAAGACCGACTTATGGTGATGACCTATCAGAAGATTTTGTTGGCAAGATTTGCCTTGGCAAGACTTGCCCAAGGTCACCATGTGGGTTTCCACAGCTGAATGGTGTTTAGAGTTGTAGTCTGGTGCTCAAACCACTACACCACACTAGGGCCTCTCCCTAAACTGCAAAGCCCAGGATTCCATAGGATGTTGAAAGTGGGATAATAGCACTATAACAGTCTAGTGTGGAAATGGTCTAGCTCACTTTGTGAGGAATGCATTATTTAAAATGGACTTCATTGTTGTGTGGCTGATAACAAATTCAAAAATTCAATTTCAAAAAAATGTCAGTTGGGATTGAGTTAGTTTGACTTACACCATCTCAATTCCCCAACAGGATTCTAGCCAAAGCTTCTTGTATTTTCTTCTAGCAAACTGAAGAAAAAGCTATGCTAAAACTTGAACCTGATGTGCTAGCTTGGTATGTAACAAGGCTGTTCTTTTTACAAAGGGGCCCTCATCCAAAAAGATCCCATACCCACCCATCCAACTTCAGTCTCTAAGCAGATCAGTTAAAATAAAGGGCATACCTAGCAGGCATTTACTACACATTTGCTCAGTTCAGGTGTATTTCTTTGCATTTGATAAAATTCTTGAATTGCAGTGATCATGTTTTCTCCAAGCACTTGACAGCACTTTGAACAGTTCAGAGGCCAGATTCAACCTTGGCTTCAGTAATTGTCCGTAGGGCTTCTCCATCTCCTGTTCCTTGCCTATAAAAATGCCAGATTTTGTTTGTCCTGTCATCCATACAGGAATGTTGTGAGAGTGTACAAAAGATGTAAACAACTTTGTAATGCAAGTACTATACCTCTGAAAATACAATTTAACATTTATCTAGCACTATCTTGGATGATGACATTGTTGTACTGACATTTTTGTGCACGCTGTCAGGATGTGCCTGTGGGGTAGGTCACTTGTTCAGTATTTACAGGTAGAAAATAAGGGGGAAAAGAATAATTTGCAAAAGGACGCAGAGGGATTCTGTGGCAGAGGAAAGCATTAATTAATTTCTCTCAGCTCCAGGCTCAACACACTCTGGAAATCATCTCCTTTAAGACGACTGGGAATGTACAGCCTCCAGATGTTACTGGGCTGCAGCTCACAACAGTATTAGCCAGCATAGTCAAATAAGAAGGATGACGGGAGATGCAGTCCAGCATCTGATTCACCGATATGTTCACCGATTATGGAATACTAAGTTAGATGGACTTACTTTATGCACTATAAGACAGGAATCTATCTTCACCTCTCTAGTTTCAGCCTATTAACAGGTCATGTGTTAGCAGCGTCTGTTTCCATGATATTTCAGATACCCTCCAATTGTCTTGATTTGGCAGGGACAGCCCTGCTTAATCCTCTGTCATCCCACTTTTTCAGCTGCTTTTCAAATGTTCCAGCTTCTCTTCCTTGTTTTCATTTCCCTCCTTGGTTCTCAGCTTACCCTATTTGCTGGCATATAAGCCTCATTTTCCCCCTGAAAAATACTCTTTGAAAATAGGATGCGTCTTGTATGCCAGTGCATCTTATGCACCCACAAATAGTATTTGCCAGCATGTAAATGGGGTGTGTCTTAGATTGCTGGTGCATCTTATAAGCCGGCAAATACGGCACTTTGCTGCAAACTGAGTTCAAAGTGCAAAACTAGTTTGTATTCAATTAATTCAGCAGAGGTGGGTGGAACAGAAGAGAGGAGGAGGCAGAGTCCTGTCCTTACAGTAGGCCCAGGCAAAACCAAACGGCTGTAGGCTCTCCTGGCTTGTGGGTTCTTGGTAACATTTAATTAGTAATGTTTTCCATCTCAGTCATTTTCCATGTCAATTGCACACGTGTCCCAGTTTCCAGCTGGAACTAGAGTGTTGGAGGCTGTATGAGAGGTCATGAGTAGAAGCCATTTTGAGGGAAAGATATTACTACGGTGCTAGGAATGCCCGAAAAGTGGATTTGGGAAGATCACTTAATGCTTTTCCTGCTGGATGTTTTGTGCTCCAAATAGTTCTCTGGTCTTCCAAACAGCCTGTGAATCAATCTGGAGTGAGAGAACAGGCAGGTGGGAAAAGAGTTATATACCTTTCTCATTAAGCCTGCTCTTACTCCTCTCTTTCCTTACCTTTCAAGAAAAAAAAAATCTTTTTCTATTGTGTTCTCTGCATTTCTGTGTATGTAGCCTTCAGATCTGCGGCATGAGTTGAGGTTAATTTTCCACAGGTGAATCAATGACTTAAGAGTCTTAAAAGCCCTCTCAGCCAGGATCTAACACCAGAGTGAGTTGTAGTCTTTCAAATGATAACTGCTCTTGATTGCTTTTTTTTTTTTTCCTGAGGAAGAAAAAAAAGGGTAATTTTGTTCTTTTTAACACAGTTGCTTGCAGTTTTCTTTTGGACGGTATGGCTGACAACAAGAAGAGTCCCTCTTGTGCTCCGTGAAACAAGCCTCTGAGGCCGTGTATATGTGTTTGTGTGTGTGTATTATGTGTATTTTATGTGAGTGTGAGTTTTGAAAGGAATCCAATAAATAAAATTAGCAGCGGTTAAACTGTGGATTTTTTAAAAAACGATAACTTGGAAAAATATAGAAATGGAAAAGATAGCATTAGAGTGTCGAGAGAGTCTAGATAACCCCTCATGATGCCCTTTAGTAGTGAAAGAAAAATGATATTGAGGAATCTGAGAATTTCCCAGCAGATTCTTAAACACAGATTACGCCTGTCACTCATTATAGCACTCAATAATGAGTTTTTAAGATCAACTCAGTCATCATGGATTAATCACCTCGGAAGCATAAATTAGGTCCTGAATTATTATTTCATTTTTAGAATTTTAATTTTCCTCTGGGGAGTGCCATGTGGTGTACGCGGCTTCACACCTTTATCGTCACAACAATCCTGCGAGGTAGATTAGGCTAAGAGAGATTGACTGGACCAGTGTCACCTTGAGAGCTTTATGGCTGAGGCCATATCCGCATTAGCCTGTTGTAGCGCTATGATTCCACTTTCAACATCCTATGGAATCCTGGGGTTTGCAGTTTCGGGAGCGGCCAGGTCGCCGCTCCCGAAACTGCAAACCCCAGGATTCCATAGGATGTTGAAAGTGGAATCATAGCGCTACAACAGGCTAGTGCGGAAATGGTCACAGTGAGGATTTAAGCCTGAGCTTGCTTGGTTTAAATCCAGCAGACCAATTATAACACCACACTGGGGTTATATTTTTATAATCACAACAACCCTGTGAGGTAGATTAGTCTAAGAAAGATTGACTAGACCAGTGTCTCCTTGAAAATTTTGTAGCTAGTGAAGATGTAAGCTTGAATCTGCTTGGTTTGTTTATTTATTATATTTGTTTGTTTGTTTATTTATTATATATTATTATTTATATTATATTATATTATATTATATTATATTATATTATATTATATTATATTATATTATATTATATTTGTATGCTGCATAGGACTCAAGGCGGCTTCCATTAACAGAGTAAAACAGCAAAACATTAAAAACAATTAAAAACATTAAAAACATATCTAATATATAAAAGTCAAAGTTTGTCTGTTTGTGTTAGGTGAAGGCAGACCTCATATGATTGGCTAGATCAGGTGAAGACCACATATGATTGGCTGCTTAAGAAGATTCTATGGAATCCTGGGGTTTGTAGTTTAGGGAGGGGCCTTTAGAATTCTCAGTCAGAGTGTTCTTCAGCCCCAGTCAACTGTGTCTGTCTTGAATAGGCCAATTGCTATGGAGATGAGGCCTAGCAGCAAGGAGGAGGGCAGTGTATTCCCTCAGGAACCCAACCTCTG
Organism: Ctenosaura bakeri; assembly: GCA_948474755.1. Lineage (NCBI taxonomy): Eukaryota > Metazoa > Chordata > Lepidosauria > Squamata > Iguanidae > Ctenosaura > Ctenosaura bakeri. The sequence goes on from CAOLHI010001255.1 coordinate 241,821, forward strand.
TATGTTAATAACTCTGAATACAGATTGGACTGAAGAATATGGAGAAAAGTTACAGTTACTGGACAAGGCAGTATGGGGAATTAGAGACACAGGATCTCAAATCTTTCTTACAAGTAAGAATGGGACGAATCCAGAATTTTCTGAATCCGGATCCGAATCCCTGGAAGGTTCTAGGAATCCATGAGTCTTTCAAATCTTTTTAAAAAAAGGCTTTAAAAAGCAAGGGAAAGAAAGCACTTCTACGCCACCTTTTCTCACCCAGCCCGGGCAGCCCGGGCCCGCGGCATGCAGGAGCAGAGTGGGGAGAACGAGATCACACTCTCCGTCACTTTTCTCACCTGCCCTGGGCAGGATCTGGTTGTGGCTGGCAGAAGACCAGGGTGGGATTCTAGAGATTCGTTTCACCTGTTTTGATGGGGTCCTTGCTCAGGATTCAAGGATTCGTTTGACCCATCCCTACTTACAAGTATTACCTACAAGAAAATGAAATCCTGGGCAACGCTGGGTATATACACTAGTAAAATAATAGAAACCTAAAACAATATTCAATTAAAACATTAAAACTAGTATTTAAATCTAGCATAGCAACTATAACATCACATTAAACTGTTTTTCCTTGTTGGAAGCAACTTTTTAGGCAGATCTTGGAGAGTGGGTGGGTTCATGATGTTTTGATGTCTGAAATGAAGGGAAATTGGTGCTAGACTTCCCCTGATTTATGTACAGAAACCAACCAGATTGGCACCTGAATCTAACTCAAGCACTAGCAGCAAATAGCAACTGCCTCTTATCTGACGGTACCAGACTGGCACATGACCAGCTGCAGAGCATGAACTTTCTGCCTTTCAAGACCTAAGTATCATCCCTCACCTTCCAGCGGCTGCTTTAAGGTTGTGGAATCCCATTCCACAAAAGACTAGGTTCGCCCTCCCTCTTTGCTCTTTGTCTACTAGCAGACAAGGCTTTTTTATTTACACGTTTTTGACTCTGGACTGGTTTGTTGCTGAAGATACTTCTAATAGGACCCAGGTTACTTTTAATTCAACTATCATGAATTAAATGGTTTTAACTTAGTGCTGCTTTTAATAGGAGAGTTCATTAAATTGTTTTAACACCTTTTATTGCTTTTTTTTTAAACTGTATTTTGTTTTAATCTGTGCTGTGAGATGCTGTGGGTCTTTCACTAGGAGAAAGGCGGGATATAAATAAGCAGCAATGTATTTAAGTCTTCTACTCCAAGTTTCAAGTGAAGTCTCAAGTCTTTACCTTCAAGTCTCAAGTTGAATCTCACGTCCTTGCAAGATACTTTCAAGGCAAGTCTCAACTCGGGGAGCCAACTTTGGATCACAATCTATATTCCAGAATTTATGTACAGAGTTGAATAAAGTCAGTTTTAACAATTTAAGTAGAGTTGGCCCTTCGCGTTTGCAATTTTGCCATCTGCAGCTTCAGAAGCGGGGAATAGGATCCTTCTTATTGCCCCTTCCTGAAGCTGGAAGCTTTTGTGTCAATGGGCATAAGAGAATCTGCCGCTCTGGAAGTGGGAAATAAGATCCTTCTTACTTCTCATTTGTGAAGCTGGAGGCTTTTTCAGAAATAGGGAACAGGATTCTTCTTATTCCCCATTACTTTAAAGCTCCAAAAGCTTTGGAAGGAAGGATCCTGCCATTGCCTATCACATTTTCTATTACTTTCTGAGAAATGTACCCTGTGATCTTAGGGCCAGTCTTGCCTTCTTTTCTTAAGGAAAATTTTAGAAAGCTCCTCCGATATGCAGCAGAGACAGGCTGCTGAATAGATGCCTCAAGTTCATTGTCTAACCCATTTGTTGTTCCCATCTGGGAAAGGCACTATACTTTGGGCTTGAGACAGATCATTATGTGAACAGTAGGCAAAAAGACATGGAAGCGCTGTCCAAATTGTAAGGTTTTTAGATGAATATCTGATGTTATTGAACCAAGGGCAGCAAATTGGTCACTAAAAATATATGGGTCACAAGTTGAGTCAGTGCATCATTTATTGTCAAGTCCGAGTCAAGTCACTGAGGCAACTTAAGTCTGACTTGAGTCCGAGTCAATCTATTTGAGTCTACATCACTGTCAATTAGCCAACTATCATTAGGTTTTTTGAGAGGTACCTTGTTTTAATTCATAATGTGCACCGCCTTGGGACCATGATGAGAGAAAGATGGGATCTACATTAATTCAATAAAGAAAAAATGAATAAAAACAAATAGATCTGAACTTTGAGGCAGCCTTCTTTACTGTGCTGAATGGCACAATCTTGGGGAAAAGGTGAGGTATAAAGTTAATAATAATGGAGAAGACAAAGATATTCTTATCCTTGGATTGTGAGAAGAAGAAAAGCCATGCAATCAGTTTATCCAGTCCCACCTGAGTCCACAGTTAAAGCATGTCTGACAGTTGGCTGTATAATCTCTGTTTAAAATCCTCCAATGAAGGAGGGAGTCCACAACTTTCTGAAGAAGTGTACTCCATTGCTGAACACCTTTTATGATTAAAATGATCTTCCTAATGTTTAGTTGGATTTAACAAGCTGAAATGAAAATATAACAGAAAGTCCATGCACTGTGAGTAGTGCATTATAAAGGAATAAAACTAGGATGTCCATGGAAAGTAGAGGAGATGGCTCTTTTATCCTTAATAACAGTGTAGTAGAGGGAATTTGCCCTTGATCTTAGGCCATTTCAACACTACACTGTTATAGTGCTGTTATTTCACTTTCAATGTCCTATGGAATCCTGGTGTTTGTAGTTTAGGGAGGGGCATTTAGAATTCTCAGTCAGAGAACTCTTTGGCCTCAGTAAACTACAAACCCCAGAATTCTATGAGATGTTGAAAGTGGAATAATAGCACTATAACAGTGCAGAAATGGCTTTAGCCAAAAGGCCAAGAAGCAATAATAGAAGTAGAGTGAATTTAAGCTGGTGTAGCTTAGATCCGATGAAATTTCCTCTTCTATCTAATTATTAAAGCTATAGGAGCCTGATCTGTTTCACAACTTCTAGATTTTTCATGTGGTCAGCCTAGATACAAATTAGATACAAATTATGCATACTGACACAAACCCAGGCCCTTTTCGCATGGCATTTTCCATGTGAAAGGGCCCCTCGAGCGTCATGCAAATGTGAGGAGCAGTCCACACAACTCACTCACATTTGCGTGACGCTCCAGGGCCTGGCAGGCACCGCTCACGCACTTTTTCATTTTTGGCTTTAAGCTGAAAATGGTGCGCGGTCGCACATTGCTCCCAGGCCGCGCATGCACTTACCTTGTGTGCAGAGCATTGGGATCTGGGCCAGTTGTGCTTCCTGTCTCAGTGCAGCTTGGGAAGGTCCCAGGCTACACTGTGAAAGGAAGAGGCGGGGCTCTCGTGCGAGCAGGAAGCTTATGCGGAGCTGAAGAAACCTGGACATGAGAATCGTAGAATCATAGAAATCTAGAGTTGGAAGAGACCACACAGACCATCCAGTCCAACCTCCTGCCATGCAGGAACATCCTCAAAGCAATCCCGACAGATGGCCATCAAGCCTCTGCTTAAAAACCTCCAAGGAAGGAGACTCCACTACACTCCGAGGCAGCACATTCCACTGCCGGACAGCCCTGACTGTCAGGAAATTCTTCCTGAAGTTCAGGTGGAATCTCCTTTTCTGCAGCTTGAATCCATTGCTCCTTGTCCTGGTCTCTGGAGCAGCAGAAAACAAGCCCTCTCCTTCCTCTACGTGGCATCCCTTCAAATATTTAAACATGGCTATCATGTCCCCTCTTAACCTTCTCTTCTGCAGACTAAACGGTGCTTGCGCAAGCACCGCACCTCAGTGCCGAGAAAAGGTAGGATGTGGAAAGAGCCCCAGTCAGAGGTACAATGCAATGAAAGAGACTAGCAATTATCTTTTATCTTCTAGGTTAAACTGCAGCAGCTCCACCTGTAAATGCAACATGGAGACAGTCTAATTACTGTGATAGAAAAATGCTACTGGTCTGAGAAGAGGTAATGCAGGCGCTGATGATTCTGTATCACAGTTATTGATCATCTGTTGAAAAAGGCAGGGCTGCGTCTTGGGTTTAGGTAATCAGCCCAACATCAGCTTTTACTTGCGAAGATGCCATACGGCCTGTCAGTCCTAGGAGCTTAAGTTCCTAACAGCCATCTGGTGGCCTGAATTGACAGAAATTGACAAGGCAGTAGGCTTGTTAACACTGCCAAGATTCCTAGGTGTTTCAGAATTGGTTATCAGAGCTTACCTTACCATTAGGCAGCAGGCTAAGGCAGCAAATACTTGTTATAACTTAAAAAGAGCAGCAAATTATTAGTTACAAGTAGAGCTTGACTAAGCTGCTTTTTGGACAACAGGTCCCAGAATCCTTTAGCCAGCATAGTCACCAGCTGTGCCGGCTGGATATTCTTGGAATTGTAGTCCAGAAAAACTAATCTTGTCAAGTTTTGGTTATCAATATATTTTATATTTATTGTCAGGGAGATGGAGAGAGGTATTTGTGGGATTTTTGTTTTGCTTTGTTTTGCCACAGGTGCCAAAATAACACAGCCAGTCTTGAGATATATGTGTCATGACTTTGGAGAAAGAAAAATGATTTGTTGTTCAGTCTCAGGTAGCAAAAATCTTCTTGTTAGTTCCAGGACTATTATCCAGAGGTTAAGTCAAAGATGTGCCATCAAGGGATGAGAGTGTTCTGTCACACTCATTAATCTGGTTTTCTGGGCTTTTTTATTGCTCGCTTTGAATGGTTATGGACTATTCTTTATTCTAGAATGTCTGTGTTCACAATCCTATACCCACTCACCTTGGACTGATCTATAAGCTGCCTTTACAATAGCATTAGCTCAAATCAATCTTTAATGATGCCCACTGTGTGTGCCAAAAGCCTCCTTATCACATGGTGGACTTTTCACAGGGCATTCATATGACCTACTCTAGCAGCTAGCTTTGTAATCAGAGGAAAGTTGTGTGGCAAACCACTGAATTCATTTGGGATGAAGATTGACAATGTATTCTACTGCAAATCTCACGGAACCTGATATATATGATAAAATATTGCACAATGACATGCACCATGTTGTGTGCCTTCAGGTTATTTTTTGACATATTACAACCCTAAAGCAAACCTATCATGGGGTTTACTGGGGCTGAGAGTGTGTGATGCACTCAAGATTACCAAATGGGGAATTGAACGCTGGTCTCCAGGATTGTAATCTAGAGCTCAAACCACTACACCATTGTGGCTCTCCATGATAAATCACCACATTGTAAATCAGAGGTGGGGGACATGAATCCTTTCAGATGTTGTTGGACTCCAGCTCTCATCATCCCTACCCAGCACAACCAAAAGTGGGTATGGATGGGAAGTACATACCTCACAACGTTTGGTAGGACATGTTTCCTACTCCTCACTCTCACTGTAAGCAGTAGTCTGAATCCACCTTTGGTTTCCTGATGGAGCTATTAAATGCACTCATGGAAGAGAACTATCTTGATCCTGTTTATATAACGACTTACCCTGGGATGGAAGAGACACATACAGAAAGGCTTGGTATCTTGCTGCGGTCAGCTGAACCCCTTTAAACTCACTTCAACAGTCTTTGATTCTAAGTAAATAAGAGGTTGGAGGGAGTTCAGGAACAATTATCTGAAGACAACAAACGGAATGAGCATGCTCTGCTTAAGATTGCCAAATGGTTATCAGCAAACAATGTCAGTTTCTTCTGGCTCACTGCTAGAGTTGTGGAGTTGCTTAGAAAACAATAACTGCCACTGAATGACACTCCTATTGTCATAACAGTGTTGCTGTTACCAGGGCAGAGTAGTCGGGAAGAAGACGTGGTACACTGATTGCCATTTTCAAGGAACAGAAATTCTGTAATGAAGGCTGACTGATTATTAGAAGATACTTGTCAAGTGTGAACATGACTCGTCATGCAGAAGTATAATGGGTGTGAAAATCACAAGGCTTTAACAACAAAAGAACATATGCACAAACTTTTTTTTCCACTCGCAGAGCTTAAAAATAAATCCATCTGCTCTGTGTTCTCTTTTTTAGATGTGAAAGAATTAAATGGGCTGTCATTTACAGGTGTTTTTGGTTGCCTCTCTGAAGCTACAATGAGGATGTTGATTTAATTGGTGTCTGCATCAAGTGGCATCCGTGCTGAACTGCTCTCTTTTCTCCTCTCTCATGATAACAGCCAGCATATCTAGGCTATATTTCTTTTTACTGATATCTGGGTGGACAGAGAACACATCTGACCAATATGTAAGGGCCTTTCTGCACTACACTGTTATAGAGCTGTTATTCCACTTTCAACATCCTATGGAATCCTGGGGTTTGCATTTTAGGGAGGGGCATTTAGAATTCTCAACTGGAGAGCTCTTTGGCCTCAGTAAACAACAAACTCCAGAATTCCACAGGATGTTGAAAGTGGAATAATAGCACTATAACAATGTAGTGTGGAAAGGCCCTCAGTTAGAAGTTTTCTTGGTGTGAATACAGCACTGGACATGCTGGAGACATTCAAAGAAACCTGGTGGCAGGGAGATAAAGTCTAAGACTATATTTAAAAAACATATTTTATTCCAAGAAATAGCTCATTTATTGGAAAGAAAACTTTTTGTACACTTTGAAAGTAGTGTTATCAAATGTTATTGCTGTTATTAACACCATCATCAGCTGGACGTTCCTTAGGGATTTGGCTATGGAGTCTGGCATGATGATACCTACCTTTCAGAACTTCTGACAGCCGTTTGTTAAATCAACACATACACTGGTGGACATCATGTTGTCCCAGAGCTTTTAAAGCTACTGAATCTAGCACGAAGTTGGGCACACTTAAAGTCCAGGTATTGTTAACTGGGTTGGCTAAAGGGAGCACATGAGTCCCCGATTGTAACAGCACTGCAAGCTGCCAGTTTGTTTCTAGCCACCATTCAAAGTGCTGGTTATGACTTATAAAGCTCTATACAGTCTAGGTTATCTGAAGGACTGTATTCTCTCATATTAGCCTTGTCTGTGTTTACAGAACTTCTGGTTAAGGGCTCTTCTCTCTGTTCAACCACACTTACAGGTAGATCTGGTGGCAATACAGGGAAGGGCCTTCTCAGGGCCCTATTACACGACACTATTACAGCACTACTTATCCCACTTTAACTGTCATGGCATCATTCTGTGGAATCCTGGGATTTGTAATTTGGTAAGGCACTAGAGCTCTCTGCCTGAGAATTATAAATGCCTCTTGCTAAACTGCAAATCCCATGATTCCGTGCAATGTTGCAATGGCAGTTAATAATAGTGCTATAGCAGTGTAGTGCGATAGGGCCCACACTGACTGCTTCCAGGCTCTGGAATTCCCTTCCTAGAGCAATTAGACTGACACTTTCCCTGCTAACCTTCCGTAGACAGGTTTGTTTTGGTAGACTTTGATGGTTTCTTGGGGGAAAGGGCCAATTCAGCATGTGCTGTGTTGTCCGTATTGTTCCCCTCCCCTCCTTTTTAATGGTCATATTTTAAACTGTTTTGAATTTTGTTGAATAAAGTTCAGTTATATTTTAAACTTTTCTGTGATGTAAATTTTACAGCCGTATCATTTTTAACCTTTGCTAAGTTGCCTTGAGCAACTTGACTGGGAAACAGTATATGATGGTAGTGGTGGTGACAGTAATAAAAACATTGCAGTGAGCTTAGGTCTACCCCAGTACTCAAATGTTTTGATTGACTAAATGATGGGCGACTAAAATTTGTCAAAGTAGGGGGGTTCTAAAAGCAAGCTCCTCTAACCCAGCTGCTCTTAGATATTATGTACTGCAGCCCCTATCATCCTCCCCCAAAATGTGTTTGTTGGCTGGGGACAAACAGAGCTGGGCTCTTCTAGCTGGAAGAGTTGGGAAGGTTGTTGTAAACCAGCAAGCAGTGCCTTGGGTCTGGATCTGGGAGCCCTGACGACAGCCTTTGTGACCCAGATCCTTGTTATGCGCTTGGCCCCTCTTGACATGGCAAATGTCAAGAAGCAGCACGTACAAGAGTTTCCTAGTGACCCTATCAATGCAATCCACTGAGCCATTTTGACCCAATGCTGATGCCTATCAAGATGAGAGTGATGCTGTCATTGCTATGCAAGGGTGTCCTTGAAGTGTGTCAGTGCTAATTCAGAATGAGGGCCTGCATGAAAATGTCTAATTTGCAGGCCTGAATGCCAAGTTAGCAATGACAGCAGACCAAGGGCATTGATGGAGCACACCTTCCCTGCAGACCATGACGCTGGCAGTTTTGTTTAAGCATCCTTGTCTCTACAGTTTTCTTTATATTTAAAGGGGTGGTGCCAGTACAAAAGTTAGAGCAGGGCTGGTGAGCTAGTTGCCCTCCAGACATAGTTGGACATCAACTCCCACCAGCCCTAGGATGTCTGGGCAGTGTGGAGGGATGATGGGATGAGTAGTTCAGCAACATCTACAGGGTTACCAGTTCAACCACCTTGGGTTAAAGCTGTTCACAAGTATTGCTTGAAACAACAAAACTACTACAAGCAACATTTGGATTTACCATCACATGTACCCCTCAAACTGGTGCAATGTATTTTCAGTTTTAATCCACATCTTTTCTTCTTTCTGTTCCTTCTGGACAACCATTGTAACCGACATGTTTCTGAGCATCAGTTAGCATTCTTAGCGCCACTTATGGGGAAAGAAGCAAATGTCCTAAATTATCTGCCTCCCAAACTATAGAATGCTTTATATAGTGATCACAGCACTGTGTTTTATCACAATCATTCCTAGAAGTGAAGTGGAAGGCTGGACAGGGTATCATCTGCTCTGCTGACCAGTGTTTTCTACAGCTGAACAATTGCATACTTTACTGTCTTGGAGTTTCTGACCTCATTCTTAGTATGCTGAGGCAAAAGACAGTTCTGTGCAGGAAGCTATGCAAGCGAAGGTTATAAAGTCATCATTTGGAGAAGATATGCATCATGTTGGAAAGCAGAAGTTGGAACTGAGCATCCTCTAAAGACCTTCTACATAGTCCTCTCTCAGTCTGCCATCTGTAGAAAATGATGGAAAAAAAATTGAGACTCCAGAGGCTTCTAAGTTTGCAATTCTCCATTTAAATGCTACTCTCAAAAGGCACAAAAAAGCATTTTTAAAATGCGGTTATTTGGAGGGGGAAAGGCACATTTTGAAAGTGGGAGGCTGTGGTTCACAAGAGTTTGGTGTCTATTGCATAATGGGGCAGATCTGACCCCTCCATTGAAGCGGTGTTGGGTAGCAACCTGTGAGATCTAGTTTCTAGTCTCCATTGTGTCATGGAGTTCACTGGGTAAGCCTGGGTCAGTCACATTCTTTCTCACCCTGACCTATATCCCAGGGTTGCTGTGAGGATGAAGTGAAGAGGAACAGAGCCATGGATGCCGCCTTGAGATCCTTGATGGAAAGAAGGGATAACAGTGCCATTAATTAACCAACAAATAAATAAAAATCATGCCAAAAGAGTCAGAGAGAGAGTGTGCTTTAGCACCATTCCCAGGAAGAGCATGTATTCTTTGCTTTAAACAGCAGTATAAGAGATGATCAAAGACATTCCAGGACCATAGCAAAAGTTTCACCTGTTGATTTGCTGCCTGTTCTGTAGCTGCCAAAATAAAAGGCACTGGAGCCTGGCCAGTGCAAAGGTGACAGTCTTATGAATCGATATTAGTTGCCAGTTTCTCCTCCCTGCCAGCCCTGGTTTGTACATTTGGCTTAGCTTGGATCCATTTAGCATCTTGCTGTTCTCTCTAATGCCGGGTGACATGTTTCATTATGCAATGCATTGGCAGTTGGCACTTCTACGCAGCAGTAGAATGAGATTTGAGCCCTCACAAAGCTGGGGTGGTAATGTATGCGTTGCCCGTGCCAAAGTGGAGACTATGGGTTGTAAAATGGCTTTGATACCTTATAAGCGGAGTGAGCTGCCAAAAATCCCATAACAATGAAATATCATTTCAAAGCTGCTGGGTCCCCTCCCTCCAGCTCCGTTCCCCAAAGCTCTGTAAGTACAAGGAGCCCTTAATGAGGAACTGAAGATCATTATGCATGCAGGTGCAAAATGACAATGACAAGGATTTTAAATCAATCTCTCCCATTACGCACTCACCTGCCAGCCGAGAATGCTTCACCCCTTTTATTGCATGCTGCCAAATGTCATGGGGGGTCAGACCTGTTAGCGCAGTATTTGGGGAGGGGGGAGACATTTCCTAATCAACCTTTCACACAAATTATGACCTCTTTTGTTTCCCTGCTGACTGAGGCACTTTAGCTGTCACATGGGTTTTTTTGTGTAAAAGGTCTCTTCTCCTACTAAAAAGTGTGTGTGTTTCTTGTATTAAAATTAACGGGAGCTGCTACTACAGAGCTGAAGTAAGAAAGTCATCCAGCAAAAGTCTTCTGCTCAGCCTGTCCTCACGCCTGAAACCCTCAGGTATCCTGGAGAGGGATGGATATTGAATTTCCGCTTTCCAGTTCTGAAGTAAGAGCCACTTCCCAATTCTGTTAGCTTCTGTATGTGGAATGAAGTGGGGGAGGGGAGGTGTGTTGTCCTTTGCCAATTTTCTTGGGGTCACCCTGACCAGAAGACTATAATGGCTTCCTTCTGGAAAAGTAAGGAATTGTAGGCAAACGTTTCTGAAACACAGTTTGCCTGCCCCCCATCAATTTTCACATGCATGAAGAAAAGATTCTCCTCCCAAATGCCCTCTAGGTGGGATGGGCAGCATTGTCACATTTTCACTCTCCCTGGGCTAATCTAGGCCATTTCGGCACTACACTCTTATAGCGCGATTATTCCACTTTCAGCATCCTATGGAATCCTGGGGTTTGCAGTTTCAGGAGGGGCCCGAAACTGCAAACCCCAGGATTCCATAGGATGCTGAAAATGGAATAATCGCACTATAAGAGTGTAGTGCGGAAATGGCCAAGGTTCAGGGGAAGTCTTTCCTTTCCTTTCCTTTCCTTTCCTTTCCTTTCCTTTCCTTTCCTTTCCTTCCTTCCTTCCTTTTTTTTTTTGGAAAGTGGAAGTGAACACAAAGTGACTTTCTATTCACTTCCTGTTGTTAAAAAGGGTCGCTCCTTGGCCCCAAATGGTCCAGGGCCCCCTAAAACATCCAGAAAAGTGCTGCTTAGAAAGTGTTTGGGGGCATTTGGGGATTTTTTTCATTTTTAAAATATTCTTCCAGGCAGATTTGGAGGTTCAGCCCCCCCCTCAAGATCTCCTGGGGAGCCAAGGTGGGCTCACTGGGCTTCCAAAGTTGCCAACCCCAGCAGCTGTAAAGGTTAGCAACAGGGGAATGCCGGGTATGTTCTGTGATGAAAGCTCACTTGACTTGAGGCAGCAACAGCTCAACAGACCTAGATAAGCTGGCTGACCCAGCCTTGCACGAATCAGCTGTGCACTCTAGAACATGTTCCCAGGTCCTTTGCAATGCACCAGGGTTCTGCAGGGGGCAAGTGGATATAGAAAGTGTTTCTTGGTGATAAAAACTAGAGAGACATTTTTCTCCCACCCTCATAATATTAGAACTGAAAGTCACCCAATTAAACTGATTGGCAGGGAACAGGCAAAAGGCAACACATAATTAATTTATGCAGTGTGCTGCTACAGGAAATGATGAGCTCCACAAACTCAAGTTGCTCTGAAGGACAATGAGGGTTGCAACACAATCCTATGCATACTTACCTGGGAGAAAGTCACATTGAACTAGTTGAGGGCTTTTCTTTTTAGTAGGTGCACGTAGGACGGCACTGTGTATACCACTTCATGGAGGTTAGGCTGGATTGCTGTTGGTGTCTCCCCATACTCTCCAACATTTCACATGTGAAAACTGGAACACATGACCAAGCAACATCAGAGGGACTTATCACACCAAAGTGTCATACCACCAGGTCAGTGTATTATTCCTGGTTTGGGATCAGTCCTAGTGCAAAATCAACATGAATAAAGCCAGTGTAAACTGCCAGTCCAAGAAACTTCTAATAGGGAATGAGGAGAGTCGCCATCTTGTGTTTCACTCCAGGTGACAAACCATCTTAGGGGTAGCCCTGGTTTCTAAACATATTTATCCAGAAGTTACATTCCTTCAGTGTTCAATTGAGCTTACTTTATTGCAAATATGGCAAGGAATATCCCCCAGTTTGCATTAGTAACTTCAATTTGGGATCAATGTTTTTTAGATGTATGTTTATCAAGACTGTTCACTTCGAGTGTAGCATTGGGAAATCTTGTTGGGTGTACAGAAGATGTTGGGGATTCATTTCCCAGGAACTTGGAATGGAGTGCCACAGCCACTGGTCTTTTTGTTTGGCTTAAAAGATATGTGACATTGCCATTTTCAATATTAAATGGGTGCTCTGAGAGATAGACATTCTGCTATTTTTCTGCTTTCTGGTAGAAAGAGTGCATTTACCATCTGCCTTCATGGAGAAAAGCAGGTGGATGCTGAGATACTAGGAACTAAATGGAGTCTTGAGAATTGGCCTCATTCGGTGAAGTTCCATGAAATTCCCTGTGGGGTTTCTCATGCATTTTTGCTGGAATGCATAAACTTTTGCCAAAGGATATTCTTATTCTCACCTCATTTCATTCACCTGTTGGATACAGGGAACTCCCAAAAGCATCAAAACAGATTAATTTTTTTAAAAAATGACTATAGGTAATACTCCTTTTTACTGTGTTCATGCTTCATTTTACTTTGAGAATAACCACCCAGTCCTCAGAGTAATTGTGCATCACAAACCAGCCATGAATGGAAAATGAGTTTCATTAAGCTCCAGGTTGAGATTAGAAATTCATGGCATAATTCTTAAAAGATGAATTCATAGAATCATAGAATTGGAATGGACTCCAGGGGCAATCTAATCGAACACTCTGCTGGTCCAATACTGAAAAATGCTGGAATAATAAGACAGTGATAGAATAACCAGGAATATTGTTTTCATCCTTCGCATAGCTTGTGTGGCTGAGGGAAGCCAGTGGTATGCCATATTTTTAAGATGATGATGGGGGTGGTGATTTCAATTTCTATCCTATCTTTCTCCAAAAATTGGGACTCAAGGCAGCTTACAATTAAAAAAATAAAAAGTGGAGTTAAAATGAGGTAAACCTACTCTTAAAAAGAAAAAATACAATTAAAAGCGAAAAGCAATAAAACAGTATTAAGTTTCGTAGTCAATTGTTGTACTCTCACATTGAGGTTCACCCCTTCTACTTAGACCAAGCAGGAATCCAGCAATTTCTGTCATTTTGCATTGGGATGTGAGCAGGAATTTGAGATGTTTTGCTGCCTGAGGTGAATGACAAGATGGTACCACGTACCCATATCAAATGTGGTACTTGATTAAATTTCTAGTTGTCTATCAGTTCAGTACTCTTCACAGAACCAACAGACACACAAACACAGTATAGTGCAGGGATTAGAGGCCAGGGGGCTGCATTCGCCCCCAGGGAGGCTTTGGAGAGCTACACTGTCATACCCTCCAATGCCTCCCAATATTTCCTAAGGATCTCTAGAGGTGTATGGCAGGATTTTCTCCACGTTTTGGGGGTTATCCAGCTCATTTTAGGTGAGGAGGGACCTTTTTTCATAATGGGAAATGACCTGGAAGTTACTTCCTGGTCTTTTTTTTGTTAAAAAAAGGATCTCCTGGACCTCAAGCAGTTTGCCCCAAAATGTGGCAAAATGGCCCGATGCTCCCTAGGGGGCAGTTGAGATGATCTGGCAATCAATCAATCAGTCAATCAATCAGTCAATCAATCAATCAATAATAAAAAGTCTGTTTCTCTGTTCAGTTAACTCTGGCTCTGACAAGCTGGGTTCTTCATTGATCAAACTGCTTTTCAACTCAGAAAAGGACAACAGAGTACTGTTAGTCTGTCTCTGAGCTTTACTAGCTTCATAGGATAGCGGTGGCTATAAAACAGTAGGAAGAAAGGAAGACACTTGAACTCCTTTCAGGATAAAATGGTAATAGATTCCATATCAAACCATCCAGTTGGCACTTCATTTCTTTGTCAATTTGTGCAACTGGGCTTGATTCTCGCAGAACAGTGAGATATGTTCGTATCCAGAGTTACTGGGTAACTAAATGTATAAAGGATGTCTTGATTTCTGATTTGATTAGCAGTCGTAGACACTTGTCTATGTGTATATGTGTATCTGTGCCTTCAAGATGTCTGTCTATGGCAATTTCATGAATTCTGTAGAGTTTTCTTAGGCAAGGAATAATCAGAAGTCATTTTGTCTGTTTCTTCTCCTGAAAAACAGCCTACAGTGCCTAGTATTTGAGACCCAGTAAGGCGTAGTAGTTTGAGCATTGGACTACAACACTAAGGAGCAGGGTTCAATTCATGGAAACCAACTGGGTGATTTTGGGTATGTCACACACTCTCAACCCCAGAAAAAACTGTAATGGTTTTGCTTTAGGGCTTCCATAAATTGAAAATGACTTGAGGACACACAACAACAAAGCTGGTATTCATTGAAGGTCTCCCATCTAAGCAGTAACCACAGCTGACCTGCTGAGCTTCCAAGATCAGATGGGATCTAGTGCCTTCAGGGTATTCTTCTAAACTTCTTCTGTCAATGTATATATAAAAGAATCACATGAGTGGGACCAATGTTGTGGTTCCTTTTGACTTAGATCTTATCCATCCATGGGTGGGTCATCATAACCACTAAGTATCCTGATTTTACAGGGCCAGTCCTGATAAATCCTCTATCATCCCACTTTTTTCAGTTGCTTTTAAAATGTCCCAGTTTATCTCTCTTTCTCCCACTTTCCCCCTTTGTCCTCAGCTTACTTCAGTTGTTGGAAACTGAGTTCAAAGTGCAAAAGTAGTTTGTATCCAGTTGATTCAGTAGAGGGTAGAAGAGAGGAGATGATGGAACCTTGTCCTTCCCAGTAGACTCAGGCAACAGCTAACTGCTGCAGCATCTTCTAGCCTGTGAATTCTTCCTCATTAATAACTTCTGGTGTCTTGACTGGATTCTGACGGTGGCCAAAGGTGTCTTGATGATTTTCATCTGTGAAATGATGAAGGGTGTGGGTTGAAAGATTAACACAGGGAGGAGCTGTTCCATTGGTTCCAACTTTTTAGTTCCATGATATGCACAGTATTGGGAAGGCAAGAGTGTACAGTTGCTGCTGCTGTTTAATTTGAATTTCTGCTTAGTTGTGGCCTGCCACTGAACAGACTGAGACAATCTCTTTTTGGTTTTCCTTATTCAGTAGTTTTTCCCACATATCAGGAACTGTTCCATCCAGAAATTCCAAGACGCTTCAAACTTACAGTGATGACTCAGTTGGTGAGTTTTGCTGTAACTGGTCAGCTAGAAAGAGTAAGCTATAATGGGGCAGCATGCCGTTCTCCAAGGAATTGCTTCTGGGTTCAGATGTTCCACAGCATTAAGAGATATTTTTATTTTGTCTTGCAGTGTGTGGCTTGTTTTTGAGTTGCCTGTTTTCTTTGCAGGCATTTGGACTGAACTATAGGCACTAAATTATGGTGATCTGGTAGTGAATAGATGGTCTTGCATTACTGAGCAAGGTTGGCTAGCCCTTTGTTTCTCTCTAAATATATGATATAGTAATTTGAGTGATCTCCAACCAAATTTGCCCTACACATGCATTGCTTTCCCCAGATGTAGACACCCCCCCCCCAGTTCGTTCGTGAACTTTCCATCTGTCTCTTACAGGCATCATTAGCAGTGAACATTAATTCTGCTCCAGTGTTTAGGTATGTAACTTTTCTGTAGCTTGGTTGTGGGTCTAGCTGCATGTTTTTCTTATCTCCTTTGCTGGGGATCCCAGCCAATCATTCCTTTGGTTTCTCTACAAAGCTTGTCATACCTGTATCATTGTTAAAGCCATTCCATTGTTCTGAGCCCCAGAAACTAATAAATCTTTTAGATTTCTGTGGTCAGCTCATGGGGAGCTATGAATGCTTGAACTATCCTGCTAGTCAAGATTTCCACTATTTCTCCAGCAGTTATTAATAACTGGATGATTTTAAGAGTCTGGAAGTTAAAAAGAGAAAACAGATGATGAAAGAACAAGCCAAAAGATGCAGACATTTGTTGGCAGAAAAGGAGAATTAATAAAAACCAAGGGCTTATTCTCCTGCTAAATCAGCCCCCACTCCAATCTGCACAGAGTTTGCTGCATAGACTGAGTGCACACATGGTAAATCATTTGTGGGAATCTGTATCCTTAAACCCTATTTGTACATGGTTTTGCTCCACGAATATTCTCAAAAAGCTCAAGGCATGCATGTTGGGTCTTCATTGAATAGGATAGCAACTTTTAAAATTAGATTATTATTCCACCTTTCCACTAAAAAAATAATACCAGTATTCAAGGTGGTTGACAACATCCCTAAAAACAAGTTAAACAATAAAGTGTTTCAGATCAGTATACATAGGAACAATTAAGAATGCTAGGAACGATGTGTCCTCAAACCACTCTTTAATAGTAGTGAAAGTGAGAACTGATTACCGCTCCAACAGGAGTGCATTCCACAGTGTGGGAGCTCAAAGAACTGGCATTGCGCCCATAAAAGTTTTATATCTTTGAAAAAAAATGACTGGTTGTATGAAAGCCCTAAAAAGATTGTGTGGCTCACTAATGATGAAAAATCTCATAATGTAGGTTATGATCTGTTTCCACATTTATCATCCTCTGATTATGCATGGAGCTAAACTGGCGATCTTCTCAAAACTAGGTTGAAGCTGTGATCCTTGACCCATAGTATGTCTTTGGAAAACTCTAAAATATGTCTCTTTGTGTGGGGTATTTGTTGCCTTCTTCTCTTTCCTCACCACTGTTCTCACTGGCCACTGTTCTTTTTTGTTCAAGTTTCCCCTCCTTCTTAAGCCTGTTTTTGCCCTGCTTCTCACAAGTTATTTATAAGGTGGTGAATGTATACCATACCTTCCAAGTGTCCTAGTTTGGCAAGAACAAAATTACTTAATCCTCTGTAATCCCAGCTGCTGTTGAAGTGTCCAGGTTTCTGTCTTCTTCTACTTTCCTCTTTGTCTTTGGTTTACACCATATTGTTTGCAACTAATTAGATCAGGGAGAAAGAGGAGGAAGCAGAGTCTTGTGCTTTCTATTAGGTTCAGTCAAAAGCAACCTGCTGTAGCCTCTCTTGAAACAGAATGTCCTATGACATATGACCACAACTGGTTCTTGTGGTAAGCAAAAAGAATAAACACACTTGTAAAAAGCAAGGAAGGGCCCTTTATTGAAGAGATCCCCTTTCATCTTTTTGAATTACAGCACTCTCAGAATTGTTCATCAAGTGCTCTCTCAGTATCTTTTTTTCGCAGACTCACAGATTCTACTCCACCTCTAATTTCCCTAAAATAGGATCAACAGTGCAGAGGAGCATTCCTGATTTGAATTTGTTGTTCTCTTTTCAGTTTTGATTTTTATTAGTTTTAAGATTTTCATAAACCTTATATTTTATGGCTTAGTTTTACTAGTTTTCTTCTCTTCACCTCCTGTCCTTGTGTGTGCCAGGTCTGCTCAGTGCCACAGGAAAGAAACTAGCTTGTAGAGGTCAAACATAGGGAGAGATTTCATTTTCTATTTGACAGAGTCTTTTTTTTCTGCAGAGCAATGTTCAATTTGCATTAACAATGAGATCACGCACAAATATATTCAGAAGTCTCAATTAGTGCAGTAGGATTTCTAGGTAAATGTGTGCAAGAGTGTAGCCTGAGTCATTCTAAAAAGCCATTGAATGCATGTACAGTTGGCCTTCTACATTTGCTAGGGTTAAGGGCACAGGATCCCTGCAAAATGGAAAAACTGTAAATATCAAAATGTGTGTGTGCTTGTGTGTGTGAAGGTGGCTGGGACATGGTGGGGAGAGCGGGCACTCAGTGACCATACCAGGTCAGGGAAAGGAGAGAGAAAGAGAGTGGGTGGGTATGGTGGCCTCATACTTTGTCTCTCACCCATCTCCTTCTTTGGTGTGTGGGAGGCATCTGGAGACAGTTTGTGGTGCTGAAAAATCAGGCTGCAATCCATCCTTAACTGACCAGGAAGTGGCTGATGGAGGAGGAGGAGGACCAGGAGCAGGTATTTAAAGGGCTGGACAGCCTGATTGGAGCCACCAAGAAGGAAGCTTCCCCTGGAAAAGAAGTGCTTGAGGTGGTGGGGACAGAGGTTGGAGAAACTCACAAATAATCAGATCTGGGAATGTGAAACGCACAAATGTGGAGGGCTGACTGTATTTCTCTATGATAATCCTTTCCCCCCAGCTGTATCTTTTTAACTGACTTTGTTATTGTGTGCCTTCAAATCTTTTCTGACCTATGGTGGCCTTAAGGTGACCCTATCATGGGTTTTTTTTTTGGCAAGATTTGTTCACAAGTGATTTGTCTTTGACTTTCTCTGAAGTTGAGAGAGTGTGACTTGCCTAGAGTCACCCACTGGGTTTCTGTGGCTGAGTGGGGATTTGAACTCTTGTCTCCAGAGTTGTAGACTCAACCACTATATCATGCTGACTCTGATTACATTCTATTTATCTTTTGAGCTAAAAGTATTATTTTCCCCCATCCCCCCTATATTTTTGCTTAAGAACAGCTTTGTGAAGTAGGTTTGACTGAAAAGCTAAGACTGCCTCAAGGTGACCACGTGAATTTTATGTTGTGAGGAAGCTGGGGCTTGACCTATATTGGGCAGAGGTGTGTGGATATGAATACATAGTGCATGCAGTGGATCTGAGAGAAAGCTGTGATATTGAGCAGGTCTGAGAAAGAGATTTCATTGTAGAATAATATATAATATAGTCAGCCTGGAAAAAGCAGAAAAAATTCACTTTGAAGCAGAGACCTCAGAAATATTTTAAGGTGCTGGTGGGGACTTCGCACAGGTAGGCAGGTTGTTATTAATTTTCTGTACCCGCAGGTATATACGAGAAGGAAAAATTACTTTTCCTGTGCATTATCATTGAAATGTCCTTAAATATGAAGACTCTTAAAAGTACAATGTAAACTTAAAAGTGCCTTCCTTATGTTTGGTATAATTTACTCCCAGTAAGTGTATGTAGGATATATTGCTGGAAGGGCTCAGTGATGGTTGCTGCCTTAATATTTCTTTTTTTGTACACTTTTTGTACACTTATGATTGACAATTCCAGAAAAGAGGAGTCTTGGCCTAATTTTGCTAGATCTTGGGGTAGGGGGCTAGTCTTGGAGAGGATCAAGCTCCTTTCCTCCCCATTTTGAGGTTCAAGCTCTGGATGGCACAAAGCAGAAATCTCTGGCAAATCTCTGGCAAAAGAGACATAACCCATTTTCTTTATACACAAATTATGTTCTGTATTTTCTGCTTTGTTCTGCATTTTTCTGTTTACACCTGCAGGATATGGCACTGCTGATGTTGTCTTTCTCTTCTTCGTAGACTCTGTGTGTGTGTGTGTGTGTGTGTGTGTGTGTGTGTGCATGGATAGAAGACATATGGATGGATGCAACAGTGGTAAACCTTGGTCCAGTTTGTATATGGATCTTTATGTCATCTGATGCTACATAAAATTCCCTGACTGAGGTAGAGTGATCATCCAATATATAATTCTCATGTGGAAAAACCCTCAGATTAAAAAGATTCCTCCCATCTTTCATTTTATGATGTTTTGGGTTAGAGCATTTGAATAAACTTCGCAAAAACATCAACAAGAAAATGGATGCATCTGTGACATCAAATCAAAAGTAATGAATTGCAAAGTTTAATTTGGATTTCCAGTAACTGCATAGAGTTTAATTAGTGTATGAATAGGGGGAATTTAAAGAGACATGTGCTGTCAAGAGCTATTCCCGTCAAACACTCTCTACAGTAGTGTAACGCAGCATAATTTTGTGTTTTTGTTCCACATTGGGTTCACGCCAAATCATACAGATGTGCTTCAAAATCTTGCTTGGTTTATATTTCTGTGTGTGGTATAGATATTTTCTTGCTATGACCCTTGGACATTGTCCACGAGCATATTAACAAGTTACTGCTGGCCTTACATCTTCCAGAAGAATTGTCAGCTGAGGAAGGTTGCCTTTTTTTGATTGTTGTTGTTCCTGAAGCTTTTTGTCAAGAACTATTATCCAAAGTCCTCTTATATGACATTTTGAATTGTATTAGCCTTTGAATATGGCATTTTGAAGAACTGAAACAATTCATCAAGGGAGCTTGGATCAAAATAACAAGGAACTATCCTCAGTGTCTAAGTGACTGCTTTGATCTTTCAGAAACATTACTTTGTGTACTACTGTCTTCCATAGTAATCTGTATAGGATCTATGAAACACCAGTATTGATGGATTTTGGCATTGTTGTTGGATGGTTCATTCAGACAGTTGTCTCCAGAATTCCACTGAAGGTTATTTTTCTCTTGCATAGTTTGATAGCAACTTAATCAGGAAGTTTCAGTAATTCTACAGGGCAGCCTGGACATTACGGGCACAGGTTATATAGTAATGGTAGGATCAGCTGCAGCAGCAAGAGTTTAAGCATCACATTGATAAATATCATTATCCTAGACTGGAGGCAGCTCCTAGAAATACCCTTGACACATCTGACCCCCTAAATAATGTAAACAGTTTGTAATCTTTGCACTCCTGAAAATTGTAGTCTGAAAAATTTGGAAGGTCAAAAGATGAGAACCATTGCTCTAGCCCCGTGGTAGTTAGCAGCCAAGAGGTAAATGAGGAATGATATTGGTGGCAATTCAATTTGATAGCAAGATATTTTTGGAAATGAGGGGTTAGAAACTAACACCATTTCCACACAACGACAGCCTCTTGCATCATCCCATTGCAATCCCGGCTGTGCCATTGCTGGGACGGGAGCATGACAGGAACTCTCCCCTCTGCACCTGACCGGCTCCCTGCAGAAGAGAGTGCACGCAACACACTTATTCCTTCCACAGCATAATCAGGATCTTTCCCATGCTGCGCTAGGGGAGGAAGCACCACCATTGCACTTCCTGCCCTTCCTCATGGAAGGTAAGTACAGGAGCATCGCATGATCGCAGGTGCTTAATGGATTTAATCTGTTAAGCGAACATCTCGTGATTGTGATACATGGGGATGGGATGACAACAGAACTATGACAATGTTGTGCAAAATACAACCTGTGCAGAAATGACCTTAGCCTACTGTGCTACTACTCTCTCAAAAGAGTAGTGACTCAATAGAAGTCTTTTGTGACCCAACTACATGATACTGTGAAATAATCTTTTGTTTTTGTAGCCGTTCTTTGGTTTGGCCCACTGCCCTCTATTCATTGTCTTTCCCTTTTGGTCATATTACCTATGGGATGTGAAGAAGAGACATCCACACATGGAAGAGAATCACTGTTTTCATTTACAACAGTTCATGCTGCCAAAGGGACAGACCGCCTTTTAAAACTAAATCATAATGTGTCACTTTAACAATGGGAATGGATATTTAAAAAAAAACAACCCAGCAAAACTTAAACATCTGCATTGAATGGTAAAGTTTGTGGAATAGAAACTTTGTGGGATAGAAACAGTGACTGAATTGGTGTCAACATTTATGTAAACCCAGTTGATTCAATAGGCTTACTTTAGTTAGGACTACCAACTGGATTCAGAATAAATTATCCCAGTAATTTTTCTTTCCCATTCATGCATGTTGCCATTTTGGGTTTTTGACTAGTACCTTGAAACCACTGTGGTATAATAATTTGAGTGTCGGACTACAATCCTAGAGACCAGGGTTTGAGTCCCCACTCAGCTATGGAAACCCACTGGGTGACCTTCGACATGTTGCATACTCTCAGCCCCAGAAAGCCCCAGGATAGGTTTGCCTTAGGATCGCCATATGTCAGAAGTGACTTGAAGGCACACAAGAACAACATCAAAGATGACTCTGATGTTCAGTTCATAGCAATGCACCAAAACTTTGCCCCTGAAGCCTATTATTATAGACAAGAAAGAATAAGTCATATATTTGTCATTGCCATGTAACTCTGATCCTTGTCTGCCTTTTATTATTCATAAATAAGCTACTTTTTATTTTTTAAAAAATCAATTCATTAGTTTTTTTTCCCCTTGAGTCATAGTTTCTAAACTTGGTTCTAACTGTTGGATAAGTGTTAAATTTAGTAACATGAATGGTACTCGATCCCAGCAGTCTGGCTAATTCATATTACAGCTCATAATTACTTGTCCTACTCTTTGTGCTGAGTGGCTTGTCTGTTCACAGAGCCATGGTTTGTTAAAAGCTTTAATTTCTTTCTGTCTGTTTTATTTCATCCCTCCGGTTACCTGCAATTCACAATTTTTAAAATCTAAAGCTTTTGTTAAATTATAATACCATATATCTTTTCAGTTATATACCTAGAGAATATCTTATGAATATCACAAGTTCCCTTAATTGTTCTGCTGCAGTGGCCTTTATCTAGACCTCTGTGGCTATTCCACATATGGAATTTCAGTAAGAAATCCATCTGCATATTAAATGCAGCCAATTGTTTCATGCACATTTAAAAAAATGTCCTAGAGTGGAGATTGGAAAACTTACTTTTTTGACTATAAATCCCAGTGGTTGTGCTGGCTGGGAGATTCTGAGAATTATGGCTCCAGAGGTAACGCTGCCTCACTAGCACAGTGCAAGATTCAGAGTTAATTTTGTTTAAGCTTGACCCACTGATATCAGTGGGACTTCAAGCTGTCAAACCTAAGCAATCTGTCAAGTCCCATTGGTTTCAATGGATCTGTTCTAAACATGATTAACTCTGGATTCAACCCATTCCGACTCCCTTCTCCATCAGTATTTTCAGCCTTCCTTATATAAAGTGATTGCTTGTTGATAGGTGAACCTTTTAATAGATTCTCATTTGCACATTCATACCTTTTTTCCCCCTCAAGGAGCTCAAGGCAGCATACATGGTTGTCTACATTTTATCTTCATAGTGATCCTATATGGTAGGCTATACTGAAAGAGGGGTAACTCTTGGTCACTGAATGAGCTCCATAGCTCAGTAAGGAATAGTAACCTTGGTTTCTAGCCTAGCTCTCTCATCACTATACTATATTGCCCTTAAGGGGGTAATAAGAAAAATGGCTGGAATTCTCCATGCAGTATTTAGTTACATAACCTTAGTTACATACAACAACCAACCTCATCTTGGTTGTTTAGCTAAGTAGTGTCTGTTGGCCTGACACTCAGGCCCTTTCTGCATCCTACCTTGTCCTGTTGTGCAATCCTGGCAGTGGCTCTACAGGGCAGCACTCCTCTCTGCATGGCACCATGGCAGCACTCCCCTCTGCAAGGGACCGGGTCCCTGCAGAAGGGAGCATGATGGTCATGCTGCTTTCTTCTGCAGTGAAGCTGGGCACTTTCCCAGGCTGTGCTGGGGAAGGAAGCACCACCATTGTGCTTCCTGCCTGTCTGCAGGACAGGTAAGTGCAGGATGGTGGTGTGATCATATGTCATTGGTGGAGAAGCCCATCAATGATTTAATCCATGATTGCGCTGCCTGGGGACAGGAGAGGAGAGGGACTGCGACAATGTCATGCAGAAGCATTGTTGCAGTCCTGCTCCTCTCCTGTCCCCATGCTGGGATGACAGGTCACTGCAGAAAGGGCCTCACATTCCTGACTCACAAGGAAGCAGACACTGAGAGCAGTGGGAGTCTGGTCTCCTGCTGATTGGAGACTAATGTTTCTACCACCTCCCTCCCACCAGCAGTCTCCAGTGTGACAGTCAGTAGGATCCCTCTCATAATTCCTCCTTGCACCATAATGCACCATAATTGATGGGAGAAGGTTGAAAACATCAGTCTGCTGTATCCTGATTGACAGGAAAACAGATCCCCATTGCCTTCAGTGGCTGCTGCCCAGTAAGTCAGGATTGGGGGACTTTTTATGACTCCTGTGTATTTCCTACACTATGCAATATGTAGGTATTGTGAATATGAACCAGTTACAAATGCGTAACTCTATGCATTCATAACTGTGATCATGAGTTCCAGTCCACATTCACTTACATGCATAGGTAGCATTCCTATTAAGAAATATCCAGTTCCTCCTTCTACAGTGCTCTCATCAAGGGTATTCTACAGACTTACATCTTGCCAGTGGGCTTAATGGGACTCAGGCAAGATGTTCTAGTAGCAGTGATGCAGGACATTTTGGGTTTGGGTCCAAAGTCTTCCTTAGGCTTCTGCTGAGGACAGTTCTTGTGTCAGTATACCCTCTCTCAATGCAAGCCAAATAACTAAGCCAATATGAAATAATAACTAAAGACCTCTTCTTCGCAGTATCTCCTGTTCCATTTCCAGGGCTAATGCATTGGTTAAGAACTCTGGCATGGGAGCCTATCCACTGTTTTGCACCATTCTGGTGCTGTTGCGGTCTTTGCTGAAGTTTAGCACCAATTCTGTAGATAACCAGAGAAGGATATTACAGTTTCCAGGTTAGATGAGGTCAGATAATACATGAGGCCAACAAAATTCAATTAAGTCCCGAGTCTTATAAAGAACATATAAATGGCTACTAATTTGGTTGATCTGTCTCTATCTTGTCAAGTAGACTGCTCAGCCCAGAGTTGGAATTTTTTTTTGGACAGCAATTTCCAGAATCCCCCAACCAGTGTGAACCTGGAGATCAAGCAAGCAAGCAAACAAGCAAGCAAGCAATTCTGGCTAAGATTCTAGCTCTTAACTAACTAGCATCTTCTACTCGTCCCCCCTTACTTACTGGGCATGACCTGCTATGAGTGACAGGGTGACAGAATGATGTTTCCACCCTATTCCTACAGGTGACCCGGAGTATGACCATCCTGCAGCATTCAAGCTCCAGGAAAGGAGATTCCATCTGAACCTCAGAAAGAACTTCCTGACTGTCAGAGCTGTTCAGCAGTGGAATATGCTGCCTCGGAGTGTGGTGGATTCTCCTTCTTTGGAGGTTTTTAAGCAGAGGCTGGATGGCCATCTGTTGAGACTGCTTTGATAAGTGTTCCTGCATGGCAGGGGGTTCGACTTGATGGCCCCTGGGGTCTCTTCCAACTCTATGACTATCCTTGTCATAGTTCCTCCTTGCAACAGACAGCACTCATGAGAGGCAGACAGAAATGTCAGTTTACTGCATTCTGATTGTCAGGACAAAAGACCCCCATTGCTTGCAGTGGCTGCTGCACTGTAAGTCAGAACTGGTGGACTTTTATGATCCCTACACATTTCCTGCACTATTGAATACATAGGGATCATAAATACGAATCAGTTACTAATAACTCTAGGTTTTGCATTTGTAACTGCTATAGTGAATTCCAGCCACTGCTTCCAAGCTCTGGTGTCAAGTCCTAGTTCTATGCCCACCAACAGGAGCTATGTTTTTCTGTTATTCTGTAGACTTTTGCAAACAGCTCATCTGATCCAGAAAACAATTTAAATGCAAAGATTTAGTTCTCTGGAGAGTGTCTGTGGCAATCCCATCCAGAATACATGAACTGCAATTTAGCCTGTCATGCTATAGTACAGCCTTGCAGTTCAGTGAAGTTTACCTTTGAGTAGATATGCATAGGAATGTTCTGCTGACTTTCAGATTCAGGGGATCTGAATATACAATAGCTAATGCCTGTTCTAAGAAATGTCATGTGGGATAGTATGGAAGTCCATTTTGGATATGGAATTTCTTTCCCTGGAAGTTTGATTTATTTTTGGTGACAGGTTTTTTTTTTGTCTTAACCAATTATATCATTTAAAGATGTTTTGAAAAGGCATTCTGTTTTAAAACTGGTAAAGCTGTAAGCATAATAAAAGCCATGAAGGAATGGGGTATTTTATGAAAATGTTTAATTCAACTGTTTCTTTGGAATGTAGTAGTCATTGTCTGGAAATTTAAATTACAATGCAATCCTATGTTTGCTTGTTTTTAATGCTACTCAGTGTCCGAGAATACAAACGTCATTCAAAGTTAAGGCTTCGCTGTTCATTTTTGAAATAACAATTTAAAAGTGTCATATTGTCATAGAAAATAAAAAATTTCTGTAAAAAAATTTGCACAAAATTTTATGATGGTACAAAACATGAAGCAATAACATACCAGTAAAATGAAATCCATTCACTACAGAAGATTTTTATAGGATTTTTTTTGATAAAAGAAAAAATATGTTATTTTACACTTTCAAAATTATGAAACAATCTAAAACAATATAAACTGAACATTTTGTAACACTGCCTTTACAAATTAATAACTTTATAAACATATAATTTTTAAATATATTTATCAGTGCAAGATAACTTCTTTTTTCATTTAAAGTTGCAGTATCACTTTTCCTTTGTGGAAGGGCAGTTTTGATTCAATTCCTGTTTGAACAAATAGGATCCCCAATGTTCTGCTCTAGTGTGCAATAGACACCACAGCTTTCCCTAATCCACTGCTCCTGGATGTATTTGACTACAAATCCCATAACCTCCAGCTAGATGACAGGCTGGAAATGAACATACAAGGGTAGCAGCTTGGAAGGAGAGACTGAGATATAGCAATAGGTTGTCTTATTCTACGCATGCAGTTAGTACTCTGGTACACTCAGTGACAGCTGGTGGCTTCCATGCTAGGAAGACAGCAAATCAGCTTTGAGTTTTACTGCGAACATTAAGGAAACTATTCAAGGTGTGTATCCTGTTTGGTGGGTAGGGTTCTGCACCTTGGAAGTCTGCTTTAATGTCTGGATTAAAACCCAAAGAAGATTCACCAAACCACCTTCATGAAAGATGCTAACTTCCAGAGGGCATATTAGCTTCAAATATCTTCTCTGACACACCTGCTAAATGTCGAGCTAATATTCATGCCATACTCATGTGATGTTGTTGCTCTGCCATCTTGTTAATACACCACCACCACAGGCATTTATTTTCCAGCAGATGCTATTTTGAGATGGAGCCATAGAAAGAAAAGTTTTTGTTTCTGTGGAGCTGGCACACATTGAAACAGAGGAGACACAAGGGTGATGTTGGGTGGATGGAAGCCCAACCCTTTTTCTGTTCCAACTAGAATAAAGCCAATAGCTAAACCCCCATCAGTTTCAAGAAAGTAAAATATGTGTGGAGGGTGGCTGGAACAAGTTTAGTCAGGTTTCCTGGAATGGAAGCATTTGTTTTCAAACAGGAAGGTGAAGGAAGGAAATGCTGGGCTATTCACACTATCATGTTCCATGTTGTCCCATGAGAGCTGCCTATGACATGCAACTTAAGATCCATGCAACATTATTTAAAAGCATTCTGCAGCCCTATGCACTTCCTTAGGCTTAAGTCCCACTGAGCACAGTGGGGCTTATTTCTGAGTAAATAGGCAGAGGATTGGACTGTGAGGCCAGGGGCAGGGAACCTGTGACCTTTAGACATTGAACTACAACTCCTTTCACCACTGAAAATGCATCAAGTTATCTAACATTGATGGGGACTGGAATCCAACATCATCTCCTTGTGTTAGAGACCCTGGAACAGTGAGCATGCCACCTCTAGCTTCTTGCACTGAATAAGTATCAAATAATAGTACAGGCTTCACTTTGCTGGACTGGGAATAATTCACACTTGCGTATTAATCACATGTTGTTCCAAATAGTGATTACTAACGTGTGTGAATAAGCTGTAACAATACAAAGCTTTCATATTATCAAGCATCAGCTCAAGCACAATGCTTCTTCCAAGAAGACAGTTCTCAGACTTTACTGAAAATTATCTAGAGTTAAAGGACTGAGTGATAAGAAGCTCAGTGACAGAGTACATGCTTTGCATGCAAAAGGTCCCAGGATCAGTCCCCTACATCTCTAGTTTTAAAAGCACCTACTATAGTAGAGGCAGAAACGACCTCTTTCTTTGACACCCTGGAGAACTACTGTCAGCCAGAACAGGCAATGCTCTGCCAGATGGACTCTGTAGAAAGAAGTGTAAATTGTCTCCATGTGAACAAGTCCATTTTCATTGTCAAGAAATGTGATTGCTCATTGCTTCTGGAGTTCTGCCAGGGACAGGTCTTTGTGTAAGGCAAGCCCCACATCTTAAATGGTATTTGCATGCTTTTAGGTCATGGATCTTAAGATGCCCATGTGATAACCATTGCTAAGGCAAAGCCGATAATTCCATGATGCAACTAAATATTACATGAAATAAGTACAGATGAAAATTATTTGAGCTTGATCTTCTCTTTGGGATAATTAACTAGCTGGGTGTTTCAATCAGTGTAGTCTGGATAATGCATTTAGGAATTAAATCTGAAGCAGGTGCTACTTTCCCCTCGTGGCAAATGTTTAGCCTTGAAATCTGCCTTTTTTGGGTGATTGCTATGGTTGTAAATCTGAGTTAAGTCTAGCTTTTGAAGGTTCATTTGGAAATTATGCCTACCAACTCTCACCATGCAAGGGTACACATTTGATTGAAATGTTTCCCGCTGCCAATAAGTTGATGTGGCAAAATCATTTTGTGATTACCTGACGCCTAGTTGTCATTTAAAATCTTAATTATGTCTTTTGAAGAATAATTTAATTCCTACATGCATTGCATCTCTTGTTGCTTTCTTTAAATAGATACTCTTTACAGTATCCTAAAAAAGAAAGGGAAATATAAATGTTGTACGCAGTCTGATATGTTTTTGAACCTGGCTTGTACATTCTTGCTTTACACTGTTATTGGTTTTCATTCTGCAATATTTTAACCCAGTTTAGGATTAATATGTCACCATTAATTAATTGACTTTTAACTTATCTACTGTTGGCTAAGCCAACACAGCACCACTGGTAGCAGCATCACTGTAACCCGAATTAAGATGAATGAGACCTACTCAGAGATAATTACCCTTACATTGGATAGCATGGCTAGTAGATGGCAAGAGACATTCTTTGTTTTGTGAAATCAAAAACAGCCCTCTTTTGCTATCTATTAATATGAAAGCCTTGCACAGAATTAAAGGACTGATTTCATGGTTTACTAAAGGAAAATGAAAAGATACTGTCACTTTGTTGTTAACAAGAAATCCAAAGTTCAACTTTGGACTGTAAAGTTAAGAAATCTCCCTTACTTAAAATAAGAAAAAAACCAGCAAAACAAAACAAAATAAAACACAAAGTCTAATAAATCCTTTTTTCCCCCCTTTTTGCCATTACCAGCGAATTAAAGCTGCATTTTCCTTTCCTTGACAATGGCAAATGCTTATGCAACAATCTACTTAGAGAGAGAGAGAGAGAGAGAGAGAGAAAGGAAGTGAGTGCTTATATTTGAAAATACATTCTATATGAAAGAACAATAAAAGGAGAAGGGGGAAAATATTGCAGCTTTGTACAAAAATGGTCCAGAAACATTAAATTGAAATACAGGAAGTGGAAGAATCAAGCCACCAAGTTGTCTGATTTCCTTAGCCCTTGACTTCCCAAGGTTTGCTTACACTAAAATATACTTTCTTGTTAGTCAGTGAGCCCTCAGGGTAAGTAATAAGGACTTTAACTGGAGAGAGACAAAGGTGGAGTTAATGTTAACACAATGAGAAGCAGTACAAACAAAAAGGCACTTGAGAGGACACACACTAGCCAGTGCCAAGGACTTTTGCTTTGTTTTCTTACAAATAGAGGCAGTACACTCGGTTTGCCGGTTGTTTCTGGATGATGGCACATATTTCTTGTATGGAATTCACAAGCACAAAGTTTAGTACAACACTGAGAAACACCAATAAAATTCTGACTGTATTGCTTGTTAAACAGAGCTGACACACTATACTAGTACTGATGCTACAGTACTTTTTTTTGTTTTGTTTTCAAAAACACCCTAACCCTCCTTTGCCTATGCACAACACAAGCAGTTATACACAAATACAGGTTTAGGAATCCACTAAGTTGCTGTTACTCTGATATATTTTTTTTCTGGGCACTGAGCTACAGACAGCATGTCCATCCAAAGGACCCCCCAAAACACACTTTGTGACAGCATCTTGGATTTTTGCACAGTTAAAAAAATATCAAACAGAGTGGAGAGTGGGAGAGGAGGAAACAAAAGCAAGAAGGGAGGGAATGGGGAAAAGGAAGGAAAAAGAATTAAGGAAAGACCAAAAGAAACATCCCCTCTTAAGTCAATCATACTTGGTCTCAACACCAGCATTTGATTATTTCAAATCAAAACAGAAACAGAAGTAAACTGTACATGATTCAGATTGTTTAACACAGATTGTTGTCCATGTTTTAGTACATCTGTTACACTCACTGAAGCTCCTGAGAAAAGCTTGGCTCAGCGTCCTCAACGCGGTTTTCAGCCTGTACAGTAAAAGAAGATGCACAGTTCCCCAGCATAAGCTAGTGATATGTCCTTCCATCTCATTTCTCCACAACCTCTTTAGCTATATCCTCTTCACGCCTCTGAGTAAGTATTCTGTGCGTTCAGTTTATCTTTTTTTAATTTCACGCCATCCACAAGTTCAAAATTGTAGTTCTCCAGTGCAGACAAGTTCCTATCTGACATCCCATTGTGCCAACAGGCACAGTACAGAATGACTCCACAAATGGCCCCTAGAAGCACTCCCAGCGCACTCATGGCTATGATGGTGATGAGAATAGGGTCAAGAGTCTTCAGAACATTGCCCGGCTTTCTGGAGATGTTGTCATTGTAGGGCTCCCCATTTTCACGGTAATCAGGAGTAAACCCTGCAGTGGAATAAAGAGGGGGCACTGTAATTGGAGGCTGAGTAAATGCACATAAGGAAGAAAGAAAAGCAAGCAAACAGCGTTTGGAAGTATTTTGAGCTCTATGGAGCCAGCTGAAAATGTAAAGACAGGGCTGGGACTGGATGCATGTCTGAGTTAGGCCCTTTCCGCACCCTACCTGATCCCGGCAGCATCTCCTGGGGATCTTGGTAGAGGTTCTCCCAGGAGGGGAGCGCAACAGGAGCACTCCTCTCCACACCAGTTGCCTGTGGGAATGCAGGAGGTGCGATGGCCACATCTCTTGTTTCTGTAGTGCAGCCAGGTACTGTCTCAAGCTGCACTGGGGCAGGAAGCGCAGCCATTGCACTTCCTGACCCACTGCAGCTCAGGTAAGTGTGGGCAGGCAGCAGGAAGGTGTCGCCATTGCCAGTCATTGATGGAGAAAACCTATCAATGATTGGCAGCATAATCGCGCCACCTGGAGACAGGTGACAGGAACCAGGTTCTATGACTGTATAATCCCAATAGATGTACCAATTGTAGTGTTTCTTGATAAGTTTCCATGTCAACTTTTAAGTGTGGTTTTGAAACACTTCAGGGTTTATATCTACAAACCACTTTAGACACCTGAGTATTCAGTGGATCTCCTCACTGAAGTTTGAGTTACAGTGGGCCCTCCAAATATGTGGAGGTTCCATTCCAGGAATGTCCAGAAATAGTGAAAAATCATGAATGCTCGCATCCAATTATATTAAATGATGGCAATATGCTCACGGATAACTTCAGTGCATCCACATTCAAGTCATTGCCATTTTAGGTATACGATATGATACTACATGGTTATTCAAAACTGTGGATTGTAGGGTCACTTATACAGAGGGTCCAGTGTCCTATCTTTTGCAATTTATTTACACATGGATTTTGTTCCCTTAATATTGCTTGCTACAGAATAAAGACCGTTGAGCTAAAACTATTGGAACCAGCTCCCAGCTCAGTTGCAAAGAAAATAAGTCCCTGTTTTGTCTTTCTGTACAATGTGTTCTGCTCTTGCTTCTGTTGATTTCCCCAGACAATGTTTGGAACATGACAATTCAGTGAAATCAGTATACACTGCAAGTAATGAATGCCTCTCTCACACCACCTGCTGCCATGCCTTTAAAAAAAAACAAAAAAACAAAACAAAACAAAACCCAAAACAAAACAAATACTTTTGTCTGCAATTTGTCTCCAGACAAATTTGTCTCTTTTAAAAGCATTTTAAAAACATGCATAAAAATGAAACAGTGTCTATACATCAGTAAATCAACTATATATGTGTTTATATAGAAGAGGCATTAATGCAATGGAGATTAAAATAAATTAATACAATGCACAGATTCACACAACAATCAAGGGATTTTTTTTTACTAAAGGAGCATTTTACCTGTTTGATTAATGTCTGGCTCTAGTTCGAGTGGTTCATTTCCTGTGTTTGACTCTAGCAAGCAAAGAGAATTGACATTGATTATCAAGGTGACAAATACTGATTGGCCTTCACGCTGGCAATAATGGTGTTTAGAATTTTTCTCCTGTCTTGGAGCATGATTGTGTCAGCTTGACATAAATGTCCATTAACCTGGTCTCCCAAAATTAGCAAAGAAGAAAAAAAAGGGATTTAGAAGTCCTTCCTCCACCCCAGCTTGGCTCAGTTTTACAGTTATCAGCAGGGAGTTTCTGTCTCTAGCAAATGAAAATCAGTGGGCAAAATTAGCATGTTTCTTTCAATGCATTCATATTCTTGGAGCCCAGTACAGTAAAACTCTTAATCATATACCAGCAGCCCTTAATCACAAAAAAATAGTACTACTGGCTGCAGTGTGTAAAGAAGGATTTCAGAACAGACAGACCTGTGGTTCAACTGTAAGATATGCATCCTTTGATCACAATCCCACACAGATTATTAGACACAAGTGAGGTTAATTGTGAAATCAGCTTGTAGAGTCTAGAATCTAAACTGATAGGAAATGCTTGATAGCTCTATTTATGTGTAGATCTAGTTTTTTCATGGGACTGAATACTGTGCCACATTTCTAGTATCAGCCATTCTGTGAGCAGAATGAGATGCAAGGATGGCAGACCGATACTTTCAAAAATTGCTGATTTATTGTATATGTTTTAGTCATTTAGGCTGCAGTTTTGTGGTCCTTGGGACAATGCCCCAAGGTTTATACAGTAGTGTGGATTTCTTCCCATGGAGAAGGAAAGTAATAAAGCACAAACTTTGCATTGCTGCAACATCCCAGGTGAGAGCCAATGTTTGTGGTGGTCTAGGTGTTGGGCTAGGACTCTGAGAGACCAGGGTTCAGATCCCTGCTCAGATCCCACGGAAATCCATTGAGTGACCTCTTTCAGCCTCAAAGGAAGGAAATGGCTAACCCTCTTTGACCAAATCTTGCCAAGAAAACCCTGTGATAGGTTTCCCTTAAGGTTGCCATAAGCTGGAAAGGACTTGAAGGCCCATGACAACAACATCCCAGGTTCAGTACATCATACCTCAAGCTAAACAGTATCAAGTAGCAACTGAATTTTCTCTCTCTGAAATCCTGAAGAGCTGCTGCACACAGCAGGCAATACTAGGCTTTATGGATATGACCTGGAGATATGATGGTTTGAACTTGGGACTGTAATAGCATACAAACTGCGTGAATGGCCGTTCCTCTCCATGGGCATCTCACACAACTTTATGAACCCTGGGACGTATTCTCAAAGACCACATAACTGCAACCTAATTTCCTTTGTGGTCTTCAAGCCAACGATAGCCCAAGTTTGTAGAAGAATGACAAGAATAATATGGTCAGATTCCAGCACAACCATGAAGTTCACATATAGTCTCAACCTATGCAGAACCAAATGTGACCCCATGGAAATCACCTAACTTTCCATGGAACTGAGCTCTCAGTGGTCTAATTAATTTCAAAATGCTGGAGTGAAATGAACATTTATAAGGCACTTTGTACATTGGTTGAGAAAAAGTAGGATCTTTGTATCTGTTTGTGAGCTTCCATACCAAGAATTCATAATGTTCTGCATTAGATGTTTTGCAGTTCACAGCAAGTTACACTTACTTCGGCATTCCTCCTGGGATATGTGGCTGTCAAAGTTAATGTCATCAACTGCAATTCCTCCAGTTCCTCTTCCTATTTCTCCTTCCACCATCACCTGGTAAAAATATTGAATTTGGCCAAGTTAGAGCTAATGGCCAGAAGCAGAGGATAGACATTCCTATTCTTTGACAAGCATATGAATGAAAGGTAGAAAGTAATACCATCTGTTTGTCAGTTGTCAAGACAAACATATCATACAGTTTTTTTCACCTTTTTTTAATGTTCCAAAAGAATGACCATATGAAATTGGAACTCTGACATGAGGGATAATTTGTAAAACAGGTTGGCCTTTTTATCTGCACCGCTATGAAATATGAGAATATTTGGGCAACACATGCAAATTCCACATTATCTTGGCAAACTGACCTTGGACATTTGCACACGATCAAGATCAAATCACCTCTGATTTTCCCTCATGCTATTTATGTTATCATCTGATCATTGTTAATGGGAAAGAAGAATTAGTAGAGAGATGCAATGAACATGTTGATCAATATACATTTGATCTACAAACCTCTCTGAAGCAGGGACTGCTTTCAGCTTCACAAATGCAAATGCCCCAAGGCTGTTAAGAGCCAGATGCTATTCTCCTTTTCACAGAGGCTCTCCTCCAGGTACCCTTGCTATTGAAGCAAGGAAGACAGTAACCACAAAGAGAGACTTTTCTGTATGGTGGCACTCTGCTGATGGAAACCAGTGTTCATGATGGCTTTTTCAGTGTTAGCAAAAAACATCTTTCACTTCAGTGCCAGGAAAAAAAATCCCTTTAATATTATTTAAACAATTGCTGTGGATTTTATTGTAATTTTTTTTTTGAGGGGGACTGTTGTTACATTTTTGTGCTATCCTTCTATTTCAAAATATATAAACATGATGGAAGTGTAGTATTGAAGTTTCTGCAATGAATCATTTAATCACTCAGTTAATAAACTGGAAGGAAAAAAATCATTCCTTTTAGATAAGGAAAATGTGGTGCAGGAAAAGCTTATATTGCAATTGCAGTTGCCTGCAGAATAGGTGACTCTGAATCCATCAGAGCTGCAATCTGTAAAAACTGTTTTGTTTTTTTATTACTGAGCAGCTAATACAGGTCTGGCATCCTCCACATCTGTAAGTGTACAACTGCAGACAGCTGCTTAGTCTTGGTCATACCAATATGAGGATGGTCTCTGTACTGTTGGGCCACTGGTCCACTTAAGCCAGGACTTCCATATTGACTGGCAGTGGATATACAAGGTTACATGCAGAAATCCTTCTTCTCCCTGAGATCATTTTAAGTCAGGGATGGGCAACCTGCCACCATCTGTTGATTAATTTCAAAAGCCTTCTGTATGTGATCAGTCTAAATCAATAGCAAGAATGTTTTTTTTTTCCTTTTTGTGTGAGGAGGTGGAACAAGTGAAAGAGAAGGGCAGGGTGAGAAAACAGGGCAGCAGAAAGAAAGAGTCAAAAGGCCATAGTTCAATTTTAGAACACGGGCTTTATATTCAGAAGGTCCCAAATTCAATCCCTGAAATCTTTGCTTCAAAGATTCCAAGGATTCAATCTGAGACCTGTGCACAAAGCATGTTATACCTCTTTGCAATGGCTCTCTCATACCTACACATCTTTACTTACCTGATAATGTTTTGCAGATTTATGAAGAAAGACCCGCCCTTCTTTCCAACAGTTTCCCTGATTTCCACTAAGCGTCAACAAGACCTGATCATACTCTTTAGGTGCCTGGTACCGCAGTTTGATTCTTAGCGTGCCTACATGGGGGCCCGACATATGATACCAAAAAGTCATGCAGAGTGCAGAGTTCTGCGGGTTGATGATGGGGCTGATGAGCCGTGCTACTTTGCCTTTCTGGTTTTCATCAGCTTGTGAGTAAATGAAATTGCCATCTCCTGCTGTGACAAAAAGACTGCATTAGAAATAATGGCCCACTTTTGGCTCCCTTAAGCCTGATAAAGCTCAAGCGCACCAGAACTGATCAGGCCTTATCTAAAGATTTGCTACAGAACTCTAAATCTGCAAAAACACTTGAAGGTCACTTTGTAGTGTACTCTTTTCTAATCTCCCCTTCCCAGCAAAGTCAACATTTTATGTGCATGAACATTCTCAATATATCCTCCCATACAGTAGAAAGACAGAGGACAGTGAATAATTCAGGGGGATAGTATAGATAGGAAGGATAAGGTGCACCATATCAGCAGACCACAGTAGGGTTAGACAACCTGGAGCCCTCCTGATGTTTTAAATACAATACCATCATGCCTTGGTTCCAGCAGGTAGTTCTCCCATACCAACTGACATTGCTATGTCCTCTGGGGGAAAGAACAATCGCCAGGTACAGCACCTTTGTGTCACTGGCTGATTAAAGCTTCCCCCGCCCCAACAAATTGCCACTGCTCTGGCCTTTGAGGGAGAGAATAGAAGGCAAGTTTTCTGGACTTCATCCCCTCCTTGTTCCATGTCTTTTTAGACTGTTAAGGCTGAGAGCAGGGAACTGTCAAGTTAACAATTTGTAAGCTGTGTTTTTTTTGGCTGAAGGGTGTGGGCATAATTGCTCTCAATGAATCAATCAATCAATCAATCAATCCCCATTAGCCCAAGTTACTATAGTCAGCGTTATAGGATTATGGAGTCTGCAGTCCAAAATAGCTAGATGGCACCAGGCTGCCTGTTCCTGAATTAAAGAGTTTATTTACTAAAACAACTCCCAACAGAGATGAATCAACTAAATCAAAGAATTGGGGGACTTCATTGAAAACATCAACCTAGAGTCAATTCACGTATTTGAAGGAAACATGCACTGTGGTACCATCTCTGAAAGTATATAGGAGAACTGCAATTTTGTATCCCATTCTACTGCGTAATATTCCTCCACAATTTCAAAAACTAATCTGTCAGGGCTTCTCCCTCATGTGCCAGTTTTTGGGGAAATTGTATGCACTGGTGTAATCTCCCAAGGACATACTGCTCTCTTCCCAAATATCTGAATAATGTTTATCTAAGGGCTGTACTGCAACTAACTCCTCCTCTTCCTCTTCCTCCTAAGCCAGTTCATTTCACCCTGTTTCCCCATACATCTGAGGGTTTACAAAAATCCACGCAAGAGTTTCAGCACATTTTATATGTATTTAATCTTTGGAAACAATATGTATATATTATATTAAAATATGCATTTTGTAGACACATAATGTTAAAATATGTATTTATCATATGCATTTGGGGATTTTTATTAAATTGAAAATGATGTTGCAAATCTGGAGAATTCTCTCATTGAAAGGATAACTCAGGAGCTGAGGATCAGTCAGTTTGCTTTAAAATGAAGAAACTTCTCAAGCATCCGCAGATGCAACTTCTCCAGTTTGATGAGAAAAAAGAACCCACTACAACTGTTGCTAAGGCTACCAACTTGGCAATTCAGAGAACGCATGCCTTTACGCCTTTAAATTTCCCATTGTAATAGAACATGTGATGGCCATGCCTTCTTCCACCATTCCTATCTCAGTATAGATGTCAGCTAAGTCCCTCAACTGCTATGCAAAAGACTCGATTCCTGCTTGCCACAGCAGGTGAAGGACGCAACAGGTCTAGGGAATGAAGGGGTGGCAAGGTAGGTAGTTATTGGCATATACTAGGATAGGAACCCTAACGACCTTTCATGCACATTTTAGCCCCGTTTGTAACTAATGCTAAAGTTAGCTGTATGAAGGCTGTATGTGAAGAGTGAATGTTCCAAAGGAATTAAGAAATTTTATTCCTCAATCTCAAATGTTCATACCAACTCAAGCCATTTCCGCGCTAGACTGTTATAGCACTATTATTCCACTTTCAACATCCTATGGAATCCTGCAGTTTGCAGTTTAGGGAGGTGCTAGCTGGCCCCTCCCTAAACTGCAAACCCCAGGATTCCACAGGATGTTGCGAAGTGGAATAATAGCGCTATAACAGTCTAATGTGGAAATGGCCTCAGTCTACTCGCTCACAATTCTGTAATAATTACAAATAGTACTTCTGCATTTAATTCATTAATTTCAATATATTGACACTCCACTTTTCTATCTAAAATACCCGAAGTGGCTCTTTGTGTGCCACAGTGTGAAACAGCAGTGGATTTGCCCCTTTAAATGCTGGCAAAGTGAGTCAGAGCACTGCCAAGAATGTCATAGCAGAAAAGAAGAAACCAGACTCACAAATGCTTCCCTGAAAATGTTTCCAGATTACAGCTCTTGGAATGTAAAAAGGCACCTGAAACTCTGAAGCCTAGTGATAACAAAACCTCATTTAAGAAATGTCATTTTCTTTCCAGCCCTTCAGTGAGAGGACAAGTTGTGCTTGTCTCTAGACACTCATGGCAAAGTTCAAATATTTTTCATTTCAAGAATATTATTGCAGCGCTAGGTCAGGAACTCTGCCTTCTTTGTCTTAATTAGAGCTCAACTTATGCATGCCTTTTAGATTTTGTCAGTCCTTGGCTAACATGGCTTTTAACCTCCCTTCAATGTCAGATCTTACTGAGTCATTTCATTTTACTTTGCATGATTTTTTCCCATTATTACAGCCTTCATTTCAGCTAACTGCCTTTCGCTTAATTTGATGCCATTTATTTGTACAGTGCCATTTATAGTCAAAGTATTTTAACTTTTTTTTCCTATCCCCTAAAACCAAATGTACTTGTCTTAGGATTCAATTGAAAGTGTCTCTAAATTTAAGGAGCCCAATTTTGTCTAATTTCCTTGTCATTCTCATTAAATAAAAGAGGGGAGGGGCTCTGAAAGTGGAGATGGGGGGGTCACTGCCAGTATATTTGACTTATCTGCATAATGAAAAAGAGAACAATAATTGGGAGGCATGCAGGTCACAAAATGGCCTTTGCTCACTGGGCTTTGAGTGTGTCATTGCAAAACAAGCAGAAAGCATGTGATGACTTGAGATTAAAGAAGGAAGCCTGAAAAGGGCTCCCTAAATGTATTTTTTAAATGGGCATTATTTAAATGCTTTTGACAAAAGCTCGGGAAGTTATACGCGCTTCAAGAATAAAGGCTTTAATATAGCTCAATCTGGCCATAATTCAACTGAAGGGTTTGAAATAGCACTGCCCTTTCCATCACTGTGAAATCCAGTAACATAAAATACCACTTCTCAGCAGGTCTTTTGATTTTAAACACAATGCTCCTTTCCCCTCTCCCTTCCCTCTCATTGCAACCCTAGTTCGGATGTGAGCCCTACTTTACCTGTGTGGTCTTGAATGGGTCCTGTTTTGCTGGTGAGCACAGCCCATCTCAGGTCCAGTTGGTTATCATGCTCCCAACGGCAGATTGTCTTCTGGGAACTGTAGCCAAATCCACAGTTGAAACCATATGCTGGGAGTTCTTTAATAATAAGGTAGGAGGGTTGACAGGGCGGGAGGAAGAGAGAGAATGAAAAACATGCATATTGGTAAATTATTACTACATTTGTTTCTCCAAATTATTTCAAAGACTTTGATAAAGCCCATTTTACTGAACTGCCAGTGGGATCAAGATGTTCTTGTACCATTTGGTGACAGCAAGTAACAGGAAAAATGGCTTGCTTCTAGGTGAACAAACCTTCAACGAAGATCTAACTCTTGTTTATATTCATGAATGCAAGATGAGAACAAATCATATTTTCCTGGTTTGGATATAACATCAAATTCAAGTTTGGCATAAGTCAGGGAAGAAGGGAAAGAAAGCCAGTGCCATGTTTAAACACCCCCCAACACTCTTCTCTGATACCAAGATCTTGTTCCTCCTGGAAATAGTAGGAACTGGGCAACATCACCAGTAGTGTTTGTGGTAGCCATACCTAAGGTGCCCTCTTCTTCGATATCTCCATAATGCCCCAGGGTAGCATTGCTCCAGATTATTGTGGAAGCATGAACATGACACCTGTTCAGTTGCCTGCTATGGCCATTTGGTTAATCCCAGCACAGAAATATGGGCAAGCTTCAGTGAGGGGGAATCCAGTGAGGTCTCTGACAGCTGCCTGGAGGCTGCTAAAGACTGCCATTAAACCTGGAGCATTTCACAGCAAGTATAGGAAAGAAGATACATGAAGAGAGAATGCACAGCTCTTGAAGTTCATTGCAGACTTTTCCACATAGCTCTCAACCAGGAATGGGTATTATGTGTCTCTGAGTCCAGATGATGTTGGACTGGGATCCTGACACTTATAGAATAACAACATCTGGAGGGCTGCATGATCCTCACTACTCCTCTAAACCATGGATAGGCATTACATCTGAACTGAGCCATGCAGCCATCTGCTACTGATATTGCCTTAAATTGTTCAGTCGCCCATCTTTTGCATTCAGCCATTGCATTTTCTTTCATGTAATTAGATCTAAAAGGAGATGGTAGAAAAGACTGCTGATCTTTTTGCATTTTTAAAGGAAACACACACCATGTTTTGTAACTAAGAATAGCTCAGCTGAGCAGGCAGATTTTATTCAGGTAACTATATTCATATCATTGATCATTAATTATAGATGAAGAAAGAGTGTTTCTCTTTTCTCCTGTTTAAGAACCAACCTATCAATAAGTGATCATTCTGGTTTTGGTGTCTAGATTCCTGAATGTGCTACTTGGTTAAGCATACTAGCAATTCTACAAAACATGGACATATTTTTTAAAGGCAGAAAACAGTACAGTAGTGCAAAATGGCCTGTTGTGTTAGTTCTGAGTGCCTGCTTCAAGCTGA
Organism: Ctenosaura bakeri; assembly: GCA_948474755.1. Classification (NCBI taxonomy): domain Eukaryota; kingdom Metazoa; phylum Chordata; class Lepidosauria; order Squamata; family Iguanidae; genus Ctenosaura; species Ctenosaura bakeri. The sequence continues at coordinate 282,376 of CAOLHI010001255.1, forward strand.
CTTTGAGCTATGACATTGAGAAAGAGACCACAGCTGAGCATTACAGCACATGCTTTGCATGCAGAGAGGTTTATTTTATGTAACAGGGGCTGTCCAGAGACTTTCCAATATGAGAGAATGTTCCATACATGAAAACACTATTAGGAAAATCTGATAGTCTTAAATCCTATTTGGCACCCACAGAAAGGTATTTACAGTGTACAGATTCCTGTTCTACACTTAAATAATCTGTTTCCCCCATCTGCTTCCTGAGCATATGCTTGGAGGGCTTCTCAAAATTCCAGCAAGACTCTTCCCAGTATTGGAAGAATGATTTGTTATGTGGTGTTTTGCTTTTGCTATACTTTGTAACCTTAATTCAGATAAGGAGATCCAAGTATGGAACCAAATTCAGGAGATGCTTGGTTAAATAAGTTGGATGTGCACCTGGTTTCCAGATTTGCATTCAGATGTGCACTCAAATGCAGATATTGTCTTTGTTCAGAATGCTGTTGTCAGTTGGACTTGTGTCTGAATGCATGTACTACTCTATATTACAGTACAACTAGACAACATTAAGTGTATACAATCCAAGAACTATGCCTGTCTACAGAGGAACATGGGTGTTTGTTTAAGCACCCGTTTCATAATACTGTTAATAAAGTCACGAAGGATTGCCAAGCCAAAAAAAAAAAGGCAAAACAGAGAGAAATTTTAACTCTTGAATCTGTTCTCTGTTTGAGACAGTCGACCCTTCTGAGTACTTAAATGTCCTGCTTTTACAAAGTGATTAAGAATAATGTAGGTACCAATAAATAATCATACATAAATAAAACACTTCCATATGCTGTTTAATTGACCCACAAGATGGCAGCATTTAAATGAATAAATCTGGAAAGGAAAGAGACAAATGTGGCCTACAGCCAACCAAACACAAAACAAGCTTCAAAAGAAGCTCCTTGTAAAACAAGGGAAGTCTGGTGCTAGGTTGCTTATTTTGGTCAGGATGAGATCATATCTTGTTTTCAACTTCTGCCCAGTTCTGCCCAATGGTCTTACATAAAACAGTTTATTTCTCAATGGAATCTGGAATTTGAATAGGAAAATAAAAATCCACTCAACAGCATGGATGGAATTCCTTTGTGTTTTCTGAAATAGTCTCTAAATAGATCAAATTCCTTTCTTTTAGCTGAGAACGGTTTGTAATGAAGTGTCTGTCTTAACTATGGACAACTCCTAAATGACTAACCAAGCCCTACACTCTCAACAACTAAGAGGGTCAGTGCCCAAAGACATAATTCTACTCCTTTCCTTATTACTTATCTTTAATTAAAAATGGGGAAAGTAACTCCCATGAATCTCATGATAGACTGAGCAACTCATGTTTGAAGTATTGTCTTGCTGTCATGATTGATGTGTTTTGGCCTCAGCTAAGAAGAATGATAGTGCAACAATTCAATACTCTTTCAACAGGAATGACGTAGTGAAGGGCAATCCTACACTGGAAACATTCCTGTGATATTGAAAACATGACACATGGTACTAATGGACTCTGGCCCACAGCTGGGAGGCTGCCTCAGTTGCCCATAGTAATTAAAAAAAAAATGTTAAAAGTAAAGGACACTGAGGAAAAATAGAAGGAGGACTCAGTGAAATGGAGAAAAGCAGATAATATGCTGAAAAGAGAATTAACACAAGCAACACATTGAATATTAAATATGGGCTAACAACAGCCTTCAAAGACTGAACATCACAGGAGTGCTGCATACTCTCCGTATGTTCACACATTTAAACTGCAGGACATGTTTATGGACAGTTGTGCCAGACAGAAAAAAATCATATTAGCTAGATATATTTTGAGCCTGAGAGTGAAACGACAGATATCCACTTCTGTAGAAACTCAGGTAGCTGTCCTCATCACTCACAACTGAGTAAAATTAGGAGGGGTAGCTAATACCCTAGAGGACAGACTCAGAATTCAAAATGACAGATTTGAGAGCTGGGCCAAAACCAATAAAATGAATTTCAACAGTGAGAAATGTAAGGTACTACACTTGGGCAGAAAAAAAATAAAAATAAAATGCACAGTTATAAGATGGGTGACACCTGGCTTGACCACAGTACACGTGAAAGGGATCTAGGAGTCTTAGTAGACCGCAAGCTGAACTTGAGTCTGTAGTGTGATGCGGCAGCTAAAAAAGTCAGTGCGGCTCCAGCCTACATCAACAGGAGTACAGTGTCTAGGTTAAGGGAAGTGATATTGCCACTCTATTCTACTTTGGTCAGATTTCACCTGGAACACTGTGTCCAGTTCTAGGCACCACAATTCAGGAAGGATATTGACAAGCTGGAGCATGTCCAGAGGAGGGTGACCAAAATGGTAAAAGGCCTGGAAAACATGCCCTACAAGGAATGGCTTAGGGAGCTGAGTGGGTATGTTTAGCCTGGAGAAGAGAAGGTTAGGAGGTGACATGACAGCTATGTTTAAAAATTTGAAGGGATGTCAGATGAAAGATGGAGCAAGCCTATTTTCTGCTGCCCCAGAGACTAGGACATGAAATAATGACTTCAAACTTGAGGAAAAGAGATTCCATCTAAACATTAGCCATCTAAACATTAGGAAGAACTTCCTGAAGGTAAGAGCAGTTCAATAGTGGAATACACTGCCTTGAAGTGTGGTGAAGTCTCCTCCTTTGGAAGTTTTTAAAGAGACACTGGATGGCCATCTGTCAGGAATGCTTTGATGGTATATTCCTGCATGGCAGGGGCTTGGACTTGATGTTCCTTGTGGTCTCTTCCAGCTCTATGATTCTATGCCAGCCTTTGCTAAGCAAAAAGAATGCCACTTGAATGTGCTATTGAAATTATTTGATGCTAATTTAAAATTTTCTCTTTGTGATTTTAACACAGATAAAACTCACACACACGCACCCTTAGGCACTGACATGGGAACACATTATTTGAAATACACGTAGGCAACCTTTTTTTCATCCCCAGCAGTATAGTGAGTTGGGGGCTGGGGCTGATAGTAGCCATGGTCAAAGCTACGAGCAGACAGGGCCTAAGCCCCCTTTCCTAGTCCTTTCTCTTTGTCATAGGCATGTACAACTCCCCTTACTCCTAAGGTTGTGCTATGTAAAACTATTCATTGCTCCAAGGGAAAACAAATAATTTTACCAATTTGCTCTCCTCTGCTACATGTCAGGGCCCATTCAACTATTAAAATTTTCAGAAAGATCTTTCAGGAGGGAGAAAGACTCTTTCAAGAGGGAGAAAGATGGTAGAGTAGGGAGTGGGGATCTGAGTGAGGATCAAGGAAGCTATAGCCTTCATAATGATGCAAATGTTGTTTTGGTACACCAGCTGTTAGAATACAGCCTGTGATGATCCTCCTTGCTTGGCTGTCTCCTCTCTCCTGCCTCATGGGCACAAAAAAAAAAAAAAAAGGATAAGTCTGGTATGGGAGAATGGAGTACTCCTCAAATCTGTTCAAGGACTAGGGAAAAATCAGAAGGGGCTTGATGAGAATTCTCTTCATCAGGGTTTTCGGACACTTGAGAAGCCACCTTCTTATCTTTCCATTCTTTACACTTGCCTATGTATACAACACTCTTACACACACACATTCATACACTCACACAGGCACACAAACATGATATTCCTGCTCAAGTTAGTACAAGCTCGGTGCATTGCAATAGTCCAAAACAATCCACTAGAAGTAAAACTCCTTAAATAAATCTCAGACACACATCCTCTGTGCTGGCATCTCAGCACAGACTTAATGGGAGAACTACTGTCTTGGGTTAATACAGCCCAAAGTAATCTTACTCAGCACTGGTTCTGCTTTGCTTGGTAAAACAATTTGTGGTTTTTTTGGTCTTCCAGAAGTAGAAAGAAAAGCAGCAAATGCCAGCAGCACTAACTGCCTAACAAGCTGTTTAAATTAGAGCTGATGGGTGATGGCATTGCAACATCTCCATATGACTCTTTAAAAGTGCAGAGGGCTATATGGTATGGTGTAATTAAAACAAATCTGGCCTCTGAGAGTAACCAACAGCTGCATTTCTTGGCCACATCTTTCTCACAGCTTGAGCTGCTAATACTCTACGTGAGCAATCCAGCGGGTGACCTCTTTGCGATGCCATTTGTCTTTCTTAGTCCACAGAGCTTTGACACATTTTGACAACTCTGCTGTAAGTAAGAAGGGACTTGGTGCAGCTAATCACGTATCCATTTTGAAACTCTGGGGAAACAATGCCATTATCAAGTTTTATGTTATTATGGCCATCACATGGAAGCTCTTTTTAAAGCATCCCACATGGAAGTTACCTGTCACCAAGTGGCATTAGCTCAGCACCCTGATGGGGCAATTTCCCCTGTGCATTGCAAAAGTTACTTTTAAAAATGCTTGCAGTAGTGTGGAGAACATTGACTGAGTGAACAGGAGCAACAGTGGGTCAGCTGTTAAGGGGAACAATATGGGAAGGCAGCCTTAGAAAGTGTTCAAGACTGCATTCTTATTTACACTTAGTTGGGAGCCAGTCTCTCTGAACTCTGTGGGATTTAATGCTAATGAAACACTCATAGGACTGGGATTCCAATGGTGTTGTCAGGGAACAGACTGGACCTGCACTTTTAAATGTTATGTCCCATGCTTTTCATGTCAGTTGCTAGAGAAATTTAGTTCTCTTAAAAAAAAAAAAAAAGCAAACCTCTATTCTCAACTTCCCAAATGTTGTGTCTGTATGGTCACTTTGATGTACTTCTTTCTCACTAGTCAGTACATTCTGCTGCTCTCAATGACACATGCTTTGCTTATTCACTAGAAAGCAAGATTAAATTTAAGAACGTGAACTTGACATATGCTGAATTTACAGTTCTTGCATGAAAGAATGGAGGGGAAAAGCATGTATGGAATTTAGCTCCAGTCTGGCCCACAACGCTGAACAGGCTATTACCCTCCAATTGTCAATGACATTTAGCTAATGTTAGCAGTTCCTTATGAAATATTTTTTGCCTTTAATTTTTTTTTCAGTAGATATCTCCCCGCTTCTCATTTTACATAGTGCAGCATTTAAGGAATAACTTACTCCTTAGTGTGGCACTTACAATTTGTAGTGACTGCACTTCCCATCATCCATTATAACTGACTATGCTAGGTAGGGCTAATGGGAGTTACAGTCCATCCACAGGTAAAGGACCACACCTTGCCATAGTGGTAATTACTAGAAGGCACACAAAGTGTTTTCTCACTCTTCGATGTAACACTTGTAACATGTTACAATGACACATGCTTTGCTTATTGACATGAAAGCAAAATTTAATTGCTTTAATCTTGACACATGCTAAACTTAGTTCTTTTATGAAAGACTGGTGGAGCAGAGGGAGATGTGCGTACAAAGCATGTATGGAGAACTAGCATGGTGTAGTGATTTGAATGCTGGACTAGGATTCCAGGAGACCAGAGTTCAGATCCATGCTCAGCCATGGAAACCCAGTGGCGGACTTTGGGCAAGTCACTATCTCTCAGCCTCAGAGGAAGGCAAAGGCAAGCCCCCTGTGAACAAATCTTACCAACAAAACCCTGTGAGAGGATGACCTTAGTTTGACCATAAATTGGACACAACTTGAAGGCACAAAACACCACCACCACTATCAATAATTATAATTATCAAACCAATAAAGTCTGATGATTGGAAAGGAATAAAACAGTAATCTGATTATCTGTTCATGAATGCCATGCAGTGTCTGCACGTTTTTATAAATCCCCATCATTGTAATATTAAAACAGATGGGATCTATGTCTCGTCTTTGCATATTTGAGCCTCTACACCTCACAGTTGTGTAAGGTCCAAGATCTCATTTCCCCCAGGCCCTCCATAGGCCACTAGTATTGGGGGGGTTGGAAGGGGGCCTCAGAGCCCACAAAATTGAAGTCTTGGGGCTGCATGTGGCACACATGCAGTGCTTTGCCCACCCCTGCTCTACACAGAAGGATGCATCATGCTCTCTACATGGTACCCACCTACCAGGGAAAAATTACCCTTTGGCTGAGATCCTATTCTGGATTGCACACTGTAAATCTACACATGTGTGGCTGTGCTTTGACTATACTCTGTGACCTTTGTATTGACTGGTGCACTGTGCAATTAAAACCAAATGTGCAACTGAAAGGCTATCATGCCAACTTCAGCAGGGGTGGACAGATACACAATGGAGAATGCACAGCTACATGTGTGATACCACTGCATATGTTACTTCACTTCCATGATTTTGAACAGAATGTGGATGTTGCACTTCAGACAAAAATATTCAACCACTTTCATAGAAGAAGATGCACATATGTTAGAGCAACACTTTCAATTTCCCATAGGAGCAAGTGGTGACCATTCTTTTTTTTTTCCTGAGAAAAGTAGAGGAACAGAGGATAAACTTTCTTGTTGCTGACAGTTGCCACCATTCAGTCCAGCCTGCTATGGGCTTCATAGGCAGTTCAGGTTTGGGTTATCCGAAGGGCTGTGTCTCCCCCATGAGCCTGCCTATATTCTGGGATCTTCTGGAGAGATTTTCTGGGGAGGCCCTTCAACATCCTATGGCCCCAAGGAGGCTCTCCAACATCCAATGGAATCCTGGGGTTTGCAAACTCCAGGATTCCATAGGATGTTGGAAGTGGAATAATAGCACTATAACAGGCTACTGCAGAAATGGCCTTGGTCTGCAATGGGCAATTATAATCCATTATCTTTGCCAAAGATCCAGTCCTGGTTGTAATTAAATCTACTCCTTTTTTTTTTGTGGATCAAGACCAGCTGCCTGCCTTTTTTTAAAATAAACCACATGGCTGTTCACAATGAGTGACAACACTTTAAAACTTAACCTTACTTCTGCAAAAGAATACTTCAGCACAGAAAAACAGATTGTATGAATTACAGGTTGAATTATAAGTTACAGGAGGGGGATACCAGATTTATATACTTTTCCACATAAAACACACAAAGACATGCACATTGCAGGTAGAAATTTAAGATACTGAGGAGAGACATTCTATTACAGATCTTTGTCACTTCTATTATTTTACTGTTTTCAAGATTATTATTTTTTTTTGAAAAAAGGTCAGGGTACATTCAAAAATCCACACTGCAGTCTAATGAAGTGCAACCCATTCCAGCAGCTCCACATTTCACTACACATTCTGTCTGTACTGAGCAGAATATATATCAATGAATTTTTGAAATTATATACAGACTTTCAATCTAGAATAGTGGCGGCTTGTGGCTTCCAAGTCAGTGGCCCTCAAATCCACTTTGGGTTTAAAGGAGCTATCTAAGGTGCTGAAAGTATTTTGGATACAAGGTTCAGCACCTTAGATAGTACTTTTAGAGTAAAATCTGGTGTGGATTCAGAGTTCTACTGGAAATCACCACTACTGTATAAACCAAAGGCCCTCAAAATATAAATATAAAATAAATAAAATGATAAAACCAATTGCAATAACACAGATGAAAAATGCAATAATAATAAATATAGGATCAAGGTTTTAAAAAAGTGTTGCTAACCAATTTGAAAATGTGGAAAACCAAAAATGTCAATTGTCAAAAATGGTTGTACAAACTCATTTTTCCCGGCACACAAAAATATAACAGAACAGAAGCTAAAGGTACCTGCTGATTCTGCTAAACAAAGTAGCCTTCCCCCCACAACAAGAATGGCTGATTAGAAGTCCCCAGTGAAACCTTGCCTTCTTTCCCCCTGCTCCACACTTTACCACTAACTTCACGACAAAGAGGAACTAAGCAAAATGGGGTTATTTCTGGGGTTATTTCTAACCCTTAGCAAATACGAGAAAGTATTTTCTTTGAACTGACATTAATTTCAAAATCCATATGATACTAACTGGCCTAACTCAGACTAATAAAGGTATTACCCTAATATAGATTCTGAAATTTTGCTTAAGACCACAATTGCTACCTTTGTTTTCATATCATAGAAATGCCAAGGCACGCTTATTTGGAAACTTAATGAAATAAAAAATGGCTAGAATACTCTAAAGGCACCAGATTCCATCTGATCTTGAAAGCTAAATAGTGTCAGTCCTGGTTGGTCTTTGGATGGGAGATCACCAATGAATACTAGGTGCTGTAGGCTATATTTCAGAGGAGGGCACTAGCAAAACCACCTTGAGTATTCCTTATCTAAGAAAACCCTATGAAATTCATGGGGTTGCCATAAGTCAATAGGAGACCTGAATGTGTATACACACATACAAATCCAGTGTTGGTTCCAGCCCAAGTAGATGCAATGAAATCAATGGAACATATGTTCCCTAAAATTGAGAAGTCACATTTATTTCAATGGGCTTACTCCAATTAAGACTAACACTGGATTTAGTCAAGTATCTAAGCTTCCAGACTTACAATGAAGTACTATAATTATAATGCTTGAATGCTTTGGTGGTGCAAAAACAGAGATACAAATGTGTTTGCCTCAAGACATAAAAGGACAGGATGTCTCTCACAATAGTATATGCTGACTGAACAAACTGCAGAGGAAGAAAATATTTCGAGGGAGAGGAAAGTATTCACCTATGTGACATGGAAACTCAGAGGTTAAGAGGCACAACCTTGGAATTAATTACTTTTTCTTTTGGTTGATCATGCCTGTAACACAGTTGTCTTTAAGGGATCATAATCATTTGTACATTTATTTTTTGCTTGTAGCAACCTCTCCAGTGTCATGTTATAACGGAAACACTGGTATACATATCCACACCCTGTTAATAAATTACCTTTGAGACTATGCCTGATTGTGGTTTAAAGGAAATTGGAGAAACTGAAGAGTGGCCTTTCCCCTCTCTACAATTATTAACACAAAGGATTGAAAAATGCTGATTATATTGTGAAAATTTTGGGTGAACTAAGGTTCTTCTTTCTTTCTTTCTTTCTTTCTCAAACAAACCACAATATTAAAAATGACTCATACCACGAAACCCTGTGAAGCTGCAAATTAAAAGCTATTAGCTATTGTATTGATTGAGGGAAGACCAGCTGCTACTCACAGCTTCTTTCCTTTCCTTTCTGCCCAAGTTTATGGGAGCAGTTTGCATAACCTCTTTACAAAAATTCTTGCTAGAGAAGAAGAGTGTAGAACTGCCAACTTGGGTGTGTGCGTGTAGAATAGCAACTTCACATTTGCAAATGCTGCTTTGTTTGGTTGAGTTTTCCAAAAGGGTGGAACATATAAACACAAACATAGTCACTGTGCTTCTTTATGGCCTTACTCTTCAGTTTGCAAATCCATACTGCATCATAGATAAGCTACAACTGTTTGATTCCCCCATCCCCATACACTGTGTGATTCAAGTCTGTGAATTTTTTGGTAGTACTGTCACAATTTGGCATGGGCAGATACAGGCAGGAAGTTAGTTCTGCACTGCATATACATGTGGATGAAAGGAGTAAAATATTTACAGTACTGAGCTTGGAGACCAGATGCTACTTTATACTTAAGAGACTTTGAAGGAAGAGAAAGCCAGAAAGTCCTGCAATTCATTATATTTGTCTTTGGCACAAGATTCAATTGTGAAATATACAGTAATGTAACCAGAAACAATTATACCAATAAAAACAAAACGCATACCTGGCTGCACTGTAGTGTCAATTGCTGTTGGCCTTTCTGTGATCATGGCTGTTGTACTGCCTGAAAAGAAATCCATATGGTAAGTCACACAAAGCAGCTAAGATAGACACATAAATCATAATAAAAGTTCCTTTTTTTGTACATGTGGCTGTAGGAGCATTCAGGCAGGAATTCCCCCACTACCCACCCCCATCAAATAAAACAATAAGACTTGGTTGGTTCCTTTTTTGAGAGAGAGAGGATTTTTGAAAAGGATACCACATGTTGCTACCTTGGATATCAGGTAACCTGGATATTTTCTGCTAACTCACTAATATTTAACCTTGTGTTTAACTTTTCTTTACACATGTTACAAACAGGGAGGCACTGGACAATTTAATAAAGTAAAGTGGAGTGCAGAAAGGGTGTAGAATGCCTACATGTTACCTTCTCTTAGTTTTATTATCACTATTGTTATTATTTAAATAAAGCAAGATTGTTCTCAACTGTGGACCTTTCTGCACTACACTGTTATAGTGCTATTATTCCACTTTCAACATCCTCTGGAATTCTGGGGTTTATAGTTTACTGAGGCCAAAGAGTTCTTTGGCTGAGAATTCTAAATGCCCCTCCATAAACTGAAAACCCCAGGATTCCATAGGATGTTGGAAGTGGAATAATAACACTAAAACAGTATAGTGCAGAAAAGCCCTTTGTTAGATAGATAAGAAAACTCTGATATAAACTGATCTACCCTCTTTGGCGTTGGGTGCAAAAACAAACAAAAAACTCCTGGTATCAACAAAATCAAGAAAGATAGTAAGTTAGGTTTTGGTTCCAGGTGAAATATGTAGACTATTCACCCTGGTCTGGAGGTGTGCCAGTAATCCTGTGCCTATGAGCAGTTGGGATCTCATGGAAAGTCTTAGATGGGCGACACATAGCGCTCTTTCTGTTGCAACAGATCACAGTATAAGATAAATGACTGGTGTATAAGATAAATGACTGGTTTACGCATAACATTACAACATGAACATTTCACATCCAATTGACGTATACAAAGTCTTAGGCCATTTCCACACTAGACTGTTACAGTGCAATTACTCCACTTTCAACATCCTATGGAATCCTGAGGTCTGCAGTTTAGGGAGGGCCATTTAGAATTCTCATCTAGAGAGCTCTTTGGCCTCAGTAAAGTACAAACTCCAGAATTCCACAGGATGTTGAAAGTGGAATAATAGCACTATAACAGTGCAGTGTGGAAATGGCCTTAATCTTCTTGATCAAGACCAGTCACATCATTGTGAGTCAATTAGACTAGGCAGCAACACCTCTAATTCTTATTATTCTTATTAATTATATTTATTTGCACCCCACTTTTCTCCCAAAATAGGGGCTCAAGGTGCTTTATAATTTCAAAACAATTTAACTTGTTTTCCACAAAAAAAGTGTGCAAGGTAGATAGTTCACCTGTATTACATAATCAGTACATTTTCACACACTGAACCATTTTTCCGTAGTCTTTGAAGACAAACTTTTCTCTCCTTGAAATACATAGATAAAAACTTCTTTTAAAAAAGAAACACCAACTGTATCAAGCAATAAGCTGTTGATTAGTATCAGCCAAGCCTTCCTCCCAGCCCTGCGGGAAAGAATTTGAAGTGCTACAGCGAGTATGATTGTGATGAGGCTTAATGAAGCTGCATTACTTCTGCGCCTAGCAGTAACAGTGATGTAATAAAGCATGTGATGAAGATGTGAGATGTGCAAGTTATCTATATCAACATTTCTAAAACAATAGATATATAGGCCAAATAGACATGTAGTACCAATGTTTGTCTTTGCTAATAGAAAATCTTAACTGAGCTAATAAAAGAAGCAATTAGCTTTAAGTTCAATTGCAATTATATAGTTAGGCAAGTTTATGTTGATGCACTTTGATAATTACACTCTTATAGGTCTGTGCAATTTAATAAAACTGGAAGAGCACAATGCCTAAGCACTCCAGATATTTTTAAATGAATAAAGAAACATTCTTTGTTGTGTTCAGTTTCTTTCCAGGTAGCAAAGTGTACAAACTGCTTTACAGTAATATTGTTTTTCAAGTTCATGGGTGTCTTTTGCAATATATAGGTATTGCACAAACATATAGGTTTGCACATCCCATTAACTCTAAATGTGCCTAATCCACTTGTTGTTGTGTGTACTTTTAACTCATTTCTGACTTATGGCAACCTAAGGTGAACCTATCATAGGGTTTTCTCAACAACATTTGTTCAGAGGGGGTATGCCTTTGTCTTCCTCTGAAGCTGAGAGAGTGTGACTTATCCAAGGTCATCCAGTGGGTTTCCATGACTGAGTGGAGATTAGAATACTGCTCTCCAGAGTCATGGTCCAACACTCAAATCACTACACATGCTGACTGTCTGATCCAATCTACAGCAAGTAAATGTTATGAACAGGTAGCACATGTATTACCTTCTGTCTTAAAAGCAAGTATTTCATAAAGAAAATTTCAACCAACATGCCATTATTTCTAATCCATGACACTGAAAGTACACTGTACTTTTTAAAGTACAGAATAGCATTTTGTTACTTTTGACTTACTGCCTAAATGAGAAGGAAAGGCAGCCTGAACAACTGTAATTTGAAAGCTGCGATGTGTGATACTAAAAAAGAAACCTCACAATGGACAGATTGCTCTGTTTCAAGCATATTTCAAGCATAAATTATCAGGGGAAAAACAGCCAAATATGTATCTCTCTCTCTCTCTCTCTCTAATATATATATTACAATTGTGTTTACTTTTGTAGGATTTTTTCCTACTTTTAGGTGGCTCCAGTTCTCCTATTTAATTGCCTACTAAAAGGGGAAATAAGACTTTCTCTAAGCTCCTGAGCAACGCCTTTGCTACCTGGCTAAGGTAATATAAAGTCCTTTGAGTATGCATTGCTGGATTTTACTGGGTTACAAATGTAGCTATATAAGCTGCACAGATATATAGGAAACAATAAATGTTTAGCCTTCCAGCTCATAAGGGAGTGATCGTGAAATAACATGTAACAGGAAGAAACTGGGGCCACTTATTTGCAGGTTTCTAGGTCTGGCTATAAGAGAGGTCCTATCTACCAGCTTAGACATATAGCCTTTTGGGATAAGAGAGTTCCAAACAGCTACTTCAGCAACCTCATTATGGCACATAAAAGAAGCAGATACACTCTGGTCTTCATAAAAATGAACCCAAGAGAGATTTCTGCTTTCTGCAGCTTCTATTTCCTTCCAGTGGTATACGGATTTCATTGAGTCTTTTCAGAGGAGTAAGAAGGATGGACCACTGGCGAGTTTCAGTTTAGTCAGAATGGTGTACAACAATGAAACAGAGGAAGGGTTATTTCCTCCCAGTCCTAATGACCTCATTCTTAAATGGAAATGGAAAGAAATCTACCCCAGATTGGAAAGAAAAGTGTTGAGAAGAGGGAAAATGTATTTCAGCCAAAATCCTCCATTGCAACAAACTCCTTCTCCATCCAACTCCTTAACAGAAAAGGACACATTAAAAAGTGAAGTTATTAACCAGATCGATGTTAAAAGACTCTAGGGGGGGAATCCCTGGGAATTTGCTAATCTATAAATTGTGGTTAAAATAAATTTAAGAAGCCCTAAGATTTTACTGCAAGCTGTAATTAACTGAATCGGTAGATTAATCAATTAAAATTTCAGGGGGCTAATCAGTAGAAGCCAATTTTAACTGATGGACTCAGAATAAAAAAAAAACAGGCTTTTTTTGGAGGGGGGAGGGCTGTTGTGCTGTTATAAAAAGAGATGGGAAAAACATTAAAGATGGACTATCCTTCCCTTTTTAATTTCATTTTTAACCTGAGACTGCCTTTCTAAACAGCTGTACTGAGAATGAGTTACAGCCCAATAAGAGTGATAGCTTTTGTTTTATCTTTACTATCTCCCAAAGGTGCAAAGATATATATGATACATGTATATAAGTGGGGGGAAAAGAGACTGAAATTGAACTGATTAATTAGGAGATGAAAAGGCAAATGACTGATCTACTCAAAGTTCTTTAGCTGACTGAGAGCCTTGTTCTTTGGTTGTTGTTGTTGTTAATTGCCATCAAGTTCAACTGTCCTGCTCAGGTCTGCAGATTCAGGGATGTGTCTTTCTTTGATTGAATCTGTCCATCTATGATGAGATGAACAGACTCAACACACATCATATCCACACACATCAAAATGAATTGATCTGCATTGCAAGTGCACTTCCCTGCATAAATTGAAAGCGTATGCTGGAACTGTAATCATGACTGATAAAGGCAAGACAAATATTGTTAACTGTTGGTTGATCTGAATGAAAATGGTGTTGCTGTGAAATGTGGATGATTCTGCACCTGTCAACTGGAAGTCATCACCTGTTCCACTGTGGCAGTTTGCTTGGTCATCATCACACTCATCCACAAGGTTGCTGTCGGCGGTGGTTGGGATTGATGTAGGTACTGAAACAAAAATCCCAGGGTTGGTCAGTTAAAACACACTCTTGGGCCCAGTTCACAAAGGGATGACTTTGTGATGAATGAAGTCATTTCTTACAGTAGCAAGACCTTTCACTTTGCACTGGAAACCTTCCTTCCTTTTTATCATCTTCCCATTTCCTGTCCTTTGCCCTCCTGTTAACATGGTCTGTTGTCTTCATGCTGATGACTGGAGAAAAACAACACTCCTCTGGGGAAGCAGCACAAGCTGATGCTGCTATTGTGACTGTTATTTGGAAGGATGGGGGGGAACCCATACTTGGTTGTTCTTGGAAAAGATAAACAACTAAATCTGTATTGTTCCAAATGATAAAAAGGCTAAAATAACATCATCTTAAAAACTTGACTGTAAATTCCGGATTTTAAAATCATATCCCAAACCAGAAACAACTCTTTCCTTTGGCAACAAGAACAGATGAATCCAAATCAAACCCAAACTTACTGTGCTTTCAAAGGGACTGTTGTTGCAGAAACAGAGCTCTCAGTGGAGAAGAGTACTTAATTTCCACTATGTAAGAGTGGATGTATCACAACTGCAATGAATGGGAGAACATTTGCTACTGCAAGAGCTCCCTGTAACTACCAAAAGGCAAAGTGTGTGTTCAGTCTACTATAGGCAGTAGGCATTTTGTTACCTACAGCACAGCAGGGGCCCATTCTGATTGCACCAAGGTAGTGCTATACTCCACTTCAGTTGCCATGGCATCATCCTGTAGAATACTGTAGGTTGTGGTTTGGTGGGGTATTAGAGCTCACTGGCTGATAATTCTAACCCTCCTCTTTAGCCTTGTGAATCACAGGTTTCCATGGGATATTGCCATGGCAGTTAAAGTGGAATACATCACTCTATTTGTGACGTATTCTACTTTAACTGGGGCTCAGTTAAAGGACATTCTGCTCCCTAGGTAAGGCACAGAGTAACCAAAGCCAGATAAGTTGAAGGCACATGAGGCAGAAAGTTTCAGAATTATTATCTTTACTTATACCCTGTTATTTTCCTGGTAAGGATTCAAAGTGGCTTATAATTTTTTTTAAAAAAAATCCTACTTAAAAATCACAGAATATAAAAGTTAAAACATAAATTAAATGATCAAATAAGAACTAAAACAAAGTTAAAATACATGATTAAAATGCAAACATTCATTCAGAAGCATTTTTCCCTATGTCTGGCCATAAAAATTCAACTGACATCAATTAGCCCCTTTCATGGCTCCCTAAATGTGCTGGTTGAGGCAACTACCTCACTCTGCCTAATGGTAGGACAGACTCCGCAGTGCAAAAACGTTGCTTGTTCTATCTTTTGATTGCACATACAGGTCAAGATAGAAGAAGCTGGCCAAAATTTTGAAATGTCTCCTGCCCCACTGCCATATCACAAACTGCTTCTAAAAACTTTGCTTGCATTAATTGCCACATCAATTTGCCATTTAGCAAATGTCACATTTCTATCATCTCTCTATGTATATGGATAGTTAATACTGTTAGCAAATAAAATATGGATGTTCTACATCAGTTTTGGACATATACAGACCATACGGTATCTGTCAGAGTTCTCACTGGAGGGAGAAATCCTACTGACCCATTAATTAGCTAAAGTTACTATCTAAACATATTGCAACCTTCTCCACAAAACTAAAATAAAATGGAAGCAATGAATAAATAATATGTACTTCAATCTGCTTTACTATTCTGGTCTTATCCAGTGGAATATCCTATTTAACAAAATTTAAAGGATGCCAGGAGAGGATACTACGACATTAATGGCCACTAGAGAAGCAAGAACCCAAATGTGTCTCACTCAGAACTACATGCAGGAAAATAATTAATGCAACCAATTAATCTTAGGTTGTGCAATTACCTTCAATTTCACAGCCCAGTAGTTCCATCCTCAGTCCCAAACCACCATGGGTGGCTCTTTCAGGATAAACACGAATGAATCTGGTTGTTATGGGTTCAAAGGTACGGAGTTCAGGAGTGTCATAGTTAGTGTTGCCTTCAAAAACCTGCAGCAGGCAAATGCACACACACACACGGCACATTTACTAAGAGTTTATTGCCTCTAGCCTTTAAGCTGGTTGAAAGGTAAGTGGAGTCCTAAATATCTTATAAAATAGCTGGTTTTGCATTTGGAAATCAGGAATGGGCCCATAACGAATCTCTGAGAAGATGCACATTTCATTTTCTACAAATCAATCCATCAGGATTAGCAGAGAAACCAAATGTTTCAATGAGCCCTATTTTCAATGATGCATAGATCTGAAATTTACATGCATGACTTGGGGGATTCCCTCTGGCTTAAATTCTGTCAGTGTTCACATAGCCATAATAAGATAACTCGTCAACTCTGATTCCCTCCACTTGCCCAGAGGTTTACTCATTTTGGTCATACTGCAAAAGTGCAAATTAAACTTTAGAAGTAGTAGATGTAACAAAGATTTCTATAAAACAACTCCTAGGAAAAAGTATCTGCTTATATGATTGCTGAACTCAGCCCCTTTTGAGGGTGCATGAGAATTAAGTCAACCATAGAGACATTTTATATGGCCATCTTTCACTGCTGGTGTCTCTGTAGCAAAAATCTCAGCCACGATGGAACTAATCTGAATACACCTTTTTAAAATTTTGCTCTATTAAATGTGACTCTTTAAAATCAATGATCTGTTGGATACATAGTTTAAAAATTAATGATTTTGATACACACTTTTTTGTTACTGTGAACAGATGCAGGTAATGCTATAGGTTGCTAATCATCACTTTTGCTAGAGGGAGGCATAGTTTTGAGGCTTTCCTTTCACAAATGTGATGTCTCCAACAGCAGAAAATGGGAGAGGATTATATAATTAAGAATATATTAATATTTGGCTCTGTACTACAAGGCTACATGTCATTCAAGTATACAAGTCATTCAAGAGTACATGAAATTCAAGTCTGATGTCATTCTAGAAGCACAAGACATGAAGAACACCATTTAAATATCACTGGAGAAGATGCCAACCATGCTATTCTTGTTTCATTCTTCTGGCCCATTGTTAGCTTTGCTACACCTCTGCAAGAGATCAGTGAGGTCCTCCAAATATTGCACACCTGCCCCTCACAGCACTCTTCAACATTGGGTAGGTTGGCTAGAGCTGCTGAGAGCTGCAGTTGAACATCCTGTGGACGATCCTCTCTTCTGTTCTGCATCAATCTCTCCTCTCTACATGGAGTACAACAGCCATAGAGAGGTTATTGCCTCCATTTTCACATGGAGATTTTCTTGTGGATTGTCTTTGTTGTCTGGGGATTCTTCAGTCCATTAACACATGCTTCTGACAGTACATGGCAAAGGACTAGAGGTTCTTCTCTCAGTATGTTTCTGGAATGCTTACGTACATTATAACCAGAGACTAGGAAAATTACTTTTTTTGGATTATACTAGTACCAATGCTGGTTGGGGGATTACAGTAATGGCCAGCCAAAAGAGTAACATGTCCAAGTTATGGTTATAAGCCTGACATTCAGCACTCTTCATGAGACCTACTTCTATAACATACATCCTTGAGTGCCATTGAGTATGCATTACTCCCACTTTAGAGGTTAAACATATGCATATGACCAATAACCAGCATTTTTTGATGACACATGAAAATCATACCTGTATCTGTATTCCCTGTTTAGGGCCACCAAACAAGAAACAGTAACTTTTATCTGAGCTTTTTATCTGATGCTGGGATCTCCCAAAACCCTTTGTCTTAATTTGCTTAACATATCCTGTTTTAATTCTATATTATAACAAATTCTAAATTCTGTTTCTGCAAAGCCTACTCATACCTGGACTTCACAAAAGTAAAAGATGCACAGAAATAGATAGAAAAGAGCCATATGCATATGTTTTACATTTCTTTGAACAAAAGCTGGCTTGATTACAATCACACTCTTTTGGAATCCAGTCTGAAGATAATGATAGCATTTTAGGGAATTTTCAGCTTTTAATCTTCTCTTTTCCCTCTTATATTTTGACAAGAGCTTCAGCTGCCATGTACTGAAGCCTTTTAGGAATGGAACAACACACTACATAGAACAGCACATTCCTTCTTAATGACCCAGAAGCTAAGAAAGTAGGGGACAAAAGAAGGAAAGACATAACACCCAAGATGCACTTCCATTTCATCCTTGCTAAATTGGAAGGTGGGTGGGTGGGATGATACAGGAAGAAGCCAGTTACTGTTCTAGTTTCTCCTTCAAAATGAATGTATAGGAAGGCACTGGATTCTAGCAGTTCCAAAATGACACCAGTTTAGCATATTAAGATCTTGATTTCTTAAGCTATTGTCCTACTGTTTATGCACTGGGTTTACCCAGCAATTACTTTTAGGGAACATTGAGATTAAATCAGAAAAGGGAAACTTCTAGTCCATGGAGAAAACTTGTCCCATCAAGCCAGTTTACATGGTCTATGGACCCTTGGGATTCCACACCCACCCATCCCTGAAGCTCCACTTGCTCAGAAAGGAAAAGGGCCAGGGTAGCAGCTGATCTATCGCTCTGTGGCCATTTGTGCATTACACTGTTATAGTGGTATTATTCCACTTTCAATATCCTGTGGAATTCTGGGGTTTGCAGATTACTTAGGCCAAAGAGTTCTCTGGCTGAGAATTCCAAAGGCCCCTCCCTAAACTGCAAATGCCAGGATCCCATTGGATGTTGAAAGTGGAATAATAGCACTATAACAGTGTAGTACGGAAATGGCCTGTGGCTAAGTCACTTTTCTCCTTCTTTACTTTCCCCTAATAAAGCAGAGAAGGGAGGAGACTGAAGCCAACTGTGCATTCAACTGACAATGTCAGCTGAATTTGCTTCACTCTTGTTTGGTTTTGGATGAAGAAAGTGAAGAATGGAAACCCCTGACTATGGACTAAAGATGTAGTTTTTCACTATTTTATTTTTGAAAGGAGCAACATGTCATTTTAGCAAATTTCTTCCCTCTCTTAGACAATCTGTGAAAACTGCACAGGCTACAAAGATTATTCACAATTTTGCGATTCATTCTGTACAAAATTCATATGTGGTTGTTTTGCATAGAACACAGCATTTTCTGCACAGGAAAGTTCATTTTCTGCAGAAAAAAATAATATTTTTGTGCAGGGATAATCTTTTCTGTGCAGAAAATACTGGCTGTCATCTTGTTGATGAATCACAATGGTGTAAATCAGACTTACACCATCACAACTCACTTTTTTGGTTGTTGCAGAGGTTGAAATTCTGTTCCAACCATGCAATGACCCAAAGTTTCCTAACATATCTTGTAAACAGTGCATCCCCCCTTTAACACAGCTATTGCTATGCTGCTGGAAAGTAGGGTGTGTGTGGAGGGGACATATCCAGATGTTTTCCTATAGTTGAATGCATTGCTAGGATATCATCTGCAGAGAGCTCACAAGGACTGTTGGGAGGTCCCTGTGGATGCCT
Source organism: Ctenosaura bakeri (assembly GCA_948474755.1). NCBI lineage: Eukaryota > Metazoa > Chordata > Lepidosauria > Squamata > Iguanidae > Ctenosaura > Ctenosaura bakeri. The sequence continues at coordinate 301,958 of CAOLHI010001255.1, forward strand.
GTTGCAGTGTGTCCAGGTACAGAAAAATAGCTGGAATGTCCCCACTCACCTCTAATAACACAGAACTGGTTATATTGGGAGGGGACTGCATTACATACAAGGTGAGTTTTGGAGGGCTACCATCAGAAGAGACAGCTATAGAGAGGTAGCTACACAATCTGCATATGTCTCCTAAGGCAGATCTCAGCTTTTCCTGCACAGAAAATGCTGCAGTTGGGGACTTATTCTTTGCTGAAGTTGCATGTGATTGTTTTGTGCAGAAAACATAATTTTCTATGTAGTAAACAGTGTAGTGGTTTGAATATTGGAATATGATCCTGGAGACCAGGATTTGATTCCCTGTTTGGCCATGGAAACTCACTAGGTGACCTTGGGCATGATCTAGGTTCACCTTAGAGTCACCGTAGGTCAAAAATGACTTGAAGGCAAACAACACAACAATAAACAACATTTTCCTGTGAAGAAATAGCTGTTTCCTGTGCAGAAAAAATATTGTTTTCTGAACAAAATAAACATTTGAATTTCACATAGAATATGTGCATTTCCTGCACAGAAGATTCTGCTTTCTGTGCAAAACAATCACATGTGAATTAGTATACCATTAGTATATGTAATAATGATTTAAATGTCTAATTTAAAAGGAAACATGGGGAAACTGAAGATAGGAAAAAAGTGGCAGTACATACGGGTAAAACAAAAGTATGGTTAACATTTGTCATACTGGGTTTAAGTATGAAGGCTGTAAAAGTCAGGGGTTACATTAACCCGTTCTAATTGTGTAGTACAATTATTTACTCAGATATAATAAATAATGTGTATTTATTCAGACATAAATTCCAATATAGCCAAAAGGTGTGTTTACGACTGCAGCTTCAATGACTCAAAATCTAATAGAATCAGTCTATTTAATGAGAGCATTCAGTAAATACTTCTCATTAAAGAGGATTGAGAGGGTGTGGTTATTTATCTCTACTTAATTTTTAGTTATTAGGATTTATTTTGCAGTCAATTTTTGAGTCAAGTACCACAAAAGCCCACTACTGCATAAGACAGGCTATGAAAATGAATACTATTTATAATGTAGGTGCAGACAATTGTAACTATGGAATCTAGCCTTAATTATCGTTTAAATAGCAATATATAATAATGGAAACCTTTCTATGAAAGGTTTCAGAACGATGTGCTGACACACAGGCACAGAATTCAATAGTCGTTTAATGGTCCCTTGAATCCTAATTATACTGAATCATTGTCTTGTGTCAGCTGTGTAGTCTAGACCTATCTGTGATTTAATTATGACTGTTCATTCATATGCACCGATCATTTCAGAATGGGGTAAAGGGAGGAAAGAAGATACGATTTCCTTTACTACTAGGCTTATTGGATAGTTTCAAAGAAACTGAAACATATTTGCAACAGGAATTAAAAATGAAGCCGCTTATAGCAAATCACCCCATTAGTCCTTGAACCAACTATTGTGTTGGTTAGTATATAATCAGGCGTGGCATCACCAGCCGAACAAATCTAGTCCAGAGCCTGGAAGAGTCATATTTAGACTATAACTTCAAAAATTCCCTAGAGGCCAGGCTAGCCATGGGATTCTGGAAAAGTAACACTTTCCAGTTTCTATCTACTCTGACAAACAGTGATTTTGCAGGGTCTCTGGAAGAGAGTACTTTGCATCTCAATGACCCAGTCTCCCTTTTAACTGGTCATGCCACAAGTTTAACCAGCTTCATGGGGCTCTACCAGTGAACTGTCTTCCCCCTAATTAAAAAATAAGTTTCAGAGAAACTCACAAATAGGAATGAGATTTCAAACGTGGTTTCAGATTACCAGAAAGAGGACAAAGGGGACATGTCCAACAATAGTTGTAAAATACTAAAAGAAAGGGGGAGCTAATGACAAATATCTGGATCAGAAAGAGAAACAAGATTTATGAAGTCCATGGAGAGTTGCTAATGTACAAAGAACATATATAAATTGATTTCAATAATTACTGGGGGCAGCTTTGTCATTTTACACTCCAAATGAAATATTTCAGCAGCCTGGTTCAGTCCAAAATCCACGAGCAAAGAGGATGGGTAACATCCAATAGGAAGGATGTATAGAAGAGACAAAGTCTCAGGGTGCTGAAAAAGATGGTTTTATTCTTGAAATCAACTTAATACAATTTAGCCTAGTCACATTTAATGGGAGAGCCAGTGTAGTGTAGTAGTTTTGAACGTTGGACTATGACCCTGGAAGCCTGGATTTCCTGCTTGGCCATGGTTTTAAAATAAACTGACTTCTTTTCTTGGAGCTTTGTCAGAGGCCATTTCCACACTAGACTGTTATAGTGCTATTATTCCACTTGCAACATTCTATGGAATCCTGGGGTTTGCAGTTTCAGGAGGGGCATTTAGAATTCTCATCTAGAGAATGGCCCCTCCCGAAACTGCAAACCCCAGGATTCCATAGAATGTTGCAAGTGGAATAATAGCGCTATAACAGTCTAGTGTGGAAATGGCCAAAATAATTCTATCTAATAAGTTGCACTGTTAAAGAAATACATAAGGGCTGGCTGGTGTAGTGGTTTGAGCATTGACCTATGACCCTGGAGACCAGAGTTCAATTCCCTAGTCAGCCATGGAAACCCACTGGGTGACCTTGGTCACGTCACACACTCTCAGCCCTTGAAAACCCTGTGATAGGTTTGCCTTAGGGTCACATAAGTCAGAAATGACTTGAAGGTACACAACAACAATGATATTTAATGACCTTCAGGACAAGTACATAAGCTTTGAAGACACTTTTTTGGAATCCCTGCAGGAGTTTTTAAAGTTGCAGTCACGTTAAATATTCCCAGGCTGAAACTCATGGGGCTAATTGCAAGAATAAAATAATCCTTTTCAACACCCTGAGATTTTGTCTCTTCTCTACATCACTTCAAACCAAAGCCCAGCAAAGTATGTTTTCTCATTTCAGGGTCCATTTGGCCTGTATGTTTTAAGACAGATGAAAAACAGTATAGAATCATAAAGTATGTAGTTTAGGACTGAACACTGACAGAAATGAAAACGGAATAAAACCAAACCACTCATAATTCATCGAGACAGACTAGAGTCAGAATCAAGACATCCCATGAAAGAAGCAATGCAAAGTGGATAACTGTTTAAACCACTTATTTAAAATTATTGTGACTATGATGTCAAATCACTCTTTTCCCCCTTAGGACTTAACTTCACTGGAAGTGAATTTAGGGTAATATGCACTTGCGTGCACTTGGTTCCTTGCACTCACTGTTAAAACTTAAAACGCTTGATGGACATCTGGGGTGATGGAGAGGGCCAAAATAATGTAAACATGAGAAAGGAAACTGCAAGCCAGCTGAAGCTGTTCTGTAGTTTTCTCTGAAGCATTCTCTGGAAGGGTCAAGATGATTTCAAAGTTTACAGCTTATCTATCAATTTAATAGGGGGAGCTACTACAAAGGAAGGTGGTCCTTACTTGTGCTGAAATCTGGACAAACTCTTGCTTTCATGTATTTTTACAACTGGCCTGGGCTGAGAGTTAAAACAGCAGCCCAAATAGTTGTTGGGAAAGAGAGCATTTCTAGAAAAGCTGCAGGAAGTGCTTCTGAGGACAGTGTCTTTGTGACGCTGTATGCAATATCCTCTTGTGGAAACTCCTTACAAAACTCCTCCTTCTATACAAGTTTATCTGAGGACCAAACCAGATGTAAGTACATAGTTAATGGTGGCAGCAAAACTACTCTAGGCTTTCAAGGAGCTATCAAAATGCCAAACCAAAGTGGATTCAAAGTGTCCCAGTGACATGGAAGCCACCAGCTGCAGCTGAATGTGACTTGCAATCTTGTCTTCTGATCTTAAAAAAAAAGAGTCAAAATACTGGATGTGGCACTCTCATCATTTTCATCAGGATTTCACTGTGTTGGTAGGGGAGGTTCATCCCTTTCCTCCAAGACAGAGTCTGAATGAAAATTGGCTCCACCTCTGCAGCTATTAGAGTTGAGGGAAAAACTGCTTCGTACCATTGGAAGCATTTTTTTAAAACTGAGTACATGGATTTTTTTTCTTGGAATGACTAAACCTTGCTTCCCCACTTGCTATGGTTCCACTGAAAATTCCAGTGTCTCTGGGTAGCTTCTTTAAATAAAAATAAAAATAAAAATCCCAGGTGTGGTTCCTATCAATGGCTGGCATTCTGTTCAATATTTAAAAGATCCTAAGCTAGATTTATGGTCACATAACTTTTAGGCTTCACAGCTGTCAGTGACTCAACCTGACCTCTTAAGCCAAGAAGCATCCCAGTCAAAGAGTTTCTGATGTGCTGTACTGTATACTGAGACACGGAGAAATGATGGTTGCAGCACTCTCCAGGTCACGAGAGACAGTGAGACAAGCAACTTCAGCAGGGTCCCCCCAGAAACCCTTCAGTTGGGGTCCTGCCTGGGACCCAGTGTGGTGTAGAAGTTTGAACACTGAAGTACAATCTTGGAGACCAAGGTTCAATTCCCCATTTTGTCATGGAAACCCACTGGGTGGCCTTGGGTGAATTGCACATTCTCAGAGCCAGAAAACCCTGTGATAGGTTCACCTTAGTGATGTGGAAACAGAAACAATTTGAAGGCACACACCACCACCACCACCACCACCACAACAACAACAAAACAGCAAGAGGTAGATTTTTGGGGGTAGTCTTGGCTGAAGCAACTATGATGATGGCACACTGTTGTTGTAGCTAGAACTACCAATACAGAATTTCAGGACATGCCATTAAAATAATGTCTGGCTTCATCCCTGATTGTTACAATTAAGGTCAGGACCTTGATTCTGTGCCTCGTACTGTAGGATGTTAGAAGAGGCATGTGTTTGCAACAGTAGCTAGATTACACAACATCCTCCTCGAGTGGAACTGCCTGGTACCGTCTCTGTTTATCTTTAGGAGGGTATTTAAGATTTTTGCAAAATTTGGTTACTGACTACCACTACTACATATTGGCTTTGACCTGATGGTGATTTTGATATTGGCATTTTTTAGATACAGGTTTGCTTGTTTTATTCGTGTTACAACATACTGTTTATTTCCCATGTTTCCCATTGCACTTTTTTGCCATCTTAGGTCACTCTGAATATCTTGTATAGAAAATTGGGGCAAATCTTTTTTAAACCAACTGTGCAGAGCAGGTGGTTGTTGTAGCAAAATCTATTGTATTGTGCTCTCATTCGAGCAAGGTAGTGAAGAGACTGTATTCTCAGTTCAAGAAGCAGAACTACTTTTAATTTATTATTTTAATCAGTGTAGTTACCCTTGCGTACAGCCAAGCTTGATTAACATTTTTAAAATACCTAGGTCCTGTTAAAATTCACTAGCATCCTAAATCCAAGGAATTTATCAAATTTCCCCATGGAAGAAACATATTTAAATATGTTGAATATTTTAGTAGGATTATAAGTGTTATAAAACATGATTTTTTTAAAAAAATATTAATCTCTGAAGCTTATTACTTTTAGAAATGAAAACTCTGAGTGGACTTAATGTGTTTGCCAGTGTTCATTTTTGTCAAGACTGCTAGTTTTGACAGTGATGGCAACTGCCTTGAATATAGTATCGGGAGGCCAAGCAGCATAAGATATGGCACATCAAAAGCATATGTTGCTCTCTATCTTCCCCCAGGGTTTGGATGGATATGTCAAAACAACATACATTTATTTATTTATTTATTTAACAATAACAAGTGGTTAGATCTCATTGCTAGATTCATTCACTCTTTACACTTTACAGTGAATGCTTTGCTTGCAGTATCAAGGTCATTTAAAAACAGATTTGCTTTTCCATTTATTTTTCTAAGAGAAAATGAGAAAGAAATGGATGTAGCTGTTTTAAACCACCCAGAGAGGTACAGTGATGGCAGTGCTGGATTATAATTGGGGAGAACAGGGTTCAAATTCCTGCACAGGTGACCATGGGCCAGTCACCCTCTCATAGCCTAAGCTGCCTCACAGGATCCTTGTGAGGAGAAAATGAAATGGGGAAAAGCATTATTCCTAGAGTAGGTGCAGAACACACACATAATAAATTAACATAATTGAGAAGAGCTGTAACACTGCAAGGATCTGGCCAAATATTTACAACAGATTTGCAAGCAAAGTTGAAAAAAAACTGAGTGTTTCAAAGCTTTTGACACCTTCAGCCTTACAGATATCAACTGTCACCATGTGGGAATGGGCCTGTGTTTGACTACCAGCCATTCACATTAATTCAGAAAGAAATGAAGCAGCAAATACTTTCTCCCAAGAAATCAGTCCTAGTCTCACAGTATACAAACACAACCACATTCTTGTCAGAAACATCATTCACTGCTTTTAAATTCTGGCCTCCCAGTGCCAGGAAAACCTCCGTCTTCATCTTGAGAACAAGGCTATTTGAGATGCAACAGAAGAATGTTACATCTCAGAAACAGATGGCTGTTCAAGAGAAATGGAATGCCAAATAAGTTCTTAGGGGATGTATAGAATTCATCTATATTGGGTATGGTCAGAAGTCTTGTCTGCTGACAATCATATTTGTGCCTAAAAATGGATTATTTTAAGTACTTTTTGACAAATTGGGATTCCACGCTTCTTCTTCAGTGGTCCTAATTACAGCTCTGCTTCATGAGAGATACCACATGTAATAATAATCCTGCTCTGTCTACTGAGAGTCTTCTGTCACATGCTGCAAGAAGGAACTGCAGCAGAGTCTGGACAGTTACTTCTTTAGATTACAATTCTCAGAATGCCCCCAGCCAGCATGGCCACTGGTTGTGCTAAGAAATTCTAGAAGTTATAGTCCAATGCTTAGATGCAACTGTTTGTTTCAGTTAGAATACTGACTCAATAGGAAATAACATGCATGTTCCATGAGTTCATAAGTGCTTACTTTAGCTGGGATTAAGTAGATTGGATTTACCACCCCCTCTAGAAAAAAAGTAACTGCCTGATCTTGGGCTTCTGGTTTCTAGACAATCACATGACTTTCAGGAATGAAGAACAACTTATGCCTGCTAACTACCTCCATCTCCCTGGAGATATGAAATTTTTTGCCAAGGCAAAAAAGAACCTACCACTGATGTCCAACTACCTCTTCATAACACAACTGTTGGGCATTCCTCTTGCTGCAGTGAGGAGACATAGAAAAGATGAGGGAGGCAGACAACTATGCACTGAAGATAACAGAGCAGGCATTTGCTTTCATTTCCTGTTGTGGTTTGATTAGTTGTCTCCATGCAAATGTAAGACACTCACACCATCCCAATCCTCTTAAAGCAATCTTCAAATGCATGGATGCATTCATAATAAATATTAAAATCCTCTGAAACTGACAAGGCAAAAATGATCTTGTAATGATTTCAACATGCCAAATGTACTTTAAGACTGATAACAGTCTCCCTGAATCAAAGTCAGGTTTGACAATGACAGACAAGCATTTCCTCTCCTTATTTGATTCTTCATTTAACATGTTTGCACAAGGCAAAGAAAAATATGTATTAGTTTATGGAATAACTGGGTAAGATACATGATGCAAGTCCATTATGATGTGATCAGCACAGACCAACATAACAGAGACAGCCTGAGGTGCACAGAATCACAAATGGTACAAACAAGCCTGGCCAAAGGTGTGGTTCTGGCTAATCTTTTTTTGGAGGGAAGAGAATCCCTTTACAGTGGCCAAAGATGAGACATGTAGCTCTTGTTAACTAAACAACTTGGCCTTCTTTAGATTGTGCAGGACTCTGCTCCCATTCTGTTTGGAAGGAAACATCACTAGCTTGTAGTGGTAGAAAATCCCAGTGGAAGACACTCCAGACAAATACTGAGTTTTTTTCTCATAGAATGAAGAGATGTTTGTTGACAGCCTTAATAAATATCTTCTATATGGATCATATTCCTCCTTTCAGCTCCTACATAGGGCAACAACAAATTGAGTCTTTTCTAGATAAGCTATAAGCTATCTTGTACCAATCAGACTATCTATCTAGCTGAGTACTGTCTGTTCTGACTTGCAGAAGCTGCCCTGTCTCTTAGGCAAAAGTCTGTCATACAGTGGTGACTGGTGGCTTCTACGGCAGTTGGGCTATGAATACACTTTGGATTTTAGTCTGCACTTTAAGTCTGCACAAGTTTCTGACCTCTATCCCGCAAACAGGTTCAGCACCTTAAACAGCTCCTTTAAACTTTCAATTAGACCTCACAACAGATTCACCACCCAATTGACACAGAAGCCACAAGCCACCACTGGTTACATATCACTTCCTAGCAGATCATTTTAAACTAGAGATGCTAAGGACTGTTCCTGGAATGTTAAGTGTGCAAATTGCAAGTCTTGTCTCTAAGTTACATGGCTCTTCTCTACCACATGTTGATTAAAATCTTACCTTAGCTTTCCTTTTGCTGGCATCCATAATCCATTTCCAGTCTGATCCATTGTAGCTGTATCCAAGCTTGAACTTCCTCATGAAGACTTTGTTCTCTCTGTGTTTGCCTCCCTGGACAATTATGCCCCGCACTATTTTCTCTTCACCGAGGTCTATCTGGAGCCATTCTTTTGAATATGTGTGTGTGGCAGGTGGGGGTAGTGCCCACCCGACTCGACTAGTTATAAGACGGACATTTTCTGGGATCCAGTTTCTCTCAAATTCATTTGATGCAGTAATCTGAGAGTCTGTGATCAGACCAGACACCATACCCAGCATGCCAGAGCAAGGATAATCTAAAGAAGAAAGGAGAGGAGAGAGAGGAAGAAGAAGAATTATATCTATCTATCTATCTATCTATCTATCTATCTATCTATCTATCTATCTATCTATCTATCTGGCGTTGCCCAGGATTTTATTTTCTCATAGGTAATACTTGTTAGAAAGATTTCAGATCCTGTGTCTTTAATTCCCCAAACTATTTTGTCCAGTACCTGTAACTTTTCACCATATTCCCCAATCCAATCTGTATTCAGAGTTGTTAAAATAGAGAGGTTGCTTTCCTGAGGGAATATGCTGCCCTCCTCCTTGCTGCTAGGCCTCATCTCCATAGCAACTGGCCAGGCCCAAGAGCTCTCTGGCTGAGAATTCTAAAAGCCCCTGAATCCCTGAATTCCACAGAATCTTCTTAGGCAGCCAATCATATGAGGACTTTGCCTGACACAGCCAATCATATGAGGTTTTCACCTGACACAGACAAACAAACTTTGCCTTTTATATATTAGATAGATATACAGGATATTTTAAGCAGCCAAAGCACTCCAAGTAAGGTTTTTTTAAGGAATTCTTTCAATAAGCATACACAATAGACCAGTGGGCTGGATTAGATTTAGTCTTCTTATAAGACTACATTCTATGCAGGGTCAGAATGCTATGAGGTTGGAGTATTTATTAGATACTGCTATGCTGGAAGTAAAGGAAGAGCTACCTGGCAACTTTGTGGGGGATAGCAGCCACCTCTTGCCCTACCTCAAGTAGCTGGTCCTCCTGAGCAAAACCTAAATACTTCCATTTCCTATGTTTAATCCTCTCAAAATAGCAACGAGAAATTCTATGATGTCACTCCCTGCCCCCATTTAGAGAGGGACTACAGAGGAAAACTGAGATATTGGGTACTAGTGGGGAGTTTGGAAGGGAGTTATGTAAGTGTAGGTGTCTCTCTGTTTATTTTCCAACATTTGGGGGAGTTTTCTGAATGGTTTTCAGGTGCAAATTTCTGAAAACCACACCAAATTTTCAATATTTTTGAAGGGTTGGGGGCTTTCATGGATTGTTAGGAAGTTGTAAAGGTTAGTTCATCCCTTGGCTAGGATATGAGGAGGCATGTTTGGAGTTCTTCCAAGACTGGAGCTTTTTATTTCACTGCAGAGGGAGTGATCTGACACTTCCTATTATCACAAAACCTATAGATCTGCAGTCTATATACAGCTTGGGGCTCATTTGGACTGCAAAAAGCCTCAGGATTGAGCAGCCTACCCTGTGTTTGAGTAGCATGCCTTAACATATTTCGTCTTGCTCTTGCCCCTAGACATTCTGGATACGTACTGGCACTTTGTCCTTCTTGTGCCTTCCTGCCTGAAATGTGTTGTGAATGAGGTCTCCTCAACTCTCCAGACATGAAGGAAGGCAGGCTGGAGGGAACCTCTGTGTCAAAAATCATACCCCTGTTCAAGATGTCCTCAGAGCAATTGCCCAGACATACAGGGGTAATAAAGACTACAGATTCAGATGTAAGCATTACTGAGGCCAAAGAGCTCTCTGGCTGAGAATTCTAAATGTCCCTCCCTAAACTGCAAACCTCAGGATTCCACAGGATGTTGAAAGTGGAATAATAGCATTACACTCACAGTGTAATGCGGAAATGGCCTAAGTCTACTTCATCAAATGCACCTGATGAAGTAGACACAGGCCCTTTTCGCATGGGCTTTCTGTCACGCGAGAGCCCCCTGAGCCTCGTGGGAGTGGGAGCGTCGCTCTGCACGACGCACTCCCACTTCCGCGGCGCTCACGGGGCTGACGCTGCGCGAGCGCGTATTTTTTTATTTTTGGCTGGAACCGAAAATAAACGGCGCTCGTGCAAGGCTCCCGGCGGCGCCTCGCACTTACCGAAGTGCGGAGTGCCGTCGCAGGCGAGCCTGTCGCGCTTTCTCCCTGCTTCCGCCCCCAGCACCGCCTACAGAGCGCTGCGGAAGCTGGGGGCATGGCTGAAGAGCGCCCTTTCGCAGGAAAAGACGCCAGGTGCGGTAAGGAGGCGGGGGGAAGCGGCGGCGTTTCGGGAGACGGTTGTCGCGCGAGCCACTCTCCTCCGTCGCGCAAGCGCCGGCGCTGCGAAAAGGGTCATAGTCTACGAAACCTTATGCTACAAACTTCTTTCTCTCAATTAGTCTCAAAGGTGCTACAATATCCCTTTTTATGCTGCTTGTAGGACGCTGGAATGAGCAATACAATAATCCTGAGGGTTTTTTTTTTTAAATCTGTTTCCCTTTAGAATAAGATTTGCAAATATATGGAAACTAAAGTGATCCTACAGCACAATCCTTTGCATGTTTATACATGCCTAAATCTCTCTTTGTTCAATAGATCTTATTGGTAGATCTGCTGAAGACTGCAGCCTTCATATACTTATTTTTCATTCTGTAAAAATATTTGTAAAACAAAAATTGTTAATATCAGTTCTATTTAGAAGAAAAGAAAACAACTCAGTCCTTACCTGTTATTTTGCATCCATATACTTCAAATCTTAATGATATCCCAGTTTCCCAGGTTGCAGGTTTGATTCGAACAAAACGTGTCAGGACTGGTTTGGGGAAAGTTCTGTAGGCAATATCAGTGGGATTGGTGTTCCCCACAAACACCTGCAGAAAGAGAGGAAGACAACATTTCTCTTGAATATATCTGAATATATCTCTAAATATATGATGGTTAATAACAATAAACTTACATCACAGAGCCTGGTGGTGTTATGGATAAAAAAGACCATAATCCATAACTGAGTTCCTGTGACTCCTGATGGCTTTGTTGTTGTGTGCCTTCAAGTTGCTTCCAAGTTATGGTGATCCTAAGCTTAACTATCATGAGATTTTCTTGGCAAGATTTGGTCAGAGGGCATTTGCCCTTGCCTTCCTTTGACACTGAGAGAGTGTGACTTGCCCAGGGTCACCCAGTGGATTTCCATGGCTGAGCAGAGATTCATACCCTTATCTCCAGAGTCATAGTCCAATGCTCAAACCACTAAACCATGCTGGCTCTCTAAAGACTACTGAGATAAAATTAAAGCCATAATCATGTATGGGAGTGTTTAGTGTGATGTTCTACTGATATTCATCTTTTGCCTTTCAGTGGATTCATGTTAATTGTTTTTATTCTTGTTTAATTGGTTTTTATTCTAATTTAATTGAATTTTAACAAACTTTTTGCATGTTTTTACTTATGAATTCGTATGTGCTTATATCTTTTACTTAAGGTTTTGTAAGCTGTCTTGCGCCCCAATTTGGGGTGAGATAAATATAGATATAGATGTAGATGTAGATATAGATGTGTGTGTGTATAAATGCATCTGGTTTTCTCTGACCTTTTCTCACCAAGCCAGAGAAACATTAACACCATACAAAGATAGCATGTATCTGTTTTGATCATTTAAAGGATCTCCACCAGAAGAAAGTCAAATTCTCCATTGACTGAGTTTAAGGAAGGTGACTAATTTCCTTCTTCATTAAACAATGCAAAGCACCAATTTCCTGATCTTATGCATTTTGCCTTTTAAGGGCAGTACTTCTTACACCTTCCCCAGGTTTCCTGTTTTGTCCTTTGGTCAGATCAGAATAGACTGAAGGAAGTTGGCTATCTCATCAAACAAACTTCAGCCTATCAACATGTGCACTGAACTTGTTCTTTATCTTCACTGTGGAAGCAGTCCAGTTAAAAACCATTTATTCTCTCTTTCAGTTCACAGACAACTTAAATGCACTGAATTTTCCTTGCTTTGCACCTTTTGTGCTTGATCTGTTTCTTCCATCACAGTCTAGCTAAGAATTGCTCTTCCTTTCTTAATGGGAAGGAAGTGGTCATGGAAGAATATTAGCAGGAATATCTTGCAAACATTGACTATATTTACTACCAACCATCTGTTCAACTTATTAATATTAATTGCACAGGGAAGCTAGGCCAAGCCCTGTAGTAAAGCCTAGCTCTTTTTCAGTACAAGAAGGCAAACAGGATGAAGCAGCAAGGCTGTTATCTGTTGTACATGATAAGAAAGTGTGGTGAAAGTACAAGTGTTGCTTTCTGAAAGATTTTAAGAATGATTAAAGTTGCAATAGCCACAATGAGGGATATTTTAGGCTTTGATTGGTGAATTTTGTTTAATATCATGGTGCCTGTATCAAATCAAGCAACAGATGTCTATCTCCTCCAAGTATGTCTTTCTCTCTCTCTTTCAAAAAATGGAATCTTATGTAAGTCCTTCTCTTAATATAAGAGAATACATACAAAAGACTGTGAAATGAGAAGTATTTTGAATTGAACTTTGTGAAAACCGTGGCAATGAATTGGTGCTATACTTGCCAACTGCCAGAACTACTAACTCAGTTGTCATTGTATTGTTGTGTGCCTCCAAGTTGTTTCTGACTTATGGTGACCCTAAGGCAAACCTATCATGGGGTTTTCTGGGGTTGAGAATGTGTGATGTGCCCAAGCTTACCCAGTGGGTTTCCACAGCTGAGCAGGGAATCGAACCCTGGTCTCCAGGGTTGTAGTCCAGCACTCAAACCACTATGCTATGCTGGCTGTCTTCTAACTCAATACTCTTCTTCATGTCAAGAAGCTACCACTAAAAAGAACCCAGTTCAAACAATTTGCCATACATACCTACTCCTTCATTCAACTTAGTAATCACATCATTTTCAGTCAGCTTTCTTTGTATTTAGTATAAAAAAGGATAATTTTTTTGCTTCATGACAGATTGTCACGAAGAGGTTAAAAAGGAGTGCGAGATGCCATGCAATATTAGCCTCCAATACCAACCTATCCAGGCTTTGAATATTATTTAAGTCAGAATGGGTTCACACTTGAGCTAAGTTATAGCCAAGCTGTTCAGAAACTGCCCAGTCAGTCGGGGTGGGCTGCAACTGTAGTTATCCAAACCTAGAGAATCCCCTACCCCTATTATTCCAATCCCATCCAGGATTTCTCCCTGCCAGTTTAAATGGCTCTGCATTCTCTTCCCTTATCTTCATTGCTACCAGTTATGATGTAATGCAAGAATTATAAACCATAGCCAGAGTGGTGAGGCTGGAATTAAAACAAAAGGAGCAGAAGCAATGGGACCACATCCCAAAATCCAAAGAGAAGCAAAACAAAACAAAACAAAAAAACCACCTCATGTCATAATTAGAGAAAACAGGTTGAAAATAAGTTCCAACTGAAGACAGTTGAAAATAGCCATGCAGCAGGCTGATACAAGGTCTGATGAAATCTAGTGGCAATCTGAGATTTGGTACAAAATCTCCCTAGAAAGTCTTGCAATGGTTGCCATCATGAAATTGGCATTTCTGGTCCTAGGCTAAGTAGGGCTTGGCCAGGTAGGGTAACAGATTGCTAGTTTCTCCTGTGCCACAAACTTCCCCCTCTGCTTTAAAAGTCTTCCACAATTTGGTACCCACCAGATATTTTGGAACACACCCACCTGCATAGCCAATAGCAGTCTAACAGATGTGAAGGACACCAAGTTGAAGAAGTCTGTCTTAATGTTGCAACATTACTTGAAGTGGGAGGTGAGGAAAAGCAGTGGGATCAAACGCTCACTGGGAAGGACTTGTTATACTGCTGCAGCATGAACATGACTTTTCATACAGTAGAATAAGTGCTAGCACCAATTTCTAAACAGTGAGGTGTTTGGAAATGCTAAAAATACTGGACAGATTCCAGTCATTTTAACCACCTATGGATTACAATGCTCATACGTAAAGTTCTCTGGTTGTAATCAAAGTGAATCATACCCAGGATGCAATCCAACATCCTGTTGTTGTTGTTGTTGTTGTTGTGTGCCTTCGAGTCATTTCTGACTTAAGGCAACCCTAAGGAGACACTATCATGAGGTTTTCTGTAGCTGAGAGTGTGTGACTCTCCCAAGGTCACCCAGTGGCTTTCCATGGCTGAGTGGGAAATCTGAACTCCAGGAGCATAGTCCAATGGTCAAACAACTACACCACACTGGCTCTTTAGCAGCACAGTAAAAATATATGCATGCAGACCTACTCATTTGAATTACTGAAAAGCCAGTGAAGCTGCCTCACATGGTCATTCTGTGTTTCATGATGAGCACTTAGGATTGGAAATGCAGCTGGCTGAGGCCATTTCCACCCTACACTGTTTTAGTGCTATTATTCCACTTTCAACATCCTATGGAATTCTGAGGTTTGTAGTTTACTGATGCCAAAGTGTTCTCTGGCTGAGAATTCTAAATGCTTCTTCCCTAAATTTCAAATCCCAGGATTCCATAGGATGTTGAAAGTAGAATAATAGCACTATAACGGTGTGGTGTGGAAATGGCCTATGTCTTCAGATCCAGATGTGAAATGATGACAGCAGTGCTGTGTTTCCCAGAGGACCCCAAGCGATCTCAATGCTGATGTCATCATTTCACCTCTGGCAACATGGAGATGCGTTTGCAATCCTGCCCCTTACCCATGAAGTATGGAATGGCTGTGCCAGGCAGCTTTTTGTGCTTTTCGGTAAATCGGCAGTGGTGGAGGACTTGGGTGCTGTGGAAGGAGGGAGGAAATACTAACTCCCAAAAGACATCAGCATGTGTAAGGATGCAAGCCCCAACGATATTTGCCATTTTCCAGGTTGCAGCAACTGGGTATTTTGCTATAGGGTAATTCTTTTACCTGTGTACATACAGTCTAATTTAGTGAGCTTTTCAAAAAGGAAAGAAAACCTACAGGGAAACACCATGAAAATCTAATTTTCAACTTTCAGTATTTCAATATTCTGTCACACAGTCTTTCAGAAGTTTGGGATTCTTTTTTTATTTGCAATAAAATGATATATATGGCTGGTTTTGTTTAGAAAGTATAAATGATTTTAAGTAATAAAGTACTTTAGAAACCCAAGGGTAATTAAGAGCACTGCAGGGATGAAAATTTTTCTTACCAATGGTTTGTTATTTCCATCCTTAAGAGAAATCCAGTCTTCTCCATTAGAGCTGATATCCACTCGATATGTTTTCAAAAAATACCTTTTCTTTGTTTCTTTTGAGATGGCTCCCTGTGTCCCAATGGCAGAGACAAAGCGGAGAAGGCCTAGGTCCACCTGCAGGAACAACAGAGGGACAAACATGCAGAGAAGTGAAACATGACTATTGATCTTAATGTCTCATGCCTTGATTCAGCAGTGTGATCCCACAGGTGAGGCATGTTATCACTGTTTTCCCTGCACAGAAGATTCCTCCACTTATGATGAAAATAGTCAGAGGTGTTTATCCTTATGTGTGCAATTGGACATAGAACTCTCATGCATTAGAAAACCACAAGAGTATTACTGTATTTAATAACTGCGGCAAGGTTGACATATGCTCAGCACTGGAAAGAAAAGAACTATATTGATATAGAAGAATGGAAGTTAAAAGTCCTGGATATGATAGAGATGGAAAAATTAGCATCTTCTTTGAAGCATAAATCTATCCAGAACTTTGAGAAAGAATGGAGAAGAGTATTGGAATGGGTAAGGATATAAATGTATAAGAAATCAAAGAAAAAATAATGTAACTGTTCTTCTCTCTGTAAGATGGAAATTATGTTTGTAATGGAATGGAAATAAGCAATTTCAACTGGAAGATTTAAGCATGGAAGTGTGTGTGGGGTTTATTTTCGAGACAAACTTTCAATTAAAAAAATATATAAAAAAAAGAAAAAAAGCACAAGAGTTTCCAACTGCTTGTCCTCCACATAAACAATATTTGCATGTGTAACTGAGCAAAACGTATGAACAGGTATTTGTTCTGTGACCATCTGATGCTGTATTTTAATCACTCCCACCCTCTTGCTTGCATTTGGAGGCAATTAACTATCTCACTCTGATAGGTGTGCCTGATATCTTCACATTAATCTGTATCCACAGGAATATGGGTGGCAATGGTGCATGCAGGGGTCTAATCACAACTCTTCCAAACCTCCCCAAAATGTCAATCGTATTCTCTGGAACAACACTCTATGAGATGTGAGGGGCTACCACTGGAATGGAAAATTATCAACTCCCCCTAAACAGTATGTGTGAAAACACTTGGTGTGTGATTGCATAGATGCTTGTGAATCTTAGCTAATCTGTGTGCCTTCCTCACACAGCAGAGCAGCTGTTGACTGCAGTTAGGTCAGGGGTTAGATGAGACCAGGAATCCAATATAAAACACTGTGTTTTTAAACAAATATTAGTCACAAAGTGAGAGAGGGAGACATGGAGAGAGAGATGTTCTTAGTTTCTTTGTAAGATTATTGCACAGCGAATCATACCTCTTTATCTAAGTTACCAAAAATATGTGAAAACATTTGCCTGACTAGTCATAAGGAACAAGCACTTAAACAACTGAATTTCTTAAGTATCATTATAATCAAAACCAAACATTTCCTTTCCTCTTAAAAATGCAGTATTTGGGGACTGGCTATACTTGTTGAAGATCAAGTTCTCTTTAGTCAGTTTCGCTCCAAGTATCATGCAGACGCTGGCAAGATGCTTTGACTCTGCTTGTGCTAAAATGCCTCTTGCACGTCACAGGATTTTAATTTATTTTTGAAACATGCAGGATGCAGATTGTATGTCTCTAGTGTCCCACAAGCATCCTTTTTCCTGGAAGTATGTCATACATCCAAAAGCAAGTGTGGGGGTGAGGTGGGTGGGTGGATGGGTTAAATCAACATGCTTGGCATTCTCTTAGGAAAAATATGAAGGAAGTCCGATTGAAGACAGAAGGCTGCTATTTAGATTTGCAAGGCAAATTATGCAAGTCCTGAGAAATAAAAAGTCAGTATCTTTGTGAGAGTGCTGACTTCTGGGGCCTCTGCTGAAACTTTTGTAATGCTAGCAAAACCCAGCCTTATATTTTAAGACTGTTCATGAAAAACCATCCTGTGTCTAAGTATACAGGGGGGAAAAAAGCCCAAACTGGGCTGTTCCGGGCATCAGAGTAGTTGTAAGTTCATTGTTAGTTGCCATGAGAAATAAACAATTGAATGACAGTTAAAAGTTCCTATGAGCATCTCTTGCTGAAGCGCCTAATGCCTAGTGACCTGTTCTACTTTTACCTCTTTCTAATAAGCAGCCACTGGCAGTTATTAAATTCTGTCTCATTTTTGCAGCAGGTAATTTCAGAGCATTCAAAGCCACCTTGAGCACTTAAAGATGGAAAAGGAATATTTAAGCAAATAAATAGTATTGCTTCCTAAATGTTGAGAAAGCAAGATATCCTTCCTTGAATGGAAGATGCCTTATTATATTTTGCTATGGAGGAAGTGCTTCTTTGCCCTTGCTAAATCCAGTCTGGAGGCATGCCACAGAATGAGCTGTCTGATGCATAGAAAACAGAAATGTTATTTTCTTGGACTACAGCTTTCTGAATACCCCAGCCAGCATGGCCAATGGTGATGTTAGCTGGGTGGCGCATCTCATCCAAAGAGTAATTTTGCACATGCAAGATGGCTATGCACCTTGTTTACATGCCCCAAATTGAGAGGTTTTGCAAGGCCAGCAATGATGGTAAGTGACAAGTGTGAGCTGCCCCTGGATCCTGCTCACCTTTGGTGCAAAATTTTGTTTGGAAAGACGGAAAACATTCTTGCTCTAAAAGTTAACAAGAGGAGGTAGAAGAGACCTATGGTTTGTTTTGTTTCTAATGAAAAGCAGGCTTAGGAGCTGCAATTGAAAATAAAAAATACAGTGTTGGATGGACTGCTTCATCCTTTCCCTTTCTGCTACTTCCATCATTAAAAATAACAAATATTTAAGGGGGAGAAGGGTAAGCCCCCCTGATCATGCCACTCAGGATCACATGTTGTTTGGACCAAGGAACAGTTTGAAGGTTAACGTGGGAATATCGGTATTATCATGCTGAGCAATCTCAACTTAAGTTGAAATACTCTCCAAATTATACACTGCTGATTGTGAAGAGTGTTGCATTTTTCAGTTCCATCCAGTTACAGCATTCAGTTCCAGGGTGAAGGACTCCTAAAAATCAAGATGGTTGAAGGGATGCTGAGCTGAGTTACTTAAATGAAATCCTTTCCTTGGAAAATTCCAACAGCTCTTGAGTTTTGAAATGATTGGGGCCCCATGCTCCTACTGTTCAAAGTGATTTGAAAGAACTTTAAATGGAATTTTCATGTGAGTGATATTTTCCTCCCCCCACCTCCTTTTTATCTTTCTCCCCACTTAAAAAAAAGATAATCAGTAAGTGCTTCATTTTGACTGAAGTCAAGTGATGGTCCATTATGCAAGTTCTACAAATAAGAAACCACAGAAAACCCTAAAGTATGAGAAGCAGGAAATGGCTACTTTTTCAGGATCTAATCTTCTGACATTTTGTTATAATGTCAAATGGTAATTAAATTATAGATTTCCCTTACTGAAGCAGCACATTATCAATGCCATGATAAAGAAATCATGTAACAAAACTAAAACCACTTTGGAAAGGGCGCAAGAACTCCTGTTAGACTTCTAAACAGAGCTTCACACATTTCTATAGTGGACTGTTTGTGAATCATACTGAGGCTGCAATCATAAAGATATTTGCTATTCAGTAAGCCATACCCTCCAACTGTTCCAATTTGGCAGGGACAGGGACTGATTAATCCTTTGTGATCTCACTTTTTCAGCTATTTTGAAATGTCCCAACTCTCCAGCTTTCTGCCTTTGTCCTTAGCTTACCTCAGTTGCTGCAAACTGAGTTCAAAGTGCAAAAATAGTTTGAATCCAATTAACTGAGTAGGCATGGGGGAGAGGGGCTAGAATCTTGTCTTTCGGTGTGAAGTCATCAAAAGCAAAGTGCTGCAGCCTCTCCTAGCTTGTTTGCCCTTCCTCATTAAAACTTTACCATCTTGACCACATTCTGATGTTGCTCGGCCACATGTACCCCAGTTTTTATCTGCGCAATGTTGGGGGGCATAAATAAGTTCGAATGAACTTGGGGGGAAATTTTTGGAAATACTGACTATGAACCATTGTTTATTGAAAGTATTTTTTATACTGTCCTTCATTCATATATAATATTGTGATATGAGACAGCAGCAACATAAGTTTGTAGGATGGATAAAGAACCTCTGTGGGCCACACTCAATATGCAGGGCAGAGGTTCCCATCTTTTTCCTACTCTCTTCTATATGGGGCTCTATACTTCAGTCAGAAGAACTTCTTTTTTGCATTAAGATGAACAATAGATATTTGTGGTGATGAGAGACTGCACATCTGACACTGAGCATCAAACAATCCTGGAAGAAAAAGCATTTCAACATTTTGTGTGTGTGCGTATGCGTAAGATAGTGAAAGGGAAGCAGGGAGACAAACATTTGAATGGCTAGCACAATTCATATCCCTTTCCCTCTTCCCCATAATCAGAGGATTCACTTGTTTGGATATTCTCTTTCCAGCAAATTTCAAAATCACACAACAGATTTCGAGGCCACCTATTAATGTTAATTCATGAACCACTCTAGATGAATAGAAACCTTTTGGTTTTCACAATGAGTTCTGTTAATCTTGTTTCCTATTGTCTCTGAATATGGAAACAGGAACTTAAATCGGGACAACAATCTTGGTTGGGAAACCAAGATCAAACCCAGGTTCACAATCCTGGTTTATAGTTGCAGTCTATAGTCAGAGTATAACCACTTTCTTGTTTGGACACATTGAGAAATGGTGGCCACATATCTTCCAACATTCACAGGTGAAACTAAGGACATCAATGTGAATTTGTAAGGAATGTAACTGAGCGACATGAAGATGTGATAAAAGGGTGTGGTCAAGTGCCAAAGTTATTAATGAGAAAGAACTCATAAAACTGGAAAACAGAGATTTATGTACTAAATTTAACGGGGGGAACCCTAAATCAATAAATATAGCATTGTGTGTGTGTGTGTGTGTAATGTAAAAACAAAAAGATTTCTGTTCAGTCTCACATCTTTCTCTCAGACTCACAATCACAGCACGAGCTCTGAGTTCACACCCACTCAGTTTGCTCGACACAAAAACATGTATCAGATCCATATATATTCCCAGTTTCCCCAAAAAGCTCATGTAATCACAGCTTCTCAGCTTAACCTACTTCATAGGCTTGTTAAGATAAAAACAGGGGTGAGAATGGGGGAAAAATCATATACAAAAGTTCAGTGCCAGGAAGTAAATGGAACAGAATTAATTCAAATATATATACGGGGGGGGGACCATGATTACCATAAAGATGCATTCCAGTGGCTTTTTAGGGTGTCAAATGGGTTTAAATCTTGTAGACATTTACTTGGAAGTAAGCTCCAGTGCACTCAATGGGGCTTACTTCAGAGAGGATATGTGTATGACTGAATTGTTAACATAAATGAACTACTACTCTATAGAAGAAGCTGTATTGCCCTCTTTTCCTCCCTGCGTCACACAAGTTATTCCCTTCAGAAAGATACATTCCCTCTCCCATGCAAATACCCAAGGCACACATTCTCTCTCAGCTATTACACTTATATACAGATAAACATACAGTTGGCCTTCCACATTCGCCAGCGTTAGGGGTGCAAGACCTTCGCAAAGGGGAAAAATCACAAATATCAAACTGTGTGTGTGTTTCTATGGGAAGGAGCCAAGGCATGGTGGGGAGAATGAACATGCAGGCTCCAAACCAGGGCCATTTCTGCACTACAGTCTTATAGCGCCATTATTCTACCTTCAACATCCTATGGAATCCTGGGGTTTGCAGTTTCGGGGGGGCGAGCTGGCAAACAGTGAGAGCAAACTGGCTCTTCATATGAAAGAACTATTGTCTCTTCATTTTCCACAGTGATTCTTGGCAGCTAGTAAATATATTTTTATAGTTAAAGTTTTATTATATGTGTTGCAGAGGGAACAGCATGGAAAGGTCTGTCTATACCAGGCCAGCACAACTTGTGTAACCCACCAGTAGGGTTGCCAGGTGTTGCTTATTTAACAGATGTCCCTTATTTGAAGACAGTAAACCTTGTCCCTTGTAGGGCTGACAACCCTCTTGTTTAAGGGCTTGAAAGCTTTTCTTTTCATATAGACCAAACAAGATGCCAAAAAAGCCCATATCTGGGGGTTTGAACCCATAATAAAGATGTCTGCATCATGTATATTTATGAATATAGACAGTATGTTGATTTTTATGAGAAAAACACAGCTAAGTTAATTGAAACCAATATTTCTGTTTGGTATTGGTAGAGCACAAGCTACTTCCCAATTGTTAACCCTGCATGAATTTCAACAGCCCCTTACTGCTATTTTGAAAACCTTGCAACTCTACCTGCCAGCCATATAAAACTCCCTAAAAAGCACTCAAAAAGTCAATTTCCCTTTTCCTGGCAGGGAGCAGGATATCAGGGCAAGCGAATAATCAAACACTTGGTCGTCCACAATACAAGACTTGGGGATGGTCCTCAGTTTGGTAGGTCACCAAGATGTTCAGGTCTGGTTTTCACATTATGTTTAGAATCACTTCTAAAATAGGGTGGTTAGCTACCGTGCAGTAAATCATCTAGCAAATGAATGAAAATGGATGGTTAATAGCTGTGTGCATGGCAGGCTGTGAAATGCCCCTTCCTGTCTTCAATAATCACACAAACATAAGCAAGCCATGAATGCAAAAGACTCATTTTCAAAACGAAAATCTGTTGTGCACAATAAAACACGGTCTACTGAGGCTGCTATGGCAAGGGAACAGTTGTCATTACCAGCCGTTTTAATGCTCTCATGGTAGAGTTGCCTGTTCTGCTGCCTGAGAAAATAAAAGATGAAGGGCCAGCGTTTGATTAACAGGAAGCTTTTTGTTTGCGAGTGTGTCTTGTGGCTTGGAAAGTAGCAGAATCTGTCATTTGACCTCATATGCTGAAAAGTCAATATTTTCAGAGAATTGTGCCATTTCCTTAGATAGCAAGCAATGCTCTGTGTCCAATTAACCATTATTGTATACTATTGTTCTGATGTCTGTTGTGCTACTCATCCTTACAATCAATTAGATTTTATTTTTCTGTCAAAAGACCACTTTTTTGACTTAGAAATGGGTTTGATGCAGTTGTGTTTGAATGCCACAATGGGTCCCCTTTGTTCACTGAAGTGCCACTTCCACAATATCTCTTACATGCAGGGAGACAAGGAATTTCGAGGAAAATATGGCTGAGAAAATTGGTTCTGGAGTAGAAATAGGCTTAGAGGAAAAATGCAAGCAATGTCTGCAACCAAGCACACCGACTGAGGCAGAAGTTGAAAAGGTTACGTTTGGGATTTTACCTTCCCAAATCTACCAGACATCATGACCACTGGCTACTCTGGGTGAGGATTCTGGGAATGATAGTCCAAATCTTTCCAAGCTCTGAGCCACTAGCAGTGTCACTTCATATGAAGTCACCCATCGTTTGAGGAATGGAAACTCTGTGGCCCCACTGATGTTGTTGGACTGCAACTCCCTGCTTTGGTTAGACTGGTTAGGGCTGCTGGGAGCAGCAGTCCACCAACATTTGCAAGGCCACAGGTTTCTCACCGCTGCGTTACCGCTTTCTATCAACACTTTGTTGGCCACTGGAAAACTGTCCTTTATGGCAGTGGTTCTCAAACATTTTACTCCTATGATCTCCTTTACACTTACATGTGGATGTGCCCGCTGTTTGACATCACACCTTTTGGCCTATCCTATGCCCCCTCTCTCTCACACACACAAGCACACACACAGAGGCCCCTTGTGCTACACACACCCTCTGTCCTAACACTGAGCCCCTGCACTTTGTGCCTCCTCTCTTCACTTCCCTCTCCTCCCACCAAAGAAACTGCCTTGTGGTCACTAAGGGGCATGTGCCTGCTGCACGTATGATGGAACATTCAGAGAAGCAGAGCGGGAAAAACATAAAAAAGGGAAGCTGATTTTTGTAGTGTTTCAGGTTGGAGGAAGGCATAACAGGGGAGACACTTTGTGTTGCTCTTTTGCAGAGACTGATCAATGCTGTACACACACACACACACACACACGCACACGCTTGCCCTTCTTTTCCAAATTTGCTGTACTTGCAGGCTGACTTTTCTTGAGCCCGTC
The DNA here is from genome assembly GCA_948474755.1 of Ctenosaura bakeri. Lineage (NCBI taxonomy): Eukaryota > Metazoa > Chordata > Lepidosauria > Squamata > Iguanidae > Ctenosaura > Ctenosaura bakeri. The sequence goes on from CAOLHI010001255.1 coordinate 325,765, forward strand.
TTGAGTAGCTATTGCAACCCTCCCTCCTTAGGGTCCCTCCTCACAGTTTGAGAACCACTGCTTTATGGGACTTTGGTGCCTTCAGTGAACCCACGCACAGCCAATCTATAATCTTCTTGTGCTGCAACTTGTGGGACATGTCTCTCACTGTGCCTGACTCTAGTTTACCTTCCAGAACAGAAGAGCAAATCCTCACTCATACCAGAACTGATGGGCTACTTCATATGCTACCTTTGTCCTTGTCTTATTTTTAAATAGGAAGATCATCTTTTAGTGAGGAAAAAAATGCATACGTACTGCATGAAATGTGACATGTGTGATTTTTCTTGCTGTCAACAGGCTAATGCTGCTATGCATTTCATTTCCTTTCATACAGCACCCACACAAAGTATTTGCATATGAACCTTCCATGCATGACATGATTTTGTCACGAGGTCGGTATCTCTGTAAAAATCCACTAGTGTATGAAACAACTCCTGGTGTGTCTCTTTGGTCAATTCATTTCTGCTTAGCCATAGGTTTCCTTCTGAAAAAAAATGGCAATAACAGTGGTCTGTTTCATTGGGTTGTGCTGAAGAACTAGAACACCCTCTGTACTAGAACGGGAATGACAGATAACAACAAAAGGTAGACACATTTTCCAATGAAAGTGCTTTTGTAATTGAAAATTTCACTGCAGATGAAATCCAGAAAGGGCCTTTGTCACTTGTCACTGGTATGCTCCTAAGCCCTGTCACCTCTCAAAATCATAAGGGTAAATAGCCTATCTTTTTGACAGGGAAAAGGGAATGTGTGTGTGGGCTGTGTCACATCTGGATTCATAGCACATTCTCCTACTCTTATGTTAATTTTTTTTTGCATAAATCAGAAGCAACTAATTAAAAGAGAAATATTTAATTCTGACATGTTCTTTGAACTGGCATTCCATCTGGTTCTGTTTTTGAATAGTAAAAATCTGCTGTAGCTGTAAAAATTGGCAAGCAATACTCTGGTAAGGGGAGACAAAAGCAACTCAGTATAGCAGGTTCATACACTAGCATTTTGGCTTGAGACAATTCCAGCATTCAGCATACCAAACTGCTCCAGCATGAAAACTATAAAAATTAAATGTGAAAGAGAAAACAAATGCTATTCCTATCCTGGGAGAAGAGAGTACTGCTGGTATACATTAGTTCTGTGTGGTATTTTTAGCGTTAGCCTTTGAAAAAATATTTGGTTGAGAAGCAAGGTAGAATACAATACATCCCACCGAAACTAGCTAAGTGTGCTTTATGGCTTGATTTCACTGGCCATGCAAGCAAAGAAGAACTATACTATTAAGCGGTAGTCCATCTGCACACAAACCACAGGACATATTATTTTCAGAAGAATCTGAAAACTTATCCCTTTTCTAGTTTACCTCTTGCTCGGCAAGATCTTAAACCCTGGACACGAAGGAATAATACATTCCTATGACAAAGACTGTGAATGCGGCAGTCCAAAGCAATCACCTTCTTATGTAATTGGAAAGGTTTCTTCAGCAGGAACGGAGGCTGATTAACTCCTGGCATCTTAGGAAAAGATTGCCTTCTGTCTACAAGGACCGTGGCTTATTGTAAAATATTACTTCTCTGAAGGCAAAAGCTTTACTTTGGCACTACATTAGCTTGCAAATGTACACCTAAGACATTTCACAATTGCTGGGACAACAAAAGAAAGAAATGTGAATGGGTTCTCCTCCCTTCCCTCAGGCTAAAGTTCTTAGAAACCCTTGTTAAGCTATAAATTATTCAGAAATGTAATACATTTAATTAACATTTTTGAATACTTTTTTGTGATTTAGATTTAATTTTAAACTGCAGCTTAATCCTGCCATTTGGAACGCAGACAAGTATTTTGTACAGCTTGGATAAAACCTGTCTGGAATGGAGTTCAGAGACTATGGGACTATTAAAGTCTCCTGCTGAACTGTACTCTTGGAAGAGGAACTTTAAAAAGCCTCAGAAGCTGGCAACAAGTATTCTCAGGTCTCTCTGTTGATTTTTCCCATTGGACATGTTGCTATTTACAACTTTTCTGCCAGTCACTCATCACAGACAAGCATAGCTTGCGGCTACAAAAAAAGGCATTGATGGTTGGCAGGAACTATTGCTTTCTCAATTGTTGTCATATTAATTTCAGTTGTGTTTTTATACACATCAACTACACACAAGAAATATTAACCCTAAATGGGGAAATTCATGACACATCTTGACTGGTATATTGCTGGTTAGTCCCAACTAGATAGACCCATTCAACCAATTGTTGAATGTTAAGTCACCACAAAGGTAAAGCCCACTGATTCAATGAGCCTTTCTGCACTACTTCATTATAGTGTTATTATTCCACTTTCAACATTCTGAGGAATTCTGGAGTTTGTAGTTTACTGAGGCCAAAGAGCTCTCTGGCCAAGAATTCTAAATGCCCCTCCCTAAACTGCAAACCCCAGGATTCCACAGGATGTTAAAAGTGAAATAATAGCACTATAATAGTGTAGTGCAGGAAGGCCCAATATGTCTACAGTAATCAAGAGTCAAAAATAGGAGGCAGACAATCCTGGTTTGTCCAGTTTGGCACAGATGAGCAGTTTGATATCTGAATGCACTGTAAGCCAATTGTACAATGAATCAACCCATTGGCCCATCTAGTCCAGTTTAGTCTATCCTGCTTAGGAGTGGCTCTACATAGTCTCAGTTTGTTTGTGTTGTGTGCCTTCAAGTCATTCTAACTTGTGACAACCCCAAGGTGAACTTATCATGGAGTTTTCTGGGGCTGAGAGTGTGACATGCCCAAGGTCACCCAGTAGGTTCCCAGGGCCAAGTGGTGAATTGACCCATTGGTCATATAGTCCAGTGCTCAAACCACTATTTGACATCATTTGAGCAAGAGAAATGAACCTCAAAAGTTATTCAATGAAAAAGTCAGATATCTACCAGTTGCTCTTCCCCATATTTGTATTGGCTGTGCATACATCAGCTTTTGTTTCACCCTTGCTGTACTAGGCTAGTGGGTTGTACATGTTACATCAACAAATAAAATACATTGATTTTAAAAATTAACCCAGCCATTTATAGAGGAATTAATTTTAAGTCAGGAGTTCAGTGATGGGGGATGAAAGCAGAATGTAGGAGCGTCTGCAAGTGAGGGATGAGATTTTAAACTGAGACTGGACTGAGTGAGGGGTTTAGATGAAGGAATGGAAATGTCTGCAAAGATCTTAAGCCAGGACTGAAGTGAATGAGGGGATGGAAGAAAGGAAGGAATAGGAGCGTTTGCAAGCAAGGAGCCAGATTTTAAGCTGGTACTTGAATGAGTGAGGTGAATGAAAGAAGGGAGTGGGAGCATTTGCAAGTGAAGAATAAGAATTTAAGCTGGGACTACAGTGAATGAAGTGGATGAAACAAGGGAGTGTGAGAGGTTTCAAAGATATTTTAAGCCAGGACTGAACTGAGGTGGATAGGAGGAGACAGGAGGATCTACAAGAAGATTTTAAGCCGAGACTGAAGTGAAGGAGGGGATGGAAGGAAGGTGTAGGAGTGCTTGCAAGTGAGGAACAAAATTTTAAGCTGGGACTGAAAGTGAGTTAAGAGAGGAGGGTGTGGGGGAACTTGTGAAGGGTGAGATTTTAAACAGGGACTGGAGTAAGTAAGAGAGAATGGAAGGAGGGTGTGGAAGTGTTTACAAGTGAGGGATGAAATTTTAAGCTGGGATTGAAGTGGGATGGAAGGGGGGGTGGGAGCATTTGCAAGCATAAGCTGAGACTGGAATTAGTGAAGGAGGGAGCTGGAGTGTTAGTAAGTGAGAGACAAGGTTTTAAACTGGGCCTGGAGTGAATGACAGGGACAAATGGAGGAGGAGCATCTATATATGGTGGTTGAAGCAAGCAGAGACTTGTCCTTGCCAAGGTGTGGCAAGTGTTATTAGCTGTTTAAAGTATTGGGAATCTTGCCATTTTCCAGTGGGGGCTCCAGAAGCTTAGGGAGGTTTGGTGGGCCTTATTTGGCCCGCAGGCCACACTTGCCCACCCTGATGTAAAAAGTTGTGAGCTAGATGAAACTGTATAAATAACTTCTGATGCCCCACAGCTGAGGTGTAAAAGAATGGGAGACTGTTCCCCACTGCAGGACGTGGCATCTCTACATACATGACTGTGAACAGCTTGGGGTATTGTTCAGATCCCACAGTAACCAAGAAGTGTGTCAATCATGCAAAAGCCTACCTTCCTATGTCTTTTCTGTTAAGAGTGTTCTAAAATCACAGTATGCTCTAAAAGCAAAAGCAGTGTTGCTGTGTAAGCTGTCTGGAAGGGAGATTGCCTAGAAACCATATGTGAACTGCTCTGAAGGAAGAGCTGCATGGTAATGTGATAAATAAATGAATAAACTTGCTATTCACACTGTGTTGCTACTAAGAATAGTTTCAGTGTGCCTAGAAAAGCTACACAGCAAAATCTGGAGACAGTTGCTTGTATTTTTGCACCTCAGAACAAGGTAGGACATTTTTAATTGCCTGAGAATTCAGTTTCTCAACTTTTTCTCTCAGATTGGCCAGACAGTGCCTGTGGTGTCTGACAGAACTGATATGATCTCAGTGAAAATGTCATATGGATCTAAAAATTTCATATGAAACTGAACAGCAGCTTGTGAATTAATCACTCAGTGGGCGGATGTGCCTCATCTGGGGAGCAGCATTGGTTGTACTACACAAAGAATAAACTTGATCTGGTGATTTCAGCACAGAAGGCCACACAGAAGAAAAACAACAGACTACATAGGTACCAGCTGCTTGTCAGATGCTGACTTTAAACATCCAGTCTGAATTGAGCCTGGGCTTCCTTCTAATAGACACAAGAGATGGGCTTCAGTTTGTTTAATCAAAGTGGGCTTTAAAAAAAGCTGCTGGAAACTGTTGTTTGTCAAACAGATGTGCAGGCTCAGATGAGGCCTTTTAAGAGAGCATTTTAAGAAACACAAAGCAAAATCATTTCAGGTTTGTATAAAATGAATTGTCTCCCAGTCCTGTCTCCATTGATGGCAGGAAGTGACAGTAACAACAATGGGGAGGGGAGTTTGCAGAGGCAGGGTGATGGCATGCATTGGCTTTGAAAGAACAGATCATTGACTCAATGAAGCAAAGATCGTTTGACCTCTTATCCTCTAGACCAGTATAAGAGTGCAGTAAAGAGGGCAGAGTTCATGGAAGGAATAAAAGAAGGCTGGAAAACACATGGATATGAACAATGTATGACCAGAGAGCAAAAGACTTAATGGGATGTGCTGTGGCCTGAATAAGTCCCAGATGGCCTCTGAACTTTTCTTCCTTCTGTCATAGTATACAGATGTGGAAACAAGTCTGGGGAGAAATACAAAACTGGAGCCTAAATGTGATGGCAAGCTGCTCTGTAATTAAATGTGCAAAGTAGCAGATGCTGCACTATCAATGTTTACTTGTTTCCCTACAGCATCCTCACATCCTCTTCTGTTCCTACATATGACCTGCTATCAGTTTTCCAGGACTTGTGTCTTTGGAACTGAACAATGTCTAGATTTCAGGCTGTGAACCTGTCTGTCTCCTTTTATCACTTGGGCTCTAATGGTGGAAACACTCATTACCACCCAGCTGATCTTGCCAAGGCTGTCAATACCCTGTTGTTCTAAAATGTAGAAATGAAGGCTGCAAGTGTTTCATCTCAACCAAGGCTTTTGTGCCTTTCACAATGACCACAGCAGATTTTCCTATTATTCTAGCTTCAAGTTGGGAAAAACAGTGCTCTTTTAATTCATAGAATCATTGTGTTGGAAGTAGTTCTATGATTCTATGAATTTAAAGAGAATTTTTACAGTTAATGTGCAAGGTAGTTGCTGGACAGCTCAGTATGAAAAAAAGCTTCATGACAATCGTATTTGTGGCAATCATATCTTGATCTGTTGCCTATGACTGGCATTTCTGAATATCAGGACGCATTTCCTGTGGCCATAGATATCTTTAAAGGCAGGTGTGTGAATTAATTCTGTATGCGGAGATGAACTGTGCTTTATCTAGCACCAAGAACCCATGCATCTCCTGGTAGGAAAATTAAGTAAGATCCCCCTTTAGATATCAGTTATATGTGACATATACATAACTCTGACAAACACTGTAGTTTCACATCTAGACCTTAGATGGTGCCAAGCAGAGCAGACCCACTCAGTCAGTTACTGAAACGGTGAGTCAGCACTTCCCTGCCTTATTTTTGATTCAATGGGCCTAAACCCAAATCCATACTAAGAAGAGAATTTGTGCTAAGATATCTCTTTTATGACATTGAGCAACACCAGCATTGCTATAAAATATTTTGATCGGAAAATATCAACCAAAGATATATGACTGGCTACGATGACATGTGTCTTTGCAGAGAAGCCAGCTCCACTGAACATAATGAGGCTTACTTCTAAGCAAACATCCATAGGGTTTTGCAGCCAGGGGAATGGATGCTGAGACATTTGGAGAAGGCCAGAGTACTGGATGGAGACCCCAGGAGGAGCAGATTTGGCCCTGGGCCGGAGGGTCTCCACCACTTATACATAGGGTTCCTAGCATTGATCTTAAAAAGGTGATGTAAAAGATGATGAAAAAGACCCCTGAGTGGGATGCTGGAGGCCCACTACCTGTAGGAGCCGAGAATTCTGGGCTAGATAAACAGACAGTCTGAGCTGAAACACAGCAGCCTCCTGTCTTCCTCCTTAACAATGCCTAGAAAATAAACCTCTTAATCTGTGACTGTCTTTCCTTCTTTCTCCTCACCCCTCTCTGCACAAAATAAAAACAGAAAACCAGCTTTGCGCTCTTTGCTTCCCAACTGAACAGTCTGTGTTGCTTGTTATAATTTTCTGGAGTGGCTTTATGAAATGTGAAATGACACGAACTGATAACTTCTGTTCATGAAAGTGGAGTTGCAGCGGGGGGAGGAGGTGCAGAGAGGAAATGAATTGACAGTAACCTGGCTTTCATGTCAGTGCACTCTCTAACGATGAGTAAGCCTGACAATGAGGACTGTGAACTTCTGCTTTCAGACAACCTTTCAAAGGCAGGGAAGACTTGAAAGCCGAGTGATTTCTAGGTTTCATCTTATCCCAAGCACTTGTTGTACAATGCAGTCATATAGAAGGTGAGTTTCTTCTCCAAAGTGGAAGCAGAGGGGGAGCAAGCAAAAAACAGACGTAGCAGGCTTTGCCGTGAATATCCTTTCAGACTATCATGTGAAGCATTTAGATAAGCTCCCCCAGTGAAGCCAATCTAAACAACTGAATGAAAGATGTGTAAACTTATTGCAAAAAATTACATGCTGTGTGTCAGCCTATATACGTATAGGAAAATATGGGTGTGTGTCATAGAAACAGACAGCTGTACAGATGTTAATGCGGGATGCCATATGATAAACTGCAATTATTTTCAGACCTGCTGCTAGAATACTTTCTCCTTTGCATCTATGTTTATTAGTCCCCCTTCCCCCTCTTGCAGTTACAAAGTTTTAAATATTAAAAGGGTATGGATTGCTCGATAATTGGAATGGAAAAGGAAGGAAGCTCGATTTGGAGGCATCTTTTGTTTTGAGGAAGTACTCTATACCAATAAATGCTTTAAACACAATCAATAATTTTCTTGTGAGAGACAGAAGTGATGTTTTAATCAATGGAAGCTGGTGGAAGACTTTATATCACCCAAACTGTTTTCTCCAGTAGAGCTTCCAAGTTTTGAAAAGAATCAAGGAGGTGAAATTAGGTTCCTCCTAATCATGCTGATTCTACCCAAGTATCAAATATTTGACCTATGATTAAAGAAGGACTAAGAAGATATTTTAATATTAAAAGGTAGTTCATAAAGTTGCCAAAGAGCCTTCTGAAAGGTGATAGGTCACCAGAGCTCAATGCAATACAGCAGATACATTCTCTAGTACCTCACTGCAGTCTTAAAAAGCAACAAAGGCCAAAGCAGGCATGGTACATGAAATATATGAGCAGAATCTCCTGTGGTTTTCATTTCTCAGTTTCACAGGTCCAGTATGTAGCTGCTAATTTGATCAAACATATAGCATCAGGGCAGAGATGGTTTATATGTTCCTACTGCAGTCTTCTGTATTTCACCTTTCAAGCTGTTATTTATTCTCAAGTTCTTATTTGTGCTCTTATTACAAGTACATTTGTGGCTCCTTTCTTTAACAAAGATGGTTTAAAAGCAAAAGAAACTCCTCACCTCCTGTGCCAACTCCTCAAATGTCAACTCAAGTCTCTTTCCCCATTTGTGGGGGACAAACAAACAGACAACCAATTTTTGGCCCATCTTTTTGTGTGATTTAGAGAAATGGCATGGGAAGAAAGTGTTAATGACCTGCCCCCTGTCTATGATTTTAAGAAAGGAAGAACCCCAACGGTTACTTGAAATTAAACAATAATTTTGGGACATCCTGATCATGGAATTCCTGTCACTTCTAAGTTCATCCAGAGCATCAGGTCAGCCACTCCTGAGCTCAGCGCAGATAAGAAAGAGATGCAAAAAAGTCTTGTTGAATTTCCCACAGCTGAGGAAACGTTTTACTCTGGAGGCTTGCCGAAACTCAAGCCTGGAATCTTTCAGAAGTATTATTTGTTCTGGATTTTGGCAGCAGGGATAAGCCAATCTGGACCTACATGTGTGTCAATATTAACACCACTTTAAGAAAAATATGTTTTGCTGCTGCCCCCACCAGATGCAGCTCTCTCCCCAGATGTCATGGTTTACTTCCACTTAAAAGCTGACAAAACATAAAAAGTCCTGAAAATGGAAATGATCTATTAGGTTTTAATGTTATGTTCTAAAATGCAGCATTCTTCAATATTCTCAATACGCACTATTCTTAAATAAATGAAATTGAATTTCTGTGCTAATGCTTGTTACCTTTGTATTCTTCTTGCAAAATTGGTTGTGGTAGCCCTTGTTACTTTCCTGCTTCTCTTGTGCGGGGCAGAAACTAAAAGGCACTCTTCCAAACACAGGCCATTTCCGCACTACTCTCTTATAGCGTGATTATTCCACTTTCAACATCCCATGGAATCCTGGGGTTTGCAGTTTTGGAAGGGGCCAAGTGGCCCCTCCCAAAACTGCAAACCCCAGGATTCCATAGGACGTTGAAAGTGGAATAATCGTACTATAAGAGTGTAGTGCAGAAATGGCCACAGACGTCTGACTGTACAGGAAACTCAACTGATGACACATTGAAACAGAAAATGGGGGAAACTCCGCTTTCACATTTTCAAAAAATCTCTCTCTCTTTTTTGGAGAGAAAGATGGGGGAGTGAATAGTGCAAGAGGCACTGTGCAAGAAGCAAGGAGTGCACTTTGAGAGTGAGGTAAGTAGGGGAACAAGAGAGATGAGACACTGAGTGGTGCAAGTGGTTAAGCACAAGAAGCAAGGGAGGGGCACTGCTAGGGCATAAGATGAGGTCCCAAAGTGAATAAGAGGGAAAAGGACAGTCAAGTGAGAAAGGAAGGGAGGATGAGAGGCGAAGTGGCTAAGTGCAAGGAGCAAGAGAGGCGGGCGTGAGGGGGAAATGTGGTATCACAAGGTGAGGGAAGGAGAGAAGCGGATAGGAGATGTAGCAGCAGAGTGCAAAGAACAAGAGAACAGAGCATGGCAGAGTCCAGGGAAGGGAAAGAATAGGGGTGGGGCTGCTTAGCTGCAGCATAGGGCCTCCAAGAGGAGAAGCACAGAGCAGTTTATTGCTCCCATGGTCTGCTCCCCTGGGTAGCCACATTATGATGCCACTCTGAGGGGAAAAGGAGCTGAGAAAAGGCAAGATGATGTGAAACTTTTCAGAAAAGGACCCAAAGAATTATTAAAAAAAGTAACATTCTCTTGATGGACTAAAAGGGCCTCAATATCCTAAAGACACCAGATTCCCTTCTGAACATGGAAGCTAATCATGGTCAGCTCTGGTTATTACTTGGATGGGAGATTGCTAATGAGTACTAGGTGCTGTAGCCCAGCCATTCCCAAGGGGGCCATATGGCCTGGTACATGTGAATGGAGGTCACAGACTGAAAACTGTGGGAAGGGGATCCCCAAGGGTTTATGTGGGGGCCTGCAAACTGAACCAATGAAATACCTAAGCAGAAACCTTAACTGGAGTCAAAAGTTTCCCTCCTGTTTATAATATCTTTCCAATATACGGTTTGACAGTTTCCTTGAAAAAATCCAAGAACAGAACTGTTGTCATGACAAGAGGTGACCTCTGACTGTCATTGTCTAATTTGGAGCCAGATATCATGGAACTTACAGAAAAGCACCAAGCTCAAGGTTCGCACTAGGCCTGATTAACTAATGAACACTGATGCAAAGGAGATGCATTCTGGCAGCAGGTCTGAAAATAATTGTACCAGTAGTTTATTATATGGCATCCCACATTAACATCTGTACAGCTGTGTCTTTCTACGACACACACACACACACACATTTTCTTATACTTATATATGTTGGCACATAGTGTGCAAGTTTATACTTCTTTCATTTCATTGTTTAGGTTGACTTCACTGGGGGAGCTTATCTAAATGCATCACATGACAGCCTAAAAGATATACACTGCAAAGCCTGCTATGTCTGTTTTTGCTTGCTCCTTCCCTGCTTCCACTTTGGAGTAGAAGCCCATTCTGTATATGAATGCATTGTACAACAAGTGCTTGGGATAAGATGAAACCTAGAAATCACTCAGCTTTCAAGCCTTTCCAGGTTTTGAAAGGTTGTCTGAAAGCAGAAGTTTTTTAAAAATATACAGTCAGCTCTCCACATTTGCGGGTTTCACTCTTGCGGATTTGATTATTCACAGATTATTTGCTGTCACCTCTGCTGCCTCTCTATGCCCTTTTTAATAGGGACTGCAAGCCTTGTGAGACTGAGAAACTGTAAACATGGCTAGTGAGTCCCTATTAAAAATGGTGTGGGGCAGCAATGGAGGTGGCAGCCAGCCCCATCAGCCACCCACTTCTGCCTTGCGAAGGAACCCAGATGCCTCAAAGGAATCCACAGTGGGTTGAATATGGTGATCATACTTTTTTGTGTGTGTTAAATATAGTTTGGGAGGGCCTAGAGTTATTCACATTTTTTTCACTTTCATGGGGATCCTGTGCCCCTAACCCTAGTGCATGTGCAGGGATGACTGTAGTCTTTTAAAAAAGTTTGTCTGATATGTCAGAATTTTCAAGTTTTCTTGGTGTTCAGCAATAAATGATTCTCTGTCTATCTGTTCATTTTGTATCTTTCTTTGACAGGGGAACCTGGAACCTGAGAAGAGGTTCTAAGGAGCCATGGCCAAAAACTCAGTTGAGAATGGCTGTTGTAGAACTGGCAAAACCACCTCTGAGTATTTGCTTGCCTAAGAAAACTCTGTGAAATTCATGGGGTCACCGTAAGTTGACAGGTGACTTGAAGGCACACACACACACAATTCCACGTTTATTTATCTTGGGAGAATGACATGGGCATTTGAACGGTTTACTCCAACACATGCCTTGCTGAGTTAACTCTGCATAAAAGAGGAATGCCATTTACATCTACAGTGTAAACTGTATCAGGGTAACAAAACAGAAGTTAGAAGAGTGAGGATGTTCAATGGATTTATGTTGAGAAGTACAAGGATTGTGTTAAAGAGTGAGTGAGTTGAGAAACACAGTTGCTTTATCCCATGTTGCTCATCCCACATTGCTCATCTCTGGCTTACATGCACTAAGTTTTTCTGTGTATTGAATTCAAGGCTTGGTGCTCACTTTAACAGAGACAAAGATCTGCTTTGTTTCTGCCTAGTTATTTTATTATATTTTAACATGGTGATTGTTTTTGTTGAACCTTAAGTAAGTGGCCCTGGAAACATTTTATTTGAAGGACACGTTATAAACAAACAAATAAGCTGCATTGCTAGTAATTAAACTGGAAATTCATGGGATATGCATTTGCAAGATGTGATGATTTGTATATACCATGAACAGCAGAGAAAGAAATTGTAACGGACATTTTGACTTACAATAACGTAAAACAAAAATGTTGATTTCATGCATCTCTAACAATCTGGCAACAGACCTGGGTCTTCTACACTCTTATACGGAGTCTATTCACCATGGACGCTCATCAGTTGTATAATTGCAATCAAACTCTTTGCATCTATATCAGTATAAATTATAAAAGTTTAACATACCAAGTTTAAGATATCTCCCTTCCTCCAATTCCAGTCCTTCTTATTCATAATAACAACAGTGGGATAGGGAAAACCTCTGACTAGAATTAACTGAAATCACTAATACAACTGTCCAAAAAGCAGGAGAAGTAAGGTGCTAACTGTGTTTACAAAGACATAGGTTATGCTCAAGGGCTTCTAAACCATGATGAACAGGTTGCTTACCTGTAACTGTGGTTCTTCGAGTGGTCATCTGTGCCATCATACACTAGGAGCTTTAGCGCCTGCGCGGTAGCGTTCGGAAACTTCTAGAGCTTGTTCGCTTGGCGGGAACCCCTCCCCCACGCCGGTACTGCGCATGCTCCTCCCGCCGAGCAACGGTCTCTCCTCAGTTCTGTCGTCCGCCGTAGAACCTACAGGGACCTGAGAAAGAGGGGAGGAAGGGCGGGTGTGTATGATGGCACAGATGACCACTCGAAGAACCACAGTTACAGGTAAGCAACCTGTTCTTCTTCTTCGTGGTCTCTGTGCCTTCATACACTAGGAGACTGTGTAGCTTACCGGTCGGACGGCGGGTCAGGTCCTACAGCACGGAAGCCAACACCTCACGTCCAAACCGGGCATCTCTGCGCGACCGGCAGTCGAGCCTGTAGTGGCGCACGAAGGTCGATGGTTGGGACCAGGTCGCCACACGGCAGAGTTCATGCAGGTCAACTCCTCGCAGGAGGGCCGCAGAAGTAGCCACCGCTCTGGTGGAGTGGGCTCGAAGCAGGACTGGCGGAGGCTTCCTCGCGAGCTCATACGCTAGTTCAATAGTCCTCACCACCCACTTGGAGAAGCGCTGGGTGGACACTTTTAGGCCCTTCCGACGTCGCCCATAGCAAACAAAGAGATGCGGCGTCTGTCGGAAGGAAGCAGTCCTGTCCTTGTAGAAAGCCAATGCCCGACGCACGTCCAGGGAGTGGAGGGACCGCTCCAACGGTGTCGTCGGGTTCGGGAAGAAGGCAGGCAGGATGATGTCCTGGTTGAGATGGAAACTGGACACCACCTTTGGCAGGAACGAGATGTCAGGTCTCAGGACCACCTTGTCCCTGTGGAAGACCATGAAGGGCTCATCGGAACGAAGAGCTGTGATCTCACCCGCTCGCCTCGCTGAGGTCACCGCTACCAGGAAGGCGGTTTTCATTGTCAGGAGCCTGTCATCCGAGGTCGCCATCGGCTCGAAGGGCGGCTTCGTCAACTGCGAGAGCACCAGCGAGAGGGACCACGGCGGTAGCGGCGGCGATACCGGCGGGTAGAGATGGTGAAGTCCCTTCAGGAACCGCTTAACGGTATCGTTCCTGAAGAAGGCCGAGGAGCAGATCGTGGCGGTTGGTATGCCACGATCGCGGAGAGATACACCTTCAGGGATGGAAACGCCAGGCCCTGTTGCCGGAGGTGCAGGAGGAAGTGCAGGACGGTCGAGAGCCCCGCGGGCGATACCGGCTCACTCCTCTCGTTAGCGAAGGTCAGGAAGCGTCGCCACTTGTATTGATAGTTGCGACGGGTGGATTCCTTCCTGGCCGCGACGAGGACGGTACCGAGCACGGGATCGTCTAGTGCGATATCCTCCAGGCATGGAGGGCCAGGCGTGGCAGGTCCGGATGGAGGACTCGGCCGCCGGAGTGGGAGAGCAGGTCCGGTGTCGGTGGCAACCGGAGCAGGTCGTCTCGCACGGCTCGTAGCAGGGGTGCGAACCAATGTTGTCTCGGCCAGTACGGGGCTACCAGGATCGCGTCGGCTCGGTCGGCGAGGATCTTCGATATCGTCCGGCCGAGCAGCGGGAACGGCGGGAACGCGTAGAGGAGTTCCCCGGTCCACGGAAACTGGAAAGCGTCCCCGATGGAGGCACGATCGTGGCCCGCTCTGGAACAGAATCGGCGACACTCGCGTTTTCCCTGGTCGCGAAGAGGTCGATCGATGGTTCGCCCCAGCGGTCCCGAATCAGTCTGAACGCCTCTCCGGAGAGAGACCATTCGTGATGGGATGAGGTGTCTCTGCTGAGGGCATCTGCCGTGGTGTTCTCCTGCCCGGCCAGGTGAACCGCCACGGGATGCGTGTGCAGGCGAATGCACCATTCCCACAGGCCGAGCGCGATGTCGAGCAGGGTCGTGGAATGAGTCCCACCTTGTCTGTTGATGTAGCAGACGGCGGTGGTGTTGTCCGTCAGAATCAGGACCGTGCGCCCCGCCACGGCATGGCGGAACGCCCGTAGGGCTTTCCAGACGGCGAGCAGCTCCAGCGCGTTGATATGGAGAGCGGTCTCGTCGTCGGTCCATCTGTCGCGGACTCTGAGATCGCCGCAGTGGGCACCCCATCCATACAGGGAGGCGTCGGTCGTTACCGTCACCTTCGGTGTCGGCTGTTGGAAAGGCATGCCTGACATGAGATTGCGTCGCGACTGCCACCATCGGAGGGATGAGCGGACGTCTCCCGGCAGCTGCAGTCGGAGTGTCTGTTCGTCTCGCAGGGGGTCGAATATGCGGACGAACCAGTGTTGAAGAGGTCTTGCTCTCAGCCTGGCGAGGTATGTCACAGCGGTCGTCGCAGCCATGTAGCCCAAGAGCTGCTGGACGCTTCTCGCAGATAACGTCGGGGCCGTACGAGCGTGAGCGGCGGCCCGGATCAAGGTTTGTGCTCGAGACTCTGGTAGGTACGCCCTGGCGGAGGTCGAGTCGAGCGTCGCCCCGATGAAGTCCAAGATCCTCGCCGGCTCGAGGTGGGACTTCTTCGGATTCACTCGTAGACCAAGGCGGGTCAGGAGTGACAACGTCATGTGGACGTCGTGGTAAAGTCTCTGTTTGCAGGACGCCACCAACAGCCAATCGTCGAGGTAGGGGAAGACGGAAGCGCCCTTCGTCCGCAGGTAGGATACCACCGGGGCCATGCACTTGGTGAAGACCCTTGGGGCAGTCGAGAGTCCGAACGGCAGCACCTTGTACTGGTAACAGGTGTCGTCGACTGCGAAGCGGAGGTACCGTCTGTGCTGCGGGCGAATGGCGATATGGAAGTATGCGTCTCGGAGATCGATGGAGGCGAACCAGTCCCCTCGATGTAGGAAGGGTAGGATCGACGGTATCGTGACCATCTTGAACCTTTTGGGGCGGATGTAGTAGTTCACCCCTCTGAGGTCTAGGATCGGCCGGAGGGTACCGTCGGCTTTCGGTACCGTGAAGTACCTGGAGAAGAAGCCGGTGGTCTTGGCCTCTTGCGGGAGCCGCTCGATCGCCCCTTTCTGGAGGAGGGATTGGATCTCTTCCAGGAGGGCCGGACTCGACGGCGTGGAGTAGTACACGCCGCGAGGAGGAATATCGAGAAACTCGATGGCGTAGCCAAGACGGACGATGGAAAGCACCCAAGAGTCCGTAGTGACATACTGCCACTCCGCTAGGTGTCGAGCGAGAGTCGGTCGGTCTCCGAGCGCTGATGGTAGGCTGAAGAGTGGGTATTGGTGGGTCCTGCCAGACACGTCAAAACCGAGACTTTGTCTCGGAGGAGGACTTCTTCGACGAAGGCGGGCGCCGCCTAATCGTGCGTCTGGCCGATGAGCCGGAGGACGGTCTCGACTGTCCAGACTGGGCCAAACGCTGGAACGACGAGGTGGAAGATCGTCGCCAGGATGGTCGGAAGGTGGAGGCCCTGCGGGTCTGCGTGGCCGGCTGTAGCCCAATCTTTTTTGCGGTCAGTCTCGGCTTGACGAGATTGTCCAAGGCTTCGTCTGTGGACGAATTGAATAGGCCTTCACCGTCGAAGGGGAGATCTTCAATCCTCCTTCTGGTGTCCTCCTGGATGTCGGCCGGTCGAAGCCAAGCATGGCGGCGGAGGCCGACGGATCCGCCATGACCCGGGAGGCGATCTCCACTGCGTGCCGGGAGGAGGCCATCTGGTGCCGAGCGATGGAGATAGCCTCATTGAAGATCACGGAGGAGGCTTGGCGGATGTCCTCCGGTACCGCTTCCATCGCTGGTTGCAGGCGATCGAGCACCTTCTTCAGGTATGCCGCGAGGCAAGCCTGAGTGTTGGACAGCCTGATCTGCAAGGAGGCAGCCGAATAGAACCTCCTTGCGTAGGCGTCCATTTCCTGCCCTCTTTGTCCGGCGGGGTGGTGTGTTGCCTGCCGGAGCCTTTCGTCTGCGCGGACTCGACGACCACAGAGTTCGGTGCAGGGTGATTAAATAGATAACCGGCGTTATCCTTCTGCACCCTGTAGAGGTGTTCTAACCGCTGCGGTATCGGCTGAGCCGAGGCCGGTCTATCCCAGGCGGCCTTCACCAGTCTGGATACCCGGGGCAGGAGAGGCAGCGGGGCCGTGGAAGGTCGCTTCTCCTCGAAAACGGAGAAGGCTGGATCGTCATCCTCCGGCTCCGCATCGGCGATCTTAAGGCCGAGGGTAGTGGCCATGCGGAGCAGCATCGCAGAGAACTGGTGGACGTCCTCTGGAGCAGAATCTGGATCGGGTCCCCGAATCCCAACGGAGGAGACTCCTGGGAGGCCGCCTCAGACACCTCAGACTCCGCACTCGAGTCGTACGACTCCGAGCTCGGTGAGTCCTCTCGCCGCTCGCTCTCCGGCTCCTTCGTAGTCGCCGAGGTGTTGCCTTCCTAGGCTTCTCCGCAGCCGGGGCGGTGGTAGCAGCAGCGTCCCGCTTGGGATGGCTGACCACGGACTTCACCCTCTTGGTGGTGACCGGGGTAGTCTGGCAGGCTGACGTCGTCGTAGCCCGCTCAGTCACCACCGACTCCGTAGGGCGCGTCGCCGTTGCCGTGACCCTAGGAGGTGGCGATATCGCCCGATACCCTGGTGAAGGCTCCCTCGCCCTATGATATCGAGGGGAGGGAGAGCGGCTGAAGGAGCGGCGGTCCGACGGAGATCGGCTTCGGCGTCGACGGTACCGAGCCTCGTCCCCTCTAGGCGAGCGCGATTCGCGCTGTCGACGAGGTGACCGGGACCTCCGGAAGGTCTCCCAGCGACTCGGGCCACGATGGTACCGATCCCGGTACGATGGCGAATGGGACCGATAGGAGGCCGGGCGCTCTCTCCACTCAGATTCCCTCGCGTACCTGGCCACGTAGGACGCCGAGGTGTATCTTGAGGCAGACGAGCGAGGTTGTTTCCTTGTCTCCCTCGGAGGCGGCGAGGCCACCGGACGCTCGGAAGAGCGGGACCGGGACCTGAAGGAGGTCGAACGCCGCTCCGGAGAAGCAGAGGGCTCTCTCTGCTGCAGGTCGGCCGACCTGCGACGGCTAAGAGGGCGGTGGCGCTCCTCCACCAGGGTTGGAGGGTCTGCCACAGGCGAGTCCGGGCGCTGTTGGGGAACGTCCTCGATCTCATCCTCCGAGAGGTCGACGGACTCGCCTCGCCCTTTGGAAGGCTGCTGAGTAGGAGGAGGAGGAGGAGGTTGAGCGTCCCCAGCCGGGGAGCGCTTCTTTTCCTTCTTCTTCTTCTTCTTCTCCTTCTCCTTGCCCTTGCCTCCGTCCGGAGCAGGGCGCTTTTTTGCAGGCGTCTCCGTAAGGGGAGCCTCAGCCTTCCTCACCGTCGAGGATCCTTTAGCTGACTTGGCAGTCGCCGACAGCTTCGGGATCCTCGGTAACGCCGAGATCGGCGTTTTCGCCGGTACCGAGCCCGATACCGACGAGGTGGACGGAACGGCAGCCGCCGATACCGTCGATGGCGTGGTCGTCTTCTTGTCGGCCATCTTGGAAGTGGAGGTCTCGTCTATCGCCCGCAGAGACTGCTCCCAACAAAAAGATTTGAGTCTCGCGGAGCGGTTGCGAAGAATTTGGGGAGTAAAATCCCTACAAATTTGGCAAGTCCGGATATTGTGGGACTCGCCCAAACAGAAGAGACACTCCTTATGGCCGTCGTTGAGGGCAACCTTGCGGCCGCAGGACACGCACTTCTTAAAGAGCGCGGACATAAGACGAAGAAACGCCAAACTCCGAAATCCAAAAAGACGAAAGCCGAAGGGGGAGTCCGAAAGAGAGGTCAAAGACAGTCCGAAAGTCCGTAAAACCGTGAAAAAACAGCAGCCAAGCACGACGTGAGAGGAACAAACTAAAGAACCTTCCGTACGCGGCGGCGGACGAGAAAGAACTGAGGAGAGACCGTTGCTCGGCGGGAGGAGCATGCGCAGTACCGGCGTGGGGGAGGGGTTCCCGCCAAGCGAACAAGCTCTAGAAGTTTCCGAACGCTACCGCGCAGGCGCTAAAGCTCCTAGTGTATGAAGGCACAGAGACCACGAAGAAGAAATAATAGTTATATAAATGTAATGGCTTCGTATGTACTACTTAAATGTAACTGTTGGTCCCAAATATGCACATTAAATGTACTCTGTAAAAATACAATTACTGCTGCCAGGGAAAAAATTGCCATCCGTTTAAAAGGAATGTAGTACTGAAACACCAATCATAAAATCCTTATATGTTATGGATTTGATTAACATTTTACTCCCCTAGGATTCCCAATTGTACAATAACAGGAGTTTCTTAGTTTTTAAATACCACAGACAGGAACAGATTTCACTAAAACCAGATGTGGAACCCTTGTGTTGGCTTTCTTACTGGTTTTGAGAGCTAGAACTGTTGGTAATTGATACCTATTAACATGTTTGTTGTTTAGATTGCAGAAATGGAAACATGATACTGTTTTTCCCATGGAAGGATATGATAATGAGAGGCAGTTAGACTTGCACTTCAACTGCAGTGCCTTACTCTTGATTAAATTAAGGGTTATTTGGAAAAAATCCTGATAATAATGCTACTTTGCTCTGAAAAGGAATTGAAATGCAAGTGGAATATGAAATCTATGAGGTCTTGGTAAAGATAAAGGAGCAATTAAGGCCCCATTTGGATTTTTTCATAAATGGAAATAGCTCTTGGATATTTTCCAGTGAACCAACTACCTATGACTAAAATGATCATGCTGGTGGAAAGGGGAGTTGCAGACCAAAAGGGCAGCATATCCAAGCATCGGTCACATCCAACAACCTCAGCCTGCTTTTGGCACTGAATCCCCAAGCCTTCTTAAAGATAGGGACATCTCTGGAGGAATTCTGCTCAGATGTTCATGAATGTAGATTTGGACATTCAACACATAATGACAGCCAGGGACTGGTACCAGTTCTTTTGTTGCTTATGTGTAGTTTAAACATACAGTTTTCCACTGACATGAGTCTTTCTGAACACAGTTGATATGTTTACATTGTTATCCCACCCTGATTTTTTGCAATTCAAAGCTGATGGAAATTTTTCCATTCTCTGGCTGTAAATTAGACTTCAATTACCCAAAGATTGTTGTGCTAGAGATCTAGTCATTGGGGGAAAAAAGAGTAATCCCACCTCCTCAATTAGATAAGCTCCTTCAGTTGTACTCACAGAGAATTGCTCTCCCTTAACATATATGAGAAACTAAAAAAGAGTTCTCCATTTATACCTAATCTTGTGTTCCTGAGATGTAAGGTCCAAAATTTCAAATCTCTGTATCTAGCAAAAATATAAGGCTATAAAATTACTAACATTCCAGTCTCATGCTGTCTTTTATGGGCTTTGTCCCTTCTTTTTCTCCATATTTTTCCATTATGAAAAATATCAAGGCATAAATGGATGGGTAATCATACTTGCATCTGTTTACATATTATAGTATCTAATTATTTAATGTGTCAGGTACTTTTGTGTATATTTGTTTCAACCCCAATCATTAACCTGGATACTATAGTTTACATTACTGGACATGTAACAGGAAAGAATCTAGTACTACAAAGGGAGCATGCCAAAATTTAGAGCAGATTCTAGAATGTCTCCCTTTAAATTACAGTCAGCCCTCCACATTTGGAGGTTTTGCTTATTCACGGATTATTTGCTGTCACCTCTACTGCCTCCCTAGGCCATTTTTAATAGGGACTGCAAGCCTTGTGAGACTGAGAAACTGAAGATGAGGCTTGTAAGTCCTTATTAAAAATGGTGTGGGGCAGCAGTGGAGGTGGCAATAAGCCCCACCAGCCCCCCACTTCTGCCTCCTCAAAGGAATCCATGGTGGGTTGAATACAGTGATCATACTTTTTTGTTGTTGTTGTTGTGAAATATGGTTTGGGAGGGCTTAGAGTTATTCACAGGTTTTCCACTTTTCCACTTTCACGGGGGTCCTGTATCCCTAACCTTAGCAAATGTTGAAGGATGACTGTATACTTTTTTAATCAATGGCATGAAATGCTGGGCTAGTTATGTATCTTAATGAAACTATCCTTGAAATTCATTTTAACTTATTTTTTAGCAGCCTTTGACCTATTTGACCATATTGTTACCACTTGTTGACTCTTCAGGAAATTAATCGTCCCTTTAAAAAAGTGTTTTCATTTTTTTTAAAGTTTTCATTTGAACTTGACTATATTTAAATATCTGCTTAGGAGTGAATAAGTGAAAATTACAACCTGAATGTTAGATTCCTCCCCCTCCCGCTTTACTAGACTACGCAATAGTCAATATGAGCAGAACATAAATGTTCTTTTTAAAAGGATGCGGCTATAAAAGATACGGAATGAAATTTTTATGTTTCCTAGCCCTCTGTGGTTATAAGTGGCAGTGATTAAAGCCAACTTTTATAGTTAAGGTTTACCAGATTTTCTTACTCTTTTCCCTTAGAAGGTTAGAAGGAACTGATTTCTGTTTGTCATCGTGAAGTGTGATTAAAATTATCATTTACAATTAACTGGTTTTCAGAAGCTCAGGATGTGCTGAGGCCTCATAAGCGGGGCACCTGAGAGTCTCAATGTTTACCAAAGGATCAAGAATGAAAGATTTCCCCTGACTTTTTTCCCCTTGCTGATTACCATTCAACATGTTTTTAAGCTTTCTTGCAGACAGCAAATCTCAGAGGAAATGCTGATGTGAACGCTTTTATTGATGTCTAATGATGCATTATTCGTATATGTCAGTCGGATACTTCCTATGGAAAACAATAAAAGTGCAAAGAACACCCCAGTTACTTAAAACTACTGGAAGCTTTCAATACTGCGTTATTAATCTAACAAACATGAACATTTCTCTCCTGACTCCTGCTGTCATCAGCCGCATTTAGATCACAATTAAAGAGGAAAGTGAAGATTCTAATTAAACAGCAAAGGGAAAATGTTCTGGTATTTATTATAAGTAAGTCTTTGAATTCTTATCAGACTTGGTTAAAAAAACACCCCAACCATCTAGCAGTATTCATTCAGTTCTGTAATAATTCACACAGATAATTTTAATGTAGCTATAGATGATAGAAAAATTGTGGATTTTATTTTACTTTTGCAAACATCAGTACCACAAAAATACCAAATTACTAAGATAGAGAAATGTCTTCTCTTCACTTGAGTTAGCTTTCTCAATCATGAAAATATGTACTATTCTCAAAGCCTAGTGGAGTGAGGGGGATCACACAGGCACAGGCTTGAATCCAAAGGTGCTATTACAATAGCACAAGACCATTGAAAAACTGAAAGTAAGTTGTTAAAGCAGAGGGTAAGGATCCAGTGCAGCCTTCCATGGTGCAACTGGTTTATTATATTGCAAATTAGAGTTGCTTAAAATTTAGTCCTGGGTCCTTGGGCTTGTTTTTGCTTGCTTGCTTGCTTTCTCCAGTAGGTAGGGACAATGAAGACCATGGAAACAGCACAAACATGATGTTCAGTTCCACTGGGCAAAGCAAACTGCAAGTTTCTACTACTGCTTATACAACGGTTAAATAAGCTAGTAACATGTTCAGTTTCACCAGAGACATGTTGGATCACCACTTCAGCCTTCTCTTCACTTCAGCCTGTACCACTCTACATCAGATACTGATTCTCAAACCATGGAAAGTAGCAAGTGAATAGAGAAAAGTTTCTTACATAGTACAAAAGAAATCTCTTTGAACAGTACACTTCAGAAAATTCACAGACTAACCTATGCAGACATGCAATGAACTGGGCCAGCGTATGTGTGTGATGTATACACCCACACATTTTTAACTGCAATAGATCAGTGTGAATTTTCTGCACATAAGCAGAAACATATTTTAATCTGTCCAAAAAGTCACATGCCAAATGTAATTCAGTGGGTGACTGATGCACGCATGTTTCTTGGCTCTTATGTTCCCCTGCCTGTATACTGGGTTCTATGCTCCTCCTTCAGATTTTATTTTAAAATTTCTACTTAACTTACAAAGCCAAATGCAAAATCCTCTTTCTTATGCTCTCCAGTTCCATGCTACCTCAGTGTTTGATTTATGGGTACAAGTTCTCATGTACAAAAACAAATGGCCAGTATCTCATGGTGTCAAAGTGGAATCCGGTTCCAGACTACAGTCAGCCCTCCATATTTGCAAGTTAAGCATTTGTGGATTTGATTATTTGTGGATTACTGGAGGCAGTGGTGGGGGGATGGGATGGGATGGGACAAGAAAGACATGCAAGTCAGTGAGCAAGTGAGCGAGGGAACGTATTCATGGTCAGGCTCAACCATCCTGCCAATGCAGGTACTTTTTTGTGTGTTACAAACAGTTGAAGGGGCTTACGATATTCACGATTTTCCCACTTTCATGGGGGTCTTACACCCCTAGACTCCACAAAAGTGGAAGGTCAACTGTATTTACATTAGAAAGAATACCACACATTTCCTATTTGTATAACTTGTGTTGCAAGCAGTTGCTGAATTGATTGTGCAACATGTAGCATGTCTAAGGGATTTAAGAATAGGTTTGTTATCACATGTGCAAATGGAAAAAAACCCAACAACTGAACTAGCATATTATTTTCCTTTGCTAGTATTATGTTGGACTAAGGCCAATATAGTAATCCCTCTCTTTGGTTAAACCTTGTGTAAGACTTAGGCCTTTAAAAGTGAAAATCTCACCAGCTCCTGAGTATCATTCAACTAAAAGCAAGCAGAGGCTGATTGGCAGATTGTTTCACTTTAAGTGCCTGCTAAACTAATATTGACTTTTCTCACTATAGCAAAATCTCTTCTATTTGTACCCAGAAGACTTGGCAGGAAGAAAAAGTATGAATCTTCACACACACACATAAACCCATCTGAAAATATATACAAAACCATTGAGAATATGTGCCTAACAAATGGTGTTTGGAAGCAGTGCTTTTTTCTATTATGCAGACATATTTTAAATGGAATATTTCTTTCAGAATGCACTGTCTCTGTTTTTGCTTCTTGTAGCCTTCTACCAGAGCTGCAAGTTTTATTAGTATGGTCTGATAATCTTTTTGTACCTGTATCCACTCTCTGCTGGAGTCTTCTCCAGGGGTCCATCCGTTTTCAGGGTAATTTAATCGAGACCTTTCAGAAGACCAGTTGGTGCTATACTGGGAAGAGGCAGTGATTTGGTCAGAATGAATTTCGCCAGACTCCATGCCAAGCGGTTCTGCACACTGGAAATCTGAAAATAATTCATTTTCAGTGTTTAGTAATATGAACTTTCTGAAGTGCAAAATAACTTGAACAAAAAGCAATGGCTGCAGCCCATTTCCAACTGAAGACAATGATGAACAATGATGAACAATAGAACTAAAGTTAGTAGCTCATTACTGCATCAGTTCCTCTTTTTGGTAAAACTGCCTAAAGATGGTGTTGTACTTTTATCCAGTGAGGCCAAATTGCCTCTTGCTGGCAATTTTGGGCTAATTCTGATACTATATTTTAGAAGCATACAAACATAGTGACAATTCTTCATAATGTCAGAATAATAAGATGCAAGAATTAACCAGTTCAATTTTATATTTTGATAATGCTGAAAAATGAATATTCATTCCTAGGTAAGACTGTTCTAACACTGTACAGTTTTCAGATTTCTTAGATGTTGACAATTTTTGACACAACCATGGTATACAATTTTCATTTAAAGATAAAAGAATAAAGATAAAAATCTTTACTTCCTTTTTGTTCTTCAAAAGAGTGAAAAGTGCAAAAAGCTTTTACAAGGATCTCCATGTAGTTTTGACTTTTTTTTTTGCATTTTAAAATCTTTTGTGAGCGTTACATTTATGCAAAAACATATTTTGTGCAAAAATGATATGTTGTTGTTATG
Source organism: Ctenosaura bakeri (assembly GCA_948474755.1). Taxonomy (NCBI): domain Eukaryota; kingdom Metazoa; phylum Chordata; class Lepidosauria; order Squamata; family Iguanidae; genus Ctenosaura; species Ctenosaura bakeri. The sequence continues at coordinate 350,055 of CAOLHI010001255.1, forward strand.
TACCTTCAGGTCATTTTTTTGGGGGACAGAGTTTATTCAGAGGGGTTTACCCCCTTGCCTTCCTCTAAGGCTAAGATAGCATAACATGCACAAGGTCACTCAGTAGGTTTCCATGATCGAGTGAGGATTTGAACCCTGGTCTCCTAGTGTCCTAGTCCAACACTCAAACCACTGGAGAACGCTGGCTCTTGCAAAAATTATACAGTTTGTACAAAATACAAGCTGTTTTTTGAAGAAACAAAACGTTGGTAAACTTCCAAAATGAAAAAAAAAGGAAGGGGAAAGAAAGAAAGAAAGAAAGAAAGAAAGAAAGAAAGAAAGAAAGAAAGAAAGAAAGAAAGAAATTCTCACAAAAGCATTGGCTGGGCTTGTTAGAATGGTCAAGAAAATTTGTGAATATTCTCTATATTTCTATAAAACACATGTCTGTTCTCACAGACAGAATGTTTATTTTGTATGTATGTATGTTTACTTTGTCTCTTCTCTCTTTCATGAGATAGTGAACAGGACATACAGTCTTCCCAACAATTCAGTAAGGTAGGCTAGGTTCAGAAAGGATGATACAACCAGCCATACACATCTAGTTGGACGCCTAAGAGATATTTGAACTCTGCTTATTTAGTTAGTTATTTAGATCTTGCCTTTCTCCTAACAGGGGACCCAAGGAGGCTTACAATAAGCTAATGCAGCCAAAGCAACATACAACACAGAAGTTGTTTTTTTTTTAAAAAAAAACCAAAGGATCTGATCAAAACATTTCAAATAATTAAAACACATTCAAAGCATGGTATGGAGGAAAGTACAACACAGCCTATTACAAGATTCTTCTGCCACCACCAATTAAACATTGAAGGTATGCTTCAATAAATAATAAAACAAGTCAAAAATCTGTAAATGAAAAGATAGGCTTCCCTATCAAGGTTCAGCTCTGCCTACACTACATTATGTTGGGCATGTACACTTCATATACAAGTATTATTTCCAGATTTAGCCAGACTTGTGAGATCCAGTTTTTTTTATTGGAAGGCCTCGAATGATTTACTAGTTTTTATAATTTAGGTGGTATCTTTTTATGATCAGAATGGTTAGATGATGGTTATCTACATGGCATCCACCCTCTTTTTATGAATATACATAGGAAACAGATAATAAATGAGGAATACAGAGTATCTAATTCTGACTTCAATCCCACAGTGGTACTGATTCATCAAAAATAATACAGTGAAAGCAAAACTTTCAATACCAATGTCCCGAATATTTAAAGTTTTAGCAGGAAGCGCGACTGGCGTGGCTCCGGAGGCTCTGCATGCCAGGTAAGTGCGCGTGGGGCCCAGGAGCAATGTGCGATCACGCACCATTTTCAGCTTCCAGCCAAAATTGAAAAGGTGTGTGATTGGTGCCTGCTGGCTCCTGGAGCATCGAGCGATTGTGAGTGTGTTGTGCAGATCGCTCCGCTCCTCACAATCATGCAGTGCTATAGGCGCCCTTTCGCATGGCAAATGCCGTGCGGAAAGGGCCTTCATTATGCATTCATTATTGGGAAAAAGGAATTAATTGCAATTAATTAGCTATCTGTGATTTGCTAGATACCCTCCAACATTTCACAGATGAAAGCCAGGACCTGTACCCAAACAACATCATTGTGTAAAGATAGCAAAAAGTTATTAATGAGGAAGAGGCTGAGGTAGGAGAGACTACATTAGTTTGCTTTCTCCTGAACCTACTAGAAAGGGCAAGATTCTACACCTTTTATCTTCTCCTTCTTGCTGAGTCAACAGAATGCAAACTTCTTTTGGACTCTAAAAATTTGCAGCAACTGAAGTAACATGAGGAAAGGGTGAAAGTAGGAAAGAGGAGAGAGAAACTGGGGCACTTTAAAAGCAGCTAAAAAAGTGGAATTAGAGAGAATTAATAGGACTGTCCTTACCAAATCAAGACTGTTGGAGAAAATGCAATTACTTCTGAGCTCCGGCACACCTGCTTTGTCCTACCCCCTACCTAGTACATTAGATGGTTTAGAAGTGCTGTTCTTTGGAAGAGTTGTTTGGAAAAGTGAACAATAACTGTACTTATTTATATAATCCAGCCTTAAAAGCAGTTAGTTCGTTAGAAAAAGGTGGGAACAATATTTCATATGTGATGGTCATGTCCCAAGGCAAAGAAATATTGGAGTGAAATACATAAAAAGATGTGTGAAATACTAAAGGTTCAATTTGCAAAAAACCCTGAATTTTATTTGTTAAACACAACAAATGTTCTTGAGAATACTAACATTAAGAGGCATTGGAGATTAATATTGTACATGATAACAACAGCTCGAACTGAATATGCCAAATTGTGGAAACCTCAGCAAATACCCACAATTGAACAATGGTGGGGGACATTTATTGAGAATAGAAATGCGGATATTGTTTCACAAAGATTAAAGGGGAAATCGGATGATCAGATAAAAGCAGAATGGCAAATTGTAATGGGTAATTGCTGGGAACTGCCAAGTGAAAATGTTTGAATTATGGTTGAAATTAAAAAGGAATAACTGTAACATAACAGGAGTTGATGAGAGAAATGCAAGATCAAGCATGTAAGATGAACACAGAATTGTGAGGCATAATTTTTTATATGTGAGTAGATATCCAGAAAATGAAAACTAGATCAGAGTGGAAGAACAAAAACATTACATGTAAAAGTACAATTTGAGAAGATGTTTTTTTATTTGTGAAACTTAAGTTATTTTTTAAAAAAGCAAGTAGTTCTTCGTTCACTCCTCCTTTTACATGGCAGATAAAAACCATCAGTTCATATGACAAGCATTAAATTCAGACAAAAAAAGAGCACTAAATCTAAGTGTAGCAATAAATGCTAACAAGAAGCCTGCTGCAAAATGTTTTAAACATTGGGATGTAGAAGCAATGTGACAAGGGTGTGATCAACCTTGTGTTCCCTACAGTTTTAATTGTATTTGAATTTTTTCTTTTTTTTATAAAAGCATTTTTTTTTAAAAAATAATCAAATAAGGTCTGGTCAATAAATGTTTTTTGAGAGAAACAATTTGCTGAAGTCAAACAGAAATTTCACAAAGGGTTATTTAAAAGCAATCATGAATAAGCCAGACTTCTTTATAATGTAGAATTTCCACTTGAAACTATGAATTGCAGTATTGTCCATACATCAGTTTGGTATAGAAAAATAGCATTTCTTTCATCATAAAGAAGGCAAGACAATCTGTAGATAAGAACAAGTAAATACCTGGCAGTTGCAGTTGCTGGGTCACGTAGTATCCTGCAAGTCATGCCATGGAGTCTAGAGTTACTGAGTCTAAACTAAATCTGAACCTGAGAGTCTAGACCTGAGTAGGCCCAACCTGGCTGCTCCATATGGAAGGACATTTCCTTAGATAGCAAGGGAGCACTCAAAGCCCAGAGGTTAGGGAGTCTTAAATAATTAGTAACCTGTAATTGATCCCTCTTCCAATGTTAAAATTATAACTACGTTACATTGTAACAGTAACATAATGAGTATAGTTTCTCTCTTTTTGTGCTATAATTTTTAACTATTTTTATCATTCTAATTTCACAGCTTTTGTTCTGCCTTTGCAAGTATTAGATGCCCAAAGTAAGTTACAATGGGTGTCATTGGTCCTGCCTAGAAAAGACCTATTGAAATTAATAGGATGTTAGTCATAACTAACATAAATCTCATTACCTAACAGGTCCTGTTCATTGTAGTTTGGCCCAGTGGGCTCAGAGGAGAGGTTATACCCACTAAATTGGCATCATAAATTCAAACACTGCACAACTTAGGTCTTGGTTTAGACTTTATTGTTCAGGCCTTCTGTTCTCAATTTCATCTGGAATGGGGGAAGTTTTCACAACCTCATGACTTTTTAGAGAATAAATCTGAGAGGAAATGCCTTGTAGCATTGACAATCAAAGGGTAGCCTCTCTCAAAGCAGACAGACACACAACAAAGGCCAGAGTCCTTATTTAGCTAAAGTTTTGTTTAATATTTCATATAGCACCCAGCAGGAGACGAGACTTAACGGAGAATATTTGAAGCACTGCTCTGCAGGATGGATAAACACTGACCTTCTGATACACTGTTCTGCAAGACACTGTAGTTTGCAGAAAATCCTTCCTTTGCTATTGCACTGTCGGTGTAGAAAACCATGGAAAGAATGCCAGTCGAAGAGCGAACACGGCCTGGTGTGTTTTGGCCACAATATCGGCCTATGTGAGGGCCAACTAAAAGGAAAAAAGAAGGTAATGGTTAAGTCCCTGTAACAGTAGAAGACTGTATACTATAGACCCCTGAAGAGAGGCCTTTAGAAAGAAATAGGAAGCATCCTACAGTGGTCCAATCTTATTAACCAAAAACAATTTATTGTTCCACCCCACCACAAAATCATCATTCTGGGAACAGTCCAACCAGAGATGTTCAAGGATTTTGTTTAGTCTGTATTTTGAATAAGAGCTGGCCAAAGGCTTATTTTCCAGACAGACAGACACAATGGAATGCAATTACCTTTCAGATATGTACATTTTGTTAAGTATCAAATAAAACATTTTGTATCCTTTTAAGCATTCAAGAATCCTATGATTGATGCAGAAATGGGACAGAATAGATTCATGGATGATCACATGTGACACTAACATGGCTTGGAATAATAGTGATTTCTCACTCCCTCTTTCCAACTAGCAGTGTAAAATCAGAAAAACAACAACATAATACATTTCCAGGAAATGCATTGTTATGATCATGACTGTAACTAATTAAACACATCATTACAAGTGCACTGAAATATCTTCCAGCAGGAACACAAGAGACCTACTGATGACAAATGGGTCAAGTACACCCTCCATTCAAAAATCAATACCAATATTCCCCAAATAAGCTAATGAGAAAGACACCTGAATTTCACAGAAACAAACAACATGTAAAAGAGGTAAACTATACTCATCAGCAGTTCACAGATGAAAACTGGGACACATGTGGCCAAACAACATGTGGTCAAGATGGCAAAAATTATTAATAAGAATGAAGGCACAAGCTAAGAGAGGCTGCAACAGTTAGCTCTTGCCTGAGCCTAATGGGAAGGGCAAGATTCCACCATCTCTTCTCTTCCCTCACTTGTCAAGTTAACTGTGTGCAAACTACTTTTGCATTTCAAACTTAACTCGCAACAATGGAAGTAAGGTGAGAACAAAGGGGGAAAGTGGAAGGAGGAGAGAGAAACCAGGACATTTTTAAAGCAGCTGAAACAGCTGGACTACAGAGGATTAATTGGGAATGTCCCTGCTAAATCAGGACAGTTAGATAGTATAGGTATAAAGCATGGAGATACAACAGAAGTGTAGCCCCTTAAACAGATCATCAAAATGTATTTAATACAAATTTGGAAATGTATTTGATACAGACTAATTTAATTACAGTTTTCCTAGAAGTCAGTAGGGTTTCAGTTAGCCATAATTTACTTTTTTATACTGACTTCAAAAGGGTGTAGGGGGGTGGCTAACTTACATAGACAGATGCATAATGGTACAGTGATATAACACAACTAGCATAATGCCATGACATTTGCCATGACTGAAAATTGTAACTTGTCATGCCATTAATTGGAGGTTATATAAAATACGATATCACTTTACTGTATGCAACAATCTCTTCATTGATGCAAACTGCTGCATTTAACATTTTCAAGTCAGTTTGTAACACTGGTAAATTATATAAATAGTTTTCAGGGGCTGCCTTTCTGTTATTCCATTTGTGTCTATATCATGGGTGGGAATCAATCAGTGCTTCAGATACTGCTGGACTGCAGGTCTCTGCATTCCTTACTATTTGCTCTTCTGGCTAGTGATACTAGCAATTGAAGGTCAACAACATCTAGAGATAAAAAAAAAAAGGCCCATTTTTACATCCTTTAAATGGTTGGATGTGTCTCTATAGGATCCTGTATGTTCAAAGCCTTAAACTCTTTCATTAGTAACTCCATGCTTGCAAGGCAAGCCATCAGGGCTTGTTCAGTAAATTCAGAGACATGCCTGAATGACTCCAATTGCCCAGCAATCAATGGCACCCCCCACGTTGTCCATCCCTATTTCCTTCAACAGTTTGAAGCTTGAAGCTTTCCCCTTTTGATCATACTTACTTTACCCTGTGTAGCTCGTGTCACTAAGGAAATAATTCACACTGAGTATCAAATATTTTATTTCCATTACGATAATATCCCCCAGAGGTATTCACTGAAGATGTATGCCAGTGAAGTCGCCTCTGGAAGTTTAAGAACAACAAATCTTTTGCTAGTAAAAATCCATAACAGGATTGGCTGAAGTTCCTAAGCCTAAGAGCCTCTTACCACAATTTCCATATGGCTAAGAGCCAAACACTACACAGATTCTGTTCCTTCACAGGCATTTGCTTATTCACTCTCAAGAACTAAATCAGCACTTATTGCTTCTTTTCTCTCAGTGGCTTTTCCCATAAGACCCCTCTCTGACCATAACTTTCACACACACTGTTCCAGTAACCCAGGGGTGAGGGATCGGTTATATGCTGTTGGAATGCAAGTGCAATGCTCATTAGAACTAGTCAGTATAGGGCAGTGGTGAGGGATAACAGGAGCTATAATTCAACAACTTCTGAAGAGCCATGCATTCCCTACTTCTATAGTAATCTTTTGCATCTCTAGAAGTTAGATACGAGTAGGAGCCACATGCTCCAGCCACGTGACTGTAAATGAATACTGCGTGGCAGTACGCTGTCTCCATTCCATCTACCCACAACTGCCAATCCAGACAGAAAGAGCTGCTAAATGTCTTTGAGTTATGATTACTCATAGCTCCACTGTGATACTAAGCATTTTGTTAAACACTGTTCAATTACATAGTAAACTGCTACCTTCTACTACTACATATATTAGCTTACCAAATATTACCAGGCTGCAAATACAGGCTTTCCCCACATATCTGACAGGTTAGGGACCAAAGCACTGTCAGAAAGTGGAAAAAGTCAAAAAGTAGAGCCAATCTACCATAGTGAACATGAAAGATTTAAGGAGGCTTGCTTGGGACCATCTGTACACATGCGCTGCTTGTAAAGGTTTGGTGCCTCCCCGCCCCCACAACTTGCTTTGCAAGCAGCACATGCGCAGTCCCAAGTGAGCCACCATAGGCAAAAAGAACTGAGGGAAGCCCACTGTTTCGATGCTTGCAGTACAGACAACTTCCATGTATTTGACCAGGAGATCTGCTCTTTGCACAGGCAAGACTTGAAGCTACACATGTGTGCAAGCACTCCCAAGCAAGCTTCTGCATGCAAGAAAAATTGATGGAAGAGTGGACTCCATGTTGAATTAATAGATCTTGCCCTTAATTAAGAACTGTTGAAAGAGCAAACTGTCAGATAACAGAGCATCGAAAGGCAGGGCTTCCTGTATTCGTGCAGGGCAAGCTGCTGTAGAATCAGTTAAAAGCAGCCAACAGAAAGTTCTAGAGGAAAAATCACAAGTTTCTGTCTGTTTCTCTGCCATGGTTCCATCCTGTGGAAGCCTGAGATTTATAGTTTGATGAGACTGGAGCTCTCTGGCAGAAAATTTTAAATACCTTACAAAACTACAGTCTCTGGATTCCACTGGATGGAGACACATCAGTTAAAGTAGTGTCAAAATGCTATAAATGTGTAATGCAAAAGAGGCCATATTGTTGTGGTGTCAGAAAGAAGCTCACAGAATGGTGGTTGGGGTGAGAAAGGGAGGGAGGGATGGAGAAAGGGAGGGAGGGCGAAACCAAACTTTTCCCCTTACTCTCCCTCTCCCACTGTGAAAGGGTGGGGAGGCATGAACTTCATCAGCTCTTGGTTATCTCAGCACTAACTTCTCCACACATCTACACTTTTCACTTTTTTCTTCATCTCTAACAAAACTGAGATAGGCTGGACTGAGGCCATAGAACATCTTGGTAACAGCAGATGTTAGGGCATTGCACAGAGCAGTTTACTACACTAACAGGTATGTTCTTTCAAAGAGACAACAAGAACCTGGTTGTGAGTCTTGTTGTGAGGTGCGGGCCAACATCAAGTTGTGTACTGAGTAATAAGTACTGGACAGCTTCGTTCAACACATCCACTTCCACACACCCAAGATGATAGCTGCAGAGAATTGTACCTATGCAGAAACTGCATTTTTGAGTTGTAGCCTATATACAAATCACACATATGAAATTTATATCAGTTTGCTCTGCACTGGCTTTTTTTGGCATTTACATTTTTCTTCAGCAAGGTCAATATGGAACCTTTGATGTTTGTTGTATGGTGTTCATACATAATGAGAGATTAGGAGGCACAAGGAAAAAAACTAATCAGGAATGTAGGAAGGGACAGGGCATTCTTTACTGGGTAGCTCTATTTGCCATCCTACAGCTACTGGAAGAGTCTGTCAAGTTTTATGGAAAACACAGGAAGTTCTTCATTTGTAATCTTCCATTTCCCTAATCTTCCATAACATCCCCCCACAATTTTCTGTCAGGTTTTACGTTTCGTCAGACACCCAAGTAATCAGCATCTGCCCTTCTCCTCTCAATATATTTCTCCCTTTAGTCCAATGGGGAAATATCTCTGTCCTTGCTCCTTTCCATCAGTCCCTTGATCACTGTAGCCATTGACCTTAACAAAGAGGACAAACCAACTCAGTGCTTGCCATACTGTGGTACTTATTCTGAACCAGCCTCTCAACCCCACTCTCTTTTCCTGAAGAAACCTTCCTTTGAAATAGCAAACGAAATACAAACTTGTTTTAACCAGATTCACACTTAAGATGCAGAGTGACTTAAGGGCTTATAATTTTTTAAAGACATATGTACTTGGTAATTTAAAATGTCATTATTCTGAATATTGCTGCTAGACATCGCAGTTGAGTTCTCATATCTAGCTGTGTCAATTCAGAAACCAAAAGCTGTGCAGACTATGATATAAAGTAGTATTGAATTTTCTTACACAACATGTAAGACTTTGCCTACTGAGCTAATGCAATATTGATCTGACCTGAACTGGATGAAACAGAGGTTTTTAGTCTTCCCATACAAATACGGAGCATACTTAAACTTCTCCCTCTTTATTTTCAATTTCAGGCTCCCAAAGCTGCAAATGACAATAAATTACTGAATAATGTGTAAAAGGCAACTGCGCTAAATGGGTTCACTATGGAGAAAACATCTTGACCAATAATTTATGAGATTATATCACTACCTGCTCAACTAAAATGTGTCAGTTTTCTCCTTCTTCCCCCCCTTTTTTTTGAAGGCTCCTATTAATCTTTCTTTGCCTTGTAATTTGTGAGCTAAGGGTCAAATGGATTTCAGCACAGCAAATCTATTCTTAGCTGTTTAAATTGGAATTAAAGAATTTCTAGGACCCTTTGGAAGTTATTGCTAAACATTATTGTATTTTAAGGCTTGCAACATTTGGTCGTATTTTGACAGCATCAATTCTGAGACTATGAGATTAACAGAATATAAATTTTCATTTAGAATTTTTTTTAAAAAAATGCCCTTTCTTCATAGTCTTTTTAAAAAACGTCTAGGAAACTAAGCAGGTTCAGCCATGTTTAGTACTTGGACGGGAGACTACAAATGAATACCGGGTGCTGTAGGTGCTATTTCAGAGGAAGGATTTAGCAAAACCACTTCTGAGTATTCCTTGCCTAAGAAAACCCTATGAAATTCATGGGGTCACCATAAGTCAACAGGTGACTTGAAGGTGTATATACACACAAGAGGTTAAAATTGTAACAAGAAGAAAATACATAAAGCAGCAAAAGGTACTGTTTGTGTTTCTCCACATTCTGATTGAATTTACTGACTAGTTACTATTACTAAACATGGAAGATACAGCAAGGCAAGATAACTATTATCAACTTCTATGAGAAATCAGATACATATTCATCTCTCCCATTAAAATCAATGGGATTCAGAAAATCTTATGGGCTAGTTGTTACAGCATGAGTATACAATTCTGCTTTAGCACAGGCTCCCTATTCCTCTTTTTGGAGCAAAACATCATTTTGTCCATTTATAAGCTGAAATCTTTGTGTGAAAAGAATGGGCTATTTTCTCATCTGCCAGGCTTTGAATCACACCCTCGGCATTCAAAAACTTAAGCTGGCATCACAGTGAGCTACTTAGCTGAAGACAAGGACCATTTACTTCAGTGAGAACAGACACAAACTCATCTCTCTCACTGAAATCAGTGGGGTTTAGAATTGCTTAGGGACTAGCTGCTCCAAGGCTTGCCATAAGCTGAGGATCACCATAAGTTGAAGTCAACTCAACTGCAATTAACAACAACAATTGCTCCAGCATAAGTATATAATTCTGTATTAGCAAGGACTCTTCGTTCCCGTCATTAAGCAAGAACAGGACTTCATAAACAGGATTTTGGCTCTTTCCTGTATATTCCAAAGATTAAGCTTCTAGTATGACATTTAGGTTTCTTCACCTAGCACCTTGTTTTGACATAGGTCACTCAGAGCTGAGTTACTAGCACTTATATGTCTTCCTTGCTTCCCACTGCAATATCATGAAATGTGAAGGATCAAATAGGTCTCTAAGCCATATTCCACAATTAAGGTTAATAATATACAGTCATGTCAAATAAATTCAGTTTTGCACAATACTTGTATCCATGTTCTTGTAGAACAAGTATCTTTTCTGAAATATTACTACACAACTGTTGTTTATCAATGTCCCTATCCCTGGAATCTGAGGCTCTTTTCACACGTTACCCGTTTGCACGGCTGGGGGGGGGCGTCTCACGCGAAAAGCCTCAGCAGGAACGCTGCTGCTTCCCTGCTCCTCCGTCCTCCAGCTCGCTTCCTGGTCACGCGACCGTCGTGCTAGTGCCCTGCCCCTTTCTTCTGCAGTGCAGCCTGGGAGCTGTAGGCTGCGCTGGGGGAGGAAGCGCGACTGGCCCGGCTCGTCCGACACACCGCACAGCAGGTAAGTGCGCGAGGGTCCTGGGAGCACTGCGCGACCGCGCAGTATTTTTGGCTCCCAGCTGAAAATTAAAAAATTTGCGCGCGCCCCGCTTTAGGCTCATGAGCATCGCGTGAATGAGAGTGCATCGTACCGACCGACACTCCCATTCACGCGACGCTCAAGGGGCCCTCTCGCAACAGAAACTGCATGTGAAAAAGGCCTGAAAGATATTCAAAGCTCCCATCTGAACCAGGCTATTCAGAACCAGGGCTACTCTGAACTACTCTGGGCTACTCTGAACCAGACCCTTTAGCTCTGTCTTTATAGCAGCTTGGTGTGCAAAAAATTAGCAGGTGAAAATGTTTATCTCCATGCTTTGCTATTTTTTTTTCACAATAATCAAGAGAAAAATGGAACACTTCTTTTGGTTAAATAGAAACCCATACATGTGTGTACACAGGCACACTTTGGAATAAAGATCTGCAGAGAAATCACCATAACTACTTATAATACTTCAGCTGTAATGCTTGCCTGTGCTCTTCAAATGATATGTAAAGTTTCTTAAAGTGCCTTTTGAGCTTCCCTTAGGCATTCCATAGGCTAAGCTTCAAAGAAATGTTGTGTGATGAATATGTGTAATTCATCACATCAGCCCTGCATGGTTGGGAGTAAGCCATTTTTCTTGAAAGTCATCAATGGTTTGCTTTCAGGCTGGCTGTTCTTACGTACAGTTTCTTTTGCCTTAGGCTGCGACATTCACTCTCTGCACGCCAAATCACACTTTCATAAGGTTTTTGCTTAACTACTGACTGCTGCCACTTTGTACTCCCTCCTTATTCTCTTCCAATTGTTCACAATAGTTATGATGAATTTTCCACTGGCCTTACAGCCAAATGAATGAGGTAGATAATAGCATGGTCTTGCCAGACTGCTTCTCTAGGCTTATTGAGACTTTATCTATGGGAGAGTAGCAACCACAGTTAGTCCGGCTATCGTGTAGCCTGAACAGTTATCTTCACTGGGGTACTCCAGTGGAGTTTTAGACCTCTTGCAGAATCAGCCACAAGTTCTGAAATGCCATGGCTTTCTTGACAAGACTCTCCAAAATGGCTCTTGTCGTTGAGCCTGTTTCTCCAGGACCAAAGTAATCTTTCAAAGAATAGTCATCTCTCACACAAAAGAATGTCCACACCAGATATTTTTTTTCAGTGCAACTGCCATAATCCTTCACCAATGGCTATGCTGGCTAGAGCTGAAGGGAGCTGGTGGTCACAAGCATGCAGTAGGTCACACTGTCCCATGTGTCACAAAAAGAGAGCAGCCACCTCTTAAGTTAATTAGTTTGCTAAAAGGACAAACTCTCACTAGCTGGTGTGAATTGCTGCTGTTAATGTTATTACGCCCGGTTCTCCTACTGATCTCATCACCATTTGAATAGGAAAAATGTATTCCATTAAAATGTCCTTTAATACAAAACATTTAATAATGATTAATGTTTCAAGATGGCATTTCATATGTATATACATGCTAAATCATGCACATTTTTTGAGCATGTTCATCTTAAGAAATATATACTAGGTAAGTAGTTATAGAAATACATATTTTAAATGCAACAGTTCTGATTTCTATGGTTAAAACAAAAGACACTTTTAATCCAAAGATACATTGGGAAAACTATAATACTTGCTTATAATAGCTTCAGTTCACTCATTTTCTTGAACCAGAAAATTACTACTGTTGCGGCAATAACCTTGACGCTAATCTCTTTGAGATATTTCAAATAATTTGGCTGACTGGTCTTTTTCTCCACACATCAGTTGAAATAAAAATTTCGACAGGAATTCACACTTGAAGGCTTTTTGCTATGGAGAAAAACCCTATTATTAAATTTAAAGGCATCGTTATACTACTGCTACAAGGCTGTTCTAATGGACAGGTTAAATACTAGATAGTTCCTCAGTCATTCTTTTTTTGGCTTCTTTGTTTCTAAAAGGGATTTCAGAGAAACATGATGAAGCAATTTAATCTCAAAAACAAACACATGAAAACTTGAGAACTAGATTGCTATTTACTTTCAAAGGTCTAAAGCTTCTGTTAATAAGATACTTTCTCAATACATAAGCAGGTCTGTGTAAAAATCTGACAGGGAACAGCACATCTTTTAAACATGACTGCAAGAAGCTCTCCCAGGCTAACAACTTTAAGCCAAGAAGAGCACAACCAAGATTAAATATTGATTAAAAACTATAGTTTTTACGACTTAAGAGCCAACTTATATTTTGCACAGAATAAATGGAGGTTGAATTGTAAATTTTATCCATTCAGATTAAAGCAGAGAAGTGATACGTTTGTTATATTTTTGAATACTTTCTGATATTGTGGAAGCAAACTACAATGGCCCCTCCACTTTCACAAGGATTTGGGCTGCAAAAGTGGAAAAACTGTGAATAACTCCCCCCTGCTCCCCCGCCCATTTGCACTTCCCATTCTCATGCAAAACAGAAGTGAATGGGGGATGGGGAAAGCCCCACGCAAGTCTTCCTTTCTGCTTTTGGAGGTCCCTCCTCTCCCCTTCAAATGCAAAACGGAAGGAAGGGGGCTGGGAGAAGCCTTGCATGAGTTCTCAGTGCTGGGGCAAAATGCTAGGAACGGGAAGGGGGACCCTGGAGAGGGAAAGGAAGGCTCACACAAGGCTTCCTCCACTCCCTTCCCTTCTGTTTTGCATGGGAACTGGAAGGAAGGAGCTCCAACGGCAGAAGGGAAGGTTCACAAGGGGCTTTCCCCACCCTCCATTTGCTTATGTTGTGCCTTGGTGCAAGTTCTCCGTGTTGGGGCAAAACCCATAGGAATGGGAGGGGGAGCTCTGGAGGGGGAAAGGAAGGCTTATGTGAGACTTTTTCCATGCTCCATCCCCATTTTGCCTTGGTGTGAGTTCTCCACACTGGGGCAAAATGTGTAGGAATGGGAGGAGGGGAATGTAGGGGAAGGCATGCGCACTTGCAAATAATCAAATTTTGTGAAGGTCAAATCCATGAATATGGAGGGAAGACTGTATTATAACATACAATAATGTTTAGCATCACTTCTCTGTAATATATATAGTTAGACCAGGACTAGTGGCTGGAAGGCTGTCTCCACTGTGGAGGCAGGAGTGAGATGACCCTTCCTCCTCTGTGGAGCTTGGAAAAGTTAGCCATGCAATCTTGGGCACTCTGGGATCTTTAGTTTAAAATAAGAAATATTCCTTTCCATCTGTTTTTCTGAACTATGTTTAAGTCAATCTCCCATATCCCCTTGGATGCTAGAAAAGAGAGTTTGCTCTCTTTTGGTGTTGTTCTCTTTTGGTGTGTTAATATTGATTTATGTATGGAGACTTGATTATGCCACTGTAATGAATTTATCCCATATTTGTTGTGTTGATGCTCTCCTCCTGTTCAATTATGTTGCATTTTGACAAGTTAAATTTTGTTGTGAGCTGTTTTTCACAGTTTGTTGTGGGAAAGTGACATACAAAGTAATTAACTAACCAACCAGCTTATTTGATTCATGGAGTTTTTTTAAAAAAAGAACAACATGCAACAATATTCAGAAATAGCAGTCACATCTGCTGTTACCAAGCAGTACACCCCTGCACCTTGATATGGTTTGACTGGAAAAAAATATGATTTAATTGGCAAAATATATTAATTGGCTTTAATATTAAATGTAGCTTAATGTGACTGAATGACCATGCTGGACAAAAGGAAGAAGCTGGCTGAATGCACTGCAAATTTGGTCAGAAACTCCGCAGCCCAGGCATAGCCAGGACATAGTCAGGAAGCCACCAGGTAACTCCAGAGATAATAGGCTTAAGCTAGACTTAACGACTCTGCTTTTTGGGACAATAGCAACTGGGAGATTCCCACAAAACGGTTGATTGTCTTACCTTCTTTTCTTTTAACCTGCAATCTTCCCTATTATCCCAAAAACCTGTCCGACGAGCACCAAGCTATCAGACCTTTAACTCTGTGTCATCTAATGCTGAGACCATTAGCCCATTCTGGACCTCATTGTCCACTCTGCAAACTTCATTGTTTACTCAGCCGGAGAGCCATTCACACCCATGCCCTCCAGG
The DNA here is from genome assembly GCA_948474755.1 of Ctenosaura bakeri. Taxonomy (NCBI): domain Eukaryota; kingdom Metazoa; phylum Chordata; class Lepidosauria; order Squamata; family Iguanidae; genus Ctenosaura; species Ctenosaura bakeri. The sequence continues at coordinate 365,136 of CAOLHI010001255.1, forward strand.
CAGAAATCATGTATAAAAATTCCAGTTTTGTCCAGCTAACTTGCAGTACACTGATTGCTGCTCACCACTCTGCTTCTCTGATTTCCAATTTGTGTACTGTCCTTAAAAGTGCATCTAAGCCATATCACTGCTTTTTCATTGCTCTTTTAGATTGGTAAATATCACTCAGGACACCCTGAATGTCGTTATGTAAAACCTTTCCTCCCTATTCCTTCAGTTAGCCTTGTGATTGCGTAACTGTTTGGATCTCTTGTGTGTGATTAATTTCCCCTAATAAAACACAATTTAGCTTACTTTGGGATCTCTGGCTGGTTCTTCCCTGCACAGACCCTGTAAACGTTGGTGTCAAAGATCTCGTTAGGCCTCCTAATAATGAGCTAATAATGCTCCACCTTTGCACAGAGGTACAGGCACCACTGGTGGACTCCTGATTCATTCACGTTTTGGGGTAACACTGCAGCATGAAGTGATGCAGTCCAGAATGCTACCAACATAGTCTGAATACAACTGTAACTTTAACAGCAGTGTCCATGCTGGGTCAGTGTGGTGTAATGGTGTGAGTGTTGGACTAGAACTCTTAGAGGCTTGGGTTCAAACCCCTGTGTGGGGGGTAAATATGGAAAGATACAGTGTGTTCTATCTCAGTCCCAGCAGCACAGCTGATAATTCAAACAAAACAAACAGAATAGCTCCCAGCTTATTACTTACTCTCATTCACTAAGCACAAGGTCAAATTAAAGTCCAACAGAGTTCAAAGGAAGCAAGTCCAAAGTCAGCCAGTGTAATGCCCTGCTTTCAGGACCTAGACATAGACTCTGACTCAGAGACTGAACAGTGGAAACAGTACCACCCACCTCAGAGCCAGAACAGGGAGCAGTCCCAGCTTCAGCAGAGAGCCCTGCCCCTTCTGACACATAATGCAAATCACCTATACCCATCTTTGCCAAGCGTAGACATCAAAAGGAAAGCATATGCAGATCTCAACGATAGCAGTTTATAACAGACAGCAGTTAATTAGGCACCAGCTGTGGTGAGCTGTGAACCTATAAAAGTTCACCCTTCAGAACTTGTCGGTGATTAACTGACCATTTCTCCTATCGTGTCTCTGACTTCTGATTTAGTATTGACTGTGCTTTGATTTATGGATATTGCTGGGAATGTTGCTATGCTTCAGATTTGTTTTGAGCCTGTTTTCCTACTAGATTAAAGTAAGGAATCACATTTTGTAACTGTTGCTTGCTGCCAGGCCTTATCAGCTGCTCACTGGCTGACTGCCCAGACTGTGAGTGGACAGTCAGGGTAATCCAGAGTCAGGCACAAGAGTCAGCAAGGCATCCAGCAAACAGAGAGGTCAGATAAGCTCTGACAATTTTTGGAGGGGAAGGGTGGCAGCTATTATAGGTCAGCCACCTAATGCAGCTGTTGCCTGATTAATTGCTGCCAGTTACATATTCCCTGGGATTAGTATAAGTTCTCTTTTTGTTGTCTTTGCTCAGCAAAGGTAGATACTGTTAAGTTATCTTCTGTGTCTGAAGGGGCAGGACTCTCTATTGGAGCTGGCACCACCCCCTGTTCTGTTTGTGGCACTGTATTCTCTTCCTGTACAGCAGGTCCTGGCATGTTCCCTATTTCAGACCCTGAGTCAGAATCCATGCTCTGGAAACAGGCCAGGCCATGACACTGGGTGACACTCTCTTAGTGTTAGATGACAGCAATGCCAAACTTCCTCTGAACAATCATGCTAATAAAATCTTATGACAGGGTTGCCATAAGTTGGAGTCAACTTAGAATCATAGCATTGGAAAGCACTGCAAGAATCACCTAGTTCAACCTCAGGACATGCAGGAATAGACATCTAAAGCACTCCAAGAGATGGTTGAGGTTTAAAGACTTGCAACAAAGGCTAGCACACCTCCTTTTGAGGTAGTCTATTTCACTGTTAAATAACTCTTACCATCAAGAAGTTCTTCCTGATGTTTAGGTGAAATCTCTTTTCTTTTAATTGACTGGTAGATGGTGCTAGAGGAGAAGGGAAGCTCTACTTTTATCTCTATGCACCATGAGGCATCAGTAGAGGTGGGGAGTACTGCAGCTATACATGTGCATGTGTAACAGAACCTACTTCCTAGATTGCCTTTTCTTTTGCTGGGCTCCTGTCACTCACCTTACCATGTCTTCAAAACTCACTCTGGGTTATCTTAAGGCAAAAGGAGTACAGTCCTCCCTCCACGTTCATGGGTTTGACCTTCATGAATTTAATTATTTGTGAGGCATATGCTTGCCTCCCCCCCCCTTCTTCTCCTCCCATTCCCTTGCATTCCTCACGCCAGGCTTTTGAGGCTTGTGTTTAAAATGGACATTTTTTTCCTTTTGGGTGAGCAAAGCCTCCCCCCCTGCTGGAGGTACATCTATTCTACTATGTGGCTGCATATCCTGCTGTGTAATGGCCACTGATTCGTTGGGTGTTCTCTTTGCTCCTACCCCTCCCCTCTGAGAGGAATCTCTTTTCTCAAGATGGTAACTGGAAGTAGTACAATGCCAGAACTCAGTGCTTCACCCTTCTCTGTCTGAGGGGAAAGTACCAGTAAGTCCTTTACCTTGTCTTTTTTAACTTCCCCTGGGGAGAGCCAGAGGCAAAGGAATAGGAGGGGAGAACTCCAGAGAGGAATGGGAGGAGGATTGTGGGGGGGGAGCTATTCACAGCTTTTCCACTTTGTGAGGGTTCGGGGTGTAGAACCCTCACAAATGTTTAGGGGTCACTATAATTCGAGAAAAGGAACAATGGTAGGTTTCTTCAGGTCTCAAGTAGTGTGTAGCTAGGATCCAATAAATCCCCTAAGGCATTGGTTAAACATTAATACTTTCATTTTCTAGGCTTCTCTTTAAATATAAACAAATACTAGGGGTTCAATATACTCAGTTTACTCTGCTACAATCATGTCCTCCTGAAGTTCTAACACGGTCTTTCTCCCAACCTGCTTCTCTCAGCTGGTCAGGAATCACACTCACACTTAGCATCTAACTGCCCAGCTATTCTTCTGCTTCCCCTTTTCTCTCCAGCCCTCTCTCACAATATTCCAAGGCCTCCGAAAGGCTGAACACCTGAGAGGGCAGATACTAGTTTTCTTTATCACATCATGGTTACAAAATGGCTAGTGAACCCCACTGGTTATCAAACAAAGCCCAATAACATTTAATCAACATAGAGCCTGAACCTACTGTCTTTCCCTCGGTGAATTCTTCAGAAAAATTTTTTAGGATCCCTGGAAACAAAATCTCAGTATTTCTCTGAATTAAAATATAAAATTCTTTGCCACCCTTTCTGGTCTATGGATTTTATTTCAAATTGCAAATAAAAAGGGGGGGGGAATTCACCTCAAAGGTTCTTCTTTTTCATTCTCCGTTGCAGCATATGCACATAAAGCTACTGAAGATAGTTGCTTGCCCACCACTGTATGAGTCCCATGGTTCCCTAAGTTCTAACACTGGCACCCTAAGGGCTAGTGCTCAACCTAAAAGAATCCTAATGTTAAACTCTATTAAACTAGTAACAGCAGTAGCAAGCCACAGGATAGCACCATAAAACCCTTCAGTGCTCTCTTCATTAGTGCTAACAACATGCAAAATAAATCTCAAGAGTCTGCATCAGTGAAAGTTTATCATAAATGAACCAAGTGCAACTTCACTGAAATGAAATGTGTTTCTATGCACATCTATCTCCACATGAATTTTGGCATCAGGGCAATTTTTAGACTGAAACTTCTTGTTATCATAAATACAAAGCTGTCGCTGGAAATGACAACACAGTGTCATGTGCCTGTCCCCCTTCATAACATATAATGCAATTGACCTCATGTCCTAATGTCATTATGCTCTGGGAGTTTTTTCCAGCCCTCTATCCTTGATTATTGCTGATGGAGGCAGTGAAATGTTCAGTATAATGATATTAAGACACAAGGGAAAAGTTGTATCTCATCTAATGGAGGGCATAGGGAACAATATAGGACTGGCATTTTCAGCAACAGTCTTATATTTCTGATAACAGCATTTGTCATGTGCCACTTTGAGCATATATATTTCATGAGCAGTACCTTATACAATTAACATTATTCTCCATCTTTTACTTTTAACTGCCTTTGTTTCAAAACAAGCCAGGGCCTCATATGTTAAAATACAATACAGCTTCTTCATCACAGTGTGGAAATATAGTCTTATGATACACAGCTCATTTTTTGTAAGTCTGCCTTACCTTCGGGGAATCCATCCCAGATTTCTAATCGGTCATAGCGACAGAACACTCCTCCTGGAGGATTTGAATCAGGTTCCAGTTCAAAACTTTCAAATTCTAGTATAATCTCTGACATCTTTGGTGCAAAAACAATGTAAGTGCATTCAAGGCTGTTGGGATATTTTTCAGGGAAACCTGGTGATCTGATCACCCCACTCATAGATGTAAAGTTTCTAGAGCATTCTGGTCCTGCAGAACAAAAGATACAAATAAAAACACAGTAAGTTGACACCATTACAGTTAGCGATAAACCACACTGGACCAGTTTACCTTTCCAAACAGCAGAGTTTCTTTTCAGCGAAACACTTCACCTCAGTCACCATATTAATCACCCAGCTAACCTGATTCCATCTATTGATGATTGGTATTAAAATATAATTCACATTTACTGTATGAATTTCAATTTTCAATTTGATTTGAGAAAGAAAACTAGTGCCAGCTCTGAGGAAGAGGGGGAAAATTATGACAGAGTCATATGGGAACAATGAAAGTGCAAGCTGCAGAAATCTCGACAGCCCTGGGGAAATAATTATAGTCCCCTCAAGCTTAAATCTTTAAATCTTAAGGTTGACAGCATTTTATTGGTAAAATAGAACATTTTGGAGGAGGAGGGGAGTGGATTCAGTAGATGGAGCAGTGGTTTCAGATTCCTAGAGCAGGGACTCAGCAACTCTGCCAGATGTGACCTCTGCCTCCTTGACAAACTAGATGTGAAAGGTAATTCGTACTTGTACCAAGGGTGACTGACTCATTCTGAGCGGTGTTGACACAGGTGCACCTATAAAGTGTTGCTGTTAGTAAAGGCATGATAAACTGTGTGATTACTGGCAGTGTCACTAGAATCCAACTAATATCAGTGTTGACACACTAACTTTATGCTCATAACAACAGCCATGGTATAGTCTTAGATGTGTTCCAAAAAATACTTGTACTCAGAAATAATGGGCATGACCCATACAAGTTTTCATGCTGTGTTAATTAGCAAAAGAGAATGCTTAATCATATAAAACTATGTTTTCTCACTTATTTATTGCTCATTCTGCTTACTTGGATTGTTTTTTAGTTATGTAGAAGCAATATATCAGTTGATAAGCCTTGTTTTAAAAAAAATAAACAAGATAAAGCATTTGTCGTGGTCATTCATCTTGCCCCTGCCCAGTGAAGATGATGCATATCTTGGTGTAGGCCTCCATACACATACTGTTTCTTGGAACAAGAACTACATTTGTAAATATGAAAGTGCATGGGAATTCAGAAATCATTTATCTCTTTTACTATCTATATTAGATAGTAATGGAAGATATGTTCAGCTGTGTACTCAAATGTGCAGTGCCTTCTATTTGTGCATGGGAATACAAATTTGAACACACAGTACACTGCAAGTAGTGCAAAACAAACAGATGAGTTCTACAGTTTATTTATAGGTACTCATGATGAGATTCATTCCTCACAGATGCTTAGAAACCTGCTTCCTTGTACTCATCTTTGTTTCCAGACCGGAGCACCTGCATTGTTTCAAGACTCTTCCAGACACCATAATTTAAGAAGGCCACAGGGAGAATTAGAAAGTTGCTAATGGAGCTGAGCATTTAAAAAAATCACTTTAATGCCAATTAATGCTATTTTTAAGTAATATTTTTTGAATGTTTCAAAGTCATGTATAATGTTTAAAGAAATAAAATGTAAGCAAGCAGACATTTGATCAAACGTATGGTATACACTCAAGCTCTATCATGAAATCATCTCAGAACAGATGCGTTTATATATTGACTGAAATTCTACGTTACTATTGTTCAGCAAAGCCGGTTATGTTCACTTTAATCCTACAAAGTTTTTAAAAACCCACACATTTTACTGAGCAACAGCAAGACTATTTCTATATTCTGTTTCCATGATCAGCCATCCAGAAATAGCTGATCCATAAGAAGAGCATCACAGTGAGGCTGAGGGACAGTGACTTGCAGCAATCCGTACAGTAGGATCTCAACTTCCCATACCTACTGCAACACTTTAAAACTGCATTCACTATACCATATTTCAAGGAAACTGTTGGTTTATTATGATGGCTTAAATTTGCCCTTTTTGCCACTTGCTGCCTTGCACTAAACCCCTTGGGAAGGATGCAACATTTGTCTTTAATGGAAAGACTCGTGGAAAGGACCTTCACCACATATTAAGCCCTACACCCTTTTGACAGTAGTGTTCCACCTATCCTCTGCAAGCATTTTGAGGTCCTTGGAGTAGCTGCAATGAGAAACTGGCGTGGGGAGATCCATTTCCACTACCCAGCTGCACATGCCTTAAAATTGGATACTAGCCATTATCAGAAAACATATTCAAGAGTAGTTGCATTGGCCATGCAGCAAAATACAACATAATCCAAACGTCATAGTGATATTTTTATTAGGCCAACCAAAAGGCACAAAACATGTTATGTTAGCTTTCACAGCTCACTAGCTTCATTATCAGGCAAGAATGTAAAAAAAAAACACATGGGTAAAGAAAATGATGTCAGAGTCACAGGACTGCATCTTGTTTGAGATGTTTGCTTCAGTTGGTTTTTAAGGTGGTTTAGAGGGAGGGTTAAAGCAAGTAACTCCCCATCTCCTCTTGGCCACGAGGAGGCAAAGGGCAGTAAAAGCCAAGTAATAAAACTGTGGTTCCATTAAAAGTAACAAAGTAACTTCCTTTGAGATCCAGGCTATCTCTGTCCTATGTGAGGCTATTTTGTAGGCAGAAAACAGTCTATCTCTCATGAAGCCTTTATATATCTGGAGATATATTTAGGTGCAGTCACAGGTAAAACTTAGTAAGGTACTACTGGTTTCCACAGAGTGGCAGAAGATACACTTATAACCTGAGACACCAAGGAGAGGAGTAAGCTTGTTGCTGCTCATCACATCTGTGACATATGGTGATTATCCAGCCTATCTGGATGGCATTAGGTTTTGGGAAGGCTGAGGGAGATAATTTTTCCAGTGCTACCACCCAATATTTTTTTGACATAAGATACAAGGGTTTGAAGACATCAATACCAACACCATTTCTTCTGTTTGCACAGTTCTAATCCGAAGGTTAAAAACAGTATATTTTGGCCCACAACAAACAAGCCAGTATGGCAAATATTCCAGAAGAGTAATTTTTCCAGGCTTTGCTGGAAAATCTCTTCTCCAGGTCAGGAGAACAGTCTAGGGATTCCATGGCTGAAGCTGGATCCAATGGACATCTTAAAGAGATGTGTATGCATCAAAAACTTAGCAACTGTGTTATAATAAAAATAAAGTATAGGTCTATATCAACAGATTGTATTCTCTTTGAAAATGATGGCAGGAAGCACAATAAATGTTTAGATCCAGTCACTGATACAGGTAATTCCCCAAGGGAAGGTTAGTCTGTTAGATACATATGTATATAAATAATGGCACACCATGGGAAATGGACTGCTGAAATGATATAAAACATGTTGTCTTTTGTTGATCTGGCCATCATCCAGATAGCGAGACTGTTCAGGAGACAATTGAGAAGCATGATTTTGTGTCTGACTGTTCCTAAACAGCCTCTGAGACACATAAAATGGGAAATCCAGATCGTGACAAAGAGGTAGCGTTTTGCCAAAATGCATAATCTAAGCTTCTCTAGCTTTAGTCAACTTTGATTTGAGATGTTACATTCCAGTTGGAATGAATGTTTTTTCCACTTAGTTTCAAACAAAGACAGGGATGGACATATTGGCTGTGGTCCTGCCTTTTCTAACAGAATAGCAACCTTTCTGCAGACACATATAACACTTCCAGAGTTTAGAAGTAACAAGTTAGAAGCAAAACACATTTCTGTAATATAAGTTACTTTGTACAGGGTGGGCATGTATGATGGTATAACCAAGTTTTTATAACAAGTAAGAATGGCCCTATGTGGCTATAGCATAATACATTATCCTGTTAGTTAATTTTTAAAATGATGATGAAGGAGGGGGGAGGGGGATCATCATCATCATCATCATGATCATCGTCATCATGATCATCATGTCTCTTCTCCATTACTCCATTACTAAAGGTGAACAAAATACTAAAACTAATACAGATTAAAATATATCCAAAAATATAAGTAAAATGAAGTTATATTTAATTCAAACTAAACAATCTATAGAACTAAAAAAATGTTTAAAAAAGCATTAAAAACAGAAATTTTAAATTAACACAAGAGTACATAATTAAAAGTCCATTGCAGTTAATTCCAAAAATCCTGCTGGAACAGAAATTTTTCACTTGTTGACAGCAGGGCAGGTGTGTGTGTGTGTGTCATCCTAACTTCCCTAGGGAGGGAGTTCGAAGGTATGGAAGCAGCCAATTGAGAAGTTCCTCCCCTTGTCCCCACCCAAAGCTTCAGACAGTGAGATTAAAACTGCTCTGCCAGCAGTGGCAACAGAGCACAGACTGAATTAATAAGAAAATCACAACAGCCTAGTGCATAACAATACTGTATAGTATTGACAAGAGCACAATTGCAATCATAGGTCATCTGCCAGAGATGGCCATCAAAGCGACAAGAGATACCTAATGTGTTCCAAGGCACAAAAGAGATTGGCCATTTCCACACTAGCCTGTTATAGCGCTACGATTCCACTTTCAACATCCTATGGAATCCTAGGGTTTGCAGTTTCGGGAGGGGTCGCATGGCCTCTCCCGAAACGGCAAACTCCAGGATTCCATAGGATGTTGAAAGTGGAATCGTAGCGCTATAACAGGCTAGTGCGGAAATGGCCATTATCTCAGGGGTAACAATTATAGCTATGAAGAGTCAGTATTCAACTGGAGAGAGGTACTGAAGTTGTGGCATACCACAACAGTCTAGAACACAATGTATGTCTCTAAAAAGTTGCTTAAATTAAAGAACCAAGACCAAAGCAGCATATATATGGACATCCAGGCATTTATTGGCTGCTAAGATCATTTGGCCTGGTCTTTGAACCACAGTCTCTCTTTCTGACATACTCTCCAAATGTCACAATTTGGTAGGCATTGTTGTTGTTGTGTGTCTTCAAGACATTTCTGACTTATGAAGATCCTAAGGTCAACCTAGGACAGGGCTTTCTTGGCAAGATTTCTTCAGAGAGGAGATTTATCTTTACGTCCTTCTGAGGCTGAGAGAGTGTGATTTGTCTAAGCTCACCCAGTGGGTTTCCTTGGATCAGTAGGGATTTGTACTCTGGTCTCCAGAGTTGTAGCCCAACATTCAAACCACTACACCATGCTGGCTGTCTTTGGCATTGATAGTCCTAACTAAATCCTCTGTTGTCTCATATTTTCAGCACTCAATTAACCCTGACAGAGAAGGCAGAACCTTGCCTGTCCCTGTAGAACCAGGCAAGAGAAAACTGCTGTAGCCTTTCTTAGCTTGTGTGTTCTTCCACATTAATAACATTTGCCATCTTGACATTACTTGGCCACATGTTTGCTGGTTTTCATCTATGAAATGTAGGAAGATCCATGGAGAGAATCAAAGATTAAACCCGGAAGTTCCATGTCTTTGGAAAAGTTCTGGTGACAGAAAAAGCAAGGCACTTGAGTGCCATAGTTCTCACTTGTATTATGTAAGATATCCAATGGCCAGTTTTCTGAGTCTTAGGCTTTCATTACATAGGCCCTTTTTGCACACCAGTCCTGTTGTGAAATGGCTTTGGGAGCTTCACACGACTGGGAGGATCGTTTCACATGATGTCCTCGCAATTGCGCAATGCTCCTGAGGTCAGTAGGCGGAGATCAGGCATTATATCATTTTTGGCTCATTGCTGAAAATGATGCGAGATTGCGCATCCCTCTTGGGCCCCACATGCACTTACCTTGCATGTGGAGGCTCCAGACACATGGCCATCGCGCTTCCTCCACCAGCGCAGCCTGGGAAAGTACCCGGCTTCGCTGCGGAAGGAAAAGGTGGAGTGCTCATGCTTCCTTCTGGCCAGCACAGAGCTGGTGCGGAGGGGAACAAAGGGGACACGAGTGCCTCTTGGAAGAGGCTTCTTGCGTGATCCCCTTGCAACGCCAGCAGCACCAGGTAAGTTGCGAAAAGGGCCATAGTCATTTACCATTTATTTATGAGTAGACGCACATAGGATTGTGCTGTTCAACTTTGTAACCTAAACTGGTTTTAAAGGAGCATTTCCAATATAATACTTTCTATACTGACTTTGATGAGCTACCTTTCAAAAATCAAACTGTCATGTTGAACTCACATTCATTTCTTTAATCGTAAACACTGCTTTCAGCAGATACATTAGTTTTATATTAATCAGGAAAATTAAAATGTTCAGAAGAAAAGAAAATGTGAATTCTGTGATTTCACAGTGACTGTAACTCTTGAACCACACATGTCTATGTAATCTTTTCCGTTCCTGAACCTGGCAATATCATTTCCAGTTTGATATACTGTGGCATAAACCTGAGTTAGAATTACTTTGGGAGCTATAACTTTGAATATTCTGACTTTTGTGTGTGCAAATTTCCATTTATAATGGTGCCTTAATGTAACTAATTCCTTTCAAAGAAAGATTTAAGGGATCATGCAAGAAAATAAATGCAGGATATTTGCAGAGACCACTGAAATATCAAGGAAAAGGGGCCCCATTAAAAATGCTCGCTTTTGCAAGTAGCTCATCTAGAAGTTCTTTAAGGAGTTTGCTCACTGCATACCAGCCTTTAAAAGTGCATGGCTTAATTGGTAAGGCACTGAAATTGGAGTCCCTAAGAATCTGAAATGCTTTTGTTGTGGAAGGAAAACTTTTGTTCCTATAAAAGTTAACACCCCGGGGCTTTACTTTATTCATTAATTATCTAGTTTGGGTTAAGGGCCCTCATAGCTACTGAATGTGCAATTCATTAGTCTGCATCCAAGGACAGCTAAGGCTTGTGCCAAAAAGTGATCTCACTACTGCTATGGACCATTTCTTCTATAAAGGATTTGACCACAGGGTACAACCATTTGCCAGTCTTTCTAAAAGCAGAAAACCTTCCTGCCCCCTTCAATATTGTGTTCTATTTCTAGAAATGCCTGCATTTGTCTTTCTTTATTGAATAACATGAGGTGATGCTTGACACCAGCCATAACTATTGCTCTTCCTCTGCCTCTTGAGCACAAATCCTTAAAGCTGATCTGAGAATCTTCCCTGTCGTCTGTTTGATCAATTTAAGATGCGGAAGCTGCTTTTTAGGTTAAACTTTCCCAAGGTGGCATATACAACAAAAGACCACAATAACAATAAAATAATCAGAAAAATAGTAAAACCAAGGATTAAAACATTTTTTCCAGTGAAAGGCAGCTAACAACATGTATACCACAATATTCTATAAAAGTTGTACTAGCACACAATAAAAACAGCTACAACTTTAGCACCTGGCTGCAAGGACACTTCAACTGGGACAGAGTTCCAATTCCCATAAGTTTCTATGGGGATCCAGAGCAGACACAATGAGTCCTGGACTGCAAAGGTTACCACATTAATAAAAAATTAAGTGTTGTAAATCATTCAACAAACAAATGCTACTATGAAAGAAAATAAACAGTTAAAAAAATCTAAGTGAACTGTGTTCTGAAAACAAACAAACAACACGAACAATAAAAATGTATTGATTTAACATTTGTTATCAGCAGCACAGGAACTAATTCTGCCAGTCCCAGTCCAGGATGCACTTAGCTGAACAGTTTAAACGTAAAACAAAAACTTGGGAAATTACAACTTCATCAGTTCTGTTGCTAAATATGCTTGGTTTTTGGGTTGTTGTTTTTTGTTTTTGTTTTTTGGTCCTGATTAGAGAAGAACATTCTCTAAAGAAATGAATGCATTTTTTTAATTTCAGCTTATGCATAAAGATCATGTTTTACAATTGTCAGAACAGCCCTGTCAAGTCCAAATGAGGCACATGCATCCAGAATATTTCTATCAATGTCTTCTATGCTCATAGCAAGGCAGTACACCTCTGAATACCAAATGCTACAGCCAAACAATGTAGTCTATAATTATAGAGTCTTGAACAACAGATTCCCAGACTGGTCTGCCAGATGCATTGGACTACAACTGCCATTGTGAACTGGCTGATGGTAGGTGTTATAAATCATCCCAGTGGTGCTGGGTGGTGATGGGAGTTTTAGTCCAATAACATATCTGGAGCCATCAGATTGGGAAAGCCAATGCCCAGCACCAACGATCCTTGTCTCTCCAGATTTAACTTTATTATGCTTTTATTTAAATAGGCAGAAAGACAGCAACTTGCTGAGGATTGTCCTCAGAGCTATACAGTTTATCCCACGTTTCCATGAACTCCACCCACCATCTGCCACAAAGTGTTTGTTTGAACTCCCCGTTTCCCAGAGAGCACGTCTCTTCAGACTGAACAATCCTAATTGTTAATTATTTTATATAAAAAATAATTAGCATGACAGAAACACCGCAAGCAGTGTTACTCACCTCTTTTAAAAATTTCATAGCGAATGGAAAAGCCTGCTCCGTGAGTTTCATAATCAGAGACAAACTTGATTAAGAGGTATGGTCCTGTAGATATCACAGGAGGGGGGGCAATCTTGCCACAAAACTTTCCCCATACTCGCCCATTTGCGTTGTCTCCATCAATCACTTCAACATAATCATACCTGGTAGATAAATTGAAGAAAGAAACTTTTAACTTCCAGGAAAGAAAAGAGAGCTAATTAATTTAGGAGCCATAGCCATACAGCATACATAATGAAGAAAAATGCTCGCTTGTTTGGAAGCTACATTATGCTGAGAGATGTAAGCAAAATGAAATAATTAAAATGGACTACATCATGTCTGTAGACATCATCTGGCAACACGGAACTATTAGGAAGAATGGCGCCCATTATGCTTACAGACAATGTCCGCTAAAGTAACCAATTAACAAGAAAAAGGAAATCTCATGAGCACAATTCTGTATTATTAAATTGCATTCCTTTGTCTATAGCTGTATTGTTATCAATACATAATACACAGAGTTCTTTTCATATGGTGAAGTTCTCGTCTGAATTCTAAAATGTCTTTTTGGCTTTCATTTCAGTACAATACTTTAATATCTGTAGGCAACTCTCCAAACACAAACCCAAAGAATAATAAATGAAGCCCTAAATATTTAACATGATTTCCCACTCCGTTTTCTTGATCACTATATATCTAAGCAGACATCTTTTTTTATATCACATCACCTTATATATACAGACAAAGCTGGATCTGTTACAAAAAAAAGAGCCTGGTTTTAAATTTTGTATTAGCACTAGGAAGTTCTAAGTGAATGGACTGATATATTGATATTCATACAATGTACATCAATGGTAACTGAACTCTTTATATTCTATCAAGCTCAGATACAGAAAACACAAATGGGAACTACAGACCCGCTTTATATCCAATCAGAACATTAGTCCTATCAAGCCTATAATAGAATACTATGACTTGAGGCAATTTTCTGAGGCCTTAAAGCAAGAGTTTCCCAATTCTTTCTCAAGAACCTTTTCAATAAGGATGCTAAAAACTGACTCCACAACTGTTTCAATCCAAGGGAATGTGGGCTACCAAATAATTATACCTCTTATCTTATCACAAATGTCAGTTTACAAGTGTGCAAGAATGAAAACAATGGATGCAGAATTTCTGAGTTAATGGGGCAGGATCAAAAGCATCACACTAATTCCGAACAATCTGTAAGATTTTAGACTTTTATTTATTTATTTATTTATTGAATGCTATCACCACAAAGTGCAAAAGAAATGATGTACATCATAATTCCCTAGACATTGTATACTGGCATGCTGCCACCTAGTATATCAATATGATGGGGAGGGAAGGAAGGAAGGAAGGAAGGAAGGAAGGAAGGAAGGAAGGAAGGAAGGAAGGAAGGAAGGAAAGAAGGAAGGAAAAGGACCACCTGTTCTTCTCCTTCTGTGCCACTCCTACACCATTATAGCAGCTTTTAAAGTAAAGAAAGGTTAAAGAAAAGGGTAGCTGGGGAATTGTTAGGCTTGTGGGTAATGCTTTTAGAGGTGGTAAGAGCTGGCCAATGGCACTATCTTTCCACAGTGGTGAGACTGAGTGTTCCTGTGAGGCAAGAGATTGTGCTGATGGTAGCAGTGCATCGGTGGGGTCTCCCATGTCAGACAGGCTTTTGCTGAGGAGCCAGACAAAATGTGCCAAACACAACAGTAGTGAGACGGATGATACTGCTGAAGTTTCTTTCTGGCATCATAGCTAACACTTGTTAGTCTGTGCAGGAAGATGCATAGTATACCCTTTTTGAATGTCTATTACCATTAAACCTTATGATGAGGCAATCCAAAATAAAAGAAGAGATAGTGTCCAAATATGAATCTTCCAGATTGGATGGCACTCGGAGAGCTACTGGAGTAGAGCCAGGACAACTACAAAAAGTGCTGTGGCTAATGATGCAACTAGACTCAAGCTGAAAGGATGTTCAGATGCTGACATGCTCAGAGAGATGAAAGAAAAGTCCAAAGCTATCCTGTTTTGCAAGTACAGTCCCAATTAATCTTGTCATCCCACTTTTCAGCTGCTTTTAAAATGACCCAGTTTCTCTCCTTCTCCCACTTTATCCATTTGTCATAATTTTACTTCAGTTGCTACACACTGAGTTCACAGTTTGCACTCAACCAACTCAGTGGGGTAATGGGGAAGAGGAGCCCTTCCATGTAGTCTCAGGTAAAAGCAAACTGCTGCAGCCTCTCCTAGCTTATGTGTTCTTCCTCATTTATACCTTTTGCAATCTTGACTATGCTCTGATGTTGCCTTGCCACACATGCCCTTGTTTTCATCTGTGAAACACTGGAGGGTATGGAACTATTGGAAATTACCCACTGAGAAAGACTGCAATTATCAAACTGAAGAGAGATTGCCTATCACTGGTTGATACATCACTACGAATGATAAATGTTCCCATAGTTAGCTGGCTAGATTTCTTCTGATGTTCCTTTTCTTGTTCATGCCTTTTCTGCCTTTCCTTCTTTATTATAGCCTTCCCTTTGTGTATGCAAAGGAACCCACATATACAGACTATGTACCATATTAATTTTTGTTGTTGCCAGTTTCTCTGGAAGGAGAAAGGATTGTTTGTGGCCATGGGCAGTGAGAAATATTTTATACTTTAATCTCAGACTTCCAATTTTTCCCATATCATGTCTAAGCTCCTGGTGTGCATGTGGGAGTACTGATGCTGGGATGCATGTTTAATTTTATTTTAGAAAACATAAACAAATGCTAACATGCAATTGAGAGTGGAAAAGACTGCATGTGTCTTAAGATATTGACAAGCATCAGTGCTGGGACTTTTAAAAACCCTTAATGAAACAATATGCAAAAAAGGAACACTTTTATACTTATTAGAGTTCTGTTAACTCATTTGAGTTTTTGTTAACTCAGCACAAGAGGTCTGTGGATTGTAACCTGCTTTTGTGTTGCTTTTCAGAAAGGAAATAGCTGAACTTGAGACCCATCCATCTTCCTCAAGCTTGAAACCTAAGGAAACCAGTTTGAAAGGTGGTAGAGACTCAAACAGCTCTTCCCCTCTGTTAACAAAGCATGTAGTCTGTCACTGACATATATATATAATCTTCCCCTGACTATGAATGTAAATCTTCACTTATTTCACTCTCATGTACAAAAAACAGAATATCAGGAGGTTTCCACCCCCCCTGCTGAGTGAGAGTAATAGAGCTTTTGTGCATTTTCCATTGATCTGATCCTTTGGATTTCAGGATTTTTTGAGAAAACATTGAGAAAATTCTGCATTTCATATAAAAGTTACTATTTTCTGGATAAAAACTTCATTTTGGGGGTAAAACAACATTTTGTGCAAATAATTTTTCCTCCATAATATGAAAAATCTCACAATAATCCATCATTTTCTCAATGAGGTATCTTGATGTAGTGAGATAACCTTTCTTGTAAACAATGTGAGAATTTTCAAGTATTTTTATACCATAACCCCTACCCTTGACCAAATTCTTTTCAGCACATTCACTGGCAGAACAGCTGTTTGTACATATACCTGTGTGACTCAAAAGCAGATGATTAAAAAACATGTACCTATAGCAGGTCTTACAATCTGATGGCAAAGATCACAGCAAAATTGGGGAGAAATCATAGCAAAACTGGAACTTTGTTATGGTGATTCCCTTCTTATTTTATTTATTATTATTATTTATTTGTATCCCGTCTCTCCATATGGATCGAGGCAGCGAACAACTTACAGATAGCATGTATTTCGAAACATTCCTATACATGCCCCCAAGGCAAGGACAAAGGATTGTGACTAGCCTTAAAGAGAAAGTTAGGAGGTCATGAAATGGCATTTCATTTATCTCTAGTGTTTAGGGCTTATTTTTAATACTTGGGCACAGGCTAGAAAAGAAATTCTTTATGTTGCAGTAAAATAAAATAAAAAATAACATAAAATTCTTTATGTTGCAGTAAAACCTTTTAAAATTCATTACGACATTTTATCCAAACAATCTTATTTTCTTTTTGCTATCCCATTATAACTGACATTAATATGTTGTATTAATTTGTTCTGGCCATTTCCTTCTATTGCTATGCACACTGTAATGTCCCAAATTATATCTATGTGTGGAGAATGTTTTTTTTTTTAACTGGCAGTAATGTAAACAACATCTGACAATTTTGAAGTAAGCCACGGAAACAAATGTCTTTACGATGACCAGTGCCACCCTTAACAATGCAGTTTCAAACTGTCTGGGGCCCATTAGTTATGTTTACATGAGATCTCAGGAGACAACTGCAAAGATGATATCACTAGTTAAAGTGGACAGCTAAAGGCTCTCTAAATTAAAAATGACATTACCTCACCGGTTAAAATTGTATGCCAGCTTTGGTATATATCAAATTGAAAATAAAGCTGACACTGATGGTACTGTAAGCATTAACATATGTGAAATATTGTGCTAGCAGCATTTCCTCTTATATGTCTGATGTTTTAGTAGCCATTGATCAGCATATTAGCTTCGCTGTCCTATTTCAAAGACAAGGAAACCAAAAGAGGAAATGTTCACTTAGTTTTGCAGATGTTTCATGTGGTTAAGCTGGTCCGTAAAGAGAATAGAAAGGTGGGGTTTTGCTACAGTTGCCTTTCTACCTTGAAAATACTCTGGATTGAGATTTTTATGCTCATTCTGTGTCTCAGGTTGTTGAAAGAATGTTCACTGTAGTCTTTCAGATAAGAGCAGCAGTATTTCTGGAAGTCTGGGGTGACATGTGTGGGTTCTCATGCCTTCTTGCATTGCTCATGAGTGCTGATTGTTTACATAGACATCCTTTCTCCAAACAGACACCATTGCTCCGAATTCTGAAATATTTATTGTTAACTAAAGTTAACTAAAAGAAACAATGAACACAAAGCTACCAGCTGTTTTCTAAATTTAGAGGATCAGCTGCCTGATGTGCAATCCAGCTGAAGTTAAAGCACTAGGATTTCAGCAGATGAAGAGCTGGTTTGGCAATTCCCAGCAGTTCTAGCCATAGAAGTTCATAACCAATGGTGAGGAATGCTGGGAGCTGCAGTCTAGCAACATCTGGTGGGTTTCATGACTTCCACTGCTGGTATATAATTACTGAATTTAGCTTGTGCTTGACTGGTAATAAGACTGACCCAGGTAAACCAAGGGAGTGGAAAACGCACCCCATGGTCTACATGCAAGCCCAACTCTTTTTCTCCAGATGGTTAAATCCTAATGGAGTCCCAAAGTTGCAGTTAGTTCTTGTTGTTGTGCACTTTCAAGTCAATAATCAGCATTTAAGGTGACCCTATCAGTCATCTTCTAGTAACAAACAAACAAACAAACAAACAAACAAACAAACAGAAACTGGATTCTGAGGTAGACTGGAAATTCTGGTTTTCTTGTTAGATTATTTATCATATTTATATGCCACCTTTCCCCTAGAATGGGACCAAAGGCAGCTTCCAGAACAATTACAATAAAATGTTAGACAATTTAAAATCAACCATATAAAACAGCATGAAACCATTACAAAACCACACAAATGTAAAAAAAGAAAAGAAAAAAAAAGTAGAACATCTTAATAATAATGGGGAAAAAAACCCTCCCCTGTTCATACATTAAAAGCCTGCTTGAAAAGAAACATTTTTGTTTGCCAGAGAAAGGAAAGCAGGGAGGGCACCAACCTAGCCTTACATGGAAGAGAGTTCCACTGGGTGGAAGCAGTCATGTCCTCACCAAGTGCTAGCAGGTTTGTATAGGGAAAGTCATTCAGAGGAAGTTTCCCACTGCCTTCCTCTATGGCTGAGAGAGTGTGTGACTTGCACAAGGTTACCCAGTAGGTTACCATGGCTGAGCAGTGATTTGAATCCAGCTTTCTCAGATTCCTAGTACAATACTCGGACCACTAAACCATGAAGCCTGTATCCTATCCCAAGCCCCAAATCCCCACTTCAATCATCCACAAATGCTGGAATGCACCACATGGAATGATGGCCACCTTTAAAATATTTCTAGTCTATCTCAGACCTGTGATCACTTCTGTGGCTGAGTAAGGCCCTTTCCACATGGGGGTATTAAAATGGTGTAGCGCGACCTCTGACAGAGGTCGTCTACACCGTAAAATGGATTGGGGCGGGTTACTTTAGTGTAATTCCACACCCCAATCTGCGCTAGGGAGACCGAAAGTGGTGGCGCCGCGTACTTTTTAAAAACCACTTTTCATATGCTTTTTAAAAACAACGATTGTGCAGCCCCATCGCAGCGCCTGGTGTGGATTTACAGGCGCGCGCAAGGGCGTGCCTGCAGATCTGCCGGGGGCAGGCTTTCCAGCTGGCAAGCTTCTCCGGTTGGTTGAGAGCCTCCGCCAGTTGTAAGCCACCATTTTGGGTGCCGCAGGACACTGTGGGACGCTGAGGAGTGTGGCGACGGACTTACCGGGTTTCAGGTAAGCTCCGTTTCAGGACATCTCAGGACATTTTTTCCTTCACGTGTGGAAAGGGCCTTTGACTTATTTTCAGCCAAATATTAGGAGGTGCAACTTGTTGTGGGTGTGAAGATTGCCCTCTGCTCTTGCTGTACTTGTTCAGCCTTGCATTGTTATGGCTCATCACTTTTCAAACAATGTGCTGCACAGCAGTGCATATGGTCTATCTTGGAAACAAATGAAGCATATTGATCCAGTTTAGATGGCACAATACTGTTACAAGGAGTATGTTTACCTGTTTACCTGTTATCCTTCCCCCAGGTGCAAAAAGACCTGGAAAGGGAGGAAGGAGGAAACTTGATAAAGAAAGAAGGCTTAAAATGTTTCTCTTCCACTTCTGGTTTCTCCCTGAAAATTGCAAACTGAGCAACTAGTTTGGCCAGTTTGGTTATACCATTTGATTGGCACCTGGAGGATTTAGGTTCAAGTCTCCAAACAGCCATGAAATTTACTGGCTGACATTTGGTCAGTCTCTGTCTCACAGTCCGATCTACTTTACCAAGTCGTGAGGATAAAGTAGGTGTGCAGCCTTTGAGCTCATTGGAGGAAAGGCAGCATATAAAGGTAACAAAGAAACATAGATAAATGTGATTTACAGTAGGTATTGTTTTAGCCTTAGCTGAAGGCAAAAAGAAGCTTGACTAATTGGAGACTTAGGACCTGCACCCCAAGACAACAGAATTCTGTCAGTTTGCTGTTGAGCTCCTTATATTCAATCTTTTTCCACAGTAAACACGTTCCACAATATCACAGAGGCCATCATTTAGAGACAAAATGATCCATATGATGCCTGTCAATTCTCTGGTAGCCATGAAAGAAACTCAGAGGCTGTTAGAGCTCAGCAGAAACAGCCAAATTGTTTTCACAGATGTGTTCAGATCACAAAGAATGTGCTCTAGTCTATCACAAATTCTGTACATTGTTTGACACAATTATTGCTTTATAAATTCTGTGATGGCCACATGGCAAGCTGAGCTGTGTGAGTATGTAGGTAGAAAAAGGGAAATGGAGAACAGGCAATGGTCTATGAACACTTGCATCATGAAGACTGCGTCCAGCAATTACAATTTCTTAAATGAAATTATTCAATATGAAAAGTTTCATCTGAGCAGTGAATGAGCTTCTATTTCATTGAGAGTTCTAAATAAAACCAGACCTGTTATTTCAACATTTATTTTAAAATACCACCCAAGATCAAAATGTAAAAATATAAAACAACAAAAACAGACAAATGCACTGCCGCAGCTATTGTTATTGAAGGAGGTAGAGAAAGCAGCTTGCATTTCCCTCTGGTGCTGGTACCAGTTCCACTCCATAAGTTTGTCACTAGAAAATGCTGTGCCAGGGATGCAGTTGGCACACTGGCATTTCTCTAAGGAGACTAAATGTGTCACTTCAGCAGCATACCCAGACTGGATTGGCACATATCCCAGGATGCTGAGCTTGCAATTGTGGATCTCTCAGCCAGCAAAATCATTGCTCTGTTATTGCTATCAATGGCATGGCAAATATTTTTACAACATTATACCTCTATGGGGTTCAGAAGAGCACAGCTATCTCAATGTGGATATGTAGCCAAGCAGCACTTAAAGCTTTGTGTTATAAACAGCAGTGGTATTTTGGGAAATAGGAGAAACAAAACCTGACTACTTGTGGCTTGTGTTTGGGTGCATGCCCAGATTATGGTAAATAAACATAACCGTACAATTCCGTTTGCATTCCCTAGGTCCTCTTGAGAACTCTCATTTCCATATTCTTTGGAGGCCCTAACATTGCAGAAACACTTTCTGTTTTCAGGCAGGCTGCATATGGCTCCCTGTTATATAGCAAGCAGCTCAAGGGCAATGTGAGAATTTCTTCCTCTCACCTCAACTACTTTTCCAATTCCACAATCAGTGGCTGAACATGCTGCTACTAGACAGTCCTAATTTTATGGTTCAGTAAAAACAATGTCTGGGAAAGATTCCCACCAGAATTATGAAAGAACATAGTATTCCTCTAAGGATTCTTATGCAAGATTTGCAAAAGACCAGCTCTTAATGTGGAAAGCATTGAGTTACAGCTTCAGTGGAGGGGAAGCAGTAGTGTTCTCTTTCTTTTTTTCTTTCTTTCTCTCTTTCTTTCTGTATATACACATGCACACACTTATGCATGAGATTGCGTAAACTGCGAGGCCACCCAAAAATACAGATTGGAAATCATTCTACATTCCCAGTTTCTAAAATGAGGTGAAAAAAACTTGCCTATATATGTATGTTTTTCTTCTTCCACAGCAAGCTCACGCATGTAGCATGTCTATGCTTTCCAGCTATCTTGATGTGGCAGGGATGTCCTGGTTAATCATCCATCATCCCACATTTTCAGTTACTCTTAAAATGTTCTAGTTTCTCTCTCCTCCTCCCACTTTCCTCCTTCCTCCTCAGCTTAGTTCAATTGTTGCAAACTGAATTCAATATGCAAATACAGTCCACATTTAATTTACTCAGAAAGGGGAAGAAAAGATGAAGGAGTGGAACTTTGCCCTTTCCAGTAGACTTAGGAAAAACAAACCGCTGTAGCATCTCTTAGCTTGTCTATTTTTCTTCGCTAATATTTTTTGCCATCTTAACCACATACTGATTTTGCTTGGTCCCACCTGTACCAGTTTTCATCTGTGAAATGTTGGAGGGTCTGCATTCCAAGTACTGCCACTGCAAATGAAGGCAGTTCCTTTGTACAACACTGACTGGTACAAATGTCAGCTACTGTACCAGATTGCTTGGAGCTGCAGAGATTTCTATGCCAACAGGAAATTGAATCTTACTCCTTCCTGGCTAAACTGTATGTGATATATATATCTATGTATGTATCACACACACACACACACACACACACTCAAGAAGTGGAATAAGTATTTGACTTCTATCTCTAAAATATCAGACCTAAGCGTGCAACTCAATTTAAGTAGATTTATTTCTTAGGATGTATGTTTGAGAATGAAACTAGCTATGCAATTATGTCTTAAACCTTTTTAACTTGTACCCAGTTGCATAGGGACAGGGGAGGGGACAGGAGCGGTGTGCCCTGGGCGGCATTTTTGGGGGGCGCCACTGCTCTTTGCCTGCCTCTCTGTGCACTGTAGGCCTGCCCCCACATGCTGTAGCTCCTACATGGTGTAGCCCTGTCCCCACACACATCGTGGCTCCTCCCCTCTATACCACAGTCCTGCCCCATGCACCATATCTCCTGCCCTGTGCCCTGTAGCCCCGCCCACATGCACCATATCTATACCATGCATGACGTAGCCCTGCCCATGCATGCTGCAGCCCCACCCTCACACCTCTGCCACCCCACCACACTCCACCCATCCTAACCTATGTCACTGCTTGTACCTAAATGTAGCTACAAGCAGCTACTCCTAACGGTAAGGTTTGTGCTCAGAGTTGTTGTTTTATGTGCCTTCAAGTTAACTCCAATTTATAGTGACCGTCCTGTATGATTTTCTTGGCAAGATTTATTTGAAGGAAGTTTGCCACCGCCTTCCTCCAAGGGCTGAGAGTATATGATTTGCCCAGTGTCACCTGATGCTTTTCCATGGCTGAATGGGGAACTGAACCTTGGTCTCCTAGAGTCCTAGACCAGCTCTAAAACCATTATACCTTGCTGGCTCCTATCAATGCTGTTTTTCTTTCCTACACTGCCAAAGGCTGTTGTTTCCTTGCTGGAAGAAAAATCATCCTGCCACTAAAGCAAACGGCATGTAATAGATCAGAAGGAAGGGTGAAATATCATTCCCAAAGTACCACTGCTCCAGACTGTTTTTAGATAAAAATAATACATATCATAAAATCCAATCATAATTAAGTAATGGATGCTACAGCTTAGGTTGATGCTTATGAAGAAAAACACGGAACACTTCAATATAACTAGACCTTGAAAAAAATCACAAACCATAGAATACCAGAAGAAAGACTTACTGCCTTTATTACATCAGTAGGTTCACATACCAGTACTGACTGATGTATTAGATTGTGGAATTTACAGTTGGCATTGGATAATCTGGATACCAGTGTTCCCAAACTAAATCCTTGATTGTTAGCAAGTCACATTCAGGTCAACCACAGCAGTATCAGTTTCTTTAAAAGGACAAAACCAAACAGATAGGCAAAGGAAAAACTCACACTATCTCTCTGCTAGCCTACAGGTTTAAGAATCTTGCCCTAGGTGTAATCAGTAGGATGCATTTAAAAAAATAAATCTTAAAATAAATATTTTGGGTCCCCCCCCAAATATATTAAGAGCCCTGCTCTTATTCTTCAAGTTGTATCATTACTATCCAGGTCTTGCTTTGGTGCTCTGTTTTACACATATTGAAACCTTCAGTCCATACTTCTTTATCACTGGTTCATATTTGTGATCAAATTAAACAACTTAAGGATCAAAAAAGACTCTTATTACAAAAATGACACCAGTAGATGTCCAACCAGTAGATGGTGCTGTATTATTTCCTTACTGTAACTAATGTTTTATAAAAAAAGAGTACCGGTATGTAACAATTTCATTTCAGTTCATTTTTAAAAGGATTGACCAAAATCCACAAATACCTTTACATTTGGGTTGGAAAGTCCTTGAGGTTTTAAAAAAATTAAATGTAACTGAAACTGACAGATCATCCATCCAGTTTTAAAAGTCAGGGTCAAATCCTGTGTATTCATCAGTGAAGGAATTAAATGAGTTGATCTTCTTCCTGTTAGCTCTCTTCACTTTTCACAATCACACATAGAAATCAAAAATACTATTGCCTGGATGATTCTGACTTTAGTATTTAATGATACATCTTTAAACCTGATGATCTCATCTGAGACATGGTGCTGGAGGAGAATCATATATATACTATGGGTAGCTAAAAAGACAAATCAATGGGTCGTAGAACAAATAAGGTCTGAACTGTTACTAGAAGCCCAAGATTACTAGACTGAAGCTATTGTACTTTGGACATGTAATGAGACACGTTGAGTGACTACAATAATGCTTGATAAAGCGGAACGGATTAGTGGAAAAGAGGAAGGACATATTGCAGAAGAATTGATTCAGTAAAAGAAACCACGACCCTGACTTTGCAAGACATGAACAGGGCTGCTGATGGCCAGGAATCATGGAGAACTTCTCATTAGTAAGGTCACCATGTCAAAGCTGATAACCACTACAACAAATTCATCTACGTTAGTGTCAACTATTTTTTGACTGAGAAGCTCCTCATCGTTGACACCCATCTGACAGACTAGCACTACAATGGCCTCGATATAATATAATACAAACTAGATACAAAGTAGATACAAACACAAAATTGGACTAATGTTATTTACAGAAGCATTTACTTGTTTTTATGGAGACCCTAAGGCAAACCTATGATGAGGTTTTCTGGGGGCTGAGTTTGTTATATACCCTAGGTCACCCAGTGGGTTTCCATGGTTGAGTGAGGAATCAAACCCTGGTCTTTAGGACTGTAGTTCAGTGTTCAAACCACTACACCACACTGGCTCTCTAGTGTTGACATACCATTCAGCAACTGATTAAATGACTCTGCTCTAGTGGGGACTACCAGTTAGATTTAGACTTTCTTCTGCTATTGTATGCCATAGATTCACAGCATGCTGTCCTGTCAAGTCCTTACCATCTCAACACTGCTACCTTCCTGTTTCATCAAGTATTGTAGACTGTTCCATTATCATTTGAGAAGCAATTGCATATCAAAAAATACTTGATAATAGGAGGGCTGCAAATTTCTCATGCAGGTTGATCATCTAACTTCAAGACAGGTAAGTAAATCTAACCACAAACTGAGTTAGTGAAAGTGTTGGACTAGAAAGATCAAGATTCACATTTCCATCACGTTATAAAGTTCATTGGGTCACTATGAAAGATGACAACATGCATTACCTTGCCTCACTCACAGAATATGGAGTGTACATGTTAGATACTGTGTTCTTTCTCTCTGATGTGTGAAAGCCCCAAATCAGAAAGCAGCTACAGGAGGAACTTCTGCCCTTTGAAACTTTATACTGTTACCGGTCTGCCTATAATAAGAACTTAACACCATGTAGTTCTCTGTGGTCCAAGAGATCCATCTATGCAATAGATTTTTCAGATGCGATTATTCAGCTCTCCTATCAATAATTTTAATTAGCACTGGAATTGACAACCTTGATCTTGAGATGAGAAGCACTAAACTGACAAGTTTTATTTTAGTTATGAAAAAAAATTACAAAAAAGGCCCTATATGAGAAGAAACTTCTATTTTTTCTTTATTAAACATCACCACTTTTTTTTTTCAATGATACATGTTACCCTTTCCCTAGCAAAAACAACTGTTTTCATTATATAAGAAATCTTCACAAATGCAAGAAGGGGCAAGAACAGGGGAAACTATACGCTTAGCAGTTTAAAGACTTCAGAGTTGATGGAGCTTTCCAGTGTCAAGCTGGCGAAGTTCAGTCTTTATAGGAAAAATTCACATGCCTTTAATTACTCTAAATCCAGTCCCCAAGTAAAAATGTGCCATCTGGAAGATATTAGAGTCATTTACAACTTGTTCGCCTCCCTACCTCACTGTAAAATCTTAGTTTCTGCCAACTTTCCACTGTTCTCTTCAAAATAAAAAAAAATGCAGTCCTATTTTATTAGCTGTATATTTCAGAAGTCAGAAGATTTATTTATGAAATTACCAAGTCATTTTTGAACATCCTGATTAATTTTGTTATTTGCCCACTCTCCAGTTTCATAGCAATTTTTGGTTTTATTTTATCCAGGTCTTTTAGGTTTTTTTAATAATAATAATAACAGCAACAACAACAACAACAACAACAATAATGGGATTAAGCCAGCTTCCTTCTGAAGCACCAAAGAAAATCCTCACAGAAATATGAAAGGGAAGGAAGAAGGGAGGGAGGAATAGATAGGTGGGAGCCTTATTATTATTTGCTTGCCCATGTAAAAGGTTCACCACCATGATTCTCAAAGCAAAAGCCTCTGAGAAAGAAGACAAGATTTATTTTATCTTTCTTATTCAGGAAGAACACATAAGTAATCATGTATTTCCAATATTAGAACATGAGTTCACAGTTAAAGAAGGGTCTCCTTCAGGATCCATGGGCACACACACCACCAGCAAGAAGGCAGCTTGCCTAAAGAAAAGAACTAAATGTTGAGATAGCACTCTGGATTGTATGCACAAATCCAGATGTTGAACTCATCTGCAGTTCAAACAGACATACTGAAATTCTGTAAACACGTGGTCAGCAGAAGCACTATGGTCTTCCCAGAAAGCTCCAAAATGGAGCAACAGAATGATCCTGCAAGGGACCAAGAAAGCAAAATGTGCTACAGTTTCCAAAGAGACAATTTCTCATGTATGGCAGTAGGTTCCCCCTCCATCCCAAGGTAACAATTTAAATCTGAAGATCCTCAAGGGAGTTCTTCCTCTTAGTCCAATCACCATCACAGGCCCATCTGGTAGGGACACAGGAGAGGGCCTTCTTAGTGGCTGCTCCCAGGCTATAGAAGCCCCTTCTACAAGAGTGGCCCCTTCTCTGCTCTTCTTTTGCCGCCAGACAAAGACCTTCCTACTCCAACAGGAGTTTAAAGATTAATTGGTTGTAGGGCATCTTTTTATAGGGTTTATGTATACTGTATTTTAATTTATTGCTAAGTTTTAAAATGATTTTACACTTTTAAAAGTTTTACAGCATTTTAATATGATAACCTGTGTTTTAACGTTGCTTGCTATGTAGATGGAATGCATGTTGGGGACAGGGTTGGCAGTCACATACCCTATGGCATGGTGCCAATGCACACAATACAGCATTCCTGCTAAAACTAAGTTGATTAAACAGCATCTGGATGGGCCCAGGAAGCCTGTCCACACAACTATGGGCTACAAATGTCACAAATGGATTTCTTCTGTGAACAAAGCTGATGTCCCCTTCTTGACTGTTTTAAGCTCCAGAGTCCCCCAGACAGCTGAATTTCAAATTGTGGAAAGGAAATAGCTATTGTGACAGTGGAATTACGACACCTTGGGAGACGATTTAATGTGCTTCATCTACCAATCTCACTGAGATGGCTCAACAGCATTATCAATAACTGCACTGAAATCACTGGGTGTGGCAGGAGGGACCAAGATGAAAACCTCTCCCATTCTCACTTCCCAGTACTTCTCACTGAGACTGCTGTCTTGTTGCTGTTAATAGCTTCAGGGGAACCATACTGTACCTTGCAGCGCCCCAATTTGGTGGGAATGATCCCGATTAATCCTCTCTCATCCCATTTTTTCAGCTGCTTTTCAAATGTGCCTGCCTCTCTCTCCCATTTTCACTTTCCCCCTTTGTCCTCAGTTTACTTCAGTTGGTGCACTGCAATCTGAATTCAAAGTGCAAAAATAGTTGACAATTAACTCTGTGGGGAGACTAGGGAGCAAGCTGCTTCAGCCTTTCCTAGCTTGTCTGTTCTTCTTCATTAATAATTGTTGCCATCTTGACCATACTCTGGGTGGCTTGGCCACATTTGTCCCAGTTTTCATCTGTGAAATGATGAAGGGTATGCTGTGTTAGTGGTGGAAATTATGTAATCCAACAGATGTAGTTGAACTGCAACTCCCAAAAGCCCAAGCCACCATATCTGATGATAAGGAATTCTGGGAGCTACAATTTAGCAACACCTGAAAGGCTGCACATTCCCATCTCTGTGCTGGTGCATGGAGAGAACCCCTCTTCACAAGTCACATCAAAAGCAGCCAAGGGCCACGTGAAACTTCTGAGCCTGGGATCCCCACTCCTGTTCTTCACTTTTGAAGAGTTTGATTCCATTATATCAACAGCAAAATTTCCTTTAAGGTCAGTGAAAATGTTGTTGGTTGCTATTGTCTAGCTGCTCCTGTCTGCCCACTCTATTATTCAGTTTTTAGGTTTGTTTCTAGTGATTTTCTGTATTTCAATGATTGGTTTTATTAGATAAACCACTTTGAAAATAGCTGTTGAATGGTAGTATACAAATATTGGAAATACATGAAACAAAATCAGTGAGAGAACGTTTGAGTATTGAAATAAGTGTAGCCTCTTAGTAAGCTAAAAAACCTGGAAACTTTCAAGTGTTGAAAGAAAGACTATAATATGACTTGGATAAGGACAGCTTTAAAAAACAACAGCCAGCCAAGCAATTAGTGCAATTTTCTGTAACACGGTGAACACAACCAATTTATCCATATAAAACAAAACAAAAAACCACCACTAAATCCATTAAGCGTTGCTTTTGATGTGCCTGACTGATTTAATGATTTGCTTTTGGTTTGATGCTGTTAACATGTAGTGCTGAATGCACTAATAAGGTCTCCTAATTGGTATGTATGGAACCATTGGGTTCTTTCCCTGAAATATCTAATGAGGACAGAAAATAAAATTTGAACTAAAATGAGATCTGTTTCTCATGTGATCCTTTGACATCCTGTAACAGTTTAGAAGAATATTTTTCATTTTGTAATAGCCACATACTGTACCAGGTGAATGGTTTGGTCTCCTGGTTAATCAGAACTTGTTACTTATCAAATGGTTGGTCATAAGTTAAACAACTCAGTTGAGAAAAAATATATATTGATATTCATTTTTCTTTTACAACATAAAAATACATTTCATGCTTTTGAAATCCTGTTTGCTGTTGAAGTTAAACAGTGTCCTCCATAACCAATATCTCTACTGTACTCAGTAAAACAAGAGACATAAAGGAGCTAAAATGTTGGTACGCACTACAGGTACAAAATATAGTTATTTTGCAATTGCCTTCCAGAATAGTAAGGATATGATAACCTATAAATGCAACTATATGATTGACAAATATACACACATTTCCACCAATGAACATTAAACCCCACTAAGACCAATGGTTAAGCACTCCAAATGTTCCATTATGCTACCTGGTCACAAGAATAAAACATTAGTATGGATTAACAACTTCCTCCATATGTCCATTTAGCCGGTTTGTGCGGCATGTGCACCTCAAACAATTACTGCAGACTGCAACATTTAGAAACTTCCAGTAATATTTTATGGTACTGTTTGAAAAGTAAAATGTGTCACATAGTCTTGAAACATTAATTTTTTTGAAAAATTCAAACACCGTTATATCAAGAAGTGGACAACACATACACTATACTGATGGATGTACATTGGCGACTAATTGAAAAAAAAGGAATGTCTAGAATCATTTACCCTCTTACCACTTACACAGGACCTTAAAAAAGTAACAACTGCACATAATGCTCAAGAATGTTTGTCTCCAGTATTCACACCACTATTGTCTCTGCTTGCATGTTTGGTAGATATCTGTATTGTTTTGAAAACCCATCCAAAATGAATATATTTGATTAGAGGTGACAATGGGGTGACGGTATACAGAAGGAAGGACTTTAACATACTGTCTGCAATTGTCTCAGTTTGTATCTTAAATAATTCCACTTCTCGATAATTCTCCAATTCTGGCCAAGCTTTAAGGGTTGTGCATAAGTTCTGCTTTCCTTCCACAAGTACAGTAACATTATAGTCATTTACCTGGAAGTATGTCCCAGTGAACTCAACAGTTACTTCTCAGTAGACATACATATGACTGCACTATCTGTCACTTAAATTGTTGGTGTAAAGATAAATCAAATAAAGCCGTAACACGTATTGCAAGCACCCAAATACTTTCCTTAAGCCCTGTTTAGTGCTGACTCACATAATCTTGATTTTAAAGTACAGCTTGCTGTAACATGGTACCAAATCATAATTTCAGCATATAAAAGCTGATCCTGTTGAGTAGTTTTTAGTGCTATTTTTACTGTGTGTGCTGTTTAATCTGAAATGTAAATATACCTCCAGTTATAACCACATTGATATTATGATAAAATATCCCATAGAAATGTAAAGCCACTAAACCTAAAGTTCAACTTCTTTGTATCATATATCCCTGGAATGTCACAGCTTTTATGAGTTATGTGACCTTGTGATTTATATGGGCCTTGAGAAATAACTATGTGTTTAGAATGGGGGGAAACCAAGGCCAATAAAACTTCCCAGTAGCCTAAACGCAGGAACAGCTTGTTAGCTAGGGTCAGCTGCATGACCTAAGACATAGTGACAGCTCATTGTTATGATTGCAACAGGGGATGGATTCAGACTTGATTTAAAAAGGAAAGAAAGAAAGAAAGAAAGAAAGAAAGAAAGAAAGAAAGAAAGAAAGAAAAAAAACCATCCTCAATGATTCTGCCTCTCAAGACAATTTTAAAACTGTTGATTTGCAAGTGATATTAGTAAAATATGGTAGGAAATTCTTCTGGCCCATAAGTTCACTCACTGTCTTTCCAGAGGCAAATTTAGCTTTTCTGAATGGAAAAGGATGTAAATTCTTTGCCATTTCCCACATTCATTTTGGGATCAGCCTTGCTGGATCACACTAAAGGCCTGATCCAGCAATCAGTTCCTACAGTTGCCAGCCACATGCATTTGTAACTGTCACAAGTAAGACATGAACAAAAGAGCACCCCCACTTGTGCTTCCCACCAACTTTGGAATTAACTAATTTTAGAAACAGAACCTCTAGAGCATCATTTGGGTCACTACTGCGCCCCTTTTCTTGCTAATTAGCATTCCTATTCTCTACAAATAATCCTGATTTCATGCTGTTATTCTCTGCTTGGGCATTTGTGGGGCACTAGAAATGACTGAAATAAAAAAAGAGTAATTAGGTAGTGGATAAAATTAGATATAATTAACTTGCAAGGTTTTTATGTAATGGTTTCTAAAGATGGTCTGCTCCACTCTTTCTATGATTTTCTTAGAAGTTCAACACTGTGCTGTTATGAATAAAGCTGAGTTTATTATACAAATGGCTACAGAAGACAGCATTGGAATAACCTGATAAATCACCACTGGAGAATCATTTCTGTGTTAGTTCATGGGGTTCAGAAATAGCAAACTTTGATGGTGAAGGTAGTTGTTTTTAAGGCAGACATCACTGCAGTATCTATTTTTTAAAAAATCATTAATAATTTCCATTTCTTCTGAACATCTACTTCATGCCATGCAGTGTAGGTGTTCAAAAGTATTTCCTTTGGAAATGTTACAATGTAACATAGCCCCATTTGTTCCACTGTAAAAATATCTAAGAGACAGTATCCTGTTCTTTATTGCATGTCTGAAACGGTAATAACCTCCTCTCTAGACACATGCAGAAATCCCCATTTAACAAATAAAATGTATATAGTCACCATTAGTTGTAAACTTAATTTGGTCTCCTGGGAAATATAAAGCCAGGTGGGACTAGTTTCCCCCCCTTTTACTTTTTTCCTCAGCAATTAAAACGAAACTTAAACATGAACATTTTCAACTGTAATTCTACATACATTTTCCTGTGAGTAATCTCCATTGAAATCAATGGGGCTTTTCCAAGAGGACGTGTATAGGATTGAACTATGAAAGTCCTATTGTGTGTGTCATATAAGAGGCAGTACAGGTATTTGCAATTCCTAATTCAACACACCCCAGAATTTTCTACTTGGCTCCTACAGGACTACACCTGAGTGGATGATTTAAAGGATGATTTCAGCACTAGAGGCCATTAGCGCAATATACCGCGACAACTGGACATTGGCATTTGCACAATGCCATCAGGTTAGGAATGCGGTTTTCCACACCCTTCTGCCTTCAGCAGTTGAGTAACGGTATTGCCACTGGTGTTCCTTCCACAACACAGTGTCCTTTTCACTCCCTGTCCCCACTTTCACCCCATGTCCCACTGCCCCTGATTGGTTAGGGGTTTTGTTTTGTTTTTCTTTGGAAGCCATACTAAACATGGCAGTACACTATTTCATTTTCATGCTATAATGCCTAAAAATGTATTTAAAAAAATTAAAAGTTTTAACTGAAAGGAGGACTGTAAAATAAACATGGAGAAGTGACAGATTTTGAAATTACCATGCCATGGGAGACACTGAGGGAGGGACAAGGTGGGCATGACCACAGCCTGCCCACAGCTGGATCCAGGACAACAGGAAGTACTATCAAGAGCTATTACGGTTCTGCACTAAGCTAGTTGATGGGATTCAAGTGCTAACAGAGGCGTTTAAAGGACTTTTTCTGGAAATAGAATATGGCGGTTTGACAATACTTGGGGACAGGATAACAGCTGGATAGCAATAATGTAATGCGGTAGCACGGCTCCTGAACCGGAAACAACCCATTGCTATTGTAGTACAGTGATTTCATGGGAAAATAGCCAGACAAGCAAAAGTTACTTGATATATAGAATTATCTATTGACTCTTATTTTTTTTATTTTTTTTATTTTTTTGTATCCCTCCTCTCCATATGGATCAAGGCGGCAAACAACTTATAAATAGCTTGTATTTCAAAACATTTCTATACATGCCCCCAACAAGCTGGGTACTCATTTTACTGACCTGCGAAAGGATGGAAGGCTGAGTCAACCTTGGAGCCAGGCAGGATCGAACTCACAACCTTGTGGCTTGCAGTACTGGCATTTAACCACTGCGCCACTCTTATGCTTCTAGTAACCTC
The DNA here is from genome assembly GCA_948474755.1 of Ctenosaura bakeri. Classification (NCBI taxonomy): domain Eukaryota; kingdom Metazoa; phylum Chordata; class Lepidosauria; order Squamata; family Iguanidae; genus Ctenosaura; species Ctenosaura bakeri. The sequence goes on from CAOLHI010001255.1 coordinate 398,016, forward strand.
AGAAGTCATTGTGACAAATATCATATGTACATAATTCAATCAACGTTTACTTTGAGGTCTTGAAATATTTCACTCAAATGGAAACTACTCCAAAAAGACCAGGCTAGTGGTGTACAGCCAGCCTTCCTCTTAGAAACCAGCAGCAACAGCATTTTCAATTTTGCCTTCTATTGATGTTTCCTGTGGATTTTCCACAGCAACCCCAGGATCTTTCCTGTGTAGTCACATCTAACCTGGATCCATCACCATATATGTTAAATCAACACATACACTCACACATATATATTTGGTCCCAGTATGCATTAATTGGAGAGCAGTGTGGAGTAGTGATTTGAGTGTTGGACTATGGAGACCAGGGTTAGATTCCCCACTCAGCCATGGAAACCCACTGAGTCCCCTTGGGCATGTCACACACTTTCAGCCCCAGAAAACCCCATGATAGGTTTGCCTTAGGATCATCATAAGTCAGATACAACTTGAAGGCACACAACAACAATGTATTAGTTACCACTTACATGTCATTTACTATTCTGCCAGAGATGTAGCCAGTTTAGAGACATCCTTATGAAGTTCATCATAGTCTGTTTGAGATTTCACCAACATGAACAAGTTCAGTGATACTGAACTGTCCTATATAGGTATAATATTTAGGTATATCATCCTATCTGACCCCATACATTTAAAATTATTACCAAGAAGCATAGAAGAAAAGATGTGCAGAAATCCAGGTTGGGAAAGACTGAAGGATCTTATAATATTTAATTTAATTTCACTATTCATATGGTTTTGTTTTTTAACCTCAGCGTTTGTCCACTGCTACAATCCCTTTGGAGTTTTAGGTGATGGGCTTTGTTAAAGAAACAAGCAAAAGCTTTTCAAAAACCCAGCCATATCATGTCTCCTAGCTTGCCCCATCTACACTTAAAAACTTTTGAAATACTAGTGAGGCAACATGCTCTCCTACAGAAATCATATTCTCTCTCTCTCTCTTTGAAGTTTCTGTGTTTTAGACTATTATTGTAACTACTGAATGTGAAAAAGGGATTGCACTAAATACTTACTTATACCTGTAATTCCACTGCAAATCTTCTTCTAACACATTTTAGAGTTTTCAACCCTTAATCTTTCTTTGATATCAAAATTAATAAGGAGAACAATGAAATCCTGAAGACTGCACCCAGTTTGTTTTCTGCCAATCTGGTTTGTGACATAAACGATTGTACTATCTTTCCAATTACATCAAACCTCTCTATAATATGCATCATTACAATAACATCTCTTCATAACGCATACATGCTTGGGGGCATAGACTTGTCTAGAGGAACAGGGACTTACGCACATAAGTCCCATTAGTGTTAATAAGACTTGGCTATGTAATTCCCAAGAGACTGGAAAGAGACTATTGTGCATCTGCCACTGCTCAAAGATGGGAGTTTTAATTATAACGGGTATGGAAAATATACCCTGTGAAACTGAAAATTCTTAGGTCCCATTGACTTCAATATAATGTCTTCTCAGTGAGCCATATTCACAAATGAATGTGTGACTTAGGCTACTGACGCAGTCTTTTTATTTATTTCTAAGACAAGAAAGATGTCTTTTTTTTTTGCTGCAATCATCTAGATGCCTCAGTCATTGCCTCTTACATCAGTGACTTCATTGTTGATCTATCTGAACTCAAAAACCTGAAAGAAATGCATGTCAGCAATTTTAATGTCTCAAGAATTTTAAACCCACTAAACCTGCTTAAGAGTTCAACCTGAGTGACACATAAGAAATATGTTTTATCTTGGTCTTGCTGAAGAAGGAAAATATACTGCTTTTCTTTATGTTAAGTAGAAAAGTAAAAGTGCTGAATACATTACACTACAGGTAAGGTACTGAATGTGCTTAATTCCTTATGTTAGACCAGGTTCAAGCCTTTGCCATTTGAAAGACTTGAACTTTCCTGTACTGAGTAAAATCTGCATATTGTTGAAAACCCTAAGAAATTCTTGTGGCCACCATAAATCGACTTGAAGGCACATACACACATGCATAGCAGAGGGGAAACAGACGTCAGGCTTTCAGGATCTATTTTATTTGCCTTTTCCCCCCACAAGAAACCTGAGATTCACCAAATGGAGCATGGAGCAAAAGAAATCCATTGGAATGAACCTTAGAATGTACTTATTTTGAGTCTAGAAATTTGGTTTGAGGACCAGAACTCAACAGGGGTCACAAGTCTTGTGCACAAAAACCAAGCTTACCTCAATCTTTCTTCAAGTATTTAGTATAATATAAGCTATATAAGTATATATAAAATATAATATAAGATCCAGATATACTTCAATCCACACCAATAGTATACACTTCTTCTTCAAAATGGGTTTGAGAAGATGGTATACTGCATATAAATAACACCGCCTCTATAAATCCTCTCACCAATTTTTAGAAGTTTTTATTTAGCAACTACATTGTGCATTGAAAGGCACAATATACTTGTCTCCAATTGTTCTATTGATCTTAATATTCTATTAATCTTGAGTTTAATTGATTACTTATACACAGTAATCAATTAAACTGGCATGCTGAACTAACGATTACCATCTTAAGCAAAACTAGCAGACTAAACAAAATATTAAAAATGATACCCCCTCCACACTTACAGATCACAGAGCTCCGGCAAGCCTTCTTCACCCAACCACTAAGTGAACTCTGGTATCCCTCTAAATTTCTCTTCCAAGTCAGCTACCAATTATTTACTTCCTCCAAACCACCAATACCAAAGGCAGGGATCTAGCCACGCAAATTATATAATCTTGCAAGGTATAGACATCTCTTTTAACTAGATCTGGACACTTTGGTCCAGGTCCTGCTGGACACTTAAGAGCCATGAATGCTGAAGCCAGAAGATAGTCCTGCAGCAGTGGCAGGTGGCATGAGGGAACTACCGGTAGTATAAAACTTTGTGCTTTGATCTGGCTCAACACTTTGAGAATCTTATTGTCTGAATGAGGATCAGCTGCTTTCAGACAGCCTATACTTATATGCTTGTTTTTTCTTCAGACCACTATCCTAACAGTCCAACATTTGTCCGCATCAGATCTCTGAAGAAGTAGTGTGGGATAAAGAAACATCACTTATACACCACAAGGTTTGAATATTCTAATCCCCTCCAAAAGAACTCTGTGGAAAGTACCTTACTCATCTGCAGGAATGACAAATACAGTGATAATTACTACAAAAGGATTTTAGCAATGCAGTCAGGATTCCATTGCAAACACATGTGTAACTACAAGAAGGTTATATAGCACATCTGTTGTTGCATATCTATTTAGTGTTTTAGCATAGCTATATGGCTTTTTTTTAAAAGTGGGTTTCTTAAAGCTGAATTGCTTAAAAGAATGACAGATATGCTTTGTTATTTTCCATCAGGGTTTATCAGCACCACCTACGGCACATTTCCAGCTCTTGTCAAATTACTCATATTTCACTCAATGCTTAAGCAACCTATCACAAATCCTGCAGCTTGTGCATGCTTCAAATATCTTTGAATATTTCATTAATATTTACAAATGTATGCCCACATATTCAATTGTTGCTCACATGAACTGTGAAGTGCCAGTGTAGCAAGGCAGAAATCTAGTTTCTGAATAAATTGTCATCAACCAATAATAGAAAAAACAGAAGAAGTAGAGGAAGTCTGCTTATGAGGTGTGCCTTGCCATTGTTAGAAGCAAGAGAGCATCACAACTAATAGTTTAAAACACAGGCCTACTGCTTGACATTTAATGGTCTTTTTGATCATTCTCTCCACTGTATTGTGTGCCACTGTGGGGTGCAATACATGGAAGGTGATAGATTAAATACCATGCTTATTCTGCCAGTAGCACTTTTCGTGGGTGGGAAATTATGTGTGCCTTTACAAAGAGTATGCTCCCTGGGTATCTGAGGCAGGCAACCTCTATCAAGAACATCTAAAAGCTTTCCAAGCAGAAACCAATCCATAAAGCTGACAACTTTGAATTTTCAGCTATTATCAAGGCATTACCTTTTCAACATCCTTGTCAATTCAGTCAATGCAAATGAGGACCTGAGAGTTAAATAAAATAGTCTGGAATTAAAACACATTTAACAGATTCTAGCCCTTTGTAAAACAAACCATTTATTCTGTGCCTTTCTCTTGCATCTGTTCTACTTACATGCCATGCATCACTGTAGGATCATATTTCCTTTATTTTTTAACCTCTAACCAAGGCTGAATTATCAATTATGCAATTGGAACAACTGACCTCAGATGCTAAGGGTCTCATGCTGATGCTAGGGGGTGTGTGTGTGTGTGCACGCACACACACAGACACAAGTTTATTTTGCTGTGATGCTGTCAAGACAGGAATGCTCTTAGTGAGACGAGAACTGTAGATCTCTTTCTCCTTGCCCTGTTGAAGGTTGGTAGCATCTACCATTTACTCCAGTTTTCTCCTGTGGTGTGAATGAAAAGTGAATAACTAGTTGGGGCCATTGCCTCTAAAATGCTAACCTCAATTGTGCTGGTTAGAGCTAAAGACAAAGAGATGCTCAGGAGCTTCCTCCTCCACGGGATCTGAAAGGCTCTGGCTCTGGCCCCTAGATGGGGCTCCTTTTGACTCTCCAGTCCAAAGCTGCCTCCAAATGGGAAGCATATGCAAAAAACAGGCCCTATTTCTAAAGCTGCTTCGGGGCCCAAGCACCTTAATTTGGTTTTGCTTGTAACACTCCTCAGTTTGAGGAAGACATATTTGATTATACTTATGAAAGAGAGTGAGTGCCTTCATATAAAGCATTTTGGGAAACTATGAAAATTAGGCCATTTCCAAATGGGGTCATTACTGCGGATTACTGCGTCGTAATGTCATATAGCTCTGCACGTGGGAGCGAAGTAGTGTTGCGCTATTTTCCGTGGTTCTGCATGGAATCAGCTGTTAGTGCACCACCATGTGTTGAGAAGCACAGTATGTGAAAACCAGAAAAAAATCCAATTCACATTCCTACATCGAATCAACATCTGTTTTTCACAGTGATGCGGAAACATAAAACCATATCAGTGCACATACACTCCTGTTGTTCTGCTTACATTTTCCTGTAAGGCTGGAAGTGCGGCCAATCAAGGCCACCGGGGCTGGGTGAGAGGTAGCCAGGGGAGTGACTAGCAATGAAGTAGTGCAGATGCATGATCTCATGTTCCTCTGTATGACGTTGCTTGAAACCAGGGTGTGTGCAGAACTCAACAAAGGTAAACCACGTTATTTAAACCTACCATGAGATGCCACAAACCACTTCTTGCGTCTTGTGTAGAAATGGCCTTGGTCAAATTTGTAAGGCAATCAAGACATACTGTGCTGTTGCTAATTATTCTTTAGGGAATGCTTGCATGCAAAAAATGTTGTAAATTATGGTGCTGTTTTCAAAATATCTTTGATGCTGACTTCTTTGATTATGACCTCAAGGCAGGATTTTCTTCAGGGGGATTTCACATCCCCTGAGTGCAGTGAATCTGGAGTCTAAATGGAAGCTTTCAAGAGAGGAGGAGAAGGAGATCACATTCCCAGGCTCTGCACCTTGAAATAATCCACTGAGACCTTTGGTGCACAGTGGAGGAAATCCCCATGGACCTCCAGAAATTGTTGGACTGCAACATCCAATATTCCTCAAAATTGGCACTTTTAGTTCAGCATGCTGGGATTAGCAAGCCAATGATATATGAAGGGCATCATGATTCCCATCCCTGAGCTAGAAGATAAGCTAGGAGCAGAGCAAGATAGAGCACCTAGCTCATTTGAGGCATGGAGCTTTGGAAACACAGAGGGGTGGCTATTCACTTAACTGGGTTTCTTAGCTAGGACTCCTTTCCCCCAGCTTCTTAAATGATCTAGTTCCACAATAACTTGTTTCCTCAGTTTAACATGAGGCAGATCAGAATTTCTTCTCTTTGTGTTGGACAACAATTCCCAAGGCAACCTGAGAAGAGAGTAACTGAAGATGATATCAGTATATGTCTACAGGGTAGACTGGCATTTAGGGCTCAGAAATGTTGCTCAGGGATTGGGCTAGAACTCTAGCAGGTAATTCAAAGTACATCATGAGGCTACAAATTTCAAAGTTCCTCAACATGGAGCTATTAAAATTAAAGTGGCATGACACTGTATTGTGTATATACATCTTTAATTTCCTTGCAGATATGGTTCAAGTAGATAACTACAATACAGCTGGCACATGAGCTTTCAAGATCATCTTTACTGCCATATCTATGGGGAATTTGATCTTGTCCGTTTAAACCTTGACTGCTTCCTTCCGAGATGTTTTACTCCAGGACCTGTGAAGGAAGCCCCTTGGTTCTACCTATCCAGCTTCGTCACCTCTACAGATTGGGCATGGCAGCTAGATCAAACATTTATTTCAGGAGAGTAGGACTATCCTCTACCCAGTCATAGGACACATATCCCATCTCCACTAAATAACCTTAGTTTGCTCTCTAGCCATGTTTGTGATGCTCAGGGACCATGATGAAGAAAAACATATTTCTTACCTGTTACTGTGAATCTGTGAGGGGTCATCTGTACTATTTGGCACTATGTATCATTTGTCCATATGAAAACAACAGTTTCAGAAAGATACACAAGACCTCTGCTTCTGTGATAACATTAGCAGCCCTATGTAGAGGTTTTGAACGTTAAAAAAAAAAGGGATGGGATCTGGTCTCAGGTTTCCTGGTCACATCTCATTTAATCCTAAACCATTTGGTTCTAACTTCTGAATGACTTGAACCTGGCCTTGTTAAGTATCCCACATGCTTATCTACCACTGAATATTTTCAAGGATAACTCATGATTTGTGATGTCATATCAGTAGGATTCTTTCACTCCCTAATATTTATCTTATCTGTTTTTCTATTCTCATCCTCCCCATCAAATATAACAGCTCCTTGTGACATATAATAATAGCAAACAGGGATTTAGATAAGAATTAATGTTTTTCTTTCAAATATTTGACACTGTATTGACCTTTGACTCTTTCACACTGAACACACCTCTCAGCATCCTGTGCCAGAAAAAACAGAGACTGTTTGCTTCACAGTTTTTACAATGTGTCTAGCCTAATTAATGAGCTTCCAACCCCAACTTGGCCATACAAAAAAGTACTCGGATCTGGAAAAAAACAAAAATAGTTTTCATATACCAGATATAAATAATATATAAACAGAAGTATGGCCATGGAAGAGTTTTGCCTCCTCCCCTTTCTCGTATATTTGTACAACCTCAATGCCCTTGTGGTTGTATGGATCCAAGCAACAAAAGAAAACAGTGCCAATTCCATCATGAGTGAAAATTTTATTCTGATTTCCACTGGGAAGTTAATCTGGCCCATTGTCTTAAGTGTTTGCCATCTGCTAAAGCACAGAATAAACCACCAAAGAAAAAGAAAACCCCAGCTAAAGTAGTCCATTCACATAATAAGTATGTGAACCTAACAGAGTCATGGGAAACTATCATTTTTCACATATGTATGTGAATCATTTCCCACACTTTTGTGTGCTAGAAGAAGGAATGAAATGAGAGACAGGATATGTTAAGTGATCTGCAAGATTAAGTGTTTTTTTGTTGTTTGTTTTCGGGCTGGGTGCAAAATTTATTTCTGTATGTGAGATAGAGCCATAGGATATACATAACACACAGATTTTCTCATAACTTTTGATAGATTAAAAGTGCTTTCAGGGGATTTTTTTTTAAACTGAGGCCATTTTATTTTTAACAGATTGATTCCATACCCCTGAACCCAAAAATAAGAATTAAGTAATAAGTAACAGGGCATCTAACCACTGTGTGTGTTTTTATGGTTAAAAAATTACCTGAGGTAGTATAAGATGTTATACAATAAATTATCTTTAAATAAGAACTTTCTGAACTCTGCATGTAGTCCCAAAAGCATGTAGATGTGGCTTTTTGTCATCAAGAGAAAATGAAGCCCATTTAGAGTGAGGGCAATGTTTTTTATATAGTTCACAAAGCTGATTCTTAATAATCAGAGATCACAAATGAGCATGGATAACAAAGTTAATAACTTTTCAGCTCTTTTTTACAATGATTCCACCCTCCAACTGTTGAAAAACTTGGTCCCCTGTTTTATTTTCTTTTACAGTTTGACATTCATGGATTTGATTGTTTGTGAGTTTCTCTACCCATGCCCCCCAACTAATGCCCTTCTTTTCTGGGGTGAACTTTCCATCTCAGCAGCTCTGATCAGACTGCACAGCCCTTTAAAAACCCACCCTGGTCCTCTTCTTCCTCCACCAGCCAGTGCCTGGACAGCTCACAGCCCCATTACTCAGCTCCACAAACCTTCTCTTGATGCCCTCCAGACACTGAAGGAAGGAGATGAGCAAAAGAGAAGAAGTATAGGGCCACTATGCAGACCTGTCCCACTTTTCTCTCCCTTCCCTGTCCTGGTTTCGACCCTGGGAGCCTGCTCTTTCCATCATGCCTCAGCCCACTTCCCATAATTTTGATATTTGCGAATTTCCCACTTTTGCAATGGTCCTACGCCCTTAACCTTAGCAAATGTGGAGGGCCAACTGTACTTAGATCCTTCCAGATTCTTTTCCAGGTTCAGGACTGTTTTAATTCTCTTAACACTCTTTTGCAACATAATCATCCCTTTGACTGAACTCTGCTTATTCACTGCATAACAAAATATATATGAATTCACATAGCCCACATTTGCAGAGCTTTGTTTTACAAATAAGGGGTATCATGAAGAAGAACTTGGAAAAGCCAGCATGGCCAAATTAAAGTCTGGAAACTGCAGTCGAAAAATATTTTTTTCCCCAAACTCATGGAACTGGATTGTTCTGCAATATTACATCAGCTTTTACTCCTTGTACCCATTTTGTTCATCCTTCAGTGACCATCTCCCTCTTGATTAGTTTCTCTTGATTAGTTTTCCCTTAAATATGTCTATCGGGTGTTCCAAAGAGACTTGAAGTTCCAAACAGCCTTGCTATTATGCTGGTCTTCTGAGGGCACACACTGAGAAAAACAGAATGGACCTGACCTGTTTGGCAAACATTGAATCTTAAATGGTGGCTTTGATGAAACAGTACTGTTAGATAACATACCCTCCAACAGACCCAATTTGTCAGGGATAGTCCCAATTAATCTCCTGCCATCCCTCTTTTTCATCTGCTTTTAAAATGTTCCAGTTTGCCTCTCCCTGTCCCACTTTCCCCTTTGTCTTCAGCTTACCCTAACTGTTGCAAACCAAGTTCAAAGTGCAAAACTATTTTGCACTCAATTACACTGTGGGTGCAAACGGACAGGAAAGGGTGGGATCTTGCCTTTCCCAATAGACTCATGCAAAAGCAAACCGCTACACTATCTCCTAGCTTGTGTATTCTTTCCGACGAGTAACTTCTGCCACACTCTAATGTCTCTTCACTGCATGTCACCTGGTTTTCAGCTTGAAATGTTGGACAGTATGAGATCATCCCAGACTGCAAATACCTGCACAATACTGGATAAATTCATAGTGAACAAGGTTTACATTTGAAAGTGAATCAACTTAATACACACTTTTCCAAACTGATATGAATTTAAAGATGCATTTAGCCTTTAGCTTTCTTGATACACATTTTTCCAAACTGATACACATTTAGGGTTGCATTTAGCCTGTAGTTTTCCCACTAGTCTGTATTTAGCAATCCATTCTCACTCAACAATCTTAGCTCTCAATGACAGTTACTTAGGGATGGGGGGGGGGTGATGAGGGCAGTTTGCCCTGAGCAGCAACGCTTTTGGGGCATTCCAGCTCATAGCCATGCCCTTGTGTGCTGCGGCCCCGCCCCCTCCTGCCCCCTCCCCATACTCAAGCTCCACTGTTGCTCAATGATACCAAAGAAAGAAAAAAAGAAAGAAGGCCCCAAAGGACTTAAAAAAGGACCCAAATCCATGTAATTTTAAAAGGTGTGCCGAAATGTGAGAGACGAAAATATATTTTTGTAGAAATGCATACAGAAAAGCATATTCTGCAGAAAATAAATTAAAAATAGTGCACATTTTCGTACATTGAACGAACATGTGTGAAACTGACATAGACTAGAAACAGACCAATCCTTCCATCCTTACTATAGCTATATAGTATAAGGACAGCCATATGTTTAGCAAACAACAGGAAGTCTATCAGTATATCATTTCCATGTCATGCCATGAATTGCCTGGTCACTGCTATTAACAGAATGGATTTTTGGGCCAATTTAGCAAAAAAAGACCCAGTGCTGGGTATCTGTTGACAGAACAACAAAACCTACCAAAAACCAGAGAGGCTATCACTCTTTTCCCCACTACCCAGTGCTCTAGAGGGCAAAACTTCCCTGCAACCATTTTTCTGGCAGTTTTCAGGGTTGCTGAGGGAATAGAAAGGAATGCTGGCTTGGTAGAGCCAGCACTACTTTGGGTTTAGGTCTAAATTCTTATGTTGTGGCATTTATGAAAATGCAATTATTGGAATCATAACTTTTAAAATTGGCTGCTAAGGTTCTTCTTTTTTAACACTGAGCCATCTGGAAAAGACAATTTAATCTTTCCTATTAGCAAGTGCTTTAATTATAAAACATGTTACTACTAACTTCAGTTAGGAAACATGATCATAATTAACCTGCTAGTCTGGGTTCACTAGAAATGCTATTAAATACAAATTGCCACATATGAAGTCAAGGCTAGGACATTAGTCAACACAATGCTGTACTGAAACGAGTGTCAAATTTTCAGCTTCTGTAATCTTACTGAATCAGTGTGGTGTTCTATGGAGAATACAGTGATTATGCTATGCTTGCATGGATTTCATTGCAATTGGTGTAGTCATTTTTAAACTTTGGGAGCAGTTATGTATATTTTAATTCATCATACTTTTATAAAAAGCACAAGAAGAAATTTGAGAAATCATTTTATTTCTACATCATCTGAAAAATAAGATTGTTTCTATAATTTCTTTTACAAACTGTTTTAAATTATTTGTTTCTATACCCTAAAGGCACTAGATCCCATCTGATCTTGGAAACTTAGCAGGGTCAGTACTTGGATGGGAGACCACCAATGAATACCAGATGACATGAGCTATACTTCAGGGGAAGGAAATGGAAAAACATTGAGTGTTCCTTGCCTAAGAAAACCCTATGAAATTCATAAGTTTGCCATAAGTCAACAGGTGACTTGAAAGCACATAAACACACACACAGTGGGTTATGTCCAAAAAGTCATTTTTATGCTTTACTCCAACTTTTGTCCTTTAAAACAGCTTATAATATTAACATCTTATAATGCCTAATGTATGTATGGCAATAGGAACTGGACTGAGTTTTTGGTTTATTTAGTATTCATCATCTACAGAAGAAGACATTCTTGACAGTTTAGTTTCTTAAAAACAATGGTGGCTGACTGTTTCCATGGCAGTGGAGTGGTGAATCTGCTCCAGGTTTTATTATGAATTGTAAATGAATTATCCAAGATGCTGAACTCTACTGTCCAAATATAGAGTGTAGAGTTGGAGAGCTCCTTTGAAGTTCCGACTAAAACCCAGACATGGTTACTGTCTCAGTGACATGGACACCACTATACACCAGTCCTTGGGATTGACATGAGTTGCCAATGACTTGCCATGAGAATCAGAATTAAAGGCATTGCGTGTATGATTTGATAACTTTTTCACTATGAAAAGGCATGACAACTGAATGGCATTATCACTATCAAAAGGCGTGAATACTGAGTATTTTATCCCTTCCCTACAAATTTGGTTAAACTTTTGAGCATGTCTTTCCACTTTTGAAAGGAAAGGTCTAATTTCCTGCTTCTGCTCCCACTTTCATTTTTATAATATATATTGTTCTTTGTACTTTAAGAAGACTAACTGTGCAGTGGAATAGACAATTTGAAACAACATCATATTATGATACAGGAAAAAGGTCTATTTAATACACAATGTTGATTTTTCTTCATGAAAAGGAAGCTATGGCATCTGTTAGTTTTGTAACAGAAATATTATTAAATTTTAAAAAGACTGCTGTTGATGCCATAGTGGTGGGTGGTGAGTTTTTTTTGTTTGTTCCCCCCCAACTGCTCAAAGAAAAAGTAGTGCCCCTGGCATCAGTAACAAAATAATGTATTCAGCACATATTTAATGCAAACATAGGGATGCAATCTGATTGACTGGCTTCCTATGTACACTCTAATCTTCTCCTCTGGGACACATCCCACAGTGCTAGCTGAGCACTACAGAACTGGAGAAAAATGCGGAAAATAAGTTTATTTTGGAAGAAGAATTGGAGTTTGAGCGCTTTGGCTTAGATTCTCAGAAACCAAGAATATTTTATTGTGATCACCTCATCAAAGTGTTTCTCCTTCCTGTATTTGATTACAATATTAGATAATTTTCCTTGCTATGAAGGTCTAAAACCATACTTTCTCCAGAAACATTATTTCTTTTATTAAGTGGAAAATATTGTCTATCAATTGCACAAAATTCTTTAGGAAGCATGCATATTATTGAATTGTTTAAATACATCAGTATAAGTTCACTAAAACCTGGAAACAAATCCGATTATGCATATAAATTGTAGTACCCCGCGGCACTCCTCTCTTCCCAACTGAAATTTTAACTTCAGTTTCAGAGAAATTTGCAGTGAGGTTAGCATCTGTATCATTTTATTCTGACCAGATTTACATTTTCACAGTGCTCCCAGGCTCCTACATAGCTTAGTTATTAGCAATTACAAACATGGCTCAGTTATTAGCAGTGGGATGTCTTCATCCAGTTCATATCGTCTGTGCCTCTTTTATTTATTTTGGAGGAACAATGAGGATAAAACATCTCTGCTGGACTCTGACATGGTGTTTACAAAGGCAGATGTCTGTAGCAATCAAGAGGCGGCTGGGGGAGGCGGAGAAGGAAGATGCTGTTACAGCCACTGAAAGTTGCTTTCATCAGAGTTTTACTTGTACTCAAGGGCTGCTACAACAGGGCTCTTTCAGAAAGCACAAAGAGATGAGAGTGGAAAGCAAGAAAAGAGCTCCAGACAGCCAAAGATTAAATGTCTTTCCCTTTCCGCTGCCATGGCACAAGGAGAGGGGGAAGATCCACGCCTGCATTAATAGAGGGTGATTCATTTTATTAGGATATTTATATAACAGCTTGATACATCTAGATATGAATTGATCTTGCACTGTGCGTACAACCTCTTTGCTGTCCCTCTTGGTTTTGCCATAATGACAGCTGGATGTCTTCAATTTATCAAGGTTTCTTTTTTTTTTCTTTTCTTTTTTTCCTAATCAGGAAACTATGGTTAGCAGGTTTGGAACAAGCCAGAATCTTAAACTGATATTAAACTGTAGTTTAAATCCTGGCTTGTTTCATATTTGGTAGCCACTGTTTACAGGTTTTGGCGAAGAGGAAGACCATGATTGTTTTACGACACCCTGGCCTACCGCCATGCATCAAGAAAGGAGGAGGGAAGGACAGCATGAAGATGGATCTTGGGCTAAAAAGGTTCCTGCACATTTTGACTTATTAACTAAGCGCCTCTCCTCACTACTCTGTTACAGTGCTATTATTCCACTTTCAACACCCTATGGAATCCTGGGGTTTGCAATTTAGGGAGGGGCATTTAGAATTCTCAGCCAGAGAACTCTTTGGCCTCAATAAACTATAAACCCCAGAATTGCACAGAATGTTAAAAGTGGAATAATAGCACTATAACAGAGTAGTGCGGAAAGGCCCTCAGATATCATCTGAACAAGGCCGACATACTGGGCTGGTAATACCTGTTCTACTGCAGCTCAAAATATGACATTGTTACTCTGCAAGTCTTTTAACAAGTGAAGGAAAAGTGAATTATTCATTCATCAATACAGGATATGACCAAATTCAAACATCATTTTAACGTAACAATTATCAACAGAAGAATGAAAGAACAGTTTGCTGCTTCGTCATCACAATTAGTACTTCTTTCAAAATCACCAGCTCTCTTAAGGTGTTCAAAATGAAGGCATAAAGAGGGCAAGAAAGCTACATATGTTCCCACCATGTCAGCGAGGATGTTGAAGGCAGGCTAATGAGCATGACCACATCACTGTGCAATGTCTTCAACCTACTTTCTTGGTAAATACCCCAAAGGAGGTAATGCTGGGATGTATGACAAAAAACTAAAGTCGCAGAAACGCAGTACTCTCTCTCTAGCAGAATTTTCATTGTCATTTAAAAGGATTCAGGTTGTGGCATGCTGTATAATAAAAATTGCAGCTGCCTGACAGAAAGACAGAACCTTAATTTTATAAAGTTCTCTCCTGTACCCTACTTAAATAAATTAAAAAAAGGCTTATTCAGAGCTGCCCAATTATCTGTAACAGACAAGGAGATTCTCTTTTCCTTCACCCACCCAAACCAAACCATAATAGGAATCTAGGATCCTACATTCTCAGTGCTTTGCAGGGGGAAACATTCCATAATCCCTCCACCATATATTAGCCCACCCAAGCACTATTACAGACAACTCACACATGTAAAGTATTCAATGTACTGCATTCATGACTAGGTTCTGTTTATGAGGTTCCCTTCTAGAAATGCATCTGAGGATAGCAAGAACAAACAGAGGTCTGGGCACCACATATTACATCCACGTACTACAACCTACTGGGGCTGAAGCTGGTGTTTTTAATAACTTATTTCCTGCCTTGAAGGAGGATGCATGGACAAAGCAGTAATGGCTGCCAATAGGAGATGTGGTAGAACCACATCCACATACAGGATCTTGGGCTCTGTCTCTCAAACTATACACCCTAGAGTTCTACAGGACTTGTAGCTCACTGTTCAAAATGTTGCTTTTCTAACACTGATTCTATTTGGTTTCAACAAATATAATAAGATCTGAACATTCATGTGAATAAGAAGGAAATGAGAATACATAAGCACGGTATACAATTTGTTATACTTTACATTTTCAATGGTATAGAGCTTGCAGCTGAAGGCAGGCTGCTCTGGATCACTGGACTCCAAAAAGCACGAGTCCTCCAAGCATGGGTTTTGACCCTAAATCTCAAGCTGGCATAGAGTCATAAATTTATTCAGAAGCTTCCTTAAACCTATGTGACAAAAGATCAAAGGAGTCCTCCAATGTAGTCCCCGTCTACAGCCCTAATCTACTTCAGCCCCATCAGGAGAAGTGCTTCCCCCCCTCCTTTTGTTGGTGTTCTTTCCTTTTCCTTTTCTAGCATTTAATTTGAAATGTAGCTTTCAAATTAGTTTAAAGAGAGTGAAACTAACAATTTTATAAACAAACACTGAGGAAATACACAGAAGGGGGAAATCATATGACAGTTTTACAAGTGTTTTGAAAATGCTAAATATGATCCAAGAGGTGATTCATATGCTGTTTGCTTAGCAAAATAATGATATAGTATAATATTAACCCCACAACAAAAAACAAATCCAAAGCAAAGCAAAACCACATATGTCATTAAAACAAAAGAAAACCACACAATGGAAAGAAGTCATGTATGAGATACTTCCAACCAGAAGCAGCCTTTTAAGAAAAGGAATGGGTCTATAAGTTCATACTGCCCAAGATGGCTTTAAAGTGATCCCAGTTCCCCCTCCACACATGAGAACACAGCCATTACTGTGTCATTGCTGTTAGGTTCACAGCTCCCTTGAGGAACACTTTGTTAATGTAGAATGGACTAGTTTCATTCAGACAATGAGCACACACTTAAAATTACTTGCAAATGGAAGGCATTTGCTGTTCAGCTTTCTGTTAGAGCTGAATCTTTTATAGATTCTTCTCATAAGCAGTAATGTGTCTCTTGTGGATAGGATTTCCACTTCATTTTTGTTTGCTTGAATAACTCTTTCCCTACTTCTGCTCCAAACTTAATTGGGTAAGAGGACCTGACAAGACTTTTGTCCCATTCTAACAGTTTCAACGATCAAGGGCTTGGAAAAGTTAATTTTTCAGATTTCAACACCCAGAGTTGTCCAGTCAACATGGCTAAAGGCCATGGTGGCTAAGGTATTCAAGGGGTTGTAGTCCAAAAAAAGAAACATTTCCAAGCTCTATACAGATCAGGAAAAGGGGAATGTGCTGAATTCACACACTGCCATAGCCACAGAGCAACCATGCTTGTACATCAACTGATACAATTGTGCTAATTAGATTCATGTATGCATTTATTTGAGGGGCAGTCTGGTGCAGTGGTCTGAATGTTGGACTATGATCCCGGAGACCAGGGTTTGATTCCCCACTTGGCCACTGGGTGGTACTGGGCATGTCATACACACTCTCAGCCCCAGAAGATCTTGTGATAGGTTCACCTTAGGTTCATTGACTTGAAGGCACACAACAACAACAACACCATTTATTCATTGTTAACATTTATATTCTGCCTTTCCTCTAAGGCACTCAAAGTTCTTCCCCTCCCCATTTTATTGCAAAAGAATCTTATGAAGTAAATGAGGCTGAGAGAGAGTGAGTGGCCTAAAATCCACTGAACCTTTTTCTGAGTACAGTTTTAAACTCAAACTCCTCCTAGCCCTGGTCTTCCATTTTGCCTACTATACTGCAATGGATAAACCAATGGCCTGATGTTAATTTTCTATGTTCTTGTTATTCAAGCATATATATATACACACACACACACACACACACCCATACACCCACATGTACATAATGTGTGTGTGTGTATAATGTTTATAAAAGTACTTATAATGGGTTATTGCTATAATATTGGTCCTCCTTTCATAAATTGATAAAAAACTGCACAGAGAAAACTGTTATGAAGTATTTAACTGTACAGAGGAACTAAGTTTTGCCAATTAAGTTATACCATTTTTTCAAGTTTCGCTGTGACAACTGCTTGTGTTAATACAGTTGTACATTCTTCTACCTTTTAATGAGATCTGCACTTCATTTTTCATTTTATGGACAACATCCTCTTACAGGAGACTCTGCTCTTTCTATAAGATGCTACTGTTAGATGGACATGATTCATTTAAAAAACATAGCAACAATGCTTTCTTCATCAAAATAACCATGTTATTCATATACAAATTAAGACTTCTGAAATCAATTAATGGGTCATTCAGATGATCTACATGCAGCCTTGCAACATCTAGTCAAATGAAAAACCTATTCAGTTCTGTAGGATTTCCTACATAAGAGTACAGCCTGATTTTTTAAACTGGAGGGGGGGCTGTTGAAACATTCCAGGTTAGATTGAATATCTAGAGTTTTATCCAGAGTTAGATGGAATATCTTGGTAGATACCAAGGAAAGAGGGGTCTAGGCCTCTCAAATTTTAAATTGTACTACCAAGGATGTGCCCTATACTGGATTATGGATTGGATAAAACTAAAACATAAGAAAATGCTTCAACTTGAAGGTGCCAATAATAAATATGGCTGTCACGGTTATATTTGGTATAATAAGGCCAGTGTAGATAAAGAATTTAATAAGCATATCATATGCAGATCTTTACTCAAAGTATGGGATACATTCAAGAAGAAAGCTTACATAAAGATCCCATGTTGGATATCAATACAGGAAGCTTTTTTAAAACAAACAGAATCTTATAAAACTAATAAGTGGCTAACTTATGATAAACTTCTGGTCACTAATTCTGCTGGAGATACCTTTAAGACCTTAGAAGAACTAAGGTTAGAAGGTTTTAAAGGAAACTGGTTCTTATATAGGCAGTTAAAAGAAAGATATAAATTAGATGTAAAAACAGAAGGAACTGAAGATAAAGGCAGTAAGGGAAACAATATAGATATAAATGTATTAGAAGAGAAGGACCATATAATGTCAGCTATTTATAAAATGCTAGTGAATTTGGAAATGGAACGTGACATTATCAAAGATAATATGCTCAAATGGATGCAGAATATCAGTCATACGATTGATCCGGGTGAATGGGAAAAGACTTGGTCCACAAACTTAAAGTTTATGAAATGTACGGCACTGAGACAAAATTTCTACAAAATGCTATTTGGATGGTATTCAACCCCACGGAAATGAGTTAAGACATATAAAAAAGGCTTGAATAAATGTTGGAAGTGTGCTGAAGAATTAGGAACATTCTATCATACCTGATGGACATGTAAAAAAGCGAAATTATTTTGGAAAAACATAATTTGGTTAGGAAAATTATAGGGATTGAAGTTCCCATGTATTCAGAGATTTATTTATTAAATATATGCAGGGGATTCAGTGGTCCACAACAAAAGAAATATGGTCATTTATTATTATATATGGTATCGGAAGCAAGGATCTTATATGCCTCTAGATGGAAAGATAAAGAGATCCCATCAATTGAAGACTGGCTGCTTAAGTTACTCAATATGTATCAAATGGATATTCTTACTGTATACATAAGTAATTATCGAAATATATATAAGGCAAATAAGGAATGGGAACCAATTAGAAATACCTGGAAGGAAAAATAGAAAGAAGTTCTCATATTTGATATTCAGTTTTAGATAAGCATATAGGTGAGTCTATAAAAACACCATAAAATATTAAGTAAAAATATTTTTATAGAGTTAATTTGTGATAGTGTAGCCGTTAGGGGTAGTGGTATATTGTCTTTAGGATAACATAATTTTAATTAATCATTATTATAAACATAGTAAAATTAAGGGTTATGGTTACCAGATTGATTATATAATTTAATGGTTTTTGGTTTAGATACTGTCATCTTTATTATTGTATTAGTATTATCATTATTGTTTTTGACATTATATTATTATTATATTCCTGTTAAAAAATTGATCATAGTTAGATTGTTATTAGTTCGATAAGGAAAGAACGAATGAAGAGAAGAATGAAGAAAGAAGAGAAGATGATTAGATGATCATGAAGATTTTTTTCAATGTTCAGTAATCTATTGGTGATTTATATTCTGTACAAGATATATGTGTGAAATAAAATAAAATAAAATAAAACTGTAAAAAAAAACAAAACATTCCAAGTTCATATTTATCAAGCTTGGTTTTGCTTCTGCATTGGCCATTTCAGTGATGTGCAACAGTTCAGAGAAATACAATAATGACATGTTTCTTGTTGTGATCACAATGGCTCTGTTTTGAACAAAAAGTCTGAACAAGCTCTTTTTTTCGGTTCTCAGAGCCAGCATGGTGTACTGGGGTTTGTGTGTTGAACCATGATTCTGGAAATTAGGGTTCGAATCGCTGCTCAGTCATGGAAAACCACTGAGTGACCTCTGGCAAGTCACAGTCTCTCAGTCTCAGAGGAAACCCCCTCTGAACAAATCTTGCCAAGAAATCTTGCCTCACGACCATCATGAGTCAGAAACAACCTGAAGGCACACAGTAACAACAAGCTCATTTCTGCTCACTTATTTTCTTGTATAACTCTTAACAGAATCAGCTTTCTATGCTACTGTTTGACTTCATTCCTACAAAAGAACTGAACTGGGATGTGTAGGTCTATGTACACATATAACTAACTAATCTCTCACCACAGTGTAAGACTGTGTGGCTTTAGCTAGTACTTAGAGACATAAAATGTACATTTATTTAATGTACTTGGCAGCTTGATGTGTAAGAGAATAGTTCTGTTGTTCGTTATAAGTGTATGTAAAGACATTTGGATATGAGCCCAGATATGAACATATAAATTGATAAAACTTTGTAGGACTGTGACACAAAATACCCAAGGACATTGTGAGAATGAAAAAAAAAAATACACTCAGCAATTGGTAGATGTGCATGCTGTGTAGACCTTTAGTGCACCCCTCTCTCTTTTTTTAAAGGTATGATAATAGCTTTTAATCAAAAAGGAGAGCTTTTATCTAAAGATTAACCTCTGCATACCTTTCCCTGTTCATAATTTACAGCTCATTTGTCAGCTAAGAAAAACTTGGGCGGAGAAATCCCAACTTTTGTGCCAGTTCAGTATCACAAAAAGGATGGTTTAATGTTGATGTTGTTGGAGAATACAGCTCTCAAATCTTTGTGAATAGATGTCATAACAGTACAAATGATAGGTGCAGACTTAATGCACTTCATTCACAAAACCTTTAGCTATAAATGTTTAGCAATAGAACACATTTTCTGGGTAGCATGAGCTTATATCCTCCAAAGAAATAGTCAGAGTCGGAACTGTTAAGTACAGAATACTCTGAGTGAATGCAGCTGCTCTTTTTAGCACTATACACGTATGTAGCATTACATAGTTTTTTAGAAGCAGAGCATGGGAGTCTCCGCTACACTGAAACTTATTCATTTACTTGCATATATATATGCAGCATTGAACACAGATGTATCACAGCAGCACATAACGTTTTAAAAAATATAAAAATATAGAATAAAGGTAAAAAGTGCAAATCTGCAAAGAATCTGACATATATAACTTTTAGCTTTCTATTTGTGTAGAAATTAGTCTTCTTATTTATAAGCCTTATTTATTCTTCTGGTCTTATTTTTTTTTCTCCTATGCAGTGGTTTCAAACCTAGGAATAATTACAGCCTTCCAGATGGTGGTGGGCTGCAACTCCCATTAGTTCTAGCCAATATAGCCAAGGATGAGAAATTCTGGGAGCCCAAGATATATCTGGAGGGCCGAACTTTGCCTACTTCTACTTCAAACAGTGCAACCCCAATCTACTTTAAAGCTTGCACAGAGTGTTCATCATAGCTTCTGTCCAAAGTGTAGCCAAGAGATACAAGCTAAACAGGCAGAGAATGTAGATTTCTTTCCAAGAGCAGAGAAATAAATCAGGGTAATATAGGAAGGGTTATCACTTCTGTGCTCACCTATAAATACTACATAAAAATGATATTGCACTACTGGCAGCATGAACTTAATCTCTGGGAATGAAAGATTGTTTTATGTAGGGATGTAAATGTTAAATTTCATTCTCATGGGCAAATAATTTAAGCATTTTTCTTTCTGCTGCAAGAAAGTCCAATTTTTGAGGACTAGCCACACTCTGGGATTTATCCGAGAAGAATCCACATGTGAGTTTTGGGGGTGCGTGCGTGTGTATGTGTGTGCATGCATGCAGAAAATTGCATAGAAATTATGTTTTCTGCTCTAAAAGGTTTTCTGTGCAGAAAACTTGCTTTCTTCACAGAAAACAACATTTGGTTGCAATAAATGTGATTTTCTGTCCAAAATCCCATATGCAACTTTTTTAAATAGAATAAGTCCCAAACTGTGAAAATTCTCTCTGACCAGGACTCTTGTCCTCAAAAACACTCAGGAAACTCCTGATGACTTCATTCTGTCACTCTTGGGCCCTTTTTGCATGGCATTTGCCACACGAAAGGACCCCTCGAGGGTTGTGCGATTGTGAGGAGAGATCTGCACAACACACTCACAATCGCACCACGCTCCAGGGTAGGGCAGGCGCCGCTCATGCACTTTTTCATTTTCAGCTTTCAGCCGAAAATGGTGCACGGTCGCGCATCACTCCAGGACCCCGCATGCACTTACCGTGCATGCAGAGCTTCCCGAGCCGCGGTGGTCACGCTTTCTGTCCCAGGGCAGCCTGGGAAACTCCCAGGCTGTGCTGCAGAAAGAAGAGGCGGGGCTCTTGTGCTGCCTGCTCGGGAGCAGGCAGCTTGTGTGGAGCTGAAGCAGCGGGGATGCAAGAGTCTCTCGCTGGAGGCTGCTCGTGCGATCCCCACACCCCAGCGCCGAAAAAAGGTAAGCTGCGGAAAGGACCTTGAATTTGTTTGCTACTTAATTTGATATCTCTAATAAACCCTCTTTCTGTTTAAATTGCCTTTCCAACAGAATTTTATAGATCATTTACCAATATTTTTCTTCCCTTAGTTTTAGGCTTCCTTACAGTGTTATTTCTAAAATCACCTATTCCCAAAAGTACAACTGCAGATACATTAGTGTTTTACACCAAACATGCTTTTATATACTGGAAAGGTGACTTATCCCTTTCATGTTCAGTTTTCTGAGAGTTAAGTCTAGATGTTCCATTTTCCATTAAACATATCACTGTTTCACAAAGAGAACTCCAGTGTGTTTCCCCACTTGCAGCTGACTTTGACTGCAGCTGATGGTGAGGGATGGATCCCTAGATCAGAGCATCATCCATGGCTGCTCTGTTCAAGCCATTATATTTGGTCTTCTTAAATAAAAGTAACTTTCAATTGGCCTAAGTCCCTAATGCACCTTGTAAGCCAGATAATTGGCCACAGAGCTGCTACATTCAGCATACGCTCCCAAGCATCCGGATTTGGCAGCAAAAGACACAACAGTCATCCCACTTTTTCAGCTGCTTTTAAAATTTCCTTGTTTTCTCTCCTTCTCTCACTCTGCCCCTTTATCTTCACCTAACTTGAATTGCTGCAATCTGAGTTCAAAGTGCAAAAGTAGTATGAACTCAGTTAACTCAGCAGGGAAGACAGGAGTAGGCAGAATCTTGTACTTCCCAGTAGGCTCAGGCAAAAGCAAATCACTGTTGCTTATCCTAGTTTGTGTGCTCCTCCTCACTGATAACTTTTGCTGTTTTGACCACACTCTAATATTGCTCTGCAATTCATCCTGGGCCATTTCTGCACGAGACTGTTATAGCACGATGATTCCACTTTCAACCTCCTATGGAATCCTGGGGTTTGTAGTTTCGGGGCGAAACTGCAAACCCCAAGATTCCATAGGAGGTTGAAAGTGGAATCATCACACTAAAACAGTCTCGTGCGGAAATGGCCCTGGTCTTCATCTGTGAAATATGAGAGGGTACGCATTCAGTCATAGGATCAATCTACAGGTATCTTTAACAAATGACTAGATATTTGTTGTCTGTGGTACCAAGGAGGCACTTAACATTTTTCCTTTAATAACTTTAAACTACTTAACATAAACAGCTGATAACCATCAAGAATATAACCAAGAGTAACCAAGATGCCTATCATTAGATTGAAATTCAATGGAAGACGGAGCAAAGAAGCACAAGAACCACTTTCAAACTTTGAATTTTCAAAGTACTTTGAGAGAGTCTGCCTGAGTTAAGTTCATTTATTTGAACATGCTCTGGGGAATATAATATTTAAAGCTTCAAAAATAGCTTTTGAAGAACATTTAATGTTCTTTTGAAGGATTTCCATTGCTGGCAAAGCACATTGGATTGATATCATGCCACTGGATCCTGACCTAAATATTATATCCCACTAAACTAAACAAGTAAATAATATTAAAAAGACTTTATAAAAATTCTTTTTTGTCTTCCAAATCACAGGCTCCTGTAATCAGGACTGAATATAAACAAACAATTAAGAGGTATTTAGAACATGATCTGAACACTAATCCTGCCTTGTGTTCTTTCTTATACTTAATTATCAGCTTTAAGATGGCTATTATAGCGTAATTACTGGATTTACTTCTGGAACTACTGCAAAAACTGGTGTTTTTGTCTATGTGTATAATGTCTACTGTTTGTAAGTCTTTGTGCATATTATTGTCTCCTACTTACACATGGAAAGAAATAAAAATTAGAGAATATAAAAGTGCATATTGCATTTATGGAATATTAAAAATATCAAGAAATAAATTCTATTTTTCACTAATGTTATGTAGGTGAGTGAAAAACAGACTTTATTTCTTGATAATATTTCATAAGTAGGGTTGCCCATAAATCAGAAACAACCTGAAGGCACACAATAACAACAATTGTGGAGGCTGATTCCTCATAATAATCAGTACGCACAGATTGTAACAAGTTACAGTTTCAGTGAACACATGTTTTTAAAAAACATATGGAGGAAAAGGCTGTTTAAATTAAATCAACACCAAGAAGCATAACCATATGAGACGAAGGAGTCCAATTACTATATATTTCAGTTTGGAGAAAGACCCTGACCTTTTGCTCTGCCTTTTAACAACTGATCTTGACTTCCTTGTTCACACCAGGCCTTGTGTGGTCTATATTACAAACATCAAGAGGTTTGATGGAAAGGTTTCCTCTTATATCAATTTAACATCAAACTTTTTTCTCCAGCTCTGTTGATTACAGGGAAATACTGGAATATAAACAACTGCATTTTATATTCAGTTACATATAGGGCAGCTGAATCCTTTTGCTGACATTGAAGTTGCATTTAGGCTTGCTGAAATCAATGAGCATATGCAAGCATGCCATTTAAGTGGTTTGGGGATTATTAAACTCATTACTATAGAATTACCACTGCTATATTAAAACGTTCCTTGGCTCATTCATCTATAATAAATGAAAGCAAATACCTGTTCAAGAAAAAGGCACTAAGGATCAGTATTTGGCTGTAATTTGACCAACACCTTTCCTAGCAGCAGCTCAGTGCAGACAAAGATACTCAGCAAAAATGCCACTTAAATTAATCTGACAATGGAGGCTATTCACAGCACTGAAAAGCTTGGGTAAGCAACAAAAGAGTGCTTATTAATGCCAGTAGTTAGCAGCACAATATAATTCCCAACTTCTTTCAACTCTCTTTTGCTCTCAGAGGCATATGAAAATTAGCCTGAACTATCTTTAGAACCTCTTGTCTGCAAAAGGCAAGCTAAGTCCTATAAACCAAGGGCATGTACTTCAGTGCTCTTCTTAATGATCCACTAGACTGAATCTCCTATTATCTGAATTGCTCATGGGGGTACCAATGGTTCAGCATAATATATCTGGAAAGAACAAAATACAAGTCCTTTCCAGAAGTGAACTGCTGGATGAGTGAACATACTATGCATGGGGGAACAGTACCTGCCTGTGCCCTACATATGTCCATTTGAAGATTTCAATCGTGTCTGCATGTGTAAAACTGTGGGTTTAGTGTTCTAAAAGCCCCATGTTTTTTAGGATTGCTAAATGCATATGACCAGGAGTGGGGAACCTCCTTCCCTACATTTGTTGCCTCATTTCAGTTCCCATCAGCCCTGGACAAGCACAACCAATGGTAAAGGATGACAGAAGTTGGATATGGAGGGACAAAGGTTTGTTGTGCCTATTCTGTGAAGTCAGGAATCTGAAAAATGTGGGGGTTTTTAAATCCAAAGGTCATATAATTTTACACATCTGGATTTTGTTCCAGTAGAGAGAGCCCATGACCCTTACTTCAGATGAGAATGCTCAGGACAGCAGAAGGGGCTGCTACTGCACTTACTCCATTTCCCAAACATTCATCTGAAAACTAAAATATATTAGTGTATGCATATGTTCGTATCTTATTTCTTCATCCAAAACTCTGTCACCCTGTCTTTCCTCAACATCCTCCAATGCAGCTGAAAGCAATCAGTTAAAAACAAAACAAAACTGTAAGCAGAGATTAGAATACTAATTTTAAAAGTGCTTGATCGAGCCAGTTCTACCATTAGGCACAGTGAGTCAAATGCTTGTGGCAACAGATTTTGGGAAGCACAAAGGGGCAGCAAACTATTAAGTTGTCATTACTGAATGTTGGCTAACAGGGATGGGGAAGTGGTATTTGTGGTGAGACATAGCTGCCTTATAGGCCAAAAACAACTTGGGTGGCTTTGGGTACAGTAGGTCTTGAACACTGGTCCTTTGGTTTTGGATTTCAACTCCCAGAAGACCCAGGCATCTTGGCCAATAGGATCTGAAGTCCAAAATGCCTGGACAATCAAAGTTTGAGAACTACTGCACATTATGACCAGTTGGGCAAGTAAGAAGGATTGGACAAGTAAGAAGGACAATTCTATCCCACTTATACCCAACAAAACAGTTCAAACCTCCAACAAAGTAAGAAGATTCCTCTAAAAGTGAAAATCAGACTCTTTACAAATCTGGAAAATGCTGTTAAAAAGACCACAAGGAAGGCTTCCCTTGCATTTTCCTTTGATTTTTAAATCAGAATTTTCCAAAATACTTATGAGCTGAATGTGGAAGAAATCAAAGCAAACAGATTTATCCATTCCTAATTGGGAGATATAAAAGTGAGACTCAACAAAAAAAATTGATAATGACATGCAAGTTTTTTATGCCTTGGTTGATGAATAGTAAAGCTGGCTATGCAGTTTCAAAAACAGAACACAATTTTGTTGTAATTATTTTTTAAAAGACATGAGAAATAATCAGAGTCTAGAAACTGATAATTAACTCAGTAAATTATTGATTTGCTTGGTTTTTTCCTAAGAATTTCACATTAGACTCTCCTATTAATGTTGAAGTTAAAAATGTACTTTAGTGAATTAAGTCACTGGAATTTATTAAAATTCATTAGGATGCCTTTCCCTCTGTCAGATTCAGTAAAACAGAAAGTCCAAGAGAAAAAAAAATTAGGATTGCATGGCTCTGTTGATAGGCAGGCTAATCTGGCAAACCATAGGAAAAGAAGAGAGAAAGAGAAAAGAGGGTTCTAGACTCCAGGTCAAGGGGGAGAACAACAATGACAACAACAAAAAGAACCAGCGATCAAAGAATGAGAAAGAAGGAAAAAAGTAAGCCTTGGAATGGAATGGCAGTTGAGTGGTATTTTATTGTAGAGACTAACCCCTTCAAGTAGCTGGGTCCCTTTCAGAATGTCAGTACTTTTAGGTCTGAAAGGAAGATGTGTCTTCTGCCCCAGCCATGGGCTTTTAGAGAAGGAAAGTATGTGGAGTCTTTCTGCGGAATAGGGTACGTTGTGTGTCTTTGCAGCAACTTCTCTTCTGCTTACTGGACTGGTTTCTGTTAATCTTCCTGTTGCTCATACAGTGCTATGCACCTGGATAATTAGATGAAAAGTTTTCCTCACCCCTAATTCCACTTCTTTCTTTCTTGACTTCTTCCTCTTCCTCCTAGCCCTTCCATTATGCTTTTTACCCACTCGTCCCCCTCCCTCCTATGCCATTTTAATTATGCAATTAAAACAAGAAGGGTGCAGAGAATAGTGTGCTTGTTAAATACCTATCTATTTAAACTGAAGATGTAACATACTGGATTTGGGGTCTTTGATCCCAGAACATACGCTGTGTTACTGATCTTTGCAGAGCACCGTTCTTGATCAAGAGTAGAGAGGAGGAAAGAATGCAATTATTCAGTTGTTAAAAAATGCAAATCAAGCAAAAACTGAGCAATACTATTTCAACTGTTAGGCCATTTCCGCACTATACTGTTATACTCAGTTTCAACATCCCATGGAATTCTGGGGTTTGTAGCATTCTGGCTGTTAATTCTAAATGCCCCTCCCTAAACCGCAAACCCCAGAATTCCACAGGATGTTGAAAGTGAAACAATAGCATTATAACAGTATAATGCGGAAATGGCTTTAGTGTTGATGGTAATGAATGAATTTCCCCATTTCTAACATTTGACATTTATATTTTCAAGTTCTGGAAATAATAATAATAAAAAATTCTGAGCTTGATAACAATAATGCTAGTTAGAATGAGATTGATACAAAATACAGCCCCTCATGAGTCATTCTCCCATCCAGGTTACTTTAATATGCAAAGGAACTTTGGACAAGAAATCTGCCAACCAACAACAGATGGAAGGATTCAGTAAACGTTATTTTTTAAAATCTTGAAATCATTAACAACACTGTATCATACATAAACAAAATGCACACATAAACACATACACATACGATGGACAAGTCAAAAGATATATCAACCATGTTACTATCATCAGTCAACTTTAATCTCATCAAACCATGAAATCAGATTTGTTTGACAGCACCAATTTTTTAAAAATAAAATTGACTGACATTAATTACGTTATGTGTATGACATATAAATCTGTGTAGTGGTAAATAAAATGGTAAGGACAGGGTAGCCAGACAGCATAATATAGATTGTCTGATGAGTTGGTCCCATTCCAACAATGTGCTGTATATAGCTGAATGTACAGCCCAGATTTAATTAGTAAAATGAGAGGTGGGTGAAGTCAAGTCTAATTTAGCCTCTCTTCGCTGGTAGCTGTTCAGGCCCACATGGAACAATATTCTTAGAGCATTAACACTTTACTGGGTCCCAATAGGCTAAAATCATGACAGTAAGATGCCCATGCAATAATAGATGTAATGGTTATCTCTTGTAAGAAGAAATGCTGGAGATTTCTGAAAATTACTGATAAAAAAGAAGAATGGGCACAAATCCCCAACCTCTCCTCTGGCTTAGGTTTAAACCTGCACCAGGCCAGAATTCAGAGAAGGATCCATTTCTTCTAGCCCATCCTCAGTTTTCATGCCAGCATCCCAAAACATAAAGGCGGAAGAGACCTTAGAGTTTACCTAGTCCAACTAGTCATTTGTTGTCGGCTCAGTAATGTGGGATGCAGTGACAGTATCCTTGACTATCTAACTAGTCTATTGAACTTGTGCTTGAACATCTCCAGTGAAAAAGAAGTTACCACCTCTTGAGGCAGTCTGCTCTGCTATTCTGTTTAGCTTATGTTTGAATAACATTTATCTGAAATACTGTTTCTTGAAGTTTCCACTCACTGGTTCCAGTTCTGCCTCTGAGGCAGCTAGGAATTCTGCTCCAACTGGTGACAGATTTTTGGACAGTTGAAGACTGCTATCATGTCTGTCCTTGTTCTTCTCTTCTCCAAGCTAAATTTATCCACCTCACAGGACTTGAGATCTAGACTTTTACTATCTGGGTTGCACAACTTAGTTTATCAGCCTTGTGTTCACCTGCTAGTCCCAGCTAGACCAGACCCATTGAATCAATGAGATTTACTTACCCATGTTGACTGGCAATTCATCAGTTGACACAATAGGTATACTTGAGCTGGGACTAGAAGTTGGATTTTGAACACAATGTTCTTCTTGGTGCTCCAATTTTCTATCATAAAGTACTTCCTATGACCTGAACACAAAACTTCAGTTGATGCAATCCAAGACAGCATTAGCTTCTTAAACTGCAGCATCACACTGCTGGCTCATATCAATTTTGTGACCTACTACTATACCCAAACCCTTTTCAGATATATTGCTGCAAGCTGTTCTCCCATATCTAGATGTTTGGGCTGGAATCCTTTATGTACTATGTTGCTATTTAACCATAGTAGTTATGTACTTATGTAGTGAATCACAGTCTGAACTCCCCAGTACCCACTAACCTGCCCACAGCCATTATGACTGAGGGGAGTTTGTTCCCCATATCAGCAGGGAAGCAGCTGATTGATGTCTCCATCCCGTGCATGAAAAATCACCATTGCAAGAGGCAGTAACACAGTGTCTGTCACAAATCCCCTTCACAGCAGGTTTCTTACATGGAGGTGGTGAGAACAACAGTCAGCTGCCTGCTAAGGAACAGGCAAACAGATCACCACTGATCATAGAGGCTGCTGACCCGTAAGTGGGGACTAGAGGACTTTCACAGTCCCTATGCATGGCAATCATGAATACAACGCAGTCACAAATGCATAACTCTTGGTTTTGCATTTGTAACTACCCAACAGAATTGTGAGTATCGTCTTCATGTTTTTTGTGTACCTAAATAAAAACCTTTATATTTACCCGTATATACTTGCATATAGGACGACTGGCGTATAAGATGACCCCCAACTTTTCCAGTAAAAATATAGAGTTTAGGATATACTCGCCGTATAAGACCACCCCTCTTCCAACGCACACCAAAATGCTTATGACTGAATGTGGTACCCAGTATACAACAACCAGCCAATCACGGCAAGCCAGGTACCTTACAGGTGATTGGCAGGTTGTTGTATACAAAGCCTGCTTAGATAGGTCAGCTCTCCCTGCCTGCCCAGACCTCCCTCCAAACATGCCTCTTTCACCTGTCTGGCCCACCCCTGTATCCTATTACCAAGGGTGGGCCAGACAAGTGAAAGAGGCATGTTCTTCTGGGCAGTTTTTCTCCAGCAGCTGCCGGAATGTTGCTGAAACTTCCTGAAACATGGGAGGAGGGGCGGCAGCCTCCTCAGAGTCGGAGCCGGGGCCTGCCCTCCCCAGCGAGCCTGCAAGTGTCTCGCGGGTGGGGGGGAAACTCGGCAGCAACCTAAGCCTCAGGAAAGGCATTTCAGTCTCTTAGAATGGGGCAAAATCCATATAAAATTTGGACAAGCACCAGATAAAGAGTATCAAGGAGAAGGGAGCAGAGCACATGGCTGGACGGGGACTTTACAAAGGTGGGACTGAAAACCCTCACCTCGGCGGTGGGCGAGAGTATCAAGGAGAAGGGAGCAGAGCACATGGCTGGAGGAGGACTTTACAAAGGTGGGACTGAGAACCCTCACCTTGGCGGCGGCGGAGCTTCTTTCCGGGCAGGGGAAGCTCTGGGGGGGGCAGGAACGGCGGCGGAGCTTCTTTCCGGGCGGGGGAAGCTCTGGGGGTGCAGGAACGGCGGGGGAGCTCCTTTCCGGGCGGGGGAAGCTCTGGGGGTGCAGGAATGGCGGGGGAGCTCCTTTCCGAGCGGGGGAAGCTCTGGGGGGGGCAGGACCGGCGGTGGAGCTCCTTTCCGGGTGGGGGAAGCTCTGGGGGGGGCAGGACCGGCGGCGGAGCTCCTTTCCAGGCAGGGGAAGCTCTGGGGGGGCAGGAATGGCGGCAGCAGCGGAGCTCCTTTCTGAGCAGGGGGAAGCACCTGGCGTATAAGATGACCCCCCACTTTTGAAAAGTTTTGGGGGGGTAAAAAAGTCGTGTTATACGCAGCTATATACAGTATCTCTGGTGAATCTCAACTTGTTAGTTTCAGCCCAGCTTTCTTATTTTTCTGAATTCCTTTGATTCTTCTATCAAATTCTGTCTGCTTTGGTCTTGGTAAACTCTCCTTACTTTGCAATATCTGCAAATTAGAAAAGCAACTTATCCAGACCATGTATAAAAAAATACTGAACAGCTATTGTTTTTGAGATCATTGTCTAGGAGGATGATAAGCCACTGTTGAGTATGGTTTCACCTAACAGCAGTATTGTCCAGCCAGCATTTTGCCACTTGTGAATAATATAATGGGAAATACCTCGCTTAAATCAAGGCATACTATTATGCTATAGCATTCACATGATCTGTTGAATTAACATAACTTTATCAAAAGTTTCCCCTTTATTCCTTTTCTTCCTGGTAAGTCATGGTATCAGCAAGAGCAAAGGCTCTTGATTTTTTCTCTGTCCCTCTTTGTCTCTTTAATACTCTGCACTGGAGAAAAATGGCCAGAGAATTCTGGGATGCATTGTTTAGTCAAGGACTGCCCATCATTCAGTTACAGTAGCCCTTAGAAGACCTCTGTCTCTGTTGAAATTTTATATAGCAATGCTTTACTCCAGGAGGATAATAAAGTATCAGGTGCAGGGAGGAAAGTGAAGGGAAATAGGAATAAAGATGCAAAAATGCTTTAGAGATCAGTGAGGGAACCCAAGATTACTTCTCTGGAATGCATTTAATTTGTGCCAGAGAAGCAGAAGGGACATTTTAAAAGTTTTACCCAATGGAATATGTGTCTCTGTAGTGGCTAAATACTAATGACAAGCAAAACAAAACAAAAAACTCCAAACCCCTAAAGTTTATTGTAAGAATGCTATTAAAGACTGGAAAGCTATCTAGGGGTGCTAAGCTAACACAGAACTAAGCTAGTTTTGAGAGAATAAGGAGGTGGGAAAACAAGAGGTGGAAAGATCCTTAAGAGTATCAATTTTCATCCCAGAGAGATTAGCGTAGGTGGATAAGAGATGAGAAGACTTTGGGTCACTGAAAACTACTTAACACTGCCACTGTTGCTGTCAATGAGGTGCATTAAGGTCATCCTTTAATTTTTAAGTATTGAGCATTGATGCATTTCCAATACTTCTCTCATTTGAACTCACAAGTTTTCAAGCCTGGCCTAGGAGAACTTCACCAACATCCCTAATGCAAAAATGCTCCCTACATGATTCCTTCAGTCCACATCACAACACATTTTGTTAATACAGTCCTAATCCTATGTGAAACAGCATCAAAATTCTATGTTAATGTAAGTAGGACTGAAATCTTTCCTGAATCAATGTACTGCCATGAATTAAAAAAAAGTTTACAGAATATTACATCAATGCAAGGTTAGTTACATTTGAACTTTTTACAGTTCTTGGCTGATGAGCGGTTGGCCAACGTCCAATGAACTGGTGAGTAATCTATGAGCCTTCCTTTGGTGAAATGATCTATCAATGGCTTATTTTACTCTAACATCATGCTTGACATTTCAGCTTATGCTTCAGTACGCCACCCTTCATTGTTTTTGCCTATCAAAAGGCAAATTCACATGACAATAATCATGGCTGGCCATCTACAGAGCTGACCTGCCTCCCCCTTTCCCCACTGCATTATGGGTTGCATGTCTGCATATCACACACAAAAAAGCATTTTGCTGAAGATGATGACGCAAGTTTGAGTTTGAAAGTAAGAACTCACAATAAACAGAAATTAGTATGTAAAAAAGACTGAGGTTAGAACTCAGTGCCAAATTCTGCATGGATATCCTCAATGATATTCTCTACTTGCTAGTTTGGCCAAGTGGCTTGTTTGGTCAGAAGCCTTACCTCAAACTCACTCATATAAATACAAATTATTTCCCTCTAATAAGTAGTCATGAATCTGCTTCCAGAAGTCTCATTTTGAAGTGATCTTGGGCTGATTCTATTATGTCTGGAAAGGTCTCATTACTCATGAGCTGGAGACTTACGTGGATACTGGTTTACAACAGAATTATGTTATCCATATTTCTGCACAAGAATAAAGATACTGAGTGGATTTCCTGTTAACAGTTGTAACTTCAGCATCTGGTTTTGATTTTTAATCCATCTACTTCTATGTAAACAAACATATTTAGCAATAGCTGGCTTTAAAAAAAAACCCAAAGAACTGTAATTGATAGCAATCCTTGTGCAGCTCTAATCTTAGCCATGTAACTAATCCCTGTTAAAACCAATCTAAATAACAATTAACTACCATGCCCTTCCTTCTACACTTCGAATGTTTCCAAATGTGAGTGAATTTTCTGTTTGAACTACTCTGACAACAGGACATGCACACTCAGTAATTGTCAAACAAGAATGATATTGCTCTCTGCATATCTAAATTATGTCCAGTTAAACAAGTTCAGTAATGATGAGATCTGAGACGTTGTACCTATACAATTCCTGTAAAACAATACTGTTAACTTGGGAAACAGAGCCAGTCATCTGTTTGGAACGAAACCGCCAATTGGCTTTCTCTAGCCACTCTGTCCACTTCTCCAAAGCCTTGTCGTCTAAAACTTCACATTCATTTTCTTAATGTTTTTAACCTAGTGTCTGTGAAATTTTTATTGCTCCCAAGCTGACGACATCTGATCTGAATGTAACCGCACACCTCTTTGCTCAGCAGCATTTGTCACAAGCTATTATAAATTATCATGCTGATAGTTTGCATTGCTGGGAAACCGGAAAAGTTCCATAAATTCAAAGCACTGTGAATCAGTGGCATTCTTGTTTATTATCCAGATATAAAGTTTTACAAGACTACATCTTTGCAGTAGGACATTAGGGCAAACAAATAGTGGAGTATGTAGAGCTTTACCCTGAAAACATTTGTAACTGACAACCAATATATATTAAAAAAGGTAATAGGCCAATGTTTCATCTTTTCCTCCATTCATTTTTTACTATATTCTGTCTTTTCATAATCAATAATAAATATCTTTGCAACAATACATAATAATCACTAGGAGTATCATATTCATCTTTTGCAGCAAGATCGCAAATTTTGGACTCCTTTTAATTAAAGCAGATATACAATTTTAGCTATTGTTCAAAGTGGGTTTGAGTAATGTTGTTACGTTTTTAAAAAATGATTATGTGATACTTAGGATTTTAAAGTTTTGAATATATTATTTTATACAGTTATATCTATTTACAGAGTGTTCACTCACTAATTCCATTTTAATGATGTTAACCATATTAGCATATTATTCCGCTATTCTGCTTTATTACAGGTTTATTCCCACAAATTATGAAAAATGTCCTGCTTACACATATAATCTTTCAAGATGAGAAATACATACTGCACTACATCATAAGGTCATTAAACTCATATCCCCAGATGAAATATCCAGCATTAAAAACAGAATGGGGTTTCTCAATACATTTATGATTTCTGTAATGTAAACAGGAGCCAGCATGGTGTAGAGGTTTGAATTTTGAACAAGAACTCCTGGAAACCAGGATTTGAATCCCTGCTCTGCCATGGAAACTCAATGGAAACCTCTTGGGCAAGTCACACTCTCCCCACCTTAGAGGTAGGCAATGGCAAACCTCTGAATATATTTTGGCAAAAAAGCCCTAAGATAGGGTCACCAGAAGTCAGAGTTGACTTGAAGGCACATAACAATGACATGTAATCATAATTATGGAAAAAAGATTATTACCTACTTTTTTAAAAACTCTGGAATAATTCTGTTACAAGTCTTAGGCCATTTCTGCCCAACGTCGCTATCCCGCAATGGGGATGTGTTGCTGGTGGTCTGCAAGTTGTGTTTTTGCATGATGTCATCACGGTCCCACTGCCAATGTGTCCCCATTCATCACAATCACAGGATATTCCATTACCAGAAAAAATCCGGTAATGGCCCCTGATCGCACAACACTCCCGTCACTGGTGGCCATGCAGAAAGGGAGGAAGTGTGATTTAGGTACTTCCTTCCCCAGTGCAGCACAGGAAGTGGCCAGCTGCACTGTGAATGGAAACTGCATGTCACTCACGCTATGCTTCCACAGGCAGCCAGCTGGGTGTGGAGGGGAGCATTCACATTGCACTCCCATCCCAGCAGTGGGACTGCCAGGATTGCGACGGGACAATGACAGAGATGGGTAAGGTGCGGAAATGGCCTTAGACTTTTGGGTGAAGTACGACATTCCAGATATTGTGGGACTACAACTTCCACCATTCCTCAATAATGGCTATGCTGGCTAGTGTGGATGTTGTAATTGTACAGTATCTGGAAGGCCACACTTTGTCTCCCCATCCTCTAAAAGGAGTTGCATCCAGTTGCTAGCCCCACTTAGATAATAGCCATTTAATTAAAGGGATTTACATAAGTGTAGTTGATTGAATAGGTTTGCTACATGTACAGCCATCCTTTCACATTGACTAGGGTTAGGGGCACAAGACCCCAGTGAAAGTAGAAAAACCGTAAATAATTCTAGGCCCTCCCAAACGATATTTAACACACAAAAGGTATGATTGCTATATTCAGCTCACCATGAATTCCTTTGAGGCATCAGATTTCCTTCACAAGGCAGAAGTGGATGGCTGGTAGGGCTTACTGCCACCTCCATTGCTCCTCCACAACATTTTTAATAGAGACTTACAAGCCTTGTTTGCAGTTTTTCAGTCTCACGAGGCTTGCAGTCCCTATTAAAAATGGCATAGGGAGGCAGCAGAGGTGACAGCAAATAATTCGTGAATAATCAAATCCACAAAAGTGAAACCCACAAATGTGGAGGGCTGACAGTAGTTGGGAACAGCCACTGGAATTAGGCTGTTGTTTTAGTATTACTAAGGAGAAACTGAACTCTTTTTCCTAGTGTAAAAACAGTTATCCATTGAAAACATTTAATTCTTTTCCTCATAGATTTCAGGATAGAACTAGGCTTGCCTCATAATGCTAATACATGCAGAGGAGAAGACATCTGAAGGGGAGTATCTGCTCTTAATCATTCTGCCTCCTAATTCTGGGCTACTTCCACTTGCTATCAAGCCTGGTTTTTTTCCAGCTAAGCTCCCAGATTAGAGTTAAACCCACCATGAGAGAAAGTGGCATATGGGGCTCATTTACACGCATGAATCAGTCAGTGGCTACTGTTCTCCACAGTGTTCCCAACAAATGACCCCACCACCAAGGTCTGAAAGAGTTACATATAAATCTATCCTTACAGTGTCATCACAACCAATATGCACACAGTAGCAAACACTGATTTTGGACTTAGAAGATTTCACTTGTTCGACCACCCTCATTGGCAGGGAGGAAATTGGTAGTATACTGCCACCATATTACCCACATATGTTTTCTCAACCACTCTGTTCAACTTATGTTAGAGAAAATGGCTAATGGACACAAAGAGCTGCTGCTGGCAGCTATCTGCCAGCTATCTGCTGCTGGCAACCTATCTGATGAAGGAGGTCTCAAGTTGTACTTTTAATGTAGCTCTGCTGGTTGCTTTCATGGCAGTGGCTTAAAGTAGAACTCATGAAAGAAGAGTGAACTGTCACTGAAAAATGACTGAGAAGAAGAGAAAAGGAGGAGAATCTTTCATCTCTGTCTACTCCAGTTCCTGAACTAACTGCTTGTATCTGCAAATAAATCCCTGCTTGTTAATCTTCACTGTGAAAGCGAGGTGTGAACCCTGTGGGGGTTGATTCAGGTTTGGGACTAACAATGGCAGCCAAAGATCTTAGAAAAGTTATTTTTTATTACAACATCCAGATTCTCTTATTCTGAGAGCTGTAGGCCAAAAAAGAATATATTCTTTCCCAAGGTCAGGACTTACCCAGACCTTCAATTGTGCAGATCAGCAACTCTATTGGGGAGGGGGACAGAAAAGTGGAAAAAGCCAAAGATGCTTGCCCTCCTCCACCACCAGAAAGAGGAAAAGCGCTTGTTGACCCAGGATGTAGCAGAGGAAGAATTGGGGAAGAGTGGGGGAGACAATATGTGAGAATGAGTCTGACTATGGAAGACATTCCTCTTGAGTGAGGGTGTTGGACTTGTAAAGACATGTTGACACTGAAACCAGCTTGGTTCAAGCCAGAACTGGAATCTGGTGAGAGGAAGAAAGCTGGAGGCAAGACTTCAAGAGTGGAAGCCAACAGAAGGGAAGGAAACAGAGTTGAAGAAAAAACAAAACCCAGCAGTGCAGCAAAATGCAACAGATATGGTGCCAAGAGATGAAGTGAAGGAAGCCAACAAGTTCCTAGCTAAAGTCAAACTGAAATAAAAAGAACAGTTTAACTTCATTTCAACATCCCACTGTGTTTCTGTGCCCAGGAAGGAGCGGACCATGGATATCAACAATGGTAGCTATTCTGAATCAGCGTCAACATGACCACTAAAACCACCACCACCATTTTTCAGAAGGTTGGATTCAGACTTAGGCCATTTCCGCCCCACACTGTTACAGTGCTATTATTCCACTTCCAATATCCTGTGGAATCCTGGGGTTTGCAGTTTAGGGAGGAGTATTTAGAATTCTCAGCCAGAGAGCTCTTTGGCCTCAGTAAACTATGAACCCCAGAATTCTACAGGATGTTGAAACTGGAATAATAGCACTATAACATTGTAGGGCAGAAATGGCCTTAGTTATGCTTAAAGTAAATACATTGAAATCAAAGGTACAAGTAACTCATGACTAATTTGTTCGACTGATTTCACTCAACCCTTTCTAAG
Source organism: Ctenosaura bakeri (assembly GCA_948474755.1). NCBI lineage: Eukaryota > Metazoa > Chordata > Lepidosauria > Squamata > Iguanidae > Ctenosaura > Ctenosaura bakeri. The sequence continues at coordinate 435,373 of CAOLHI010001255.1, forward strand.
CAGGATTGACTCTGGTTCCAAATGGATGGCTTTGTACCTCTGTATAGATTCATGACTAGTGCTGATGTGGACCTCATTCTGCTGCCAATTCAAAGCTTGGGTGTTCACTCTAGCTTTTGGAGTTCAGTGATCACAGCTTGATCTTGGATTGCAGGTTTTTATTATGCTGAACTATTTTAAATTCTTTTTGAAAGTTATATTTATTGACTGTATCCTTTTGGATACAGGTAGTATAGAAATCTTTGAATATGTAACTAAATAAGCAAATAATAAAGATGAATCTCTTCCAGTACATTTGTATTTCTGTCAGACATTTTCTCTATTGCCTCTATATGTAGATAAACATTTCCTTGCAGTGTGATACTTTAAAAAAATCCCAGCACTAAAGTAGTTGTAAATCTTTGAATTGTACTATTACACACATTATCCATGCAGCTGTGATAATACATTGAAAGTTTACAGTTAGGAAATCACAGGTTGCTTAACACTAAAAATCCCATGACAATTTGACTGGTACATTAATCTATTGCCTCACCACCAAATATCTGGTGAAAGGAATATGAATTTCCTAAGAAAGCAAAGAACTTTGAGACCTAATAGAGTTTTTAAAGTCTCCTATGAAGAAATAACTTTTCATCCAGATATGCTCCTAAGGGTTTGCCACAAATCTTCTCACTCAAATTTAATGGTCAAAGGGTGGAAGTCAAGAGATCTGGACTGAAATGCAGAAACAAAACAACACAGGAAGCATTTAAGTCATTCACCGAAAAGACCCATTTAAAGTGTTCTGTCTACTTGAGTCTATCCATAAAATTACCCCATCTTTCCCTGACAACAAAACTGCCCAATTAGAGAGGGGAAGAAAAGACATTAATTAGGTGTGTTTCAGAGTCTTGCATAAAAAGGAGCACATGTGATACAGAAAGAAACAGGCTCAAGGGAATAGTACACCTATGATATGTTATAAAGCTTCTTAAGTATTTTAGTTTTACACACATTAGTCTAACGACTATATTATAATGAACCACTCAGTGATTATATTGAATTTATAATTGTATTTTATATTAGTATGCAGCAATGTTCCTGAAAAAGCAATCACTAAATATTGAAATATCTTGTCTTTACCACTTAGAACTGAAAAGGGTGTAATAATTAGATGGGGGGAAAAATCTAAGAACCCCTTCAAACAACTATTTCCATTATCTCTGCAACTATGAAATTTCTGCAACTATGAGACCTGAAATTCAGAATAGAAATCCTCCACAGTTGGGAAATCTTTATATTTACTAATATATTATCAACTCAGGTTCTCCCAAACCTTCAAACTGAGAATCAGCTCCTTGTAAGGTTTACTGTTCTACCAGCCAGCTTTCTGTACCTGATGTGGCCCATTCCACCAAGCAGTGGGTTCAGGGATCTTTGTCAAAATTATGGTCAAGCATTAACAGCTGTTCAGTGGCACAAAAAGATGTTTTTGGTGTGTTCAGTAGGCCTTGCTAGACAGTTTGTACTTTGGTCTGATAGTGCAAGAGTGCATACAACAGACCAAGGGAGTACACCTTCCTGTTAGCACCTTGTTTACACTGTACTTCTATCTATTCAAGCATCTATCTGTTCAATCCAGGAAGCTTATTATTTAGCAACAGGGATCTACAGTGTTGGCCCAAGGAAAATCTGTACAGAATTCATGTTTTAGGTGCTGTGCATGGCTATGGGAACCTATCAGCCAAAGGGCTGTGACACTTTCTTCTTCTACAGACCATCTACTGCATGGATTTACCATCAGTAAAGCTTATCTTCTAGCAGTGGTATATGTCAATTAAACAAAAAGTTCCAACTCAAAACAAGGGATGGAAAGAATATTCATTATTATTCATTCCCAGGTTAAAAAATGGGGTCCCCAACTGTTGAGAACCCCTGTCAGGATGAATAATACACCAGTAAGCAAAGGGATATGGTATACCTTTTAGACTGAGAGAAAGAAGTTTTCAGCATAAGCTTTCAAATAATAAGTCTACATCATCAAATGGATGTTGCATGCCATTTTTATTAAGTCTATGGTCCTTTCTGCACCCTACCTGATTGCATGGTCCTTCGGTGGCAATCCTGGTAGTGGCTCTGCTGGGAAGAGAGCACAACGGGAGTGCTCTCCTCCACACTGGACTCGCTTCCTGCAGAAGGAAGCACAATGGACACGCTTCCTCCTTCCACAGCACAACCGGGTACTTTCCCAGGCTGCGCTGGGGCAGGAAGTGCTGCTATTGTGCTTCCAGGCCTTCTGCAGGACAGATAAGTGCAGGATGGTGGTGCAATCATGGGTCATTGCAAGGGAAACCCATCAATGATTTAATCTGCGATCACGCCGACTGGAGACAGGAGAGGAGCAAGACCACGATGATGTCATGCAGAAGCATTGTTATGTTTCCTTTCCCTACTCCTGCCCCCATGTCAGGATGGGAGGCTACTGTGGAAAGGGCCTTTGAAAGCTTATGCTACCAACTTCTTTCTCTCAGTTAGTTTCAAAGGTGCTACATTATCCCTTTAAACAGTGATTCAGACTTAACACAACTATGTCTTTGAAATATACGAGAAATAGTTTTTCGTAATTTCTCCCAATAATCAACTGTCCCAAAGTGTTGTGGAGGGATTATTTTCGATAGAAAAACATCAGTTGTGGACATACACATTTTCTGTGCAAGAAACCATTTTTTCTGCACAAAAAAGTGGGGTTTTTGGTACAAAAATGTGTTTTTCTACGCAGAAAAATGTCACTTTGAAACATATGGGGAGGATGCGGTGGAGAAATGTTTGCTTTGTCCTGCTGCAGTGAGAAAAGTGCCATATTCATTCACCCCTGAAGGTAACGATGAAATAGACAAAGATCTACATCTCTCAAATACCCTTACTAGATCCTGTCTGATACTGAAAGCTAAGCAGGGTCAGCCCTGGTTAGTCATTGGATAGGAGACTGTCTATGAAAACCAGGTGATGTAGACTATGGCCCTTTTCGCATTAAGTCTTCTCGCGTGAGCGGGCGGCTCGCGCAAGAAGCCTTCTCCGGGAGGCTGCCGCTTCCCCCTCCTTCCTTCCGCAGGCGAAGGAACGAGCGGGGAGGCGGCAGCCTCCCGGAGGCGGCGGCGGCTCGCGCGTCCGTCCATTCCCCCCCCGCACGCGCAAGAAAGGAGCCTGTCCCCTCCATCCCCCCCGTGCGCGCGAGAAAGGCGCTCGTCCTGTCCGCCCCCGCGCGCGCGCGCGAAGCAGGACGTGTCGCGTCCGTCGCACAAGCGCCCCGCCCCGTCCCTTCCTTCCGCAGGGGCGGAGGGAAGGAAGCGCGACCCGGCCGGCTCCCGGACGCTCCGCACGAGAGGTAAGTGCGCACGGGCGCCGGGAGCGTTGCGCGAGCGCGGGTGATTTTTGCTTGGAAGCGAAAATCAAAAAACCCGCGCTCGCGTCGCTTCAGCCCCGTGAGCCCGGCGGAAGTGGGAGTGCGTCGTGCGGAGCGACGCTCCCACTCCCGCGAGGCTCACGGGGCTGTCGCGCGAGAAAAGGCCCGTGCGAAAAGGGCCTATATTTCAGAGGAAGGAAGTGGTAAAACCACTTCTGAGTATTCCCTGCCTAAAAAAACTCTATGAAATTCATGGAATTACCATAAGTTGACAAGCAACTTTAAGGCACAGACACACACAAATAGGTTCTTTCAAGAGGTTGCCTTTGGTTGGACTAGGACAGAATGGGGGGCAGACACATGTCCTTAAAAGTGCATGACCAAAAAGTTTATTATATGTTGGTTTCTTGAGATTCTTCTAAGAAGAGTTGAGAGATACTTGCCTTGAGGATTAACCATGGTATGCTGAGTTGCCCTACTATGTTTTCAAGCTTTTTTGAGAGGATAGCCTATTGTCTTTTGAGGAAGCCAGTTTAGACTAGTTTCTATGGATCTGGGTCATTTAATTTCAAATATCTGCTCACTGACTGGCTTTGGAGAAATCACTGCCTTTCGTTTCCACATGTTCATATCCACCAGTCCAACCTTCATACCATGAAGAGCATTTTCTCTAGATTGACTCAGCTACCCAATGCAATTTACATTACTCAGTTTTTCTTTTAGTAACCTGATATCCCCCCAAGTTTCCACACAAATTCAAGGATTCCACACAGGTTTTTCTCCCTATTTACAGTACTTGCTTAGTAAAAATGGCAAACCTGTTACATTTTTAAATTCATCATAATACCCCATGGGCGCACACCCTCTGCTACCAAAGCAGAATGATTTAATTACAATTTGCAAAAGTAACCAAATGACATTCCTTTCTTTAAGCATCATGACTTTTCTGAACCACTTTTAAAGTTACAGAAATTTAAGCGTGGTCTACAATTAGTAACACAGAAGTTAATGCTTATTTATCCCCTGCGTTTCCTGCAGTGATGCTCCAACTACTCCTGTCCCTGAACAGCTGACAGGAAAAGTTTCAGGAAATAACTGTTAATGGATCCATGTTTTCAACAAAAGAGACAGCAGGATTACAAGATTGCATCTAACCCAATCAGGGTGCCTGACATGCAGTAAGCACTTGCTTTAATATCTTTACCACAAACATATGATCAAGTCTGGATTCAAATCCCTGAGCGGTTCATTTTACACATGTAGCTTTTGCACTCATCAGCTGTTTCATCCGCCCATCCTCCACAAGACAGCATGTGGGTGCTTTTGTCCACTAGATGGTGCTATGATTCCCTTAACAGGCCATCTCACTTACTTGCATTCTCTGTCTTCCAAATCAAAGTGAGGGTTGAAGTTGATCATAATTCTCTGGTATGGTTGAGGAGCTTGAATCAGCCATTCACATTTTTGGCTTGGATGATAAGTATTAGGATAGCCAGGAGAAGTAAGATATCCAGGTTCTACAATTCTTATATTTTCACCACATTTATCTGCAATGATAGAAAAAAAATAATATTCAGTTTACACAGTGGAATGATCAAACCTCTACATCTGGCACTTCATTCAATATTTCAGCTCTAGTTCTCTTCAGTACTGTGTTTGTCATTACTTCTCTTTCCAGATACTTGTTTTGTTTATAATTTACCCCCCCCATTTTTTTCTTTTACAGAAGACGAAAATTACAGTTATGAGTTCCATTAAAGTAATTAGCTTCTCCCTCTCCCTTTCTCTCCTTGTATTTTCAAAGAAGCATGGGTTTACAGAAATTCTTCATCCAAACAAATGCTTTCTCAGCTGTTGTTGTTTTAAAGCAATCTTACAGATGATGTTAATAATGTCTGATAGGTTTTTGCAAAATACTTAATTATTAGAGAAGACTATAGTACTAGGTAAGATGTTTTTAAATGCAGAGTGAATGTAACAACAGTGCTGAACAATGCTTGTCCACAGCTTTTTTGATGCTGAGTCTGCTCTACATCATTAGACAGCAGAGCTTTTCTTCCCAGACTTCTGCTTGTTTACTGCAGGCCTTTCCTTTTATCAGATTCCAGATCTAAGCAATTTGAAGTTATCTGTGCTCTTCAGGTCCAGACTACTGAAGAACAAAGTCTATTTGTTGAAGCAGCACTGACTCAGTTGACTCCAATAAGGAAGCCCCCCTCTCCCTGCCATTTACACACACTTCTTGAAAACCAGATAAGAGTTGTAGAACAGAAAGGAAAGGACCCCCAATAAAAAGTATACTTAACAACAAAACTGTGGAGTAAGTTTCCCTTCTTCCAATTGCAAATTGTCTTATCTGGAGTAAAAAGCCTCATTGTTCAGGAGTCATTTTAGGGTTAATCTCAAAGAATTAATGAAATAAGAAATAGAATTAAAGTAATCCAACCTCCAAGGTCAGTTGTTCCATTGTTCTGTGAAGGGTTCCATTGTCACTTTTAATTATTAGGGACTTCTTTCTTGCTGTATAACTTCAGCCAACAGAACTTTCCTCAAATATTTTCTGCTGATAGCAGATAGATATGCAGGGCAGTGTGTAATGAATGACACACTGGCATGTATCACATTTTCTCAGTAATGGCATATCCAAGTTGGTATTCTGTATCTAATAGAATTCTTATGAAATGAAAATGACACTACTTGTTCTCAACATGAAGTTATAAATGTGGAGAATTTTATCATAGCAAAACCAGGTCAAATGGAAATGGAAGATAAAGTGCACATCAAAAATGTATAAACTACAGCCATTACTGGAAACATTTGCCATAAATTAGAAGGGAGTGAGACAATGTGTATCACAATATGTTTTGTTCAATGAATTATTATTATGTGATGTTACAGGCTACCATTTATCTGTGCTTTGACATTTTGCATTGCTTGCCTTTTTTCCTAAGAACAAAAGATGTTGCAAGGAAGAGTTCAAAATCTGTGGCCAGGACTATTCACCCATACTATTTGCCCTATTCACCACTTTTTGCATGTGGTTTCAGAAACTGCCTTGCATGATTTGCCATGTGCAGCAGACTTGGAAAACCATCCTGCCTCATTAAGTCCACTCTAGTTCTATGCAAGCAACATGGCAGAATCTGGCATCTGTTAAATGAGTGAAATAAACCAGTGCTGTTGCGACTCACTTGACAGAGTCACTCCAGGAAGCATTTAGGTGGGCTGACTACCAACAGCACTTTAGAAGGTAACTCCTGGGAAAGTGATAGCATAACAAGATAATGTGGGGAGCTGACTCTGTGCAATTTCTCTCACACCTGATTAAGCAGAGCTGTTTCTAACTACTTAGGATATTTAGTTAAAAATAAGGTTAATGAATCCATTGAGCAGATACTGGACAGACATAGATATGGCATCAGTGGGTCTGCTAAGTTGCAGTAAGGATGTATTAATGTTGGCAGCTCTATTACATCATGCGTGTAATTGCTGGGACTAAACAGCAGCCCTCCCAACATTTGGCTCAGCATTTCAGAGAATAATATTGTAACAGCACACAAAAGCACTTGGCACACCTTATACCACTTCATGCCTTCGGTTCATCCCTTCTTATTTACTCACCTCCATTAATTCACACTGCCCAAGAATCGATCAAGACATACAGTGTGATCCTGTTATCTTTGCAAAGAAAGACTTCAGGCTGAAAGATGAGGTTCAGTTATTTACACTGTTCAAAAAGATTAGGTCAAATTGGGTCTGAGGCACAATTCTCAAGGATTTATGTGCAATTACTTCACTAAAAGCCCCTGCCCATTCATGAGAGCAGGATGAAGAACTTATTCCTTGCTAAATTAGCCAACCTCCTCAAAACATATTGTAAAAAAGATTAACTCCTATCATAAAGTGTGATTTAGATTCCTTCCTCTAAAAAACACTCCACTTGTGGTCTCTTATTAAAACAATATACCATGTTAAATGGAGGATGCACCCTTCTTTTAATTACTTTGATTGAAACTCAAGTCAGACTAAAAGTAAATATTTGGTAATTAGCTAATAGTAATTGTTCAGGATTTGCTTTGAGAAGGAAAAACCCACAAAAACTTTTTCCCCCACTTGTGAACATTAAAGGTCAACCATTCTCAAAGTCAGACCATCTTTAAAACCTGCATAATTTAGAGAGATACTCTGGGTGTGATAGCCCTGTTGAATGAAAGAAAGCCTCACTGTTAGGAAGCTATTGTGAATCACTGCCTCAAAGCCAGATATAAAGTCTGAGCAATAGGATTTCTCTCTTAGACCTGTTTCTCATAAATAGCAGTTTATAATTCCAGGGACTGACAGTACAAGCAGCCTGTGCGCTGAAGCCCTTTTGTTTTGATACATAGAGAGTTTTAAAAAGGAACAATTATATCTTCTGCCGATTCTCCTCCTGCCCCCAAAAAGAAGGAAAAGAATGAAGAAAAAAGGAACTCTGCCTTTTCCCTCCCTCCAAAACTCATCATTCGTCCAGCTGTGAAAGAAAAATCTGGTGTAACTGCCACAAGATCCTGGTCTTCTGAGAACCAGCCCAGGTGTTATACCATATTATGCATGAATCAGGGAAGAAGATGTTGAGAGACAATATGTGAAGACTAGACCTAACTTTGGGTGTTTTATTTATTTATTTACCCTGTTTCTGAGTTAGCAGCCTGAAGCCTGCCTTATGGACAGCTTCTTAACCGCTTAGGGATTCAGGGAAGGGCCCCTCCCCCGGCAGCTACCTGGAGACACCTGAAAGCCCTTCGGCGTGGCCACTTACCGCTCTTCAAAGCCCTGCCAAGGGTGACGGCGGTAAGGGCGACGTAGTTGAGGAACAGCCCCCAGTCCATCTTCCTTTCTCGACCCAGGAGGACTGAAGAAAGAGAACGGAGTATCCCTGTTTCACCACACGATCCCCCTTGGATCTTAAATCCTCCAGTTAAGGGCGGTTAAAAAAAAGAAATATTCAGAAGGCTGTTTCAGCAGCAGCAGCAGCAGCGGCAAGAGTCCCGTCGGTAGCAAAAGGCGCTTGACTCTGTGTGGGGACGTCTGTCAGGGTCCCCTCAAGTCTCCCGCATCCTGTCATTTAGCGCCGGTTTCCTCCGCCGTTTCCCACACTTGTTCCTCGTCCAGGCGCCGCGGCCCCTGCCATTTCCAAACAGACTTTGAGGGGGGGGGGACTAACAAGGAAGTCACAACAGAGCGGAGAAAGGAGGAGCAGAACAAAAAGGGGAACCAGAAAACCCTTTATAGCTTTTCTCCTAGAAGCAGAAAGTCTCCAAGAGCCGGGCAGAGATGCGGGTCTGTCTGTTGCGCGGAGGAAGGAGGACACGAATGGCCGGGAAGGAGGAAGGAGGCGGCAGCGACCCTTTGCCCAACTTCATCCCCTCCCTCCGGTGCCCTCGTCGCCCCTCGGCCAGCCGGCCCCTCGCGGCAGGGGGGGCGCAGGCGACCCCTCCTCTGAAAGGCGGTCTGAGGGCGAAGAGGAGGAGAGGGATGGGTGCCACGCCGCCGCCGCCGCCGCCGCCTCTCCTTTTCTCCGGCCGGTGGGGCGCCTTTGCGGAGCGGCGCTGCGGGCTTGGCAACTCCCGAGGCACACCTACGCCCGGCGGAGGGAACACACCCACTCCGCCCGCGGGAATCCAGGCTCCGCGGGTGACGGCGAAGGGAGGCGGGCGAGAAGTGTCGAGCGGCCGGGCGGCTCTTTCCCGCAGCCTGAGGAGGAGACGCGCAACTCGGTGCCAATAAGAGAGGAGCCGCCGCCGCCGCCGCCGCCGCCGTCTCCAAAGCCCCGAGTCCCCACCCCCGCCCCGCCCTCGCCCGCCCACCCCCTCCGCCGGCCTTCTCCCCAAAAGGAGGGATCAACAAACAAACAGAACGAGCGAGCGAGCCCACAAATTCGCCCGGCGGGGTTTGTGGTTGGGGGGGGGAGCGCTGGAGGGAAATGAGAGAAGGGGTGGAGTGGTTGGTGAGGAGGAGGAGGAGGAGGGACGGCCGGAGCAGCAGGAGGAGCAGGAGGGCAGGGACCCGCCGCCGCCGCCGGTGAGGAGAGGAGCCGCCTCCCCTCGCGCCGCTGCCTCAGGTCGCGGCGCGTCAGGTAAAGCTGGCCGGAGGGCGGGCGGCGTCCGTGCGGAGGAGGGTCGGTCTCGCCCTCGAGCCTGGCCCGCGCGCCTGCCCGCTTCCACGGACCCCCCTCGTGGCTCTTCGGGAGAGCGCCGAGGCACCGTTGGCGGGTAACCCCTCGCCCCCCTCAGCCGCTCCAATCCACACGTCCAGGAGGAGACGCCGCGTTCTCCTGAGCCGGAGCGACGGGCCGCCGTGTCACCTCAGCGGCTCCCCCAGCGCCGGGCGGCCCCGCGTTCACCTGAGGCGCCGGGGAGCCTCGCGCAGCGCGGCTTCTCGGCGGTGGCTCCGCTTCCCTCCGTGGCTAATAAAGCGCAACCAGACGCATTAATATGAACCGCTCCGCGGCACGCTTTGGGCGCACTCAACTGTCTCTCCCCGGCTCCCGCTCATCGTTCCTCAGTCCCCCCATTAAGCGAGCAGCGCGGCGGCTGCGCTCCCCTTCCCCGCCTGCCTGGCATCCAGTTGGGAAGGCGCTGGAGGACCTTCCTAGGGTGGGGAAGGCAGACCCTCGCCCTTACCTAGGCCATTTCCGCACGAGTCTGTTATAGCGCGATGATTCCACTTTCAACACCCTCTGGAATCCTGGGGTTTGCAGTTTCGGGAGGGGCCGGCCGGCCCCTCCCGAAACTGCAAACCCCAGGATCCAGAGGGTGTTGAAAGTGGAATCATCGCGCTATAACAGACTCGTGCGGAAATGGCCCTAGACTAGCTCACTGTACAGCACCATCTCCCCCCCCAACAAAACGCACCCCCTCGTGTAGGGGCGATGTGTTGCCCGCGCCACCCTTTCATTTGTCACACACGGACCGGGGATTTTTTTGGGTGTGTGTGTGCTGGGAATGCACGATCTGGCAGGATGGGGTGGGGAGGATGGGGTACATTTTAATGTTTTAATGTATTTATACATTCCTGTAATGCCACCTGGATCCACTGGGAGAGGCGGGATAAAAAATAAATTTGATTATTATTATTATTATTATTATGAACCCCATACAATGCAAAACATCCACGCCCATGGCGGGAGCCCACTCGGCCCAGGGGCGAATCCTGCGCGCCTGCTCTGCCCACCTCGGTGCTTGCAGCGCAGCAGCCCCCGCTAGGACTGAGCGCGCTTTTCCCAACTGCCACCTTCCCTCACTTCCGTTACTCTTTTCTCCCCACCTTCCTGCCCCTCGTACTGCCTCCGTGTTTATCGGGGGAATTTATTTTTATTTTCTGCCCGCAGCCTCTCCCGCGCAATCGTGTCGTGACGCGCCCCCTCTGACTCTCGCGCCCGCCTCGCGACAGGCTTCCCGCGCGCTCTCCGCCTCCTCACGCGCCGGCCGACGGGGGGGCGCGCTTGCGCTTGCGCTGGGGGGGGGTTTGTGCCAACACAAACGGCAAACCCAGACGTGAGGCGAGACTCTTCGAGAAGCCGCACCGTCGTTAGTCCCTCAACACGCACCCACAACACTTTACATCCCTCACGTCCTCTCTCACATTACACAAACTGGGAGGAAACGCAGATGCCGCCTCCGAAAGAAATGTCATGCTTTTCCTCAGCACTTTCGTGAAGGAGGGAGCTCTCTGGGGGCCGTTGAGAGATGAGAGCGCGAGGGGGAAAAAAAAAGACTTCTGTGGGAAAGCGAGGAGGGAGGGGAGACTGGCTAGCCCGGGCGATAGCTGCCCGCGCCTCCATTTCCGCACTAGCCTATTATAGCGCGATGATTCCACTTTCAACATCCTCTGGCATCCTGGGGTTTGCAGTTTCGGGAGGGGCCGGCCGGCCCCTCCCGAAACTGCAAACCCCAGGATGCCAGAGGATGTTGAAAGTGGAATCATCGCGCTATAACAGGCTGGTGCGGAAATGGCCTGAGCCTTTAAGTAAAAGGCTCGCTCCGAAGAGAAAAGCGGAGGAGGGGCCCAAGGGGTCTGCCTTTTTCCCGCCCTCCCTGAAGGGAGCGGGCGGGGATAACGAGGAACGCCAATAGCGGGTAAAGTGGGTCCTGAGGGGCGGGAACGGCCGAAAGGCGAGGCCCTGAAGTTGGAGAGTCGACCTCTCCTGAGGTAGAGCCTTCGTTTGTCGTCGCGGTCGTGGTGGTCGCAGGTCTGCCAGAAGGGAGGAAGGAGCGCGCCCGTGTTTTGCAGAGCGGCGGCCAAAAGCAGAAATCGTGAGGCGGAAACCACTCTCGAAGAGCGGAACGCCTGCCTGGGCGGCCACGACGGGCTGAGAGACTTTCGTTTCCGTTCCTGAAACGGTTTCCTTCTCGGGAGGACCCAAGGAAAACGACTTTTTCTGCCAAGGAAGGCTCCTTAAAAGCGCTCTCCTAAAAAATGGTCGTGAAACAAAGATGTGGAATAGGATGTTGATTACAGCATATTAATACATTTACTTCTCCAAAACAGACACATCTAACGTCTTTTGTAGGCTGCTGTTTACTTGCGCGCAATAGGGGGAATTTGAAAGTAGGGTGAAGAATGATTCATTAAACCACCCTAAATATTTACTAAAATAATAATGGAAGTTTTTGGGAGTTTTTTTTTAAATATGAGTAGCAACATCAACTTACACCGACAGAGGCGACAATGGAAGGAGTGTGCGCGCACCTCACCAAGGATGCACCTACCCTAGGCAGAAATTTTGTGTCTCGAATAATGCTATGAGAGATCTTTGACTTTCATTTTGTTGCCCTGAGTCCCATTTTGGGAGAAATATGGGGTATAAATCAATCAAATAAATAAATAAAATCCTGTATAGGTGATATTAAAAAAACAACCCAAGTTTAGTCCTGAACATGCTTATTTTTTTTATCTGCCACAACATAAAATCCTGTCCGCACACAAAAAAATGTCAATTGTGTACAGAATAATTTTCAAACAAGTTTTAACGGTTGGCAGATAGAGGCAGCAGAACTACAAACATTTCACATTTTTGTTTCAAAAACGTATCCAATCTATGCTTCTCTTCATTTTCTCTCTGAATATAGTCTTAAGTCCATCAAAACCTAAGATACCACTAAGTCAGATCTGTATATTTCTCCTTTTGAGAAAGGCATTCCAAACTTGGGACCAAAAATACTCTTTGCCCAATGGAACTTTTGATCACAAGCACACCTTTGCCAGTTGAATGGAGCGCTTGAGTTAGAAGTAGAAAGAATATTTGAAAATATTTTTTAAAAATGGTGGAAAATGTGTTTCTCGAGTGTTGAAAAGCCCTGATGAGGAGGATTCTGGAAATGATGAGAATCTTTCCACTTTGGAACTTTGTGTAAATTTCACATGTGGTTTTTTAGTGTGTGCAGAAAATAGTATTTCTTATGCAGGAAACAGCAAAAAGCTGTTTTCTGTAAAAAACAAAACAACACACTCATATGTGAAATTTGTGTATGGTAAGTCCTCAACTATAGCATTTCCTGCTCAGAAGACAGCATTTTTAAAAAATTTCACCCACAGAAAATGTTTTATGTGCAAAAATACCATATGCAAAATTTTCACAGAATAAGTCCCAAATTGCCAGTAGCCATGAAAAACTTTCTTTCACAGTGGGAAGAAAATTGCTAAAATTACTAATTGCTTCCTTCATTGATTTAGTGAAGAATTACATCCCGAACTCTGGGTGCAAGATCAAATATTATTCTGATTGACTCATATCCCATGACATTCTTTTTTGGGGGGTGGGGGGGCGTGTCCAGGATCTGAATCCTGTGACATTCTTAGCTGTCATAGTTTGATAGCATTATCATGTCAGTGCCATTTTTTTCAAACTGTTCTCAGAGATTAGCCATATCAAATTCTGCAGCTGTAAGTTAGGAAGATCATAGCCTTGTCTTATTTCTTTATTTTTAGTTAAGTCACTGAGCTCTTCGTATATAGTACTTACACATTCACTGAATAGATTGCAATACATATTTTATACATAGTGCATCAAGTTCCTTCTGTATTTTCCATAAATGATGCTCAAATAAGTTGGTGATGGGTTAACACAGTGCTCTGAAGATTCAAATCCAGCTGTTAAGTGAACTCTCTGTAATAATGCAAACCAATGAGTTGAAGCTTTCCCCATAGTTGCTAGGCTGGCACTCTGAGAGGCTTATTACTGAGGAAGCATATCCAAAGTTAAGGCAACATATTGCATATTTAAAGCAGATTTTTTAAATCTGCCTGCTAAACAGCACCAGAAGCTTATTTTAGGTATGGTTTCACTTACTGAGCAGACATCTGGAGAATAAGTGTGTGGTATTAAAAAGTTATACCTATCATCTGAAAATCATAGTTTTCTTCCTCTTCAGTTAACTTGGTTCTATCTTGCAGTCTCTCTGAAGCCAACTGAGAATAAATGAATACTCAATCAAAATATACAAAGCTACTTTAAACTAAAATCCATCTGGTTTCTGGTGATAGCTGTGTTCTTGGTTTTGCAGTAGGAGGTTGTATTTTCTTACAGTTCTTGTGCTTTTATGCTTTGCTTATTCTAAAAAATAGCTTTAACTAAAAATACACTTCTGACTAATGATATGTCCACCATTTCAGTCACTTTGATCAATGGCTCCATAGCATTCATTCTAATTTTGTGTCTCGTATAATGTTTTCTAAATGTACGTTATGGCTGGAGGTACTGCCACCTGTCTTTGTTTTCATTAAGTCCTATTTCTATAGCCTCTGGCTCCAGCTGTGCAACCACCAGTCAACAGCCCACCACTGAGATGGAAAGAGGAGGAAAAAGTATCCAAGCATATGGATGATCAGCTGAGTTCTTAATTCCAGGAATGCAAAGACAGAATACTGCTAGTACACAAAGTTTATTTATTTCCCAACAAAGTTGGGAAAGGTGATAAGAGAGGTTCAGAATTCCAAAGCAGCTGTGCCATTGTCAGAAAATTCAAGGTATTCCTTGTCTTCATACAATTAGCTGCCACACTCTGTTGGCATTTGAAAAGATACTGGACACAAACAGTGGGGAAAATGTCATTGCACTTTTGTTGACTATTTTGCTGATCCTCCCAAAAAGCCATGCCAGTAACTTATTTGTTTATTTGGAGCATTTATACCCCACTCTTCAGCTAAAAAGTCTCCCAGGGTGGCTCATAAATTGTTAATTTGACACTTCCCTGCTCTCAGATGTACAGTCTAAAAAGATACAACATGCAAGGAAAAGTGGATGGCAAGGAAAGGATTAAGTCCAGCAGATGCTGGCCAGTCTCTTCTCCCTCAAAGATGACAGCAGTAGTAGTTGGGGTAGAAGAAGGGCCTCCCACCAGCCAATGAGACTGCTCTTCTCTTCCTGAGAGGCTACAGCAGTGGCAGCTGGAACAGAGGGAGGTCTTCTGACCAACCAATGAGGCTGTGCCTGGGTTACTACTAAACAAAGCTCTCTCTCTCTGTGTGTTCCTCATGCCTTTTCATTTATGCTCACTTGTGTTACTGGATACCAGCGAGATAGCTTGGGAAGTCCCACTAGTGCTAGCATTTTGATATTATTGGAGATGCACTAGCAATGTTCTGGAAAGCAATTGGAACTGGAACAAGAACATGGAACCAGCTAAAACAAAATATACAAGGGAACTGATGGAACAGGTAAACCAGGACTGAGTGATCCTTTGTGTGTGTAAGTAATAGAACCTGAAACCTTCAACTAAGCCAGTGTCATTTATTCTCAACTGGAGCAAACTAGGCTAGAAACCCTATCCTCCATATTCCTGCTTGCTTTTGCAATGGGAGAGAATGAAGTATTGCATTCAGTCATGTGAGCCCCATCAGTAGCATGAAGCACACCCAGAATGGGTTTACCTCCTAATTCACTATTTGTGAGGACTTTTAAAAATACTTCTTAATAGAGATTTTCAATAATAAATGTAGTATTACTAATATTCATCATCATCATCATCATCATCATCATCATCATCATCATCATCATCATCATATCAGCAGCAGCAGCAGCAACATACAATCAGCAGTGAGAATCCCCACAGCATCCCAGTCCTCCTTTACTATTATAGCTTACTTAATTGTAAGGTACTTTTTATCCTAACTGCATGGAAAATGCTTCTTGTTACCAGTATCTGTTTTGATGACAGAGTGTTACATATCCAGTGACTTATATAAATGTGTGCATGTGCACACACAAATTAATAATACAGTGATCTTTGAAATAAGTGCTGCATGGTGCATTTTTCTTTGTATTAGTCATGCTGATTACCTAATTGCAATATGTACATACTTTCTAATATATATTTATATTTCTCAGAAGGGAACTCATGTAATCGCAATTGGAACATTCATTCATTTGGCAGTTTCTGGTTTTAGTTAGTAGGGCTGCATGGTGAGCATTCCATTGAGAAAGCAGCAGTCGTGACTGAGGGAAGACTGGTGGGATGTTAGAAGTGACATTCTAGTATTTGCTCAGCTATTATTCAAATTAGGCTAACAAAAGCCATAATTAGTCAAAATAAATAATTAGTCAAAGAATGCTCTGACCTCATTATCAACTTGACATAGTACTCCAGCGAACATTTTTCAGCTGCTATGGGAGAATATCATTTCCACAGTCTTGTTGCTCTGCCCACCAGTTCTTTCTAAAATATGAATGAATGTAGACTTCCAATGTATTTATAAATAGTATTTTGCCCACACTTCAGTCAAAGAGAAGACTCCCAGAGCAGCTTACAAGGGTCAGTGGTAAGACAGGCAGCTTACAGTGTCTGTCCTTGCACAATCAAAGAGACACAACGTAAGAAGAAAAGGGATTGATGAGAAGGAAAAAAAAAAATGCCCAGCTGCCACCAGTTCTTAATTAATAAGACAGAAAAAAAAGTTTGAGGTGGAAGGTAGCTGAATTATATCTAATGAAGTGGAGTGGATTCCATAAACATTTATGCCAAGTAAAACTCATAAGTCTTTAAGATGGATTCTTTGTTATTTAAGATATAATTTTAAAAGGAATTCATCAGGATTCTTCCCACTCTCACACGGCAGTAGCTTCTAACATACCTTGTGGAGATGGAGGAGCAGAATAGTTGGAGTAGGACTTGATGTTCCTTTGTTCATTTTCCTCCTTGCTCATTGCAGAAGATTCAGCATACAAAGTCTCCACAATGTTTTTTAATCTCTTTACAGAAGATTCAAACAGTCATAAGATTTTGCTATGGACTGTGTGTATGTGTGTATGTGCGTGTGTGCGCGCGCGTGTGCACACTTGTCTGCTTACCTCTTCTTCCCATGACCTCACGTATAAATTGATGTTGAATTATGGGAAGGAGGAGCACAGCATACTAACTTTTCATTTTATATGAAGATAATTATATCTTATCCTACATGAAAAGATCCCAACGATAAAATCAGCTTAACCCATTTAAAACAGTAAAATATAACAATTTAAAAAATTAGAACCATATACATGTGTAGATCAGTTAGGCCGAAAGGCTTTAATAAAGTGCTATGTTTTGGGCACTGGAGTGACACCAGTGTTGGTTCCAAGTGGGCCTCTAGAGGGAAGATATTTCATAATACTACAGCAGAGGAGGCTCCCTCACAGGTTTGCCTAAATTGTACTGCTTAGTTCTAAGCATGCAAAGTTGATGCCCCCAGCATACAAAATTATAAAAATTCACAATATGAAGCAAACCACAGGGTAAGGGGAAGAGTGAAGATGAGGAGAATTTTGTCTCTGCTATTTTTCCAAAATCCAAAATGTCCATTACATGTTCACATTCCATCAGCCATCAAAATTGCAATGAATGTAGTATTTCCAGAAAGTATGGTGATATAGATAGTGAAAAGTGGTATGAATGTGGTGAAACTGTAGCAGGACTGCAACAGAAGAATGGCTTTAGAAGAATAAAGGCAATACATGACAAAATTTATAGTACAATCCTATTGAGTTCAAGGTAAATAGGACTATGGACTTTGTATACAAAAGGAAACTATGTGCCTCAACAGGAAGTCAACAGGATGGCCATTTCCACACTACACACTTATAGTGTGATGATTCCACTTTCAACATCCTATGGAATCCTGGGGTTTGCAGTTTAGGGAGGGCTGGCCGGATGTTGAAAGTGTAATCATTGCGCTATAACAGTGTAGTGCGGAAATGGCCAGTGTGTCTGCCAAGTGGTGTAACTAGCGTAAACAGTGCCTATGGAAGGTGGAGAAGTTGCACCCCTACCTTCTTACCCCTACCCCCATCCCTACATGTGATTTTTTTTGTGCCTTCTGGCATTGGCACACAGGGCATGTACCCTACCTGCTTCACCCTAGGTACACCTCTGTGTCTGCCGTTATGAAGTGATTCAGTTATTAAGGAGTAATTCAGGCTTTAAAAACCCTTGAGGACCTGCAGTTCCATACTGAAAGAACGTGTGATGAGCACCACATAACATAGAAAGCTAGAGGAGTCCAGTGCTACTGCTTCCAATGTGGTAGAACATCTCTAGGCTACATCAAGGCCAGCAGCCAGCTCAGTGACATTTAAGCACAATCTGTTAGAACAAAATAAAAAGCGGCACATGCCTGGAAACTACAGAGATTTAAAAAAACATGAGAGGAAGGAGGAAGAGTTAACTAGGCAGAATTGATTTGACCTTGACAGGTCTATAAGTAATAACTACATGAATCTCACTCATCCTACCCATCTACCTACTAGACATCCCACTCAGGTGAACTCCTCACAGTTTTGTCAGGTGCTAAAACCTTTATTTTATATAAAATTGATTAGAATTGTTTGTATCATGGCTAGCCCTACCATTGGGCAGATCGAAGCAGCTGTTTTAAGTATCACATTTGGGTTGCCCAGGGAGGGTGAAAGGGCAGCAATTCATTCTTTTTAACTGCTTGAGATGGGGAGAGGTGCTTAAGAAACTTTTCTTCCTCCTCTGCCAAAATAACTTCACTGTTTTTGAATACTATGCACCTTCACTTGAGTTGGTAGGAAAGTTCCACTCTGCCTCAAACAGCAAAATCCATTGGGCCAATGCTTTATGTATTGTTTTTATGCTTACCAGTATATTACACACTGTGGTGTACAATGTGCTATACACAGTGATAAAATCCAAGAAAATCGCAACATAAAAGACAACATACTTTAAAAGAATAATAAAATAATTTTAAAAGGCTGTCACGACACCAAACATCTCTGCTTTGAGGGGTATGTTATCTTTCATAAATTAGACATATTTATGGTTCAAAACATGTTTGGAGAAGCACTGACTGTAAGCATGCAGCCAGGTCAGGATGATCTCAGAGAGTATTAGATGGGAAAACCCAGTGCTGATGGGCTTGGGATGATCCTTGCAAAAGGCTGTTAGATACAAGCACTCCTGGAAACAATATAAAGCAAAACTGACCAGGTGAAGTAGTCAAACACTCCTGTTGTAAGCATATCCTACAGAGACCTTCCCTATTTACCTTGCCCAACCAAGATGTTAAGAGACTGTCAGGACTCCAATCTATGTTTTGTCTCCTAGAGTTAAGACAATCAGTACATTCTGGACCCCTTTGTCAGTTTGTGGGAAAGCAATTATCGTTTTGTCCATACACCTTTCTTCAGGGTAGGAAATAGAGTATATAAACCCTAGCTCCAAGCCCTACAATTCATAGTACACTGGGCATCATGCTGCACGTGGTCCCCCAACTCCCATTTCTCTGTACTACCCTCAGACTCTTGTTTGAGCCACTCTGCTTCGATCTTGTGCTTCAGGACTGGTAAATACCACCCTTTCCAGCCAAAATCTCTCTCTCTCTCCAATCTTTCTCACCTTTCCCTCCAATAGCCTTGCACAGTTCATGAGACTCCTCAATTTCTTGTGTGTGTGTCTACTAATTTTCAATAAAATAGACTTTTAACTGGAGTAATCTTTGCAGTTAGTACTGGTAGACACAGGTGAAAAGAGCTTCCTGTTACCCTCCTCTCCTGAGAGGATGGTAACTTAGGATTTAGGGCCCTGAGGCTCCTTTGAGCTAACAATGCCCTAACTCCTAAGGGGACGCTGGCACTGCTGGTGGACCTCAAGGTCTGCCACCTTTTAGGGTAACAAGTCAACATATTAAAATCTGTCTAAAATTCAATATAGATGGAACCAATCTTGGGTGGGAGTTATGCAGTCAAGGTACTACTGAAGATAAGGCCATTTTGTGTATTGATCCATGTAAACCTCTCTGTGTGGTGGGACAAGCAACAAGACCTGTGATGATGATCTCATAATATAGGCTTAAAAGATGTGTCTTATACATGTGCAAATGAGCTGAAATGCAAAATCTTGCTGCATTTACCTTCCCTTGGTGGGTTCAACTCAGTGATTATGAAATGCAAGATATCATGGAAACTGACTCTTAAAAATTAGATTATTCTTCTGTATATATATCCTCTTGCTTAGCCCTACTTTTATGTACTTTTGTCTGTAGTAAGTATCAGGACTAGCCCAAGTGGAACAGCAAGTCCTGCTGCATGGTATACAAAGCTGGTACATGAGGCTGAAACTTCCACAAACACCTCTTCCCATTCCTAATATCTGTTGTTGATTATGATGATGTGTAATTTCTACAAATAATCTCTGACTTTTGGCAACCCTAAGGTGATCCTATCACAGGGTTTTCTGCAGGTAAAGAGTAGTATGTAACATGCCCAAGGTCACCCAGTGGGTTTCCATGGCCAAGTGGGGAATCAAACCCTGGTCTCCAGGGTCATTGTCCAAGGCTCAGACCACTACACCATGCTGGCTCCCTAACAGTAAAAATACTGTAACAGCAAATTGTACTTGTTATCTAATGGTTGCTTACACTGTAGCAATTTGGTATACCAAATCTGCTGCTTGACTGTTTGGCAGAGCTGGCCCTGGACTTGGTTCAGTGGTGGGCAGATGTCAGGTTTCTGGGATATGCTTTGTTTTTTACTCAAACCTGAAGAGCTACCAGCCAAACTCTGCAGCAAAAGACATACGCTTTTTTGTTCTCAAAGCTTTAACAGTTTTGAATATCAGTACATTTGTTTCTGGCATTTGTTTTGATTCCAAGAACTGAACAGAATGTACAGTCCTTCCATACACAAAAACCTAATCTTGACTACCTCAAGCTTTTACTTTTTTTTTTTTTTAGGTAATATCGTTTTGGGGCAGGGGCACTGTTTTCATCCTGCTCTTGTTAAATAGTTGGGAATCAGAAATCCTAGCTGATTGACTGTATCACCCAGAGATCTATCAGTAGATCCTGATCTATGTTTTGCCTACCCTTGCCTTAATTCACTTGGCACGAGTCACCTGAAATTTCTGTGCTGTATTGGCTCCATCATGGTAGCACAACATGTTCTGGCATGAATGGTTTAATCTGTGGGAGGCCCTGCATTTTGGGCAGCTGGTTGGGTGAGCTGGTCTTCTGTTCTCTTCCAACAGTATGTTTCTATGAACAATTCCTTACTCTTTTTTTTTCTAACTCTGAATCTAGGGATTTTGTTTTTGTTCAGGCCCATCTCTACTTTTGCCTTTGTATTTACAATGCTCTATTGAAAACTGGATGTTCTCTAATATAAAGCTACTTCCTGGAAACATTCAGCCTTAAAACAATGACAACAACAACTGCCCTAAGCATAATCATGTAATACAGAAGGTAAAACTGCTGATGAAAAAAAAATTCAGCATTTTGCCACTGAAACACTGCTTTTAAAAAGGAAAAAAAAAAACTTTAAAGTTACCCTTTTCATGAACTTCCATAAACCCTAAAAGAAATAATTTCAAAATGAAGTTTGGCAAGTGATTAATCATCACAACAGACTTATTTATTTGGTACTGTTTTGAAAGCAAAACACAATAAATTAAAACCAGCTAAGATCATCACTTGCAATGGAAAAGATGTGCGGTGTGATATTATATCAAAGAAGCAGGAACAGTATTGTTGATTGAAAATGAAGATTAGCCATTATGTCAGTGGTCTGAACATATGGAAATGCTTTATACTGAATCAGATTACTGGTCCATTTAATCTGACTGGCAACCCTATTCAGACTGGTACTGGCTTTCCAGGATCTTCTGCAGGTGCCTTTCTTTCTATCTGCTAGCTTTATTCCTTCCCTGTTCCACTAGCTGTGCTTTCTGTTCATTATGCCTGTTAAAATTACTGCTAGTAGTAACATCAGGAGTAGTATCAGCACTCATTGTCATAGTAGCCGTGACAGCAGCAGCACAAAATAGCAGTACACTGTATCAATAGGAATAATGAGATTTACTTCTATAATCTTGTTTATGACCATCTCACGCCTCTTTTAAGGGACTGATTCAATCATTTTCATTTGCTTGAGTCTAAAACGGCCCAGTGGTCTTTAGAGATGTTTAGATTCAGGTTCCATATAGGTTGGGTAGATCTTTTATTAAGTACCAATGGTTCCTAGGTGATGGAGTTCAAGTGCAAGAACTTAGCCTTTAAGAAGAAGCCTGCTCGTACAGATGTACTGGATACACTCATGTATAAATCCAGAAATTTTAGTCAAAAAATCAACCCCCCAAACTGAGTCAACTTATCCATGGGTCAATGTAAGTACTGTATCTAAACTCTCATCACAAAAGGAACCATCCTTTTCTCTGAGTAGTGTGGTGAAAGGTAAGAGCCTAGTCTGTCCCAAGACAACTGAAAAGAGTGCCAACTCCTCTACTTTCTCTGCTGATGTGCTGTTTCTGGCCTTTTTGAATGCTGGGGTAGAAAAATTGTGGTAGCAGCTCTTTGGTGCTTTCTTCTCTTTGTGAAATGACCCTTGACTTAGCCATAAGTCATATCAAAATCCACAGTTTTGGCCCCAAAACCTGCCCGTGACTTATATGTGAGTCAGCTTATACATGAGTATATACAGTAGGCCAATATATTGCTTCTGGGAGGTCCACCATAACTAGAGCATGAATACAAAAGCCTTCTACTATTGTTTGCTTTCTGGCAATGGTTATTAAATTGCATGCTGTTTCTGAACATTGAACCTTTCTTTTGGCATAGCATCACTAATAGCCATTTGCAGTTTATCCACTGTGAACTGATCTAACCCTTTTAAAGGCAATATTCTTGTAACAAATAGAAACGCATTTCTAAGGTACAGTGTGAAGGCCTTTCTTTTGTGCTGTATCTACTATTAATCAATTTTATGGGGTGACACTGAATTCTGTTATGATGAAAGAAAATGACATATCTCTATCTATTTTGCCCTTTCATTATTATGTACACTTATATTATCCCCACCCATACTTTTCCCCCATAAACTAAAAAACCTCAAATGTTTAAGCTTTTGTTGTTGCTGTAAGGGCGGTGCTCTAACACTTAATCTTTTGGTTTGCCCTTTTCTGTACCTTTTCTGGATCTATTTTATCCTTTATAGGAAGGAGTGATAGAATTGCATATAGTATTCCAAATGCTGCCACATTATAGTTTATATAAAGTTATTATGACACTGCAAATTTATTTTCAATTGCTCTTCTAACATGGGATTTGCTAAAAGTTTACTGCTGGAGAACACTAACCAGATGTTTTCACTGAGCTGTCACTACAGTTTCAAGATCTCTTTCTTGGATAGTCACAGCTAATTCAGATCCCATCAGTGTGTATGTGAAGTTGGATTCCCCCCCCCCAGTGTGTTTTATTGCAATTTTGTTGCTCATGGATCTGAGTTGATTTTTAGCATCTTGTACACACAGAGCCCTACAGCCTAAAGTTTGTTTGAGGAGGCCCACTAAATCAATAGGGTTATATTGCTCAACAATTGATTCAGTGGGTCTACTCTAGTCGGGACTAGAAATCCCAAATTATTCTGATATCACGTACACCATTTTTATATTAATTTTTACTTCCTTCTTTAATTTGTACTTCCTTTAGAGAGCTCTATGAGTGGCTTATAGAGAACTCTGCCCTAGACCTTCTGCAATTCTGGTCTCAACCCCAACAATACTACAATGTTGGTACTTCCAGATTATTTGCTGAGTCAGATAAAGTACTATTAAAATTGTACTACTATAGGACCCCCCCTTTTTTTTTACTCCAAGGCAAAATTCCAATTTTCATAGGGAAGAAGAGCAAGCCTCAGATAATTAGATAATTAACTTAAACAATTAGCTTGTTATTATCAACTTCTAGTATGCTTTGCTAAGGAAATTAAATATTGGTGTTTGTCTTTCAGTGGTGCAAGCTTTGGAGCATAAGGACACAGCTGGTCTCTTTTAAGTGTAGAGATTCCTTTGAAGATATGGAAACTTAAAGACACATAAAATGTAGAAAGTCAAAACATAGACTGCAAGAAGTAAGAACTGTTTGCTTTAAGTGTGACTTTGGCTACTTTGACAAGAAAATGAATGTATCACTCATCTAATCTACCTGCTTTTGTACATTTATATACTTCCATCACACCATTATTGAACATTATAACTCTTGTTACATACATTTTACATTTTATGTAACAATGCCAGGAGGGATACAGTCTTATTAGGAAAACGGAAGCTATCATCGTGATGCGGCATGTTTTAATGCATCCCCTTCAGCCTGAACACAGCAATCACTGTAAACAAGCAGTTGCACTTCATTCATTACAGATCAGTTCCCCTTTCTCTGAGTCATATTTCATCTTCTTGAATAGGTGTTCTCCATCATAATTTTGTCTGTCACTTATTACAGCTGATGTTAAATGGCTTTTCAGCTAAATGCCTGTTTGTGTTATTTATTAACTTGAGTACATTTGCAGTGATACACTTTCATGTTTCAGAATAGATGGGTAAATTCACTCATTGAAAGCTGAACTGGCCATAGTTTAAAAAACTGTGAGAGGACGGAACCCTTACTGGCTTGGCCCACGCCTGAGAATTTATGAGAACTGGAGGAATTATGGAATAATCTGTAGGACTGAGCAAAGGGCTAGCAGAGACAGTATTGTAAAATGGTTAACCATTTTGAAGGGATAGTTGAGTTTCTTTCACTATGTCTTAGCTCTAATCCTTGGTACCTGAGATAACTGAGGATTTGGAAACAAATACTAAGAGAAATGGAGCACAAATGATGAAAATTAATGGGCTGTCTGGTGGAACACACTGTGGATGATCAACCATGTCTATATAGCAGTGGTAGCATCTTTCTCTTCCATTGTCATTGCATCAGCAGAAGAATCACAAGCAAGTGATTACATTGTATGGACCTGGAGATAGGAGCAGCCTGGTGTGATTGCTGCTAAGATTTTTATTGCTAAGAACTTCAAAACTTGGTTTTTAATGGAGAGTACATGCTTGAGATATCAGAGACTGCTACATCTCATTTGTGCTTGTAGAACTGCAGGGATACCCTTGAGGAAGTTAACAAGTCTTTAGAACCTGATTCTAATGTGTGTTGAGGACAGATAGGTTGAAATGTTTGTCTTCTGGTACAGAGTCTTGGTGGGGCAAGGGGCAATGCAGTTGTCTTTAAAATAAGCATAGGACTTCTCTTTAAAAAAGAAAGAAAGAAATCATTTTTGTAGAAATAATTTCTTTAGCTACAGGCCTATTTCCAGTCTTCCCGGTTCTCAGAAAACATTAATAAATGAGAGCTGGTTCCCACTATGTCTGGCCACAAACACTAGGTCAAGAATATTATCTGGAAAGTATAGGGCAGGTATATATTGTGATGGTGGTCATGGAATCCTGGTCTTGCCAAAGCAACTGTACCATAAATATTGAAGTCCAATAGGGCCACCTTCTGAGGTTCTTCAATGCAACACTAGAAATCATTTCTATCAGCTCAGCCACAGAGGCCAGCTAGGTGATTTCTCTGTTTTGTTTCTCTGACACAATACCAGATGCTAACTTTTGCAATCTACCCCTAGGCAGATTGATTTCCTGGTGAGAAAGATGGAATTGTGGCTAACTGCAACATGCCCTGCCAGCATGTCAGTGGGCAGAACTGGGTCAAGTCCCTTATGTCTAGGTTTCAGTTGTACACATCAGGTCAGCCTCCTCATCTACAGTCAAATCATGTATGAGTGATGTTTTGTTGTGGAATGGTCCAGTGGATGGTTGGTTTACATGACTACCCACATCTTGGGGAAAAGATGCTGACTGGAGAGGAATAACATTCTCTGTATGGCTGTAAATCTCCCTCCATATCATGGTACTCACTGCTTCTTGCCTCCATGCCTCTCCATACTAACCTCTGTCCCAATAGGCAATAAAGTGATATACTTCTTTTCATGTATTTTTTCCTAAACATATTTTCCCCTCCAACAAGTCATTTGCATCCACGGACTCATGGTGTTTGAACATAATCAAGAACTGATTTTGTCGGCATCGTCCAGGTTGCCATAGCAGCTAAAACTTATTCCTTTTGTGAAAATGTTACCGGCCCCTTGGCTTCTGTTTACCATATAACCAGACACATTATTAGCTTAATGAAGGATCTCTTCAAGAGGCTCATTTCAAATTTGTAAGTTATCTGTCCAACAAGTATATCACTGCTGTGTGCTCAGTGTTATTCACAGGGGCCATCTGGACATGCTTGACAAAGACTGCGTATCCTTTGCCAATAAACATCTTATTGGCTGTGTGGAGGGAAAACAGTGCTTCTCTGAATATACCCGGTGATGCTGGCTTTTATGTTTCCACTGCTCTCTTGGCTTTACATTGCCGAGGCTTTTTTTAATCATCTAAAGATTTATAAATATAATTCTGCCTTCTTTTCATGCCTGAAACTAAAGAATCATATGCTGCTTAACACTCCAGGATTCCTCTCCAGTTCTAATTATTAACTGTTGTTTGTGTATCCCGGAGATTGCTGTAGAATCCCCGCCACTTGCATATTGTTTCAGTGACTGCCATCTTGGCTCGCTCTTCAAGGATCACGTAAACATTCAATTACTTGCCCTCCTGCCTTTGGATCAAATTCTGTAAAAAGCAAAAACAAAAAACAAAAAACCCAATAAGTTTTTAGAGACTGAATACAATGTGCTAATGAGAAAAGGCAAAAAAAAACAAAAAAAAAACCAGTAGGATGTAAAACAGCAGTTATGGTTTTCAGAGTGGTGTCAAAACAGACGGTCAATTTGCTTCCAAGCAACCAGAAGGTAGTTTGCTTTTGATCAGGCAGAAGAAACTGTTGGAGTATGATTGTGGGAGTAGATAAAAGTCTGAAACATACAAAATATGGAAAACTACAAGAATATACTGACAGTGGGTTGGGTTCAGACTTAGTCACACTTAGAGAAGAGCCCCTGAAATGAACAAGACTTAAGGTACCTGTGATTCACTTCAGTCCCCTTGATTTCAGTGAAGTCTGCTCTAAGAACGGCAAAGAAGGATCCAATCCACTGTCAGGATATTTTTAGTCATGAAGTTAAGTCCCCTTATTTACTGTGGGTCTGTTCTAATTATGCCTGAGTCTGCAGTCACTCCATAATATACAATAGAATAATGTCCAAAGAAATGGTTTTACAAACTATTTTGATTCTCATCTATGAGATTTTAGGGGCCATAGTGGTCTCCTCTAAATAATGGCCTCTTCTATCCCTAGGGAGGCTTGCTTGGCTCCTTCATCAATGGTTTTTATAGCTCTGTGAAGTTTCTGTCTAGAATTTTGACCTGAAAAATTATTTTACGTTCTTGCTGCTGTTTATGTTGTTAGTGGCCCAAACCCTATTCTTAGTACCAACAGTAATAGAGCCACTGAATCAGTGTCAAAAACTGATTCAGTGGGTCAACTCAAATTGGGATTAACAACAGGATTCAGTTCATTGTGTGATCAGGGGTGACTTCTTCTGTAAAGAATGACTCAAACATGAGTTTGAGATAGAAAAAACCACGACTTTATTGACTGCAGATACATATAGGGTGGACACAAGCATGGATATAGATCCAGCCATCAGTCAACCTGCCTGTTGACTGATCAGCCCAAGGCTGCAGCTCAGAGCTGAAGATGCCACTGAGGGGTGCATGACACCTGTCTTCCTAAGCACGGCACACCCACTGCCACTATGCACCCCTTGAGTGCTGGGTAGGACACTCATCTAACTGGTGCCAAGTAGCTCTTTGTACCTACTGCCCCAGATCCAATACCCATATTCTTGCCTTACAAGTTGTGACATAGCTACCCTGAAATGGAGAGTAACCTGAACTTAACAAACACCTACCCAACAAAAAAAGAGTGGGTGGGTGGTACACTGCTGAGAGACAACTGGCAGTTGCCTCTGAGAGCAGTGCTTTATATACCCCAGAGCTGGACCTGAGTGAAGCCTACAGACTTAACTCAAGCCCAACTCCAACAGCCAATGAATTAAAAGCAGCAGCTTTAATCCTATTGGCTGTTTCTTCTGGGGCCTTTTTGAGGTCCGCACATAGGCACATGGCCCCAGGCAAGCCAGAGGCCCACACGTCATCCACTTCCCAACCCACAATGGCATCATGCAATGAGTTGCACAGTGCTCTTATGTTTTCTGTTTTCTCACATTTAAATCCCACATGTGTGTTGAGTTTTTCCTTTTGAGTTTGGCAATTTGCTAATTGTCTTCTGTTTTTGTTGGGAGGCAGTTTAATATTGTTGTTAGTTGTCTTATAATTGATTCACAGACAGGCAGGATCACCATCATATGTGAATGTGATTTTATTACCCAACATTCCTATAGTCCTATAATCAGCCAAGCTAGGTGCAACATTGAACTTCCAGAGAAAGGGATGTGTTCTGTATGTAAAAGATGCAAGGGAATATATTAATCTCTCCCCTGTGGCAAAAAGAATTATCATACAATTCTACCTCCCTATTGTTGTTTTCGAATACTGCATTTTAATACTGTGCAGCTCTGCTCTTGAGTGAAGTTTCTTTAGCCAGGATATTAACCTATTGCCCTACTGACCCCAAAATGAGAGTGCTGTCAGCCACAATCAGCTTCTCTTTCAGGAAAGAAAAAGATATTACAAACATTTGGCAAGAAAGAATATCTTAGTAGAAAAATATACCTTTTGCTCTTTTGTTTTCATAGAAGTGGATATACTGATTTAGGGCAACTCTTTCTTCTCTCTTAATCTATGTACCATGAATGGGCAATCAGGATTCCATTGGCAAGTTACACTACTGTCCAGGACGCTTATTCACAGAACAAAGAGGAACAAACATACAGAAATGGGATTGTGCCCGTTAGATATCATGTCTTATCCTTGGTGCTTTAACTAAGTCTTGTGAACTAAACCTGTGGGCATCCAAGATGTACACATGTAAACTCTCTAGCTCCAATTCATTCTTCATAGAGACTCTGGCCTTTTCCACATTTTATTTTTAAACGGGGCAGCGCATCCTCTGCTGAGGACATTTGCACTTGGGGGCAAACTGGGTCCAGACTACTTAATGTATGTCCAGACTTCAGCCTGCTCTGGAACGATTCCCCATGCTGTTGAAAGACTGATTAAAAGAGGTCTTTCAATAGCCCAGCGCGCCCCAGTCCTTCGCTGCACTAATGTGTAGATTTGCAGGCTTGCGCCAACGTGACGCTACAGATCTTCGGGGGGGTGGGCTTCCGGCTGGTGAGCTTCTCTGGTTGGTGGAGAGCCTCCACCAACCGGAAGCCTCCATTTTCGTCCCCGGAGAGTGTGTAGCGCAGGCGCGCGCTGCTCCAGATCAGCGTGGATCGTCGGGGGGGAGTGTGCCAGTCCGGTGAGTAACGGACTGCCCCGTTTCCCCCCAAAGTGCGAAAAAGCCCTCTGGTCAATGAAAAATGCATTGAGATCAAAACAGGGCTGACATGTACCATCACGATGCTGATGATGTATAAAAACAGTGATACATGAACCAAAGTTAAAATTCTGAGCCTTTCAGCATTTATAGCTGAAACATAAGCTTTGAGCACTCTTGCTTATGCGATATGGTGGGTTTGACTTTGAAAGACTCAGAAAACAATAGGCATATCTTCACCACCGGCGTCTTCAACATGAGTTTGAAGTGTTTTTCTCTTATAATGCTTTGACTTACAACATGCAATCTGAAATGCCACCTAGTTTTGTAAACATTTAGACCTCTTAGTATTCAAACACTTGCTGGGGCTGATTAATTCACCTGATCAGAAGGACTTGTCATAAACTCTGCAACAGCAGTATTAATCCATGCACCTTAATCAGTATTTGTAATATTGCCATTACTGATGTGATTAGTGCTTGCAAACACCCTCATCCTCCGTCTACCCAAGCAAATGAAAGTACTTGGTTGGCATCTAGCAACTGAATAACACGTTTCTAGATTATTTAATTATTGGCAGAATAAGGTATGTCCAGGATAATGATTTCATTATTTGCAGACTGGGATATGCCCAGGATGAACCCTAGAATGGAATTATAATAATTAATTGCTGTTTTAACAATAGGTAGGGCTTTCACAGCTGATGGTAGCATGTCCATAAAAATAGCTTAGACATTTTGCTATCCCACCTGGTTCCCAGAGATGAATGTTTCTAATGTGGTAAATAATGAATACTATAATATTAGCCACATAAAAATGTCTCCCCTGTTGCAGTTGTAACATTGGTCATGATTAGGTGCTTCATACTGGTCAAGTGTCTCTTTTATAGCAAAATGTTTTTGTGAAATAGTTTGGAAGTTAAAAAGTGAGTAGTGTTAGGTGTACAGCATCCTACCAAAGACAAGGTGTGATTGGCTTAAATGAATAGAATATCCCTCCAACATCCATCCCCCTATAAAACGGACTAAATCCAACTGACAGTTCCAACTAGAGTACATTCATTGAATCAATGGGATTACATGCATGCTCACTTATCACATTCTCATTGATTACATGCATTTAGTCTAGTTGGCACTAACAACTGGATTTAGCTCTAAGAAGCAAGTGGCCAAAAGACATGTTAGAATAGTGATGTCATTTATTGTGTGTCGAAGACAATGGACAAATTACAATGCGACACCAAGCAGATGTGTACATATATGAAATAAAAGCACACAGTTTGTTCTTAAGCTCTCCATATCCTCTGTTTCATATAGATACGATGCACTAAAAATGGTATATGAACTTTCTTAGAAAGCCGTAGCAACTGTACTGTCTCTAATGATAGCCATTGGCTCACTTATCTACTTAGGAAGTAATGGATACAGCATCCAAAGCAACGTTAGTTATATGTAGAAAACATACACTAAGCAAAGTTGTATGCCAACAATAAAATCACAGTCAGAATAGGGGAAAAAAATAGACAGTAAGGGCAGTGAGTCCTTTACAGCAGAAGCAACAAGTATACCTTCAGAATCTTTTCAAAATTAGCACACGTGTTGCGTAGTAGGACTTTCTAGGGCCATTTCTGCACGCAGCGAGGGAATTGCTCCCTGCCGCTACTCACCGGATCTTCTTTGGGTCCGGTCCGGTCCGGTCCGGGGCGAGGAGGAGCAGTGTGTGATCTCAGATCCGCACTGCTCCGGTGTCCAAAATGGTGGCTTCTGGTTGGTTGTGGGTCATGACCAACTGCTGAAGCTCGCCAGCCTAAAGCCCGCCCTCCGCAGATCGCAGGCTTGCATTGGTGCGAGCCTGCGAATCTGCATTGGAGAGCAGGTACACAATGGCGCGCGCCGGCATTTTGAAAAACCTGAAAAATCAGGTCTTTCAAAAACACGCTGGAGGACCACTTGGGGTTGCTCTGGAGCAGACTGAGGTGCGGATCTACAGTGAGTAGTCCGGACTCAGTCCACTCCAAGGTGCAGACGTCCTCCGTGGAGGACGCACTGCACCATTTTTTTAAACCCGTGTGGAAATGGTCAATGAAAGTCACTTTTCCTCTACAGTGCTACCACTGAAAAAATTATGTACCCCTATTAAATAGATCATTTAATGGTGAAACGCAAAGTTGATTTCTATTTCCTAGAAGTTTTCACATACACTGTATGTGTATAAAGCAGAAGACATTCTTTAATAGCACACTGGATCCAGGCCGTTGAGGTTGTCATCCTCTGCATAAGATTCATTCCACTTAATGAAAATTGCTTCTGAATACATGTACATGACATTGCCAGAAAATTATATGTCAAGACTTTATGGGGAAGGAGCTAATTGGCCACAATATTTTTTTATCCTTCAGATTCTAGGTTACTTTTGATTTTGACAATCTGCAACTCTACAAGTGCTTGGTTAGACTGCTATTTTATAGGATTGTGGACCCTGAAACAATTCGACCATTTTAAGGTCTGAGATACAGCAATATAAAAGACCCAAACTGGCACAGTTTGAGTCACACTAAGCAGTTGTCCTAGTTTCCATAGTTGTTACTCTAACTGTTTTCTCTCTCGCTCTCAAGAAAAGAAACAGCCCAGGCTTTTCTCATAAAAGCAGGCTATTTTTCAAGACAGTTTAACATATATAAACAAAATCTGTTGCAATAACTGTGAAATCATTTGCATTCATAATTATAGTTGCTTTTCTCATAAATTGCAGCCATATCCAAGAACACATTCAAAAATAGAAATACATTATTTATGCTTTATTGTTCAAAATGGATTTCTGTTTTATAAAGCTGCAAAGATAAGGAATTAAATTTACTCAAAACAAGAAACCTGAAATATCATGATCTGGCAAGGTAATGACAGATCAGAATAATTATTACCATGGCTCCTTCTGAGAGCTAGTGACATTAGAACCTTTGAAATCCATATTGGGAGGTGGGGGAGAAGAAAAGAAAAGAAAAACTCACCTAGCAATAACACCACCCTGTATATACATGGGTTGACATTATTCCAGTTGAGGGCCTTTCCTCCACCAAAACATTTGAATTTTTCATAAGGTTCTACATTTTTGATGAAAATATCTTACTGTAGAACTGTTTCTAGATTCAAAAATATGTCTGTCAGAGAAAGAGTCAGATCTGTGGTTTTATAAAGCTCTTAGAAGTGATGACGGATATTCAGTAGATCAAACGTCCCAGTTGTTTTATGCAGCTCAAGGAAAAGAGAACCAATTAAGCAAAAGGAAGAGTAAAGAATAAAAATGTCCACCATTCCCTGCCTATACTGTCATATTTTTGACTCTTCATTGTATCTGTTGTCTGTGCAGAAAATGAAATATTTTCCATTTCTTATAGCTGTGGAATGATATCTAACCACCTTTAATCCAAGATGTTTCAGAAACATCCTGAATAGTCAAGGTAAGTGTGTCTCACTTGAATGCCTAGTACAAATGATAAGTATACACTTCTAGGCACAATGCCATAAAATTGATTTTTGCACTCTTTACCACCATGAAGCAGTAACTTACTTCATCAGTGGTTCTCTGAAAAACGGCTGCCACCAGGGCAAGTAAGTATATACAAAAAAATATGGCTGAGTGTTTCTATATGCATTAGAAAGCACTGTGAACGTTGATTATGACATCAGATTTATTTATTTTTTCTGCAGCAACTCGTGATTTGTATGAAACATAAGCCAAACTTGAAATAAAATACTTATCAGTCATGTGACGGTACTGCAGAAAGGAAACGATGAAGAGGTAGGCAGCACCAAACTGGATAAACAGGCTTTATCTAAAGGAACATGAATCAAGTCTATCCCCTTCTGAAGATATTTATCCTCTTCCTAGATACTAGAACCCTTCCACAGAGATGCCCGTGAAATGTAGTGTGGTGAGCCAGATAAACGCCTGTCAGAGACACAACTCTGCTCATACCCAAGATATACCTGATGAACTGAACATATTCCATGGAGAGAAATGTGAGGAAGTTTCCCCATTCAAAATGTGTTGGTTTTGTCAAAGCTAAATCATCTTCCATAGTTTAAATCTATCTCTGGATGTGATGATACAAAAGCTTCCTAAAAGTTTCACAGTACTCTGCCTACAAAGTGACTTGAAACCTCCTGCAGGAAAGAGGCACACCTAGGTCTCAAAGGAACTTTGTTGCTGCCAATGATGAAGGAAATTTTACTGTATTTCTTTTACTGCCTCTGTTTCTAGTCATTTTATGGACAGGAAGTGACGTGGCCTCTATCTGCATTGACCTCCTTCAGCAACACCTTAAACAACACCTTAAGCAAATATTCCAACCACAATGCAGCTATATCTCAACAAAGATGCCGAACTGTGACCCTAACTTTGTCACTTTTTTTCCCTTGCACGGTTTTTAAAAACCATTCTTGTCTGATGAAGAAGCCTCTGGGTATTGAAAACTTGGTGTGATCTATTTTGCACCTTTTGGTTGGCCAAAGGTGTGAATACAATGTTTATTTTGGATTTTACTGTACATTTAATAGTACCTATGTTCTGGCTTTGTGAGTGACCTGCTATCTCCATCTCATGCCCAGCTCTGTTCTTCTCCCTCTTGGTGTCATCTTTCACACATCCTCACTTGTCCTTCTAATTAACTGTTGCGCTGATAGAGAAAACCAGTGGTTCATTAGTACAGTATCTGTACTGAACCTGACAAGCAATTTGTCTGATGGAACTTGCTGATGTACCTTTGCCATCATTTTTGAGAAATCTTAGAGAACAGGTGAGGTGCCAAAGGACTAGAGAAGGGCAAACATTATCTTCATAAAAGGCAAAAAGAAGACCCAGGAAACTACAGACCAGTCAGACAAGGGAAGATATTAGAATGGATTATACAGCAGCCCATCTGCAAATATCTTGATGATAATGTACTGATTAGTAGGAACCAACACAGGTTTGTCAAGAACAAATCCTGCCAGATTAATCTTGTGAACACTGTCAGATGGATCTGTAATTGGTTGGAAAACCATGCTCCAAGAGCATCAATGGATTTGGGCATTTCCACACTACACTGTTGTAGTGCTATTATTCCACTTTCAACATCCTGTGGAATTCTGGGGTTTGTAGTTTACTGAGGCCAAAGAGCTCTCTGACTGAGAATTCTAGATGCCACTTCCTAAACTGCAAACCCCAAGATTTCATAGGATGGTGAAAGTGTAATAGTAACACTATAACAGTGTAGTGTGGAAAGGCCCTTTGTTTCACACTGGAAGGAGGTCTCAAGGGGAGTGTCTCAAGGTTCTATTCTAGGGCTGTTACTCTTGAACATTTTTATCAATGACTCAAACCATGAAGTGGAAGAATTCTTATCAAGTTTGCAGATGATGCAAACTGGAAGGAATGGCTAACACATTGGAAGGTAGGAAAAACTTTCAAAAGGACCTAGATAAACTAGAAAATTGGGCAGGAATTAATAAAATGGAATTTAATAAAGACAAATGCAAAAATCTACATTTAGGCCATAAAAACCAAATGCAGAGGTATAGGATGCGAGATACATGGCTTAGCAATACTACCTATGAAAAGCACCTTGGAATTATTGTTGATTATAAACTGTACACAAGCCAGCAGTGCGATGGTGCAGCAAAGAAGGTGAATGCTATTTTAGCCTGCATTAATAGAAGCATGGTTTCCAAATTGAACGAAATAATAGTCCCACTATATTCTGTACTGATCAGGCCTCATCTGGAGCACTATATTCAGTTCTGGGCACCTCCTTTTAAGAAGGATATAGATAAGTTGGTGCAGATGCAGAGAAGGGCAATGAGGATGATAAGAGGTATGAAGAACAAAACATATGAGGAAAAGTTAAAGAAGCTGGGCATGTTCAGCTTGGGGAACAGAAGAATGAGGGGTGATGTCATTGCACTCTTTAAGTCCCTTAAGATCTGTTGCAGAGATGAGAGGACAGGCCTGTTCTCTGCTGACCCAGAGAGTAGAACCAGGTCAAATGGTTTGAAGTTACAGAAGAGTCCATTTTGATTGAACATTAGAAGGAACTTCTTGACAGTAAGAGCGGTTCGGCACTGGAGTCAATTGCCTAGAGAAGTGGTGAGGTCTCCTTCTCTGGATGTCTTCAGAAAGAGGCTGGACAACTACTTGCTGGAGATGCTTTAGTCCTGCACTGAACACAGGTTAGACTTGAGGGCCCATGAAGCCCCTTCCAACTCTATGATTCCATGACTCTTTGACCTATACACACCATCTTCCACTTTGAGAAGGAACAGTCAAAGAAATCATAAACATGCTAGTCTAATAGCCAATCAAGATTACCTTTAAAAATTCTTCCTAGTCCCAACACAGTTTGACCAGTTGAAACCTGATTAATATCATTGACTGGATCAGAGGATTATATTGCCTATCTGCTTTAACTGACCATTTGACTAGTAAGGCAGTTATAGCCCCAGGTATTCACACTATTTTGGCTGTGGCCAAAGGTTTTTGTACTTTTGAAACCTGTAGATTAGGGTGTGGGTAGCATGCAGGCTATCTGTGACCTTTCATGAGTGTTTGTGCATTTCCAAAAGAGTCCTTCACACTATTGCCATAGTTGTCACCAAAACCCCCTGTGACTGTGCTTGGAAAAAAGGCATGCAGGGATAGTCTCTTACCTGTACTTTGTTCCTCTGTAGGACCAGGTGCCTAAGAGAAATAGCAGCAGGAGTGCAAGTCTCTTGAAATTTCAGTAGCTTTTTCAGTAGGTGCAGCTTTGTCAGTGGTAGTAGCAGGGTGGATCTGCTAAAAGATGGTGGGGGGGATGCCATACTTCTTCACAAGAATTATCTACCTCTCCACAAACTTGCTGCCATGTGAAATCTGGCATCTTTTCATCTGCCCCATAGGACCCTTTTTAATGGCCTTACAATACCCCAGTGAACCACTTCCAGTTTGCTGAAGTTGCAACCTGATTCTGTGCAGACCTGGCAGTCTTCCAGGTGGTAGAATAACAACCACACATGCTTGATCCAACCAGGGAGGTGTAAATTGGTTATTTGGAATAGACCCAATTATGACAGATCACATCTCCGCTGGTAGCGGCAACACTATGTCATGTCCTTCCTACTGAGAACACAAAAATGTCTGTGACAGATGGTTGACAGTGCTCTGTGAGTACAGAACTGAGCCATCCTGAAATCTAGATAATGTAAGTTAATTTTGATTTGAAAAAGTCCATTTTTTCTACTCTCGGTTGATTTAAATCCTGATTTGTTAGGAAAAAATGCTGTCATTATTATATGAACAGAGAGTGTTCAAATGAGTTTTGCAATAAAGCAATACTGATATAGTTTTGGGGAACTCTGGGGGCACCTGTTGTTTCTGTTATCATTTAGATAGTTCTCTTAATGAGCGAAGTGTGTTATATTGTTTTCACCCTTTGATAGATCATCATACTCCTAATTCTATGGGTTGCTGAGGAAGAGGGTGTAATACCCTAAAGGCACCAGATCCTGTCTGATCTTGGAAACAAAGCAGGGTCAGCCTTGGTCAGTAATCAGATGGGAGACAATCAATGACTACCAAGGGCTATTTTCAGACAAGGGAATTGACAAAACCAACTCTGAGTATTCCTTACTTAAGAAAACCATAAATCACCAGGTGAGTTGAAGGCAAAAAATACACACACAGACATAAAACAAACAAAGCACACAAAGTAAGCCCATAGTAAAAAGCGATCTTCAGCCCTGGATTCTGTTTCTGATACAGCTTCATATCCACACAACTAAAAATGAAATGATTCTTTATCTGGATGAGACATGTCTACAGCAAACTGTTTCATCCTCAAAATAATTTTGAAATTTAAATTACTGTTATAATATGCATGCATATAACCAGTTTGAAAAGAAATAACCAGTGATGCCTAATGAACAAGTAGTAGAAAGTTGCACACAGGCAAGGAGTTTGAACAACAAATGGAGTGCTTTGTCTTCTCACTGCAGTTATCATGCAATTCTGAGTATCTCCAAAGTGGCCAATCTGAAAACTGTACAGCAATAAAGTTTTCTTTTTTAGAAATAGTGTTTTTGCTCCTGGAAGTATAATGACTGAGGCATAAGATACTGTAAGAGTTAGGATACTGAGATATAGAATTTATTTGTTTTTGACACAATACAGTCAGTGCTGAATTTATGCAAAAACTCAATGAACCTTAGTTAAGTGCCTCAGATTATAAGAAGCCTGTAATACAAAAAATAAAAACAAAAAATTGCAAACGAAAATAATTGCTGAAACAACACACTTTTTGGTAACGTACTGGGGACTTAAATTTCACACAGGTTCAAGTCAAAACATAGCTTAACTTGATTTTCTAATATAATCGATAAATTTCAATTCTTTTAGAGTGACTGGCAAAGCCACTTCCAGAAGGAATGGTTCTTGATGATGCATAACTGCCACCATCTTGTTTAACCTTAATGCTTGTTGATCCAAACATCCAAGGCCCTTTGCACAAGAGGCTCTTGTCCCAGCATGAAGATGGGAGAGGAGCAGTACTGCGATGGCACTTCCACAAGACATCATCATGGCCCCATCTTTCTCCCATCACCAGCCAGCACGATTGCAGAGTAAATCATTGATGGGTTTTCCTCGTCAGTGACCCGATTGTGCAACCATCCCACACTTACCTGCCCTGCAGAAGGCCTGGAAGCACAATGGAGGTGCTTCTTTTCCCAGCACAGCATGGGAAAGTGCCTGGCTGCATTGTGGAAGGAAGAGGCATGTCCATCATGCTCCCTTCCACAGGGAGCTGGCCTGGTGTGGAGAGGAGCATTCCTATCACTCTCCCTTCCTATCAGAGGTGCTGCTAGGATTGCAACCGGAGGACAACATAAGAAGGTAAGGTGTGTAAAGGGCCCTAGTTAACATTACTTGCTTAGTCAGTTTTGTAGATGTGAACTCTTTTCTTAGGACACTAATATTTAAATCTTACTGAGAACAAATTTAACCACTGGAAGAAAAGTCAGAACATTCTAGGGGAAATATTTGCCTTTCTCCAAGGCAAGAACAATTATATACATTTTTTCCTGCAATGTACTCTCTATGAATTGCTTTTTCCAAGAAGTTGACATACAGTAGAGCCACATTCTAAGACTGCAACTTGCCAGATACCAGAAAATCTTTGAAAAATGTGCTGAGGAATTATGTCAAGTTGTGGACCTCATTAAGTTTTGGAACCTATCATGTAACAATTACCAGGAGAAAAAAAATACAAATTACCTCACTGAGCAAACAATGGTTACATGAGTTAATCATGAAATGGAAAACTAATAGGCTGTGTACAATTTTGCAAGATATTTTTAGTAGATTCCTCAGTGCCAATTCATTCTTATGTTTAGATGTTTATTGTAAGCAAATCCGTCCACATGAAAGAAGGATACAGGGAAGCTGATTGTGGGAAAAGAGCTAAGATTGCATAGAAGCTCTAAAGCAAGCCAAATATTACATTATATTGGCAGTGATCAAATGGGATGGAGCCATATTCAGTTCCACTTTTGACTTTTCTATATCGCATTGTATTGCAACCTAGAATTGAAAGTAATTTAATTGGCAATGTGAACGTGGGATGTACCAGTGTCAGTTTATTTTTGTTTACTTAACTTTTGTGCCACAGTAAAAATATGGTGCACCTTCATTGTGTTGAGTGTCTAGTGTACATCAAGTGGTAACACAAGTGGAATTTCAAGTGGAAATTAAAATCCATTTCCAGGCTATAACACAACAAAGTGTAGGAAAATCAAAGAGAAATAAATACTTCTGCAAGGCACTGCAATCAAGGCAGTATCATAGAGTAGTAACAAAGAAAAAAAGATACCTGCAACTACATCAGCAGTCAAAATTTCTGCATCTAGCCAATATTCATAGAAGCTTAAACTAACTTTGTAGAAATCCTAGGTAGGGTACACAGCTCACCTGTTGAGTTGCTGTAATTATTCTCCCACCCCCCAAATCAACAGCAATTTGATAAAAACTACTTAGGAAGTAATGGATACGACTCCATTGGAGTTTAGGGGGACTATAACTAGCCAAGCAGTAAAATTATACTTTCAAAGCATTCTGCTCCTGGGTGCTACCAAAGATCTGAAAGAATTCTCATTGCTCGCCGTTTAAAGAAAAAGAAACAAAGGAAACATTTGGCCATCTTCCCCTAATGTGTGAATATTGCCTCCATCTTGACCAAATTAAGTCTCCACCAACTTGCTCTTATCTATGTACTTATCTAAGTAATGTCCTGCTACAGTAAAGATGTTATGCCATCTGGGCCTAATAAAAACAAAGTACAGAGCTACATCTTGTCATGACCTTACAGACTCATCTGCACAAATTGCTTCACGCTTTCTTCATCTTTCAAAACCTGCAAAAGCTCACTTCCTTTTCAGGTAGATTCCAATTGTTTAAAACTTTGATCTCTAGAATAAGAAAGAACAGAATCTCTGCAGCTAATACTGCTTGCCACTACTAAGAACATCAAATATCCAAGGCAGTGGACTGAGTAAAGAAAATTAGTATGGACATAACAGTGAAACACTTGGTCTTTTGAAGTTGATGGAAATGTTACAGCTGTCTTCTGCAAAGTGTGGGGTCACCTTTCTGCTTTGTTCTTTGATTAGATAAATGCCATCGATAAACCTTGTTTCATTTCAGAACATTCCTTCTCCTTTCCCTTTGTCAACATATTCCACAATCGGGACAAAGTAACTGCTGGGTGTTTCCAAGATAAGTGCAGTTGTCCATACAGATGTTGCAAAGGATACATTATTACACGAGCACTTGGTTTCTTTCTTTTCCCTAACCTTCCCTCCTACAAGCCAGCTGAAAATATCTATGGAACATGTCCCATGCCTATTAAATAATTGCAATGTACAACTCCTTCAAATTTATGTGTGATAACAAGGGACATTCTTTCTGGAGGTCTGTTATATGGCTATCAGTCAGGGTATTTCCTCAGAAAATTCTGCTGTGTTCATAAATATCTTGTATTTCTAAAAATACTTGTGTGGTGAGTGCCAAGGGTACTAACGGATAGAAATATTGCCACTGGAAAAGGAGTGAGAGGCATCGGCATGCTTGGGAAAATCCTGAGGTTTGCAGAAGTCCAACCAATTTCTTTAAAACAACCAAAACAAAGAAGCCAATATCTTTACCCTCCCTCCAAAAAAAAAACCCCACAGGCCAGGAGACTCCTATTAGGAAATGATAACATGGTGTAATGTGTCTTGCAGGTTCCACTTGTTCCTCCACTATTTCCTTCCTTCCTTCCTTCCTTCCTTCTAAGGTAAGAGCCATGATGAACCTGCTTTATGGGTATCTTAACAGATACGATTGTTCATGTGCATTTTGGTTGCACCCATGCTGGAAAAACAAAACAAAACACAGGTATGAACATAAATGCGCTGGGAAAATAACTTGCACCTCCAGAAGTGGATTGCTTTTCTAGAAGGAATGTATAAATCCTATATGATAGACAAGCTGTTAATCTGCAAGCCTTTTCCCAGGTTTCCAGAAATGATGATTAAGGCCAGTTTTATATTTCATTATTTGCGTTATATGTTGTTTTGGTCTTCACAAGTCAGATTGCCCTGGTCAGTGCCATGGTCAAAAGTCTGTCTTTTATCAGCAGTGCAAAAAAAGGTAGAGAGGTCATTTGTCTGCCTTCTATTTAATTCAAGAAATTCACTGTCAAGGATTAAGTTATCTTTGACTTCTACTGTAGGGCGATTTTTATTCTTCCTGATTTGTAGCCTGCATTCATGACCTTCAGAGTATGTAGAGCCTGAAAAGCAGTGTTTGTTTCATCTGGCATTCAGCTCAAAGGTTATTTTATACATAAAAGAGCTGAGGAAGAAGTATAGATTTGGAAGCAGGGGTAAGGGAAAGGGGTGGATACTAGTGGCACAACTTATTTTAAATCACTCCCAAATCTGAGCAGTGGCTTTTTTCTGTCTCTGCAGATACATACAAGGAGTGCACTTGCAGGTTTGCGTGAGAAATAAAATTGTCTTGTATTCGCCACTGGAGTTTTCACTATTGAATCTCAGAACCGATTTCCAAAGTTGTCACTCGAGTTTTGGACTGACAGCAGCAGCCGTCTAGTAGCCTAGCTTACCAAAGAGGGGATGGAGACAAACAGAAAAAGATAGTGCACTGGAAATCTATAAAGCCCTCAAGATCTTGAGTGCCTTAAGCATGGGAATTTGTAGAAACTGTGGTCTTGCACAGCAAAGCGGATGGGCTAGAGGCTTCATGTATACAGAAGACAGTTTTCTATTTGAAGGGCTGTGGGAAGATAATTCTCACTTTCATGACATTGTCTATTTGAAAAAAATACTAAGTCCAAACCTGGTATAACTACAAGAAAGATAATCAGGGACACTGAAGTTGCCCATCAACAATTAGTACATGGACATCAGACAGAGCAGGCCCACAGGTCAACTGGTTACAGCTTCTTCACCGAGATAAGAACATTTATTTCCATTTAATTTATAAAAATTGTATCTAAATTTGCATTTATGCATATCAATTAGCAGGTTCAGATTTTTTATTCAAATCTGTGCTGCTTCTTTTTTGTGTTGTATTTCCTTCAGCGGGGGAGGGGGGTGAAAGTGTAAATGGCCACCCTGCTTCTGGTACCAAACTATCTGTACTTGCAATCTGGACTCACAACTGGCAGAGAAACCTTGTGGAAAGAAATCCTAATCAGAGTCATTCAGAAGATGTTTTCTGAATATGTTTAAAAACTTGTTTTCTTAAAGAATTGGACTTCCTTGAATTAACAGAGACTTTGTTTATCAAGAAATTTGATGAACCTGCTGCACCAGTAGATGATTTACCTTAGGTAGAACATATTGTTTATAGGGGTGTGTATAAGAGAAAGTGAGAGAAAAAGACCATTTCCGCACTAGACTGTTATAACAGTATTATTCCACTTTCAACATCCTATGAAATCCTGGGGTTTCCAGTTTTGGGAGGGGCCACCTGGTAAATGGCTAAAGAAAGAGAGAGAGAGCAAGAAAAAGATCAGAGCTATAGCTCTGTTAACTGTCATCTGAGATATGCAGATACAATCATAACC
Organism: Ctenosaura bakeri; assembly: GCA_948474755.1. Lineage (NCBI taxonomy): Eukaryota > Metazoa > Chordata > Lepidosauria > Squamata > Iguanidae > Ctenosaura > Ctenosaura bakeri. The sequence continues at coordinate 477,648 of CAOLHI010001255.1, forward strand.
CTTATAACTTTTAATTTGAACTATTTTAAACCTATTGCTATTTTTTGTTCTTTTTTTTTTCCTTAAAAGGCTATTTCCAGAAAGAAAGAAAAAGATGGACAGATAGATGACTGTGCATAGAGGCATCAAGTAAGAATTGTATCTAATCTCTAATCTAGAATATGTAACAGTGAGACCATCGTCCTCTGAATCCATAAACTCCAGATTTAAATATAAATCTATATACAGTTGAACATCAGTATCTGTGGGGGATTCAGTTCCATTTGGTTTCCCCCAAAATGGCAAAAAATGTGAACAATCACATCTCATATTATTAAATGACAAGCAACATGTATGTGGATGTTTCAGAGTGTTTATGTTCACATCACAGCCATTTATGTATAGGATGCTACATTCCACGGTCACTGGAAAACACAGCTATGGAGGTTGCAGATACAGAGGGTCCACACAGAACTGAGCAGCTGGCATGCTTCCCACCTTGGATTCAAATGTTTTTCGTACTGCATATTTGAATCTTCAATGGTTTGAATCCATGAATTGTACATTTCTGTTTTCAGTCACATAGGAAAGTGGGGGCGAGGGGGCAATTCACCCTGGATGGCAATGTTTTGGGGGCATCCCAGTCCATAGCCATGCCTCTGCATGCCCTGGCCATGCCTCCATGTGCCCTGGCCATGCCTTCGTGCACGGTGGCCACACCCATCACACCATAGCCCCTCCTCTCGCCCCCCTCCACGCACTCCAAGCTCCGCCACTTGTCTGTGTTCATTAAATATGGTGTAGAGATCCTATAGCTATTCACATTTTCCCCCTGCTCCTAACCTCCATGCATGCAGAGGGGTGACAGTAACATAGTTCTCTCTTTGATGATTTTCATAGTAGCTGATGTTCATTTAAGCACAGTATTTCAAAGGGTCACATGTTCTATTTGATGTGCCTGCTCAACACTCATCAAGTGTTGTAGGACTGGCAATTCAAGCAATACGCAACTGGTGTGAATCATTCTATACCACTGGACACATGAGCCATTCCGTTCCATACAACCTTCATATATTGGTATTGCAGCCCATAGTTTAAAGCAAGGTGGAGGCAGAGATACAGACTGTAATCGTCACTGCTTTCTGAAAACCAGGAACACAGAACATTCATTTTTTTGCACTTAAAAAAATGCTTTAACATTCTAGCTGTCAGGTTTTGGTGATTTAAACATAAATAAAAGTGGCTAGGTCATGGAGCTTCTTGCAGTGTAGGAATTCCAAGGTAACAATGTTAGTATCAAGCTTTATAAACTGGGAGCAGGAGATGGCAACAGGATTGATACCTAAAGCAGAGAAACAGAGAAGGAGAAACAGAATCAAGAACATCTCTGATAATAGGTAGCAATTTGATGTGAGATTGACTATGGGGGTGTCTGTAAAACATATTAACAAAAGCCCTCGTGGCATGTTTTCTCTTCTTTCCTCTTCTTTTCTCCTCTACCTTTGCAATTTTCCATCTTGAAGCTTGCTTTTCTTCTCCTTCTCCATCCATTTGTCTTAGGCCATGTCCTCTGTCATTCCACATTTTCCATGTTCTCCTTCATCTTATCTTTGGCTTCTATCAATCTGTGTCTTTCAAACTCTGTTTTAGTCTTGCTGTCTTTTAGATATAACAATGACTACTGCCTTCATAGCAGAACAACCTTGAAGTGTGGAAAATTGCAATTAATGATAAATTAACTTGTAGAATTAGATTTATGAAAGGTCTTGTGAAAGGGAATGATTTTGAAGAAATTTGGAAAATATTTTTGGAAAAGGTTTGATAAGAGATGGGAAAGCTACCCTTTCACAAGAAGAATGGCAATTTTGGAAACTGGATTAAATAAAAAGTTGGCTCTGGGGGTGGGTTTATTCACTTTTTTTATTAATTATGTGGGATATTGTTTATATTGGATTTGTGTTGTTTAATTTTTTTGTAAAACAAAAAAAAAAGTAAGTTGAAACATAATTGGCTTTGGGGAGTGGGTTTACCTTTAGAGATAGTTTGATATGTTAAGTAATAAGATTATATTTAGTAATAGCAGTAGATTAAATGTAAGGGAAAATATAGAATTAAGAATGAAATTATTATAATAATAATGAATATAATGAGAATGAGATCTAGAGATAGGTAACAAAGTATACAAGTAGTATGATATAGAATAAGCTGAATAAGTTTATGATTGTAATGGTATTAGAGAGAAATAATAATGTAAGCTTGTTTTTGATGAAATTTCTTTGTTTCACTATTATGTGTATCACATGGTGTTTTACTTTTTTGTTTTGCTTTTCTTTTCTGTATAATCAATAAAAATAAAAAAAAAATTTTTAAAAAAAAAGTAGAACAACCTTTCCCTATATTATCTTTCATAGGTTTTCATTTCTGAGTAAGAACTATACCCACTTCATCTTTCGGATAGTAATACTACCACAAAAACCAGAGACAACTCTTGGTGGTGATAGTGGTAGTTCTTTTGTTACTACTTTTCAAAACGTATGTCTAAAATTCCTTTAAAAAGGAACTGCAGAGTTTCAAAGTGACTTATTACTAACAAGTTACTGTAACAATCCCTTCGATGCAATACAAAAGATATAATTACTTCACATTGGAATAGTAACATAATGAAAGATAATGTCATTCTTTTTAAAAAAATAATGGTCCACGCCCTGGCTAGGTGTTGTATAATTATCATATTAGAAAAGCAGGCAAATAATCTAAGATTGAGAAGAGAATGACATGACCTTGCTTATGGTAACCATCACTTTTCCCAGGATTCTCTCATTCCCCTGAGATATCAGATGCTTTTGTCTTTCCCAGTTTCTCCCTCAGCAACAAAATGATGAGGAAAAGAAGGAATAAGGGTCATGCCATGAAGGCCATGGATATATCCAGCCTATTCATTGTACCTTGCCGGGTTCCAAAGGATGAGGTTATTAAAAGTTTATTATTTGAAATATTGTATAGGTAGCCGTTTTCCAAGCTATCTCTGAAGCAAGTGTTTTTTATGTGTTCCTTTAGCTCTATACCAGGGGTAGGGAAAGTGTGTCCCACATGCTGCCTAAGGCCTCTCGTGGCCCAGGGTATGGAGGGAAAATATGGAAAAGAAAAACTTGGATTTTTTTTTCTTGCCCCAAAATGCCTTCTTAGGGGATATTTCACCATGTTTTTTGCCTCTTTTGTCTGTTCTAGGCTCAGAGGAAACTCTTTTTTCTTTGAAGTTCACTTCCAGTACATTTCCTGTTGTTAAAAAAAAAAAAAAAAGTCTTGGCCTAAAAAAAACCAGATGTAAGGGAAGGCAAAAACTGGATGAAGTTGGAATGGAAGGAGGGCTTTTCATGCCTTATCTCTCTTCTCTCCCTCTGAGGCCATTTCCGCACGAGCCTGTTATAGCGCGATGATTCCACTTTCAACATCCTCTGGAATCCTGGGGTTTGCAGTTTCGGGAGGGGCCGGTCGGCCCCTCCCGAAACTGCAAACTCCAGGATTCCAGAGGATGTTGAAAGTGGAATCATCGCGCTATAACAGGCTCGTGCGGAAATGGCCTGAGATTAGGACAGTGACAGCTGGAATGGAGGGTGGGCTTTTCCTTAGCCTCTGGGCCCAAGCAGGATGGCGTATATGTGTATAGAGCAGTTTGTATGCACCCTAGAGACCATATGGAAGCATTTGGAGGCAAAAAGAGGATTTTTTTAAAAGGGAATGCAGTGGGAAGATACTGCCTTCCAAGGTCTATTTGTGGAGGGGAGGGCAATGCAGCCTCCTAACCTCCCACAATTGCCCACCTCTGCTCTAAAATAATCTTTCCTATTGTGTGAGCTGTGCCATTCACAGCATGGTTGTGAGAAACTTCTCAGAAGGACTCTTATTTGTCCACCTAGGTTCAAGCCAGCAAGTGATGGACCCTACGCCTATGTAAGGAGACAGTGAATGTCAGTTTTAATATCAACTAAATACACCCAGCTGCTGTTTTCAGCTATACAATTGTTGGTCTGAAGGATGATCTTGGATTTTTATTGACGTTCAGCAGGGACCATAAACTGTTAAGCCACATTGAATCCCAGTCTTGGGAACTTAGGCCTTTTCTGCACCCTACTTTGTCCCACTGTGCTCTGGTGGTGATCCCGGCAATGGCTCTGCCAGGAAGGAAGCATGATGGGAGTGCCTCCCTCCTCACTAGACTGGCTCCTTGTCGAAGGAAATGCAATGGCTATACCTCTTCCTTCTGCAGCATAGCCAGCCACTTTCCCAGGCTGCGCTGAGGCAGGAGGCACCTCCATTGCACTTCTAGGGCTTCCACAGGACAGATAAGTGTGGGATGGTGGTGCAATCATGAGTCACTGATGGGGAAAATCCATCAATGATTTAATCCATGATCAAGCCACCTGATGACAGGAGATGGATGGAACCATGACAGCATCATGCAGAAGCATTATTGCGGTCCCACTCCTCTCCCATCCCCATGCCAAGACAACAGCATCTTGCAGAAAGGGTCTTAGAAAAGTTACATTTTTGAATGGTAAGTTCAAATGTTCCAGAATCTCCCAACCAAAATGATCTGGTTTTGAATCACAGTGAAAAAGCACTGTTCCATGTTATCTTCTTGCTGCACATCAGTGTGAAAGCTGTCCCTTTCTTCTCTCCATTAGCAGTATTTCTTCCATTGCATCACTGGTGGCTCATGATCTAAGCAGGCCGTTGGATGCATTCCCACCACTGTGAGATGTGGCATCCCTCTGATGTGGAAAATGGCCCTATTTCAAAGTGCATATTGCAATAATGCCTTCATTAAACCAAGCAAAAAGGCACAAACATCTGGTGTCAGCAGAGGAAATGAGGTGGGAGAAATGAGGATGTTAGAGTCAGTGGAGTCAGTAGTCTACATATTACCTTCAGATGGTATGTGAGCAATAGTATGGTGTGTATCAGTTTCAGCAGTCTCTAGGCCTGCTGGAAATAAGAAAACCAATAAAAACAGAGGAATGACATTGGTTCTTCATATAAGAATACAAAAGATCTCATCGAAATCTCAAACCTGTCTCTATCTGGTGGTCTATCCTGATCCACTTTGTTTATTCCTTCTACTTCTACATCCATTCTCTTCACATCATTTTTGAGCTTTCGGACATCCCTGCTGATACTTCCTTTATGAAAGTGATTTAGAGGCTTACATAGCAACTAGCTATAGTCCTGGGCATGCCAAAGTTTTTGAAGAGATTAATAGATACTAGGACCAATTTTCACCTCCCCTCCCGCATTTAATAACTACTACATTTTCATTTTTGTTTTAGATGTCTGAGGAATTAAATCTTTTCATATTCCATATGGAGCAATTTTATACACTCCTTTTGGACTAATCCAGAGATTAGGATCCAATGATTTCACATTTCTCTGCAAGTTATAACATTGATCTTGGAGGTTAAAACTTATTAAAGTACTATATAGACTGATATTTTGCAGGACAGTATTATCCAAAGAGCCTTATTTTAAGGCACAACATACATTTCCATATAGGTTAAAATGATATTTAAATCTGCAGTTTGAGAAAATTTGTCAACAGTTGAATGCAGTAATTCCACAAAATGTTATTGTAGGTAAAAACATTTCAGAAACTGACAGGAATGGAACTAGATTCATCTAGCCCTATTCTTTGCACGTGTTCTGGGGAAGATAAGATGCACACCTGTTCCTAAACTGCTGTGTTTTTATGTAAACACAACCCATCCCTTATCCTCTGTCAGAAGGTTTGTCTCTGAGGCCATTTCCCCACTAGACTGTTATAGTGCTATTATTCCACTTTCAACAGCCTGTGGAATTCTGAGGTTTGTAGTTTACTGGGGCCAAAGAGCTCTCTAGCTGGGAATTCTAAATGCCTTCCCTAAACTGCAAACCCCAGGATTCCATAGGATATTGAAAGCGGAATAATAGCACTATCACAGTCTAGTGCGGAAAGGGCCTGAATCCCAAGTGTCACTGTAGAGCCCCCAAACAGCAAGAGGTAGAATGTCCCAAAAAACAAAACAACCCTCATTTTCTGGTAATCAAGAATAATTTCATTTTCTGCAATGTTAGAATATTTTATAAGAGCATTTCAGCTCATTTTAATAACACTTTTTAATTTAAAGACAATTTCATTGCAGGCGTGCCTTCCCTGGTGTACTAATGGTATTTTAAAAAGAATATGCACATTAACTTTTATAGTGTCATCATGACCTGTAAGTACTCAAATGTGTCAAATCAAGACAATGTCATTACTTCCAAACTGCCTGATGCCAAATCCATTAATAGCTCATGGAGAGTCATTATGGAGTGTTTATAATTTTAGAAGTTTTTTTTTTTGTCATCAACTTTGCTCCACTGATGCATTTTTTTCCAATTTGACTGAAATATTTTGTGTGAGCTCTTAGCTTCTACTGTTTTGAACATATGATTTGACTCTTTACTACTTTACTTTACCTCCCACCCCAAGTTTTCATTTGTGAAGTGAACTAGTGCAAACTTTATAATGTAAATGTATTTATAATGAATGTAGGTTAAGCCATGCTGGCTGCATGCAATATACTCACATTAAGAATTTTGGTGTCACAAAAGTTCAGAGTTCATTTTGCCTAAAGCATTCATTCCTCTATGGAGGTTTCAGAGATGTACAGTGAAATGCAACCAGAATACCTAAAATGGGAACAATATTCTAGGTTATCGCTAAGATAAAAAGGATTAAAATGGGACTTTGAAATGCAGCTCTGAATGCAGGATGTAATGTGGAAAACATTTTCAAAGAAAGAAAAAGGATTTACATGCTACCTAAGGATTAAGGGAGATGCTGTTAGAAGGAGGTTCTTGGAAGGTTATAGCTTTTTGCTAAAAGAAAGCCACAAGAAAAAAACCCAAAGGTCAAGGAGTCTTTCACAATCTGAAAAATAGGATTTGTATATGCTTGTAATTTGCATAAATTAGGCATGTAAGCCAGCATGGTGTTTTAGAACATAGGAAAGAAATAATGCATCATATAAATTAGGAGCAATTTCTGTCCAAGAAGCATTTTAAGGAAGATTAGAGACCCTGTTCTCTTTTCACATTGGGCTAATGTGAGGCCAGTTTGACTGGAATGTAAAAACAGGAAGCTTAAAATATACATGGAAAATATTAGTGTTCTGAAAAGAAGCAGTGTGGACTGCTTATGTTTCATTTTGTATGCCTCCCAATAAACATGTAACAGATAGGCTTGGCAACTCATGTACATTTTTGCTATGCAGGTTGAAAAAAGAATCAAGGCTTTCAACGGAATGGAGGACCATACATTCAAAAACAACAGACTATGAAAACATAGCTTGATGGTCAGGGAGGTATGGCTATTGTGTTAATGTATGAATAAATGGCATTGGTTCTCCCTAAGAAAATGTGGATGCCCAGTGATGTATCTACCCAAGGCCAACATATGACTCCTAAGATGTATACTCGGTCCTCCATATTTGCAGATGCTGTACCCACAGATTCAATCAACTAAAGCTTGAAAATGCCCGCCCCTCCCCAGAAAAAACAACCCAAAAGCAAACTGATTTTGCCATTTTATATAAGGGATGCCATTTTGCTACACCATTGTACATAATGGGACTTGAGCATCCATGAATGTGGGCATCCATGAGAGGGTCCTGGAACCAAACTCGAGTGGATACCAAGGGCCCACTGTAACCATAAGTTTCAAAGGATGGGAACTATATTGACAGAGTACACCAAAGAACATATCATGATAGCCAATGCCTGAAATCCTGTGCATAGTTAGCTGGGAGCAGGCACTCCTTGTTTGTCTTAGCTCCATTAAGAGAGGAACTATCCAGAGCTCAGTGACAGAACACATACTTTGAATGCAGAAGGTCCTGGGTTCAATCCCTTGGTAAGGCTAGGAAAGAATCTCATCTGAAACTCCAAAGGACCACTGCTATGTCAGTGCTAAAATTCCTGAACAATACGGATCCATAGTAAGAAACAAAATAAAGCAATTCCCCCACCACCACACACACATTCCTAGGCTTCCTCTAAGTGCATAGGTTCAGCTAGTAAAACACATTCAGTTTCAATAGAAGGACTTCAGCTAGCTGAAATGTAACCATTAGCTTTTACTTAGAAACACAAATAATCTTGCAAAGAGTAACTGTTTAAATGGCTAGAGTGAAGTTAAAAAAAAACACATCAAAGAAAAAAGATGTATTCAGCCTCTGCTTAATTATTTTTTCATTCTCTGACTTCCCCATACACTATCTTGTCACAAGCAATAGTAAAATGTGAAAGTCATTTTATCAGTTCCTTCATTTACCAGTGGAAAGGGAGTCCATCAATTACCCTACTGTTCCAGAAGATTACTTCACTACTTTTGCTCTGAAAAAAGTCCTGGAGTAGCACTTATTCACCTTCCTACTCCACCCCACTCATGGAAACTCTTCTTGAAATTAGGAATGTAGAAGTAATCCAGTGTTGGAGAAAGATGGAGAATGTTTTTGTATCCCTATGATACTACTTACTGCAGTTAAGGTGTGGACTTGATTTGCTTCATTGAATACCTAGCCCTATTCAGGCATTATGTATTATACTTTAAGTAAATATATGAGTATAAATCAATACACGAGGAAGGGAGAGCTCTCCTCACATAGGAAAAAAAACAGGATTTCCTATTCTGTTCTTGCCATTGTCACCCACACATGATTTCAGGTTTAGTTTTGGGGGATAATTAGTCTAGATGTCTGCTACTGGCCATCTGATCTCTTATGCCAGAGTTGGTACATTCTGAAAGCATCATAAATGTAGGGCAAGGAAAGGTCCACAATTTTGATGTAGATAAGTTTCACAGCCATGGGTGCTCAATGGTAGATCATGTTCCATAAGCATCTGATGAGATAATCCTTAGTCTGTGTAAATCCACACACAATATTTAAGGCCTGTTATTGTTACGTGCCTTCAAGTTGTTTCTGACTTATGGTGACCCTAAAGTGAACCTGTCCCAGGGTTTTCTGGGGCTGAGAGTGTGTGACATGCTCAAGTTCACCCAATGGGCTTCCATGGCCAAGTGGGAAAATTAAACCTGGTCTCCAGAGTCATCTTCCAATGCTCAAACCACTGCACCATGCTGGCTCTGAAGTGCAAGCCAACTGGCTATTTAATTGACTTGAACTGTGTGGCCTTAGAATAGGAATGGGGAACATCTAGTCTATGGTCGAGATCTGTAACATGGGTTTTCCATACACATTCTACAGAGGTTCTCAGGCTCTGCCTCTTTGCCCTCCCAGTGTTAGAGGCAGGCTGTCTATAGTGCTGGACCTGGATGATGGCCTTGCTATTGTTCGATTGATCTAACATATAAAAGTCAAAGGTTGTGTGTTTATCTGTGTTAGGCGAAGACCTCATATGATTGGCTCCTTAAGAAGATTCTATGGAATCCTGGGTTTGCAGTTTAAGGAGGGGCCTTTAGAATTTTCAGCCAGAGTTGACTGACTTGGGCTTCAGTCAAATGTGTCTGTCTTAAATAGGTCAGTTGCTATGGAGATGAGGCCTAGCAGCAAGGAGGAGGGCAGTGTATTCCCTCAGGAATCTAACCTCAGTATGTGAATAACTCTGAACACAGATTGGATTGGGGAATATGGAAAAAAGTTACAGATACTGGACAAAACAATTTGGAGAATTAGAGACACAAGATCTCAAATCTTTCTAACAAGTAGTACCTATGAGAAAATAAAATACCGGGCAACGCTGGGCATATATGCTAGTATGTTATAAACTCTGAAAGAGTGTCAAGATCCTGTGCACAATTATGCATATCCTACAGAAAAGGGATAGGGAAATTCTTCAATTTCAGAGAAGGTCTCAAGGACCACATGCCAAGGGTGAGTGGGGCCAAAATAAAAAAGATGAGACAAAACCCCTGCACCAGTATATTTTAGCCTAGAGTGTTATTGTTGTAAGTACATCTTAGGTTATGCATTGCAGCTGTTCAGAATGGGAAAAAAAACCTGTGTAAAAGCTGGGTGGGATAGCACCAAAATGGGGAAGGAAGTATGATCATCTGGGGAAGCCTGAAGGCCCAAATGGAGACTCCAAGGGGATTAAATTTGACTGCAAAGCTTAAGGTTCCCAAATATGCTCTTGGGGAGACACAAAGAATCTGTGTTGTTGAACAGCAACTCCAGTTATTCCTCACTGGCAGGGCCTGATGGAAATTGGGGTCCAGTGCCATCTGGGGGTCGCAGGTTCCCTAACTGGTATCAATCTTAAAAACGTACAGCTGGAATTTTGCAATCAAACTTTGCTATCTGTGTGTGCTCGTCTCTTCTTCCAACCATGTTTACAGCCATAAGACCAATGAAGAATTAATAATGTTATATCCTTTAGGGTATAGCGTCCATGAAGCATTTCACAAGTTGCAATTTCAAGAATTGCTATGCTGTCCTATCTGGAATATTAGCACTACATTTGTTGATCTTGCACAATGGTTCAGTAAGTTAATTAGCTAATTTGCTTAACACCCTAGCAAGCAGGATCCATCACTTAGTTCAAATTGTTTTCTTAACCTGCTTTTAAAAAAGTTTATCTGCAGCAGTTTCTTAACTTCTTGAGAAGCTTCCCCCAACTCAGCTGTTTCCCAGATGACATTTTCACTGCATCTTTACCTCCTACAAGGCCTCAATTGCCCTCGTTATAAAAATGTGAGAACAGACAAACAACCTTTTGGGTTCCGCTTGAATTAATAGAGCTTATTATGCATATGTAGAGATAAGAATAAACAGTTGAACTCCCATATTAGAACATCTATTCTCATCACTACTGGGAACATAGAGGAACATGCATTAGAAACTGACAGATCATGGATGTAGCTCAGTATTGTCTGGAGCAGGAGCGGACAAAGCATGAGCTGTAAACTTCATATGGTCCCTGGAATTCACTGTTGTAGCCTCTGAAACTCTATCCACGCCCCCAAACCCCACAAACCTCCATTTCTTTAAAAGAAAACAGTGTAGTTTTCAGGCAATTTTTGCCTCCAAACTACACAGATGGCTTCCCAAACAGCAAGAGTGGCAATGCTGCAGAATCTGGATCAGACCAAAAATCCTTGTAATCCACCAGTAGGTATTCTGCCGTCCAAAGATAAGTTCTTATGGGGAAGTGAAAGACATTTTCATCCCCTGTTGTTTCCCCTCAAATCAGGCAATCAGAACTGTGCACTGCTATTCAAAGATAAACAGTCCATGAGCTTGTCTAATCCAGGATACATTTTTTCCCGACCCCAACTAGCCAAACGATGTAGTTCACTTAGCAGAGATCATCTGCACCAGTGGTCCACTTTGTACCTTTCCCCCACAGATGCACTGAAGGCCTTAGGGCAGTGGTTCTCAACCTTCCTAATGCCGCGACCCTTTAATACAGTTCCTCATGTTGTGGTGACCCCCAATCATAAAATTATTTATTTATTATTTACAATGCCTCCCCCCCAGCAAAGGCCACCTCACTGGCCAGGAAAGGGGGGGGGGCGAGGGAGGGAAAGAAGAGCCGCACGTCTCCCCCAGGAAAAAACTCTGAGAACCCCCCCAGGCTCTGCTTCTGCTTCGCTCTCTTTTTTGCTGGGGGGCCAGTGTGGGGAAAGTTTCCAGAGTGTCGACCCTGGCCGGGGGGGGAGGAATCCCAGCGCCTTTGTCTTTTGCGCCGGGCGCAGCTCGCCCCCCTGGAAAAGTCCCACCTTGCGGCCCCCCCGCCCTTCCGCAGTGCCCCCCTCCGTGGCAAGTGGGGCAGGGGCCGTGGCGAGGAGGGGGCCTGTCCCCCGTGCTGCCGCCACCCTCCCAAGCTGGCCCGTCAGACGGGAGATTTTCCTGGTAGCAGAGAAGGGGAGTGATTTTAGTCCCTTCTGAACAGGGGGCAGGAGGACGCAAGCGTGCAGCTCACGCTTGCTCACCACCACTCCTGCTGTGGCGACGCTGTGGCTGCACGAGCTCCCGCCAAAGGGGGCAGGGACGCGAGCATGTGGTTCACACTTGCTCACCACCACCGAGGAGGGAATGGAGCCTAAGACCATTGGAAATACGTATTTTCCGATGGTCTTAGGCGACCCCTGTGAAAGGGTCGTTCGACCCCCAAAGGGGTCCCGACCCACAAGTTGAGAACCACTGCCTTAGGGGATGCAGGCTGCTAATCCATGCTAAAATAGTAGTCTTTACCGCATCCAGGTTCTATATATCCAAGTCAGTTAAGAAAAGATTTTGGTTTAATATGCTTCACTCCAGCTCCAAAACCCTAAGCTACTGCAGCTATTAAGGGCCACATTTTAAACTGATGTGTTGTTTATATACTATCGACATGTTATGGTATCTATTCTGTAGTTACTTCCAGCTTCATTATTACCTATGAGACAGATGGATGCCAGTTATGGATGGGATTTGTCTGTTTGTTCATTGGAAAAGATCCATAGCTCATGTCTGCACTCCACTGTTATAGTGCTATTATTGCACTTTCAACGTACTATGGAATCCTAGGGTTTGCAGTTTAGGGAGGGGCATTGAGAATTTGGCCTTGGTAAACTACAAATCCCAGAATTCCACAGGATGTTGAAAGTGGAATAATAGCACTATAACAATAAAATGTGGAGATGCTCATAGTCCATGCAACTGAAGCTTCCAGTCTATTCAATAAGGACAACTGTTGCCATCTAAATAGAACACCCAAATTGGAAAGGATGTTGGGGGTCATCTACATCAAACCTTCTGCATAGATAAAGCATTTTCATGCATGATAATATTATAATATCAGTCCAAATCAAACTATGGACTAAGTGCCCTTCTTTGTGCATTTATTTTATTCATTTATATCTCCTAGGAATGAGACTCAGTGTGGTTTCCAACATATTAAAAACAATAAAAATTAAAAGCTGTTAAAAAAAAAACTTCAATAAAAAGTATAAATATAAAAATTATTTAGAAAATAATTAAACAATTGATAAAATGGAAAAACATTAAAATATTATATACAGACCAACAAAACAGTACATCATTAAAAACTATCAGATCTATTTTTAAAAGACTGATGGAAAAAGAGTGTTTTCATTTGCCAGAGAAAGGAAAGCAAGAAGGGAGCCATCTAAGCCTCCCTACAGAGGGAGATCCAAAGCCTGGAAGCAGCATAACGCAGCAAGAAGGCTCTCTCCCTTGTTCCCACCAAATGAGCCTGAAAAGGTAGTGGGACAGAGAAAAGGGTCTCTCCTGAAGATCACAGAGCTCTAAATGGGCTCATATAGGGACATACAGTCCTTTGAATATTCTGGACCCATCCTTATAGCATCCCTCTTCACATTTATGATTATAATGTTACAGTGTTATTTCATGCATATTTCCATTCACATGGGGCAGCACAATTATGACCCTAAAATCAGTGAAATACCTCTAGAAGGTAGTTCTTCAGGAGTAGAACTATAGCTGATCAAGCCTGCAAGAATGTGAAAAACCTCTACCATTCTCTGCCTCTTTGATCTGGTGTAAGGCAGCTTTCAATGTTCCCCACTTCCTCTGCTTGTGTTGTAATCATTGCCAGTCAGTGTCTCTGTACTATCCCAGGTTTTGGTATTTTTGAGGGATAGAATTATTCATTATTAATCATGTCCTAACCTTTCCATAATTTTATATAAACTTTATCATGCCTATACTCCTGAACTCCTTTATTTCCGACCTTGATCCCAGTGGGGTTCTTTATGGTCTCAAGATGATTGCATGAAGGCTGCCATCACATGTAAACAAGCCCTTAGAAAATTCTTAGAAACTAGCTCTTAGTTATGAATAGAGAAAGAAGAACTAGATCCACCTAAGATGGGCAATTAATAGGATGCCTTTGCTGCTCTATTTCCCATAGTTAATACAAGATGTCATTGACAAAAAAAGATTACCATAAAGGCCCTCTCACATCTTGGCAACCCAGAGTTGTTGTAATGGTGCCTTTAGGCCATTGGCAGCCAGTGCAGAATGAAACAACACTTGTAATCCAGCAGTTGGAGTAATGTCATGCTACAGCCAAGGACTGAGGTCAGCGTGTTTATTGTCTGTAGAAAAATCTCCTGAGTAACATAATCCAAGCCAGGTGACCATTCTTCATTTACTCAGGGTTCTGTTGAAAGCACATTCTTCTGCATTGCCTATTCATGAAAAGGAAGAAGTGAGTTTTTTGTTTCAAGAGTCCAGCTATGATCTAAATGATACATTGGGTTTTAGTCCTGTAAAAATTTTGATTTATAGGATTAAATCATATTGGATAGGATCCCGGATGCCATTGAGTCCAACTCTCCACTCAATGCAGGAAATGAATGCTAGAGTTAATTTAATAATTAATAAGACAATTATATAATTATAATTATATAAAGGTAATTAATAAGAGTTAATAATTAATAAATAAACAAAAGTTAACTCAGTACTGCCAGAAGGTAGCTGCCCAGATTGCCTTTGGAGATGTCCAGAAAAACAGATTCCACCACATCTCTAGGTAATTGGTTCCATTGCCACACTGGTCTTACCATTGAGAAGTTTCTTCTAATGCTCCATTATAATCTATCGTCCTGTAACTTCAGACCATTAAACCCGGTCCTACCCTCTGGGGAAGCAGTGAACAAACCTGCCTCTTCCTTTCTGTGATAACCTTTAGATATTTAAAGAGTGCAATCATGTCACCCTTCAGTCTTTTCTTCACCAGGTTGATCATGCCCAGCTCCTTCAACCTTTCCTCATGTTTTGTTGTCTATACTTCATATCATCTTTGTTGCTCTGAACCTGCTCCAACTTGTCTATAGCCTTCTTAAAATGAGGATTAGTATCCAGTGAAGACTCATGGAGTCTTCATTAGAAGCAAGTCTTTGTTTCTTCTAATTAACAGAGTACTATGGAGAACTGAATAAAAATGATATGGACGGTGTCTTGAACTTTCACTTGTGATAGATCTACATGACTCCATTTTGGAGGTTTTTTGGAAAGGTCAGTTCTTTTAATTCATAAATGGCACATATATTTGTGTGTCGTGCCTGCTTGGTCATTTATGTAGGTTTATTGCCAACCCAATCTGCTCAGAGCCTGTATGCAGTGGGAAAACAGCAGCACAGAAAAATGAAGGTCTGTTAAAACTAACCAAATATTTAGCTATATTTACTCTGTATGGCCCTCTATGTCAGTTGCCTCCCAATATATGGTACAGCAACCAATGCTGGATTTATGCATAAATAAAGTAAATTTCACAGCCAGTATGGGCAGTAGTTTGAGCATTAGACTATAAACCTGGAGACCAGGGTTTAATTCCCCGCTCAACCATGGAAACCCACTGGGTGATACTGGACACATCACACACTCTCAGCCCCAAAAAAACCCATGATAGGGTCATCTTAGGGTTGCCATAAGTCAGAAATGTCTTAAAGGCACGGAATAACAAGAAAATAAACTCCAGTTAAGGACCTTAGATTATTAGGAGTCTTTAAATACCAAAAAGGAAAACTCCAGAACAAAACAAAAAAAAATTTTTTTAGAAGAATATGTGTTTTTGCACAACATTATGGATCTCTTAAACTTAATGTAGGTGAGAGCTTCAGAATGTCTTAATCCATCCCAGACTACAACTCCTAGAAGCTATGTTGATTGTGGGCTTCTGGGAGCTGTAGTACAACACATCTCAAGGGCACCAGACTGTTCTATGTAGATGTAAGGAAAACCCTAACAAGAGCACAAGCGGCAGAACATGAGCTGTTAAACACCAGATGCTGTTATGTTACTTTGTGGAGAATTGTTATGCTATAACTGTTATATTAAGATATGGGTAAGACATGGTGGCACTGGGGTAAGAAACTGGGGTCAGCAGGAAGTGTAATGTTGGAACTACATCAGTTACACGGCTGTCTTCTCCTTTTCAGTATTATTTTGAGTATAAAGCCTATTGGGCTGGAAATCTTAAACATTATATTTCACTTTGGGTTTTTGAAATGTGCATATATACTGAGACAGGCGTATGTATTAGAATTTCCTGGAAGGCTGAAAATATGACTTTTGGAATGGTTTGGTAAATCAGCAATGACAGAAACATATCAACATAGTAAAACAGTCTGCAAATTCATTGTCATGGTGTTGGAATGAATGCCAGAGTTTCACTAAGTTCAGGTATTAGAAGCAGTCTCTACCAGCTTCAATTACCGTCATGCTAGAGCTGCACTCTGTTAAAGCAGATACAATGTTTTGACCTATATAGCAAGGACTAAATTCTAACTTAAAGCCATACATATGCGTTCCCAGAGGGAGATTCTCAAGACTTTGCCTTAGGCAATCTGAATGTGCTGGAGGAAGAACAGCACAGATAACTTCCTACTAATAATGTTAAGCTACAAAATGAGGAAGAGTAGACATATTGGGAACAGTTCACTAGAACTCCTTCAGCACTAACTCTATAGGGAGTAGTGAAAAAACAAACAAACAGACAGATACATTAGTTCGTAAAGCTTCCACTCCTTGAAAAAGGACCTGTACAGGTGAACTTTGTTGTGGATTATAAGTAAGACTGCAATAAATTCTCTCCTGTTCCTATTTTCAGGTTGAAAGCAAGGGGTGCATTCAGGAGTGGGAAAGTATTTTCTCCAAACTCAAATTGTGGCAACGTTTGCCTTCTAAAAAATTCTATTCATCATGATCATTGCTTTCTTTCTCTACTTTATGCTTTAGACATTTCCCTCTCATAATTATGCTTTCTTCCTCAATTTGTCACATGAATGATTTTGCCCAACAGGATGATTTCCTGGTATTACATAAACCATCAGTTTTGGTTACTTGGCAACACTACTGAGGCTAAACTAAGCTAGTTTGTGACAGTGAGGGCTATTGTTTATCAGGTAACATGAGTGAAACAAACCACCCTAAAGGATCAAGCAGTAAATGGGCTGATTTACTTGGCATGTACTTTGCCTTTCCCGTCATAAATATTTGAAGGGATGCCACGTAGAGGAAGGAGAGGGCTTGTTTTCTGCTGCTCCAGAGACCAGGACAAGGAGCAATGGATTCAAGCTGCAGGAAAGGAGATTCCACCTGAACCTCAGGAAGAACTTCCTGACAGTCAGGGCTGTCCGGCAGTGGAATATGCTGCCTTGGAGTGTAGTGGAGTCTCCTTCCTTGGAGGTTTTTAAGCAGAGGCTGGATGGCCATCTGTCAAAGGGAGGGCTTTGAGGGAGTTCCTGCATGGCAGGGGGTTGGACTGGATGACCCCTGGGGTCTCTTCCAACTCTACATTTCTATGATTCTCCTCCTCCCATTCCCTTGCATTCTTCACCCCAGGTTTACAAGGCTTATGTTTAAAATTGATTTTTTTTCCCTTTTGGGTGAGCAAAGTCTCCCCACTGCTGGAGGTGTGATCTCTCTGCCAAGTGGGTGCACATTCTGCTGTGTAATGGCCGTTGGTTGGTCAGATGTTCCTTTTGCTCCTACCCCTCCCCTCTGGGAGGAATCACATTTCTTAAGATGATGACCAGAAGTATATAGACACTCATCACTCTACTCCTCTCTATTTGAGGGGAAATACTGGTAAGCCCTTTACCTCATCCTTTTTCTTCCCCCAGGAGCACCAGGGCCAGAGGCAATGGATTGGGAGAGGCACCTCTGAAGGGGAATGGTAAGGGGATGGCAGAGGGGAGTTATTTGTGGTTTTTCCACTTTTGTGAGGGTTCTGCAACCCTAATCCTCATGAACTGGAGGGGCCGTTGTATCTGCCAACCAACAGACTCATCTAGCAAATATTTATTTATTTCAGTTACCAACCATCACTTCTGATGCTTCCATTCCTAGGAGTACCTTTCATGCCACATCACAATGCAAGCAAATGAAAGTGTGAGGACTGATGAGCATACGACATGCAAAATATTTTTGTATACAGTAAGAATGACTTTGCATTTATTTACATAACTTAATGAAAGATGTCAGCTAAATTATTCTGAATTTTTAATGTTATTTATTAAAATAATCTGTTCATGAACCAAAAAAAAAAAAAAAGATAAAAAAAGACATAACTTGTCAGATAAATTATTCATTCCAAGTCATTAGCCTCACTGTACTGCCATCCTACCCTTGTACTATAGATCACACATTTGCCATATGGAAAAATAAAACACATTCAAATTTGTTTTCTAATAACTACTAATTATTTTAGGCCTTTGAGAGATCCGCGAGGAAATAAAAAGCGTCCTTGTAGCCATCCAGATAAAATCCTAAAGCTGCAGTTGGTAGAGTCTCACACTGCTTTCCCATTGTAGCCTGTAAGAAGAAATTGAAATAATCCCTCATGTAGATTGTAGCATAAAATTAAGCTAAATAAGTCATGTCAACGGTAGTCACTTGGAGGGGGGACTGGTTGTTTCTTTTGATCTTGTGTAATAAGAAGATTTGGAGCCAGTGGGAAGGAACACCAAGAGAGTGAAATAATCACTAGAACTTTTCAGTACCAACGGCTGTGAGAAACACTGCAAAAGCAAAAGACCAGAGTAGAAATTTTCTTCCATAGCTTCTTCACCATTTCATATCAACTAAGGATGAGGAACACGGGGCTCTCAAGATGATAGTAGATTGTATAATCCCTGTGAATTATTGGTTTGGCCTAATGGATGGGGAAACCTTGCTGAAAGGGCTGTTCTTACTACTTCAGTTCAGATACAGAGAGAGAGCTGAAGCTGGAGAGGAGCTGCAGTTGTCAGGGCAAAAGAATAGGCCATTTTCACCCTGATTTTCATTTATGTATTTAGGAGGGAACACAAAACGCCAGCCCTAGCTAGTATAGTCAGTTACAGCCTAACAACACCTGGACTGTTTGTGGTGCAATTCTCTGAATCCATGCTCTTATGTATTCAAAGTGGTACTATTCACATGCAAGATGGCATGCTGGGGAGAAGTATTTTATATTCACTTTCATCAGTATCCTCCAGTGGGGAGAGATAGCATAAAAGATTCACAGGAAGAACTACATTACATTTCCCCTCTTAATTCCATCAGGACTCAACTTGTAGCTGTAAGAGCCCCAGTGGAGAGTGGGGGGCATCAGAGAAATATTTTTCTAGCTCTCCACAGCCAGATGCAGAAGGTTCACCTCATCCACTAAGAGCTCCAGAGGACCCTGGAAAAACAACAGAACATAAGGAAGCTTTGATGGTGTCTGCCGTTCTAGTTGTTAACAATTTTCAAGTTGACTTCAGTTTATGGTGAAGAGACCTCTAAGTTACCCTATTGTCAAGAGCCCTGCTCAGGTCTTGAGTAATGAATGAAACTATCCGCAATATTAAAAATGGTTTAAAACATATGTTAAAAATTAAGGCCATTTCCACACTAGACTGTTATAGTGACCCTTCCTAAATTGCAAACCCCAGGATTCCATAGGATGTTGAAAGTGGAATAATAGCACTCTAACAGTCTAGTGTGGAAATGGTCTAAGAAGCAGCTAAAAATCATATCGCACCCTGTTAAAGCCCAGTCAGTTCCTGAAAACTTGTCAGAATGAAAAAGTCTTTGCCAACCAATGGAAGAACAACAAAGAATGAGGACAGTCTAGCCTTCCTAGGATAGGAGATCCAGATTATCTACTGACAATGCACTCTGTCACATTTCAATTAGATGTGCCTTTGAGGGTGGTGAGACCAAGCAAACAGCCTCTCCCAAACATCTCAGGTCCTGCACAGGATTGTGTAAGAGAGTACAAATAAGAGAATACAAATCCTCGAAAAAGAACACCATTAGTGAAAAAGATTAAGGGATGGGGATCCCCAAACAGCCCAATGAGAACTATATAGTGCCCAAGAAATTCAGACTGACTGTTGGAATATGTGAAAAATGCTAGAGCACTCAACACTGTAACTTTTGTTGCAGGCTCCCCTTGTTCATTTCCCTTTTCGCACCATACCTTGTTGTGGCAGTGGGGAGTGGCGCTCGCATGAGCAGCCACTCGCACGAGCAGCTCAAGACAGCCCTTCTTCCTCCCACATCGGCTTCCTGTTAGCGCAACCGTTGCGCTAGCGCCCCGCCCCTTCCTTCCGCAGCGCAGTCTGGGAGCTGTAGGCTGCGCTGGGGGAAGGAAGCATGACCAGGCTGGCTTGCCGACACACCACACACAGGTAAGTGCGCGAGGGCACCACGAGCATTGTGCGAGCGCGGAGTATTTTCAGCTTAAGCTGAAAATAAAAAATGCGCGTGCACCCCGCTTTAGCCTCGTGAGCGTCGCACGAGTGGGAGTGCGTCGTACGGACCAATGCTCCCATTTGCGCAATGTTCAAGGGGTGCTCGCACAAGAGAAAAGCATGTGAAAAGGGAGAGTCACTGAGACTCAAGCTTTCTGGAATCAAGTTAAGTGATAACCGTAAAGACTGGTTTCTGAATGTCCTGAGCCTCAAGTTATGGATACTTGACTAATTCCTCAGTGGTAAGAGAAAGCACTCTACACTTCCTGAAAAGCACTGTCTTCTCGATAATTGTGTTATGGAGATTTTGGTACTTCAGACGTCATCTAGTTTAGTAATAGTCAATCCTTGTCTCCCAGGAATTCCAGTGCAAGAATAAAGACATTTTAACAGACAATTCAGAGCAGACAACTACAGCTCCCACGGTAAAAGTCTCCCTCCCTTTTTTTGGGGGGGGGTCTTTTAATGTCCTTCCAGCACTCCTTTTTCTCCTTGTCCTTTGTCTAGACAGAGGATGGTGAAGATGAGCCGACACATAAAAAGGAAGAAGGGAGGGCAGATACAGTACGGAGTGATATTAAAGACTCAGGTATAAAGCATATTCATACTGTTGCAGGACTGGGATAGAATCTAATACAAGAAACACAAGTTTTAGTGTCAGTTTGCAGCATTGTGTTTGCAGTAAACAATACATTAAATCTTGAGCTGGCTAATAATAGGATTCTGCTGTAGCTGATCTTAGTGTAACCATGTGTGCCTGTCTACAGTAGGCAAGGTACAGAACAGCGCTCTCTAGAATCCCTTATGGAGCTTGTTGAACCCCAAAAGAGAGAAAATGGGGGAAGCAGATAAGCCTGCCTCACCAGCTACCCCAGTCATGTTAAAGAAGCAGAGATGTATAAGTTTGGCCACAAAAAACTAAAACCATAAGAAGAAGCAGAGACTAATGAAAGAAAGAAAAAATCATTGCAGGATGCATTTTGGAAAAAAACTGTCAAGTGGTCCCTTGAGGATTCAAAATGTTTTTCCTTACTTATGCAAAGCTTACTGGACCTGATTATTTCATTTCACATGTGCATATTATTAGTGTTGAATTAAAAGTTTGCTGAAACACATTGAACTGCTCT
Source organism: Ctenosaura bakeri (assembly GCA_948474755.1). Classification (NCBI taxonomy): domain Eukaryota; kingdom Metazoa; phylum Chordata; class Lepidosauria; order Squamata; family Iguanidae; genus Ctenosaura; species Ctenosaura bakeri. The sequence goes on from CAOLHI010001255.1 coordinate 498,981, forward strand.
TCTTTTTTGTGATATAGGAACACGTTGAAGTGCTCTTCTTTTTTGTGGTATAGGAAACTATCCCTATTTGTTCGGTGTTCTTTCTGCCTCTGGTCACTAGTTTTCTTTTAAAGAAATAATGCCTGGAACACATCTGTTTCATTAACTGAGGTATACCTATATAGTGATACAAAAACAGTAGGAAAAATTATTGATTAAATTGCCTTCTGGAATAAAAACAAAAAGTCATTTACAGCGTATCTAGAAATGGGAAGAGAAGCAATTGTATAGGTGTAAGAAGTGAAGCTGGGACCAGAGGAATATCTAGGGTGGGGCAAGTGGGACACATGCCCTGGGCACCAATGACAGGGGAGCACAAAAAAAGACATGCCTCCAGCCCCGTTGTTTGGGACAGCTGGCCCAGCAGTGCACCCTGAAAGCAGCAGCGTTCCTCACAGTCGTTCCCACAGTTGTCGTCACCACCCTTGGCAAGGTCTTCCTCGGCTGGGATGATGGTGGGAGAGGCAATCCTTCCATGTGGGCCTGGCCCGCTGCCACCCTCGCTGGGGTCTTCCTTGGCCGGGTAGTGGCAGTGGGTGAGGCAGTCCCTGCCACCATCTCCTTCACTGGGGTCTTCCTCAGCCTGGGGTGGCAGCAGTGGGAGAGGCAGCCCCTCGATGCAGATCCTGGCCTGCTGCCACCCTCGCCAGTGTCTTCCTTGGCCTGGGGCAGTGGTGATAGCAGGAGATGCAGCCCCTCCACCCAGGCCTGTCCCACCGCTGCTGCTGCCACCCTTGCCAGGTCATCCTTGGTCTGGAGTGGCAGCAGTGGAGGCAGGAGAAGCATTCCATACTTGCCCTAGGCGATATTGAAGCTGCATATACCACTGCCTGGGACTGAAGCAGAAGGAAGTTGGAGGCAAAGAAGATGCGCTGGTTAAAATCCATGCCTTTTAAAAAATACATGTAGCATCATTTACTGGGAGAGGTATATGATAATCTGGGCATCATACCAGGTGCTAAAGGAGTTAGCTGTTTTCTCCCATGTGGCAGTTGTGAGGAAAATCTCTCCTCTGATACTGACTATTTACACTGAGAGAAAATTTTCCAACAGCACTTTTTATGTTATACCACATATGCCTTTTTCTCTTTGTTTTTAAGTAGAGGCAGGAAAATCCATCCATTTGCAGGTGTCACTTTTGCATGAATTCATCTTTAATTCCATTCCATCCAGTTTATGCATTCATCTGAGAAAATGCTTTTCCCCTCGAAATACACATTTTAAACACATTTTCATAATGCCAGAACAACTGTGTAAGAACTTTTGGGAAATGTGGAATCTGGTAGATAAGTTCTGATTACTATAGGAGTAATCACCTTTTACTAAGACTTTATTCTTCAAGCTCTGGGAGAAAGGCAGGAAGAAAAACCAACCAACCAACCTCCTTTAACATACAAGACATAAGAAAAGAGGAGAGAGTTTCTGTATAGCACACAGTGAGTGCAAAATAGGAATTTGGGCAGATCACAACTTGCCAAGCATAGCTAAGAATAGCAGAGGGATTTGCTGAGTGTAAATCACACCCTCCAACTCTCCCAATTTGGCAGAGAAAGAAACTGATTAATCCTCTATAACCTTACTTCTTCAGCTACTTTAAAAATGTCTCAATTTCTCTCTCTTCCTCCTTCTTCCCCTCTTTCTTCCTCTCTTCCCCTTATTTCAATTGCTGCAAATGGAGTTCGAAGTGCCAAAGAAGTTTGTCCTGGCTTATCCAGGTGGAGGAGAATGGAGAGGAGGAGGTTGAATCTTTCCCTTCCCAGGAAACTCAGGGAAAAGCAAACCCTTGCAGCATCTGCTAGGTCGCCAGTTCTTCCTCTTTAACAGCCACATGTGTCTCAGTTTTCATCTGTGAAATGTTGGAGGGTATGGTAAATTTTCTCTACAACAGTGAAGGATGACTTTCCTCTTTTGCATTTTCTCTCTCTCTTTCCCACTGCACCTTGTTCAGTTTAGATGAATCTTGAAATCACAGTTTGACAGAACAAACAGCAACTACTCTTGGGTTCAGTCCTTCTCATTCACATTTTCCTACGTGTGAAGAGGGATTAGAAACTTCGCTTGCTAAATCACAGTATAGCATCATTTTCTGTGGCCCTGAGATGTGCAAATTGTGGTTTGTTCAGACTATAGTTTGCCTTCAGACCAGAGGCTGTTTGATAGTCATGGCATCTGATTGTAATAGGATGCCTCCCATCCCAGATCTTTGAAAAATTACTTATTTGGAGTGCAGCTCCCAGCATGGCCACTGAAAACAGTTCAGAAAAGTACGGCATCTGTTATCAGTTCTGCTTTCACCTAAGATGTCTTACTTTGTGTTACATTTCTTTGAACCGACTTCGTTTTTACTGCTCCTCATGTGTTTCTTTCTTTTTTTACTGCTCATTTCCATAAATAAAATGTCTTTTCTTTATTTTGTGGCTGCTTCCCTTGATTATATCCCACTGTGGCCTCTGTATAATGCTCTTTCTTCTTTTACTCGAAACAGCGTGCAATTGCAATTTTTTTTTAGCTAAATGAGCAAGGGCCTGAAGGAAAGAAGCCAAGACTTGACACAGTTTTCCCAAGCCTCTCCTACAGGTTTGGCTCAGATCTTTAGCTGACTTTTTATTCTGTTGGTTTTGTTTATTACCCACCTTGGCAGAATATTTTGTATGCTGCTTGGTATGTTAACAGAATAGCCTGAAGTTGAATTTCTTGCGTGAACTTCCAGAAAACCAGTCAGACTTCAGTTCTTGTTAATGGCAGGGAAGCTGGATTGGTTCTTTGCCATCATTAAAACAGTAAAGTATTACATCTGCTTCCCTTGCATTACAAAGCGGCTACAAAAAGCTCAATATGGGCTTTATTATCCGTTGGACTTCCTACGTCGTGCTCACAATGCTGTACTCCTCTTTTAACAGCCTAGCCCCTTCTGCAAGTGAACTGTCTCCCACAAGCAGAAAGAGGATTTGCAGCTTGTGAATCCGCAGGTAGTAATTTTAATAGCTGCTAATGTGAATTAATAATTCTAATAGCCTCATTTTTGATGCATTATCAGAGTTCTGTAGAGAAGGTTGCCATGGCTCCTATATTTTATCATTCACAGCTGTGCAAACTCTTTTACCTCACTTTTTTTTTTTTTTAAAGAAAGACAAACTCATTCATGACTTTCCTCTGAATAGGACTCTTACAGTCCAGTCCAGGATGTACTTACTGAAGTCATAGGAAATTTATTCACATGTGAGAATAAACCACATTATTAACAGCTTAGAAAAGTCCCACTAGACAGAAAGATAGCCTGGGTAGGCAACAGTTATCACTACCTCATCCTATATATCATGATGAGCATGCTGCCTGCATGAAATACTGCAGGAAACCCAATAGCCCAAAGAATTCCCTGAAGAAACGTCTAGAAGACATTATATACTTTTAGAATAAATGCAGTCACCTGAAAATACAGTATACAGTTGATTGCAGAGGACATTATTCTGTAGCTGGGAATGACTTGAATGCAGATTTTCACATATTGGCCAGTTTTGCTCTGGGAATAAATTTGTACTAAAGAAAAATCTCTCTGCCTGTCTATCTTTCTTACTTCCATCTGTCTGCTTATTTATCTGTCTGTCTTTCTGTCCACACACATGTCATCATTCACATTCACATCATTCGTTCATCATTTCACACAAAGAGCACCGAGACAAACAAGCATGAACTCAACAGTTACAAACCAAGGGTCATATTTTACATTAAATAAGCAGAGTGTTGATCTCCTTCTGTTTTTATGAATAGAAAGCATCTTCTCCTCCCTATCTAGACTCCAGCACTTGGAGAAGAGTGGAGTTAACTTGTCCGTCTTTGGCTGAGACTGCAGTAGTTACCTGTACAGAAAAGGCCCACTCATTCCAATAGGTATTTTCTTCTACTGTTACTTTCACTAACTTAAACAGGGATGGGGGAAATATCACTGGGGAAGGAAGGATTAAATTTCCTTCCACCCTAAAGCAAAACAGGATAAAATATATTTAAATATCACAAAATAGCATGACCCAGAATGGGTTTTATCTGTGGTCATTTCCACACTATATTGTTATAGTGCTATTATTCCATTTTCAACATCCCATGGAATCATGGGGTTTGCAGTTTAGAGAGGGACCTTTAGAATTATCAGCTGGGGAACTCTTTGGCCTCAGTAAACTACAAACCCCAGAATTCCACAGGATGTTGAAAGTGGAATAATAGCACTGTAACAGTGTAAGGCCAAAATAGCCTGTCTTTACCATGATGGCTTTCCTCAAAGAATGCTGGGAATTATGTGGATGTTCAAAATTTTCTTTTCAGAGGCCCTAAGCCACCCAACTCTCACCACAGTTCCACAGTCCCTGAGTTAACCTCAGGTGATGGAATAATTATAGAACCATTTTAATCGGTTTGAGTTTTACCATATCGCTGGATTCTTTCCTGAATACTTTGCCTATTTATTTATTTGATTTATACCCCACATTTCTGCCAAGATGGGACCCAAATCAGCTTACGCTTATATTTACATATTAAAACAATTTGTAGTGCATAAACTAAGAAAGCATTAAAAACAATATCCTCCCAAAAAAACTCCATTAATTTTAAACAGTTAAAATGCATTAAAAACATGTTTCACATTAAAAATAGCACATTGTTGCACATTTTTCTACTGCAACCAGTGAAAAGCTGAAGTATTATTTGAATAAGAAAGTTAAAAAGATCTGTTAAAAAGTGCCTGCTATCAGCTTCGGCTGATACGCCAGCTGCGCCCTTTTCTGGAGCTGGAACACCTAAAAACAGTGGTGCATGCGCTGGTAACTTCACGGCTTGACTTCTGCAATGCGCTCTACATAGGGCTACCATGTGCTTAGTCTGGAAACTACAATTAGTTCAGAATATGGCAGCCAGGTTGGTCACTGGTAGACCTGAAACTGACCACATAACACCAATTCTGAAATCATTACATTGGTTGCCTATTAGTTTCCGGGCACAGTACAAGGTGTTGGTTTTTACCTTTAAAGCCCTTTATGGCTTGGGGCCAGCCTACCTGCGGGATTGCCTTCTCCCATATAATCCGCTCCGCACATTAAGGTCCTCTGGGAGGAATTTACTGCAGCCAGTCAGAACTAGGTTGGCTGCGGTTACCAGAGGACCTTCTCTTCTATCGCTCCCAAGTTATGGAATGGCCTGCAGGAAGAGACCCGGCATATTACCAGTCTTGACTGCTTTAAAAAAGCAGTCAGGACTGTTCTCTTCTGACAGGCCTTCCCAGACTAGTACTCCACCGCCTCCCACCAACTGTCCTCTTGTTCTTAATAGTTAATGTGTTTTAGGGGTTTTTAGATGGGTTGGTGGGTGGGGAGGATGGGTTATGTTTTAGTTGCTTTTAATGTATTTGATGTACTGTTGTAGTACCGCCTCGATCCGTTGGGAGAGGCGGGATATAAATATCATCATCAGCATCAGCATCAGCATCATCTTTGCTTGTTGGGAAAAAGAGCAGAGAGGAGGCCAACCAAGCTTCACACAGAAGGGAGTTCTATAGACTAGGGCCATTTCTGCACTAGACTGTTATAGCGCTATTATTCCACTTTCAACATCCTATGGAATCCTGAGGTTTGCAGTTTAGGGAGGGGAAATGGCCTAGGAGCAGCCACTGAGAGGGCTCTCTTCTGTGTCCTCATTAGACATGACTGTGAGGGTGGTGAGATGGAGAATAAACCCTCCCCCAAAGATCATAGGAGCTATTATGGAAGATACAGACTTTCATATATTCTGGACTTAAGCTGTGATTTGATTACCTAAAATTTTACATACATGAAAATTGTCCTTGCTATATATCAGAGCTGGAGAACATGCAGCCCACTGTAGTATGCAATCTAGTTTGCAACTCCTCTACTGCCTACTGGTCCCTGGACTAGGTGATCTTCCCTAGGAACATTTGTTATTTAAAAACCACGGTTACTGAATTCACTGCCACCACAAATAGCAGAGCTGATGAAAGCAGAACTGTTTTCCCATCCATTGCATTGTTTGGAAATTTGATGAATCTCTACCAGAATAATCAAGACAGAAACTGAACAACAGCCAGTCCCATAGCCACGCACCCAGCGTCTAGTGAAGAAAAAAAATAAATAACTTTAATGTTATTTCTAAAACATACAAAAATAGATGTATTTAAAAATTACTTGCTCATAATTAAACACAGGGTTTTATGAAGGAGATGGACAGAAAAATTAAAATGGCTGCAGGTTAAAGTGATGCAGAAGTTTGAGTGTGGAAAAACAAACGAACAGACAGGAAGCTCACAAACATGCAGATTAGGAATTAGTGAATATAACTATGAAAGGTTGATAATTCTAACATGTAGTTGCCCCGCCTCTCTGATGCCTGCCTCCTTGGCAAACCAACAAAAAGCAGCACTGTTTCTGATTGTCAGCGTGCTCTCCCCAACACCCCTACCAAGCAGACCCACCAAAAGTGCATGTTTTTGTGGCCACCCTAAGTAATTTCCATGGGCATGGTTTAGACACAAACAAAAAAGTCCTCTCTGAGAATGCTTAACAGCTGGGTCCTCTCATTTGAACTGTGATATGGCAGTGACCTAGCTTTCTTGCTACTAGTACTATTTCAGATAATTCTGTCAAGCAGAAATAATAAATTGTTATGTGATAGTAAAATCTCAAACTCTGAATCTGTTTCCAAAGAATGCAGTTGGGAATCTATTTCTGAGAAGTCATACAGAGCTGACCTTAGATGTTTCAATTCCTGTCTGAATTTTACTTCAATCAGCAAAATGATATTTAAAATCTTGCATCAGACCTTTTCAAGCAATGTTGTTTTCTAGTTCTTTTAAATTTTGATCATTCATCAGTTTCTAGTTCTGGTTCTTCCTAGTCAATAGTAAGCGCTTACCCCTGTTGTTTTCTTCTTCTTTTTAAACAAAATTAACTGTTTATGAGAAAGGCAGAAGCTGGAAAGTTTGAGTAAATGGTTTTAAACCTATTTCTGTCTTAAGCCTATTTCTGTCTTAAGCCTCTTTCTCTCTTACTTTCAAGCCTAATTTAAGATGCAGATGCATAAGCTTTAAAGCAGGAGTGAGAATCATGTGGCCTGTAGGCTGGAGGAAGCCCATAGTACTTCTGTGTGCCCCAAAGATTACATTTGGAGCTCCCATAAAATTTAAGATTTATTTATTTATTTATTTATTTTGCTGGAAAATGCTTTTGAGGGAGATGAAAATACATTCCAGGGGGCCAGCTTTGGCCAATAAACATTGGGTTTGAGTGGTCCACATCCTGAACAGAAGAAAAAAAAAATCTAACTGTGTGAAGAAGTGACTCTGGGTAATTCAAAATGCTGGTTTTGGTCACTTCCAGTTGTATCAGTGTAGTCTGCTGCACCTCTCTTTCTCTCTGGCCGTTTCTGCACTACACTGTTATAGTGGTATTATTCTACTTTCAACATCCTGTGGAAGTCTGGGGTTTGTAGTTTACTGAAGCCAAAGAGGTCTCTGGCTGAGAAATCTGCAAACCCCAGGATTCCATAGGATGTTGAAAATGGAATAATATGACAGTGTAGTGTAGAAATGGCCTCCCTCTCTCCCTCTCTCTGGAAACGTCTACACATGTACACAGTTGTGGAAGCCAGTGTGATGTAGTGGTTTAACACTGGACTAGGATTCCACTCCAGCCATGGAAACCCTTTGGGTAAACTTGGGCAAGTAACACTCTCTCAGTCACAGAGTAAGGTGACAGTAAACTCCTTCTGAATAAATCTTGCCAAGAAAACCCATAAATCAGAGTTGACTTGAAGGCATGTAACAACAATGTACAAACATAGTTAACATTTAACTTGTGCCCAAGCCAGAATGCCTAAGCATATACACTTAGGTCCTTTTCGCAGCGCCAGCGCTCGCGCGACGGAGGAGGGCGGCTCGCGCAAGAAGCCTTCTCCAGGAGGCTGCCGCTTCTCCCCTCCTTCCTTCCGCAGGTGAAGGAATGAGCGGGGAAGCGGCAGCCTCCCGGAGGCGGCAGCGGCTCGCGTGTCCGTCCATCCCCCCGCGCGCGAGAAAGGAGCCTGTCCCCTCCATCCCCCCCGCGCGCGAGAAAGGCGCTTGTCACATCTGCCCTCCCCGCGTGAGTGCGCGCGAAGCAGGACGTGTCGCATCCGTCGCGCTAGCGCCCCACCCCGTCCCTTCCTTCCACAGGGGCGGAGGGAAGGAAGCGTGACCCGGCCGGCTCCCAACGCTCTGCACAAGAGGTAAGTGCGCGCGGGCGCTGGGAGCGTTGCGCGAGCGCGGATGATTTTCACTTCGAAGCGAAAATCAAAAAACCCGCGCTTGCGCCGCTTCAGCCCCGTGAGCCCGGCGGAAGTGGGAGTGCGTCATGCGGAGCGACGCTCCCACTCCCGCAAGGCTCACGGGGCTGTCGCGCGAGAAAAGGCCTGTGCGAAAAGGGCCTTAGTTTACATTTCACTTTCCCCCAAGGTTGGAAGGACTGCTGTTTTACTACATGCCCAAGCTGGGCAAATTCAGAGGGTGGGGTAGGATGGATCCCATTGCCTTTTCTTCAAATACACCATGCCCTGCATCTTTCTGCTACCACCACTAAAATTGCCTAGTGTTTAATGAAAAATGCAGTTCCAGTTATATAATTTGGTTTAAAAAGGAGGCACATTCTCCCTCCATCTCTCACTTTGAGAGGGAATTGTGGGTTTTTCTTTTCCTGTTGCATCACCAAAATGCAGTCACACAGTAGCAAATGTGATGGTAGTGTGAGCTGGAAAAAGAGAGGACCTGTGGCATTGTGAACTATGGACCATACGATGCTCAGGCAGGCTGTATGTGATTCCCGCAATACCCCCTCTTTTTTTTCTGCCTTTTTTGTATCATTTAATCAGGGACCAGGAAAAGTATGGGCTGTGGGCTGCAAAAATGTGGACCCTTGAAACCCTGCTCCCAGGACTTTCCCAGCATGCTGAGGCCCTCAAAATCTTCAGACAATTTTGAGAATTAATATGATCTGAAAATATTTCACACTCCCACAAGATGGCTTTAAAATGTGACAGAACCCTATCAACTTTCTTCATTGTCCAGCTTTCAGAACCATACGTAGAAACTGGAAATACAATTGCATGGATAATCCTAACTTTAGTATTCAATGATATATTTTTAAACTTCAGGATCTTGTCTAGTTCCTTCATAGCTGCCCTTCCAAGTCCTAGGGCCTTTCCGTAGTACACTGTTATAGTACTGTTATTCCCCTTTCAACATCCTATGGAATCCTGCGGTTTGCCATTTAGGGAGAGGCATTTAGAGAGTTCTTTGGCCTCGGTAAACTACAAACTTGACAGATCCACAGGATGTTGAAAGTGGAATAATAGCACTATAAGCGTGTAGTGCGGAAAGGCCCCTAGTCTTCTTTCGATATCTTGACCGCAGTCTCCATTCTGATTAATGATTGAGCCAAAGTATGGAAAATCTTGAATTTATTATCTTCATTGCCTGCTTTAAGGTTATGTAAATCATCTGTGGTTATTATTTTTGTTTTCTTAATGTTCAGTTGTCAACCTGCCTTTGCACTTTCAAGGTCTAAATACTTTCAAACACATGCTAGTCACATCTATCCCCTTTTAACTGTATACAATATAGAACTATTCAGTATCTGTTCAGGAATCCAAAAATTAAGACGTCTGTGTTAAAACAAACATGGTAGATCTAATAACCTGGAGGGACAACCCCATTGGCTCAAGAGGAATATTTGCTTTGGGCTAGAAAACTCTATTGTCAATGGGGAAATGAATCCACTCCATGTTTTAGTGTTTAATCATTATTCACTCAAGGTGCTGAATGGGACACCCAAAACAGATTCAGAACCTTACATAGCTTCTTTAAAGTTTAAAGTAAAACCTAGAGCAAATTCATTGCCCAAGTGACACTTATAGCCACCAGTTGCCACTGCCTGAATATTACCTTGGATAGCTAATATTACTTTTGATTAGTATTGGTGGTGGAATTCTATTTGTTTTCGAAAATCAGAAGCATTTTCAAAAGAAGACTTTATAAAGTAATTTTCTGACTATTTCTCAGTTAAACTTAACATGTTAGTATGGCAACTATAGCCATCTGCACATACATTTTTCCTTCCAGTGATAAGTATATAAGTGGATTAGAAGATTTCCAGATTTGGACAACTCTAATTAAATTACTTCTAACTTTTACTGGGCTCTGCAGATCAATCTCTCTTTGACCTTCACAGTCCATCAATATAAGTGAAGGGGTGAAAAAAGCTTTTTCATATCTCTCAATTAAAAAAAAAGGCTCTTTTGCTAAAGAAAATCAAAACGGATGGCTGGATTCACTTGCTACTTAACCTTCCACATCATAAATTAATATGAGTTTAAGAAAACAAAAGTATTCTTCTCTCCCTGCCCCAGCCTCACAGTTGATTACTTCAATAGCACAAGAACTGACTAAAGAAAATTCCCATGCTATCTCTTAAGCTTTTGCATACATCATTTCCTATCTTTCTCAAAGAGAGATTTAAAATGTATGCTGATGCCTTTATCATCTTGACAGTTTAAGGATAAAGTTCTGTCCCATGCAAGACACAAAAGCTTATTTTTTAAAAAGTACATAAAGGATATTCTTTTTGCACCCTGAAAAGACATAAATGCAGCAGATTATTTTGAATCACTCCAGCTAGGCAGAGACAGACAGTAGCATCCTGACTTCATTTTTGTTGCCATTGTTTTTAAGTCAAAGTGCTAAAACTAACCAAATTTTGAATTGCCCCCCTCACAACCTTAAAAAAAGATGCACCCTATCCTAAGTGTACAATTCTTCCTTTTTTAAAAGATGGTATAGTTCCATGAAAGGAAACTTACAGAAATCTAAATAGATGTGACTGTTTACTGTTCAGTGGATTCCTTTTTGCTTTAGCGTTCACGAGTGTCAAGTGACTTTAAGATGGGTTGCCTGAAAATGTATGCAATTTTAATCAGTTGCTAGTGGGTTTTTTTTAAGAAAGGAAGTTTGTTTTGATTATGTAATGGTGCAGAGAGGATATTGAATAGGGCTGGCGTATTGCAAACCAAATTCAGCAAACCAAGCACACTATCTTTATAACAGCTGGTGAGTTCAAATAGGACATACCTCAAGATTAAGATTAACTACCAAATTCTTTGAAATGGTGGTAAACTGGGGTAGGAGAACAGAAACGGTTGTAGGCCTTCTAAAGCCATCCTTTCCCTGTAATATACAACTCTTTAGTATAACCATTTTCATTTTAGCTGATTCTTGTTGGGTGGGGCTGGGGGATGATGGCTAGCATAACTGGGTTTAAACCTATAGATGTGATTTTTTGGATCTTGTGAAAGGAAGCATTCAGTACATACTTCTGCTAGACACACGGCTGCCAACATGCCCCTTTTGTTAGGGATGCAGGAGTGCAGGGTGTGCGGGTGCTGAAACTGTTTCTTCATTTGCAACTGAGGGAGCAGTTTGGGTGCTCCACACACCTGCTGCTGTATTCTTCAGTGCCCATAACCCCTGCTGCCATGTACAAGAGACAATAAAACAAGGCATCCCATGCAGCAACACCAGTGATACTCTTCCAAATTTTAAAAAATTACCCTATTACTTTCTCAGATTTCCCATTCGCATTTGTGGGGAGCCCAGAAAAATAAATGAGGGAGGGAGGGAGGGAAGAGGACAGAGAGAAAGAGCAGAGGCAGAAGGAAAGCAGAAATCCAGTGCTTGCTAAATGGTTCCCATCTGTAGGTGATGAACCCAGGTGTCTCCCCTTGAACTCTTTCACCTGGCCTGACACTCAATGTGGAGTTCCTTCTCCCTCCCTTCTTGAGGAGTGAGGCTGGACTAAATGCACAGGCATACGCCTTCACCATTTCTCTCTCTCTCTTTTCTGAGATGACCCAGCCATTGTCAGGAAAAGTATTGCTGGTGTTGCTATTGCTGTCCAGTTTCTGGTCTTTCTGGACCCCCTGAGGTTCACAGATCCCAGGTTAAGAACCACTGGTTTGGAGGGTTCAGAGGAGCAGAAGGCCACAAAACCAGCAGTTTTGCTCAGTCTTGTGTTAAAGCCAAATAATCTACTAAACTGTAATCCACTTGTACTTAAATTCCTGAAAATTTTGAATTGTAGTTCTCAATACTTTTCAGGCAGGACAACCAGTGACCATGCCGGTTGTGGGATTCTGGGAGCTTGGAATCAATTTCAGTTTTGTCCCAGTCCTCATTTCCTCCTCCTTCAGTTCATTTTGTCTTAACTGCAGATAACTTAATTTTTTTTCGTTCCCAAAAGGTCACACAGAGATCCATATGCATGTTTATGCACATGGTCCCAACATATACAAGTCAGTAAATGTTTTCTCTTAATATAATGCATATTTATACCTCATTTGCTCAAATGTACATGTTTATCATGTACACATTCCCCTGATATGCACATTTTTGAACTTTTTTGTTTTTGCAGACTGTATTGCAAAATTCAGAAAACTGTAATTACTATACCTATATGCAAGTATGATTCTTAGCTAGAGTAAGTCCTTTGAATCAATGGAACTGCAGAATTGTTAGTTTATTGTTCAGTAATTTATTCTATGAGTCCACTCTAACTGAGGGTAGCATCTGGATTTAGGCCAATATATGTTTTGGGTCAGGCACTGGTTTGGGAAATGCATATTAAGTGTATTTCTATTAAATATGAACCAAATGAGTTTCTCAGGATGATTTTCCTTAACCCCTGAACAACTCTAGTCAGTTCAACAGAATAGAAAAATAGGGGGAAAAGGGCTTCTCTGTAAGCCACTTTGAAGCAGGGTTCATATACAGACTGAAATCCCAGCATCTTTTAAAAAATGCAGTAAATTGTATCCATTTTCCCTAACGCACATGCATGCTGCATAAACTATCTTCCACCATGCCACATTTCAGGCACACCATTTGTGAAAAGTTCACCATAAATACTAGCAAACCTAGATGTGGGAAGCTGGCAGGGGTAGGCTGGGCTACCATAAAATGTCCATTAGTAAATGAGAGTGGCTGATACAGTCATGTGAGAAGTTCAAGGACGCAATCTCGTTAAACAGCCATTTTGCATACAAAGTTATTATCATATGCTACAGCTTTCCAATAACACTGATGTTCTCCAGTATAATTTATTAATGGTCTGCTTAATAAAAAAAAACAGGTGGGGTGGTAAAAGGAAAGAAGAAGCACTGCAAAGATAAAAAGAAAGCTGTCAAGGGGGCTTTGGTCATAGTTCAGGCTAGTCTATATATTTAGTTTATATTGCAAGATAGTTCCATGCATTTCCAAGAGGGAAATTTTCTCTTCTGAAGTGTTCTTTGAACACTCTTCCCTTTCATTTCATATTTTGGAACGGCATCAAAACAACCCTCACAATCAACTGTGATGTTCAAATAATATAGTGTTTGGATTACAGGCTGCAAATTATTTGTAGGGGGTATAGTCAAGGTCAAAGAAAACCAGTAATTTAACCCACTGAAGGAACAATGTATTTTGTATACGCATCACCCTTCTGATCTCTCCAAATCTGTCCTTAGCTCCCAGGTGACCGACACTTTGAGGTTAGAAATAACACTTTGAACCCTCAACTTGCTGACCTTCTAAAGCTGGAAACTTTAAAAGGGAAAATAGGGGGAAAAAACTATGGATGTTTGTTCTGCTTCCTCAGAGACTCTAGACTCTTAGAAGGGCAAAGATAAAAATATTATTATATGAAAATCCAGTGTGTGGAATTGTAACAGATGGGCATTAATCTGTCAGTAATTTACTCGATGAAGAGAAGAATACAATTAAGAGGGAATTCAAAGAAAACACGAAGCTGGCCTTTTTCAAATGAAGAATGCGCTAGATTTAGCTTGGCCAGGATGGTTGCCACATGACAGTGTGCCATTTAATGAGGAGAAGTTGATGAGAATAACATATGAGTGTGCCTGCCTTATGAACAATGATTTAGTTTACACGCCCTTGCATTTAGAAAAACAGTGGCAGAGTTTTTGGGAGCAGGGATGAATGAGAAATTATTTATTTTGTGAATGTAGGAATGGAATGAATATGCAGGTTTGGAACAGAGCAAACCAACATTTTATGGGATCCATGCATATTCCACTCTGAGAGTACATCTGCAACAACACGCTTTGGAGAGGATTAAAAGGGAAAATGAGAGCATATAAAGCCCTCCCGCTTACCGTCAAGGATCTCAGGAAAAAGGGTGTGATATGAGACATGTGACAGACACCTAACTTTGGTCATTTCTGCTCTACACTGTTATAGTGCTATTATTCCACTTTGAACATCCTGTGGAATTCTGGGGTTTGTAGTAGGGATGGGCCAACCAAATTCGGGTAAGATTCCCGAATCCGAATCCCTGTGCCAAAATAGGCAAACCAAATCTTTTGAATCCGCCAACCAAATAGATTGTTGGAGACCGGGACGCCTGAAAACCTGGGAGACTGGGACACCTGAAAATCTAGGAGACCAGGATTCCTGAAAACCTGGGAGGCCAGACATACAAGGGAAGTTAGTAAGTTCATGAGTTTTTCCCTTGGAGTAATAATGGCGTTTGCTAACAGTTTCTGAAATTAGATCTGGGCTTGTATTCTAAGATATTTCAGTTGAACATTTAATATTTAAGTTCAGCACTTGACCGGAAGGTACAGTCTTCTTGAGATTTCAAGGACAGCTGAAAGACTCCTTTGCATAGCTCCCTTGCGAACCTCTTTCAGACACAATTCTGGGATTTGGGGTTTTACAAGGGGTCACAGCCTTCTCTGCCAATGTGTGCCAGTGCATCATCAAACTACAATCCCCAGGATGCCAGAAGGAGTTAAGCAAAGAAAAGCCAGTTTTGACCTGGATTATCTCTGTCCTCTAGTATGTGGCCCTGTTTACACAGGGAGGAAAATGTGGGATTAAGCCACATTTTCCTGCCTATGTAGAAAGGGCCTTCATGTCATTTTCAATCTGGGGAGATCCTGAGGCAAAACTATCACAATTGTCTTGGCCAGATTTCTTCAGAGCAAGGTTTGCGTTTGCCTAGGCTTTTCCTAAGGCTGAGAGAGTGTGTCTTGCCCAAGATTATCCTTCTTTCCCTTGCTTTTTAAACAAGGATTAGAAAGATTTGAGATTCGTGGATTCCCAGAACCTTCCAGAGATTCGGATCTGGATTCGGAAAATTCTGGATTTGTCCCATCCCTAGTTTGTAGTTTACTGAGGCCAAAGAGCTCTCTCTGGCTGAGAATTCTGAAGGCCCCTGCCTAAACTATAAGTCCCAGGATTCCATAGGATGTTGAAAGTGGAATAATAGCACTATAAAGTGCAGTGTGGGAATGGAAGATGTATTTGCCAGCATTTCATTGGGAAGTAGATGGACATTCTCCAGGAGCCTTGCACATTTCCTCTCATTTCTCAATAGTGTCCCGACTCTGTTGTGAAAGCTGACTCATTTGTTTTAATATTATATTTCCTTGTTTTGTGTTACATTATTACACGCTCTGCTGTTTCAATTGGCTTGGTAATTTCAGATAGGTGAGGTTGATTTGAGTGTAATTCCCACATGGTGTAGTGGTCTGAGTATTGGACTGTGATTGGAGACCAGGGGCCTTTCCACACTAGCCTGTTATAGTGCTATTATTCCACTTTCAACATCCTATGGGATCCTAGGATTTGCAGTTTAGGGAGGGGCATTTAGAATTCTCAGCCAAAGAGCTCTTTGGCCTCAGTAAACTACAAACCCCAGAATTCCACAGGATGTTGAAAGTGGAATAATAGCACTATAACAGGCTAGTGTGGAAACGGCCTTAGAAAGTAAGGGTTAAACATACCTTTCTACACTAGCTAGTGATAGATCTTCAGAGTTTTGAAGGTTTGTCATAATCTGGTCTGAAGATTCTGGAGCCTAAGATCTTGGCAGAATTCTAACACTATTATTGTAGTGATCTTAATGTGGCAGCCACTGTGTAAACTTTAGCACCATCTAGAAATGCACATGTATGTAAAATATTGTTTACTCAGAAAAAAGCAGCATCAAGATCACTTTAAATATCATTTTAAAGAACTTTCATCAACGCTCAGCATTTTTTCCTGCTTCAGTTAATGTACATTACTACCTTCCCCAAGTTATCAGATCAATGAGAGCTATCTTTGACTCGTCCCCTTCTTCCTCCCCCAGAAAGAGGTCAGAGATCCAGTGGCTTCTTCCCTCAGAGAAAAATGTAGTGCCATTCCAAGAAGGGAGAAGATGCCACTGTGGCATGCCCCACCCCAATGAGCCAAGAATTACTGTATTTTATTATGTGTGCATGTATGTGTCTTGAAGTTGTACACTCTCCAACATTTCACAGATGAAAACTTGGACAGATGTGGCTAAGCAATCTAAGAGTGTGTTCAAGTTGGCAAAAGTTATTAAGGAAGAAGAACATACAATCTAGGAGATGCTGTAGCAGTTTGCTTTCGTCTTAGCTTTCTGGCAAGGGCAAGATTGTACACCTTCTCCTGAGTAAACTGAGCGCACACTCCCCCTGCACTTTGAACACAGTTTGCAGCAACTGAAGTAAGCTGAGGACAAAGGGAGAAAGTGGGAGAAGGAGAGAGAAACTGGGACATTTTAAAAGCAGCTGGAAAAGTGGAGTGACAGAGGATTAACCTGGAAAGTCCCTGCCAAATTGGGACAGTTGGAGGGTTAGCTTTGTGATAGAGCAGCTCCCCACATGGTCAGGACACAATAGGCACATCTTCATCCTTTTAGTAGCAGGGGCCACTTCTTTGGAGCGGGGAGGAAATAAGGGTACAGCTGCATTCTCCCTTCTTTCTTGCAGAATTGTGGAAACGTGTTGCTGTGCCTTCTCCCTGGGGTGGATGGAAGCATCGCTGTTGCCATGCTCTCTTCTGCCCCGATAGTGAAGGGGTGGATCGGCACTACATTTTCTGCCTCAGGAAGTAAGAAAGCTAAAGTTTAAGGTATACAAATCTTTTTCTCCCTATAAAAATCTGTCCAAGGGTTAAGATCCTTGGGGAAGGCTTTTTCTGGAAGCCTTATCATGCTACACTGTTATAGCACTATTTCCCATTTTAACTGCCACGGCAACATCCGGTAGAATTCCAGGCTTTGTAGTTTGGTGAGACTCAAGAGCTCTCTGGCTGAGAATTCTAAATACCTCTCCCTAAACTGCAAAACCCAGGACTCCATAGGATGTTGCTGTGGCAGTTAAAGAGGAATATAGGACTATAACAGCATAGCTTTTGGCTCCAACATTGTCACAACCTTGTGAGAGGGCATTCTAAGGACATTTCGCACGACACACTTATAGTGCGATGATTCCACTTTCATCCTCCTATGGCCCCTCCCGGAACTGCAAACCCCAGGATTCCATAGGAGGTTGAAAGTGGAATCATCGCACTATAAGAGTGTTGTGCGGAAATGGCCTTAGCAGCTGCTCCAAGGCTGTAGAATTCTTTTCCACAGGAGGCCATGCTTGTATCCTTTCTTTTCTCCTTCCGCCAGCAGGTCTTTTCATTTAAATACATGTTAGGCTATTACCTGGCTGTGCAAAAGTGTCCTTTTAATGGAATATGTATTCTTACTGTTATCATTTTTTTAAAAAAGTAACAATTAGTGTTAATTTATTTGCATGGCAACTTATCAGGTTTTTAGCCGTACTTTGCTTTAATTTGTGCTTTAAGCCACCTTGGGTCCCATACTGAGAGAAAAGCAGCATGGAAATGCTATGTAATAACAGTGCAATATAATATGATTTCTCCAACTCCGGTTAAATTTCCACTGAATTCAGGCACCTAATTCAGGCCTTCTAAAACTCTAAGCCTTAGTAAACATCTGTTGCTCATAATGAACTAGGTAGGTATTTATGACAATTACCAGGGCTATGAAGAGAATTTTTATTGAGATGTTTTAGCCCTGCACAGCAACTTGTCAATAATACTAATACTAATATTAATAAATGGTTGCTGAGTGATAGGAGCCTAGAGTTTTGTAAACCCGGTCAGCATATTCCGCTATATTCTTTTCCCTTTGGACTCAATTAAAAAAAAAACATATACAAATCAGTCCCATCTTAATTTAAAGGGAATATATAAACAGAAAGTTTGCACAAAGTGGTTTTCAAAAAAATATTAATGATACCAAATGAGCTAAAGACTCTGTAATAAACTGTTAACTTCAACACTCTATGAACTTATTAAACTGGAAGCTTGTCCTGATGTGCTTAAATTATTCATAATTATGTTCAGAAAAGAATTTTGGTGGATTTGTTAAAAGATGAAAATTTGCTGCTTTCAGTAATTGTGTCTTTTATTATCCCACCCTTAAGAACCATATTCTCCATGAAACTTACAAAATATTTATCACATAAGAGTCAAACCATGAAGATGATTTGAATCATCCTACTTATATAAATTTCCTTACTGAACATAGAAGGAGGAGAATTTGCTATTGCTACAGGCAAATTAAATTGCATTATTATATAGTGATATCTTAGTTGTATTTATTTTTACCACTCTGACCTCTTGAGTGGCATTTGTTGACAAAAAGGCAAAGTATAAATGCAATTAATTGATTAATAAATAAAACAAACTGTGATACAGTAGCTATATATGTTTCTGGGCCATTTCCTATGTTTTGTGGCGCCTGATATGGGATTGCCACGAAATGCCTACTTAACAAGGAGAAGCAATGAAACAATTTTCTGATTATTTTACCTAAGACACGTCCCAAAGGAATCATTATAGATTCCCAAATATGAAATGCTTACATCAGAGTTAGGAAAAGGGTGGTCCACACTTTTATACCCCCCCACCAATCTTGTATCATTGCCCCAAGATCCCCACCCACCCATTTTTATTTTTTTGTGAAATTTTCAAGAAATTTTGAACCAAAAATTGCAACATACAAATATGTCCAATAGAAACCATCCCACACAACCAGAGTCCCATCTTTCAAATACTTCGTTTTCTTCAGCTGTATTTTTAATTCAAACGATAACCAGAACAGATGCAACACCACTGCTGGAGTACTGGTTGCCATTTTGGCTGGGATACAGCAAGATTTAAAACACACACACACACACAAAATTTGAGGGGGCATTGTTGTGTGTATGTGTGGTCTGTGGGTGGGCCTTGGGGGAAATTGAACCTTGAACTACACAGTTCCCTCTTCATGGCTTATAGCCATTGTTTTTAATGGTTTTTATGTAGTATGGACCTGTCATGGTGCCTGATTTTAGTTATGTTTATTGAGAATTACTGCAAGATCACTTTTGAGAACATAGGCAATTTCCACATGGGGCGAGGGAATTGCCCCGTGCCGCTAGTTACTGGACTTCTTGGCTCCCCGGTCCAGTCCGTGCTGCTCCGGAGCAGTGCGTGCTCATTGCTGCGCACTGCTCCGGGGACGAAAATGGCGGCTTCCTGTTGGTCGAGGGTCTCGACCAACCGCTGAAGCTCACCAGCCTAAAACCCGTCTGCAGCAGATCGCAGGCTCGCACTGGTGCGAGAGCGGGCACGGAATGGCGTGCTTCGTGCTTTTGAAAGGCCTGTTTTAAGCTGTCTTTCAAAAGCACGCTTGACGACCACTTGAGGTCGTTCCGGAGTGGACTGAGGTGCGGATCTACGTTAAGTAGGTCTGACCCAGTCCGCTCCCAGGTGCAGACGTCCTCCCTGGAGGACGCTCTGCACCATTTCTATTAGCCCGTGCGGAAATGGCCTTAGTTCCACAGAAGTTTGTATCTTCCCAAGTATCTTTCAGCAGCCATTCCACGAGGTGGGGGAACCTCATGACATGAAGAGCTTGTCCCCAGGTTTTGTTTTGTCTTCCTTCTTCCCTATCATCCTCATTTCATTTTTGGGTTGTATCTTTTTTTATTTTATTTTTTTTTGATGGAGTTGTTGATCATCCTAGGAGGCTCTTCAGCTTGTAGAGCAGAATTAAATAAATAAAAATAATAAGTCCTGGGGAGTTCAATGGAACATACTTCCAGATAAGTATTATAAGATTGCATCCTTCCTATTTCTTAAGCATATCTGGAATATTGAAAAGCTATGGAATATTATCGAAAGCTGTGATTTGTAAAGCAGTCAGAGATAGGACATTTTATTTTTGTTGTTAACAAAGTGGATTTCTCTATCATTCTGACCACAACACTCCACCTCCTCTGTGTCTGATTGCTGTGTTCTGTGCCCACTTGTGAACAACACAGCACTTTCAATTGCAAAAAGCTTTTTCACCATTAACCCAGAGTTTTCTAAATTGATGAATTATAAACATATATTTAACTCGGACCTTAAAGTTAACCTTAGTGTTTCAAAACACTTTGGGATTAGAAACAAGTAATTAAAAGCAAAGGTCCCATAAACACCCATTGTAGCAATATCCATTTATCTTTTTAACAGCCCCGCCAATACGTTTTTACTTTCAGTCCACTTTTTGCAGTAAGAGAACTTCTAAACTTTTTTTTTCTCCAAAGAGTCATCTGAGGCAAGCTTTAGGATTTACCATAGAGCTTAAAAATACCTAGGTTAGGAAGCAGATAATGGCACAAAGAATGGATTAAAACAATTTCTTTGGAATTCTGAAGTTCTAGGCAAGCAACAATCTTACAATATTACAAACTGGCGGTTTTTGTGGTTGAAATTCAAATTTGTGAAGGAATTTTAAGATTAGTTAAATACAAAATTAAAAGGAAAAACCTTGGAATTCATGATGATGTGCCTCATGTACTTTGTATAATGATCAACCAAATGGGGAAAGGTACCAATACTAAGGGATGAATGGATGAAACTGAAATCCAAGGGACGCAAAAATGATTTTTTTTCACTTGGCATAATGAATTTTGAAACATATTTCTCCTTCAGGGTTCTAAGAAATGTTTTAGTCTATAGGGTACCACAAATTCAGTTAATTTTGCTGCAAGGCACTAGCATAGCCACATCTCTAGAAATTCTTTCACTTGGCTGTAGAGCCCACTAGAGAACACTATGATGTACTTTATGGTTTTCTCTAAAGAAGAAATATATTTCAAAAAGCACTAGGTCAGTAAAATCTTTATTTTTCTGCACACTTGAGATTTCATCTCCCCACTTTTCCACAAAATATGTCATGTGCCAGAATTTAGCTCTGTTTTAGTTCCACATTACAGTAAATTATTTTCATCACTACTAAATGTAAGAACTCCAAAGGTCTGACATCAGGTGCCTTGAGTCTTCACATCTGAAACACATATATTTTGGCTTAATTTTACAAGAGGGAATCAAAGTTTTATGAACACCTTTTCAAAGATGGAAACTCACCTTATGACCACCAAACTGCTGCAAGACTTTCTCAAGGGATTGCTTTTGGACATTCAATTGACATGAATTGCTGGTTAAAACAGCATCTCAGAATAATAAACTATCTTTTTAGCTGCTGTCTCAAGGATTAACTGGTAGTGATACAGAACAAATCTGGTGCTGCCTTTACTGATGTACTTAAGCTACAGTCATATTTACACTTTAGCTGTATTCAACATGACTGTCATTTAGGCACCAGACCAAAAACATTTCATTTATTCTGACGTTTTAAACAAATGCTATTATTTAGGGTGAGGTACTCAGCACACTTACCTGGTAGTAAACCATATTGAACCCATTTAGTTCTGAAATATATAAGGTGCACCTGATATAAGTTTATGTTTTCTTTCATGAGATAAGTGTTATGTAGGCATGTGCTTTTCTGCATTCTTAGCGGTCTCAATATTATTCCAGCTGAAGAAGAAAAACAAGGATTTCTCTGCAGTTCTTGAGATGTATTCATATCTTACCAAATTGGTGGGGACTTACTCTGTGCAAGGAAACAAACAAACAAACACACAAACAAATGAAAAACCTTGGTTTTTCTGCACAAAATACACTGCATGGGGAGAACATTTCCAGTGCAAAGCCTCCATGTCATCTCCATTAAAATACACACACACACACGTATTCTTGTGCAGAAGAATCCCCTGGAGAGCTTCACAAATGTACACAATCTTACCTTTTTTTCTGTTCCTCTTGTAGGGCTTTCTCAAGCTTTGGAAACCCCTTATTTAGCAGAAAAAGGAGTAACGTAAATATTCTTTCAGTCCCCAATCTGATGTGCAGCAGATGAAATGGACTTTGCAGGACTCTTTGTTGTCTTTGACCCACATAGTTACTCTCCTCAAAATTCATACAGGTCTGCTGCAGTGAGATTTAGCTTATTACAAAATTTTATCTGCTTTTACCCTATACAACAGAGTTTTCCAAACTTTTGTGTGGGTGACACACTTTTTAGACATGCATCATTTCACGACAGAGTAATTTCAGTTTTACTAGCAAACTGGAGGTTAAACTAACCCCTCATAAGAGATATAGACACATATGTAAATTGTAATAACAAAATGTATGGCGATACAACATATCTCATGAAAACTGTTCATATATTTTCAAATATATATGATTTATAAATAATAACATACATTTCCAAGCTTGTAGGTGACACACCAACACACTTCAGGTGCCACACTAATGTATCATGGCACACCATTTGGAAAGCCCTGCTATACAGTCTAGAAATCTGGTATGATGATGACTGCAATAAAATTGTTTAAAAAGGAATTTGTCTTCTGTGAGCACAATAAACCTATGTACTATGAAAGATAGTACATAGTTTAACCCTCCACAGACAAACATGTTCAAACACATGCCTACAATATGCAGACATTTGTAGGAAAATATATAGGGACATGCCATTCAACTGAGAATTTTTTCCCATAGATATGCATGTATTGAACATACATGTAATGGCGGGAGAAGGGAGCAAACCCAGATGTCTGAAAGGGGCCCCTTTTATAAGTCATTTCAAGTAAAATCACCAGGATTTAGCACCAAAATTAGGTTAGCATTAGAGATCTGTGATCAAATAACACCTGCAATTTAAGGGTAGCTGTGTCCTACTTTACACTGCTTTCTTTGTCCTCCATTTGAAAGACAATCAGAGGAGTACCCTATTTGAAGATTTTGCTTATTTGAAGGACTAGTGAGCCGAAATGTGTATGGTTAAAGAAGTATATGATGCATGAGCAGGACCCTTGAATTAATTTGTGAGTTACCATATTGACAGCAAATTGAGCAAGCAAGCATAGTCGTCCCCAGTGTAGTGAAATATTACCTTTCTGTACAAATTAGTGATGGCCCATTGTCTGCGCAAAGAGGGTACCTGACCCCAAATTTGTAGTGGGATGTCCACCCTGATGTGCTGATGAGCCACCTATCAATAATAGCAATTTTAAATTTGCATCCATACTTCAACTTAGCATATGAAAGTTGTATGCAAATCTTTTTTGTCCACCCTTTTGGTAGAATGTAAGCACTTGATCACAGCAGGCTCTTTTCCCATTACAATAGTGTTGTTACAAAAATGCTATTGAATCAGGATTGGTTGGTTTGGTTTCACACTTTCAAAACCATTCTGAGATTACAGTGTTTGTGTAAAAGCTTATCATATATAGCATTTGGGACTGTCCCACACTACTTCCTCCAAGACATTATCTCTGCCCCTTTTCCTAGGTTGTCACAATCATGTGTGTGCAGAGAAATCACCCGCCTCCCTCCAAAAAATATAAATGAAAACAGTCTCACATTTAAAAATTCTTTTATTCCTATGGGAGACTAGCAGAAGATAACAGGCTTAACTAATCACTGGCAAATGAAAGCCAGCACCTACTGATCTATTTGTCTCATGGATGCCAGATTTGATCTGCCAGTGATTAGTTAAGTCTGAAAGAAGAAAGCAAGAATTAATAGATTAATGCAAGAGGTAAGAGTCTTATCCACTTGTATTTCCAGGTGTGTGTGTGTGAGAAAGAGGGAGAGAGAGCCTTTCTGCACTATTTTATTTATTTGTATCCCGCCTCTCCACACGGATCAAGGCGGCAAACAACATGAAATACATTATACATTACAAATAGCATGTATTTCTATACCGCTTATCAGCTAAGTGCTCTCTAAGCGGTTTACAATGTGTTTTAGCTAATTGCCTCCAACAAGCTGGGTACTCATTTTACCGACCTGCGGAAGGAGGGAAGGCTGAGTCAACCTGGAGCCTGGCAGGATCAAACTCACAACCTTGTGGCTGCAGTACTGGCATTTAACCACTGCGCCACCAGGGCTCCACAGTGCTATTATTCCACTTCCAACATCCTATGGAATCTTGGAGTTTATAGTTTAAGCAGGGGTCAGACAGCTCTTTCGGCTCAGTAAACTGCAAACCCCAGGATTCCATAGGATGTTGAAAGTGGAATAATCGCGCTATAAGAGTGTAGTGCGGAAATGTCCTTGGAGTTTGTAGTTTAAGCAGGGGCCAGACAGCTCTTTTGGCTCAGTAAACTACAAACCTCAGAATTCCACAGGATGTTGAAAGTGGAATAATAGCATTATAACTGTGTAGTGTGGAAAGGCCCAGAGAGAGGGAATGTCTGGAAGGTGGCTGCAAAAGGAGGCAGGTGGGGTGCGTGTGAGCAAAATTGGCCAAAAAGTGCAATTGAACTTTCCCACAGGAAATCATAGAACAACAGAAGAGGGAAAGGAGGTCGTTAATGGATTTTTGGTGTTAATAAAAAGAAACACTTTCAAAACAGTCTCCCACAGGAGAACACCAGAATAACATCATGTGGTAAGTCCCCACCAAAGGTGCTGTTATCTAGCTGTAAGTACAGTTTCCTGCCTCCTGTGATAAAACCCTGAGTGCCCCCCTTCCCGCCAACTGGCACTATCTACCCTTGTCTAAATTGTCTACCCTTCCACTGGCATTGTCTACCCTTGTCTAAATTGCTCTTCTCAACTTGCTCTTTCCAATACTTGCAAAACTTTAGTTTTTGAACTACAGATCTTAAATTGCCAAACTGCCCATGCAAGAGAAGTGAAATTCCCAGAATTATAGTCTAAAACCAATAACTTTTCCAAGTTTGCAAATAGCAGATCCAAGAGAGCAATTTTGACAGGATAACTTTCTTAAGCTTTGGCCTTGCCTATGCTTCTCTTGCCATTTGTTACATTTCCTTTTACATGCTTGGCTCTTCCTGCTGCTCATATGTTTCTAGTTTATTGCTTATTTCCATAAAGAAAATGTGTTTTCTTTGTTTTTGTTGCTCCTTATCCTGATTCTTTCCTACTGGGGCCTCCATATAATGTTGTTTGTTCTTTTCTAAGTGTGCTTCTCATCCTCCCCAAGCTTCTATTCCACAAACAAAAGTAACACATGCTGTAAATTACCTCGATATAAGGGTGTTTTAATGAGGCTTTAACATATTTGCCCTGATTCAAAAAGCTATGAGCACATTGCAGTCCCTCCAGCATTTCACAGATGAAAACTGGGACGCATGTGGTCAAGCAACTTCACACTGTGGTCTAAATGGCAAAATTCATTAATGAGGGAGAATACACAAGTTGGGAGCAACTGCAGCAGTTTGCTTTTGCCTGAGCCTACTGGGAAGGGCAAGATTTCACTCCCTTCTTTCCACTCTCTCCCAGTTGAGTTTATGGAGTGCAGACTACTTTGCACTTTGAACTCAGTTTGCAGCACTTGAAGCAAGCTAAGGACAAAGGGAGAAAGTGGGAGGAAGAGAGAGAAACAGGGAGATGTTAAAAGCAGCTGAAAAAGTGGGATAACAGAAGAATAATTGGGACTGTCCCTGCCAAAGTGGGACATTTGGAGGGTATGACATTGTGCACGCTGATGTGTTAATAGAGGTAAGACAAAATTCCTGTTCGGTTACTGATCTAAGTGAAATAAATGGATAAATGCAGTGCATTCATTGTGATAGCCGACTCCCCCTTTTCCTGTATGTTTTTGCTGAATACCAGAACTCCAGTTAACTACAACTGTACATAGGGGTATTTTTTAAGGCTTGAAGATTTGGGTCAGTATCTTTCTATGTTCTTGCTTAATGTTGCTGCTGAATTACAGATAGTGGCTATGATCAGAAGTATAAAATATGTAGTGTCTGCCACAAACAAGGACGAAGGGGAAACACTAAGTGTGAAGACTTGAGTCTGAGTTCCCCTTATCATTGGGCAGTGAGATGACTGCCTCAGGCAGCAGATTTTGGGTGTCAGCAAGGGAATTGTTAGCTTTGGTAGTTGTTGGCAAGTTCTATTGTATTTTTCATTAATGTGAGCATAATATTTTGTATGGTTACTGCTGCACTTATATTGTAATGTTATTTTGTGTTTTTACTGTCAAGAACAAGGATAATTTTTCTGGAATTTTTTGTGGAAGTAACTTGGCTGGCATTGGTTAATGGCAGCCTTGACATGGGTAAGTTAGGGGTTTTTGTTGCTCTGCCTCAGGCAGCACAATATTTTGGTCTGGACCTAGTTTCCTCTTTCTGCTTTCATCACTGAAAAAAATATGGCGTTGTCTCTCTGGGATGGAGCAGAGGAAGTGCTGAAGCCAGTTGGCCTGATATGGAGAATTTTTCTTGCCATGACTGTAATCATGCCGCATCATGAAACTCATTTCTCTGCACAGATTGGGGCCAGTGAGGGCAGACAGAATGGAAATCACGGCTGAGAACAGACACGTACAGAGAGTTACAATGTAACAGCATTATTTTTATTACAATAAACTGATATTTAGAAGTAGAAACATTAACATGCTTCTGCCCAGAAATGCAAATGTCTGTGATACAAAAAAGCAGATTTCCATTTGCAACTGAGGTTTGGAGCAGCTTGTATGAACTTGGGCCTTCTCCACACTACACTCCTATAGTGCGATGATTCCACTTTCAACATCCTATGGAATCCTGGGGTTTGCAGTTTTGGGAGGGGCCGGTAGGCCCCTCCCGAAACTGCAAACCCCAGGATTCCATAGGATGTTGAAAGTGGAATCATGTGCTATAAGAGTGTAGTGCAGAAAAGGCCTAACTTGGTCATCAATTAGTTTTACCAAGGGGTCATTTTAAGCCAGTGGTTTCCCAAATACTGGCCTCCAAGTGGTTTGGACTTCAGTTCCTAGAATTCCTGATTGTTGCTGACTAGGGCTTCTGGAAGTTAAAGTTCAAAATACCTGGAGGACCAAAGTTTGGGAACCGCTGCCTTAAGCAATGAAAGTGATGAGTCATAGGCCATTTCTGCACTAGCCTGTTATAGCGCGATGATTCCACTTTCAACATCCTCTGGAAACCTGGGGTTTGCAGTTTCGGGAGGGGCCAAGCGGCCCCTCCCGAAACTGCAAACCCCAGGATTCCAGAGGATGTTGAAAGTGGAATCATCGTGCTAGAACAGGCTAGTGCGGAAATGGCCATAGATCCATTCTGAGCCCCCAGAGGTCTGCTCCTAAACGTCACTGAACTAAACACTGCTTTTTAAACCAGAATCTTCTTTGGACACATGCTGTTTACAGATTTCATGCGTAATCTTCCTTTGCCAGCAATGTTTGTTTTTTTATTGATAATACGAAAACAAAAAACAAAAAAACCCATAATGTGATAAACAGAAAAATGAAAGGAAAAAAGTTACGACAAAAAAAAAATTGCTTACATTTCTATTTCTCTCCAAATCTATTTGCATAATATTACTTATTCAACGTATTATAAATCATACTGATTATATATTTTGGTTATATATATCTGAATTTCATTTTCATTACACCCATTGTTGTTGTTTATTCCCAAAATTAACATTTTAAAAAAATATACAATTAGTAATTTCATTCTTATTTCCATCTTTTTCAAACTAAATTTAACCTATTACTATTACTAAGTGTACTCCATCCCCAGAGCCAATTATATCTCAAATGACTCCACTTTCCAAAATTGTAACTCTTCTTGTCTTTAAGTTTGTAATTTGTGGCATGGATTTCATGTATAATCTACCGTCCTCCTTCTACATTTGTGGATTTGACTTTCATGAATTTGATTATTTGCGAAGCATGTTCTTGCCTCCTCTGCCATTTTCCTGCTCCCATCCCTTGCATTCCTCACCCCAGGCTCGGCAGGCTTGTATTTAAAATGGACATTTTTTTCTTCTTGGTTGAGCAAAGCCCTCCTCCCATTGCTGGAAGCATGTCCTCTCTCGCATGTGGCTGCACTTTCTGCTCTGTAATGGTTGCTGATTTGTCAGGTACTCTTTTTGCTGCTGCCCTCCCTTTTCAAGATGGCCACCGAAAGCGACTAGAAGGAAAGAATTGTGCTCTTCTCCCTTTGAGAGGAAAGTATTGGTAAGTCCTTTACTGTGTCTTTTTTCCCCCGCCCCCCCCAACGTTGGGGCCAGAGGCAAAGGAATAGGAGGGAACTCTAGAGAGGAATTGTGGGGGTGGCAGTATTTGCGATTTTTCACGGGGGTTCTGTGCCTGTAATCCTTGCAAATGTGGAGGAGCTACTGTACTTTGGCCACCAAGTTTGCAAATTGGTAGGCCAGATTTCACACACAATTCTCTTTTGCCACCACACTTGCAATTGGTGGGTTGGATTCATGCATAATCCTTTTTTGCTACCAGATTTGCCAATCTTTACCAAAAGATATAGTATAAAACATATATTGGCTACTCATGTCTTTCTCTGAGGCTCTTCTGAAGATAATAACAGTTGTTCAAGCACAATTGTTCAGTATCCCCTATTCATTGAAATAGGGCTTACAGATGAAGGTTTATTTTTTAAAAGTTGAGAGTAGAGTTTTCCAGATGGCTCCTCATACTAACATAGCTCCTCATGCTAACAATTAGAAGATAATGGCCATTTTCACATGGGGGTAAAACCCTGCGGTGCGGCGACCGGAGACGGAGGTCGTTCACACCGCGGGGTGAGCTAGTGCAGTTGGAAAAGGTGAGGCTCCACACCTCCAACCGCTCTAGCATAGCTGCAGGGGTGGCGCTGCGAGTTTTTTAAAAACCACCTTCCCAGGTGGTTTTTATGAAACTCGCCCGCACTAATCCGTGGCTGCTCCCGGTGTGAATCTGCAGAGATGTGGTAGCACATCTCTGCAGATCTGCCCGGGGGTGGGCTTCCAGCTGGCGCGCTGCCCTGATAGGCGAAGCGCCGCCGGAAGCCGCCAGCCGCCATTTTGGGCACCAGCGAACGCCGCCGAAATTCGGCGGCGTGTGGAGCAGTAGAGCCATGCTCCCCGCAGGGACGGAGCAAAACGCAAGCAGGTAAGCTCTGCCCCTGTGTGCACCGCCCCGTTTCAGCTCCCCCACGTGTGAAAAGGGCCATAGTGTTACTTTTTTGTATTTTAGTTCTTAATGAATTTTCTCTGGCAAGGAAAAGGATGGAAGAACTTGTAGAAAAACAAGGGAGGGTTATGAGGAAAGGAAAGCATCAGGTAAAATATTGTGAATATTACAGGACAGTGGCAAGATGCAAAGCCCTGTCTGAAACTGCCCATTGTTCTTCATCTAAATAGGCTAGATCTTGCATTTGCCTTTAGATGACAGTAACTTCATCTGGGTGTTACAGGAATGCATAGAGGAGAAGGATAGGGATAGTCAAGCGTTGTGACTTTTAGACAGTATAATGTCTGTGGGAGTCTCTTTGTGTACAGGACTCTCCCTGCATCTCTCTCTGTACATTTCCAGGCAATGTCCATCTGTAGGGGTTGTAGAAGAGGAGGCGGATCTGGCATGCTTTATAGAAGCTTGACTGGGAGATGATAAGGGCCCTCCACAGACTGAGACTCTCCCACCAGTATACTGTGTGAGTGAGGAAGGATGGGACAGAGTAACTGTGGTCGGTAAAAATAATCTTAATCTGACCAGACTACCTATAAGGTCCAAGTTACCTATAGAATTGCCTTCTCCCATACAATCCACCCCATATACTCACGTCTTGTGGGGGACATTTACTTTAGTCAGTCAGGACCAGGCTGGCAGTCAGGACCAGGCTGTTAACCAGAGGATTTTTTTCATCAGCCGTCCCCAAACTGTGAAATGACCTGCCAGAAGAGATCTGTCAGCCGGCTACACCATCTGTGTTTAAAACAGCATTAAAGACCAATCTCTTCTAGTAGACCTATCCAGATGTTTTCAAATTACAAAAGTTATCAATTAATGTTTTAAAACTGTCTGCTTTTAAAACTGATGTTATGCCCTTTTAACTTATTATGCATTTTTAATTGGTGTCTGTGTTTTTAACTGTGTCACATGTCTATTTGTTGTTGTATTTTAACCTGTTGTTCCCTGCCTCAATCCATACGGGAGGTGGGTAAGAAAACATCATCTGGGAGTCTCTCTGCATGCAACTAGAGGATTCTCTCAGAAGGATTCCTTTTCCCAGCCACATGCACCCTGATCTTTGAAGGCTCCTATTTGTGTGGAACGAGTCTTTTGTGCAAAGTGCTGTGCTAGGGAGGACTTTTACAGACGTACCATATTTGCCAGTGTATTAGACGCACCGGCATATAAGATGCACCCCACTTTCAAGGGGTATCTTTCAGGAAATTTTTTTTTTTTTATTTACCTGTTAAGGGGAATGAAAGGAGTGTTGCACCAGGAGAGGAAGGGAATGAAAAGAGTGCTGCACCAGTTTTGCTTGGGCCCTAGGAGAGTCAAAATGCACAGGAGAGGAGGAGAAGGAAAGGAGTGGTTTACCTGGATTCCACTGCCTCTTCCCTTCCTATTTGCTTGGGAAAGGAGAACGTTGGCTCTTGGTTCATTCCCTATGTTTTTAGCGTTGCCGTATTTGCTGGTGTACACCCCATTTTCAAAGAGTATTTTTCAAGAAAAAAGTGTACCTTATATGCCAGCAAATACGGTAATACTAAATGCATGGGGAAGGCTGGGTATGCGGAAACCAGCTCCCTTACCGCCATGTCCAGTACATACTGAGTTTCCAAACAGAACAGAAATACAGAGCATTGAAAAAATCAACATCTAGAAAAAAAATGACAGTTTCTTGCATCATAATGTATTGCTTCTGGTGCTGTTATTATAATTATACTTAAGTTAAAGTTCAAACTACAAATCTAGCTTTATTCTTGAAATGTGATATCTCTAAGGCTTGTAATAATGCCTGTCATGTGTTTCTCTTGTGAGAGCTAGCCATACATAAATTAAGTTTTCCTAAGTGACAGAGCCAAACCAGGGTCCTGTGAAATGGGTTATTAGCTGCTCGTGCACACACACTTGGGTGGTGATGTTCAATTGTTTTAATGATAAATTCCCTTCAGAAAGTGGAAGAGCCTGTTGACATACAGAACTACAAGTTAACAATGGACTATTTAGACTTGCAAATGATGGAATATTTAATTATTCCAAAATAGCATTCTACCAGTTAGGGTATGATCATTAAATCCATCAATCTTCAGTTTATATGCATGAAACATTTATCACGCCTTCTACAAAAACAGGAGTCAGTCATCTAAATATAGATTTTTGGACCATCCATTTCACCAAGGCATTTCACCGAAAAGCCTGGAATTTCATTTATTTTCTGCTACAGAGATAAAGTGTTTGTAAATGACATGATAAGGCATAAAAAAAGGGAGGGGGAGGAAGTAAGATTCAGCTCCGTGCAAAGATGATAAATACAATACCTAGTTTGAACACCAGGATTATATTGAGAGAAAAATGAGATATCAAATGTTAGCTGCTGGGTTGATGATAAGATGCCCAACCCCCCCCCCATCTTTGGATTTTTCATTAAAGTTATAAGCCAATAAATAATTATCTGAATAGTTCATTCTTTTAAAAATAGCTTGGGACCATGGAAAGGTGGAGCAGAGTAGGTTTAACACACACCTCTACCCAGGATGAGGTGGTAGGAAATAATATAGTTACATGTCCCAAAACCTAGCAGCCTCTTTCTATACTTTGAGAACAGCCTTCACCTGTGAAGGAATTGTTTTGCTGAACATGAAGAGAAAAAAAGGGAGAAAGCAGAGGCTAAGAGTGAAGAAACTGAGCTTATTCTTCTCCCTTTCAACAATATCCATAAACTACATATTTTCAGTACAGGCGGCATCCGTTTTGAATGTATTTTTGATTTGTTACTGGATTGTCCTAAGGCCCCGGTCTTAATTGCTTTAATTGAATACTAGACTGCTTTGAGACCAACAGTTAGGGTCTCAAATAGCCATGTCAGAAATTAGAGAATGCACACATATCTCACAACTGAGAGACATGTGGAAACAAATCTGTTTGACTTCTGCATACTCCAGAAGTTTACTTAATTTCCCACTCTGAAGACAGTGGACAATACATGTAAACACACACTTAAATTGCAATGCCTAAAAACAGCACTCTGTTTATTTGTAGTAACAAGTACTTTAGATTAGGCCTGAAGTGCTATCTGTAGTAAGTGCAAAACCTTGTGCTACAGTGAAATGTTCCCATTTACCCATTGGAAACATAGGAACTTCTTGTTGGTGGTGTCATGCCCCAGTCCCAGGATTCAGGTGCAAACAGAGACAGGATCTTCCCCAACAGCCACAACACACAGATATGAACAGGACAACACTTACTGCAGCCAGCATAGATGAGAAAGGGAGAGACTCAGAGCACTTACAGATAGAAGATGCATTAATTAAGCAGACATCTCGGGGAGACTTCTGGCTAAGAAATACAAGAGATGGGGAAATACAAAAGATGGGGTGGGGAGATGTCCATTGCAGACAACTGTATTTCCAGGGGAAGCAACATGTTCTTCTTTTGATCCTTGACTCGTGTTCCTGGAAAACCTTTACCCTCACTTTGTAACTGATAAGTTTTAGTAAATGTTGTCTGTGGCTGCTACTATAGTCTCTACTGGAGGAGTGTGAACCATGCCTGGCTTTCTGGACAGGACAGTTGTGTGCTTTTGAGTCATTTCTTCCTTACAGTGACTCTCAGAGGGACCTATTACAGTTTTTTTGGCAAGATTTGTTCAGAGGCGGTTTACCTTTGCCTTTCTTTGAGGCTGAGAAAGTGTGAGTTGCTCAAGGTCATCCATTGGGTTTCCATGGCTGAGCAGAGATTCAAACCCTGGTCTCCAGAGTCATATTTAAAGCACTACACCCTGCTGGCTCTCACTACCATTATCCCTTAATGCTTGTCCACATAAACCTGCCTTCCGTAATCTAATGACTTCAAAATGTGTTAGACTGCAATTTACATCACCCCTCAGGATGGCTAAGGATGAGGGCAGCTTTAATTTTAGTCATTGGGAGTGCACAAAGTTGGAGAAGACCAATTATAAAGACTTGCTGTGTCTTCCAACCAATTAGTGAAAGAAAAGTTACTATGGTTGCACACTTCTCTGAACAGCTAACCAAGCATGTAGTAAAATTCTCACCATTTGGTAGAATGGATTAAAACTGCAGGAAAGGAGATTCCACTTGAACCTCAGGAAGAACTTCCTGATGGTCAGAGCTATCCAGCAGTGGAATATGCTGCCTCGGAGTGTGGTAGGGTCTCCTTCTTTGGAGGTTTTTAAGCAGGGGCTGGATGGCCATCTGTTGGGAGTGCTTTGATGTGTGTTCCTGCATAGCAGGGGCTTGGATTCGATGGCCCCTGGGGTCGCTTCCAACTCTATGATTCTATGATACATATGAACCTGGTTTACTTAGTGGGTCCATAACATGTGTAATATGGAAATGGTAATCATGGAGGCACAGGCTAGAGGATATATTTGCCATAGCTGTCTCATGAACTGAAAATGGAAATGTATAGAACATCAAAACTGTGTCAGACAAGCAAACAGACTGGAATAAATTCTCGGCAACTACAGGTTCAGCAAAGGAAGCAATGGGACAGGGAAAGAGAATTTACAGGACAGAGCTCAAACTGTTGAAAAATATCTCACTAACATCCTCCTGCTTCCTATTACAAGGGATGTTGAAAAACTAGAACCAATAACAGACAAATGGATCCCATGAGACATTAACTGATACTAGCAGGGTGGAACTGCAGAGTGACATCTGACACATTCTTTCTTCGTGACCCTCTGTGAAGAGACAGGCATCCAGAATTTGCACTAACTAAAATGGCAAAGGAGTCCTCAAGGACCTCACCCACGCCTGGTCTAGACTTGAGGATATGAAAGCAATGAATGACAGTCAGCAGACTAGAAGCTGAAAGAAAAGTGTTGTAGCTTTTTCAAAGAGATAAAGTTGTTCGGATCTGCTCCTGGCCACTGCTGCATTCTGGAATTCTGGAGGTAATGATGGGTCCAGAAGCACTTGAAGGAGGTGCATCTGAATGACATGAGAGGCCAAACTTGATCAATAACGGGCACCTCTATGCTGCTCAGGTAATAAGAACTGACAGCTATCATTATTTCAGTCTTGTCTAGGGTAGGCTTGCTAATTGTTCAGTCTTGCTGATGATTGGAGGCTGGAGGTTATCTCCCTGTCAAGAACTATGAAGCCAGAGAGAGACAGACAGAAAGAGAAGGAGCACTACTATTAATCCCATAGGCAAATTTTCTCTAGTGCTACTTTTTGTCCAAGATACAGCATTTTGTTGTTGTTTTGTTTATAAAAATTAAAGTTAAAAAGACTGATCAGCTTAGGCTTTCTAATTTTCATTCCCTTCTTCCATTCTTATAATCAAGAGCACTAATTCACATGGGAGAAGATTTTTGGTTTTTGAGAGGGGTAGGGAATATTTGGAAATGGAAGATTATAGAAAGTTAAAAGACCCATTTATGGATACAGTCAAAATTACATTGAATGAGAGAGACACAGAGGGAGTGAAAGCTCATTTGCTGAGGGAATAAATTACTTTTACAAGTCTCATAAACCTTGGGCCACATAACAAGTAACTTTTAATTGTTGTTTGTCTGAAATGTTCCCAGAAGCTTGGGTTTTTCGTGGCCGCTTCAGATTTTCATACTTCGAACAAATGAAAAGTTAAAAGTTTACTGTCCAGATACTTTTGACATGCTATGTTGGTGCCAATGTCATTGAAAGAACTAGACTGAGATATCGACTAAAGAATGTTTATGTTGCAAACAGGAAAAGCAAAGACAAAGCTCCCATTAATGTGTGACATGTGCATGACTCATAGCAAATGAGGTGAAAGGTTAGGCCATATTTCAAACTGTGCTGTCCTTTAGCATTTTTGCAGAGAGGGACACCAAGATTCCACCATTTCATTTTGCTTTTTGTGGTATGGCCCTTGATCCACTGGAATTTGAACTGAGGGCACAACAATAACTTTTAAAACTGTTTTTAAAAATATCCCAGGGTGTAGCTTATTTTTGTGTATGTACTTGAACCAATTGCCAAGTAATTTGCAGTAAGCTCTTAACAGATGAAGTGAAGCACTAAATTTGCACGTACATCTAGAACAGTCCAGGAATACAGTTGTGGCTGTCTGCAAAGAGAGGCTGAAGAGTTGGAGCGTTTTAGCTTAAATCCAAAGATGATTAAGAAGAGAACTGCTGAAGAATTAAACAGTTATGACCAAAGATGAGAAATGGAGCTTCTAAACATTACAGTCAACAACAATAACATCAAAAATATATAATTATTGGGATCAGTATCATGAAGAAGGAAGATAGAAAGTTCTTCTTTGCAAAATATACAAGTAGCATAATACTGAGTACAAAATGCAGCTGGCTTAAATGGTTTTAAAAGAATTGGGCTAGTGTATGGAGGATGGGTGGCTACCAGTCATGACCACTAAATGAACAGAATGTCAGGCTTTAGGGTCAGATGCTAGGTAAATATAGGATTTTTGTGGTGTTCAGATTCAGAATATGAATTTGGCTACCTAGTGATGCAATACAGTATTTTACACTATTGTGTGAATGGTGGGGAGGCTTCTTTACATGGTAAGGTGCTTACTACCTCCTTCACCTCAGAATTGGCAGGCTATGCAACTATGTTGATTTTGCTAAATGAGGACCTTGATATTTGTCCCTGCATCCTACCTGAGAGCACCTCTTGGATGCAGTTCAAATGCTTTGATGCAATACAGTGTTTGTGTGCAATGGAGAACAAACACGATTTCCCTCTGAAAGTCCTCTTCAGGTGAGAATGGAAAACACCAAGGTCATTTCTGCACTACACTGTTAAAGTGAAATTCTGGGGTTTGTAGTTTACTGAGGTCAAAGAACTCTCTGGCTGAGAATTCTAAATGCCCCTCCCTAAACTGCAAACCCCAGGATTCCATAGGATGTTGAAAGGGGAAATGGCCCAAAACATCAAGCATTCACTGATGTGGCTTTTGTCGCCCTATAAACTAATGAAGATACAGCAACATGCCACATGGGAAAACTGGCAAAGCCTAGAAGAAACATTTCTCTACTTTTGGGTTTTTTAATTGTTGGGGGAAGGGGTTAGCCTTAAACACAATTAAAATGGAGGATGAAAATAGTGTAGAATCCATTGACAGATGATAAAGCGATTACAAGGATTACAGAGAGGGTGACTGTTCACGTAATGACAAATTAATCATTTAAAGCCCCTAATATTTAGATGATGTTGGAATCATCCTATGGTAATCACCCAGTGAAATCCATGTATGTTCTTAAAAAAAAGATCTCAAGTGTTGTATGTATGCTATTATTTGCTTGGGTTGGCGAGCCTCCTGAGATTGGCCAGATAAACTCAGAGGCTGCATGCTTTCATACCCACCCACATCTCAAGAATATCACTAAGCTTGCCTAGGTGGGGCATATCTGGCCTATCAGGCTAGATGTGGCCAACTTTCCTCAGTTGTGTAGGGATGGGGGGCATCAGAGCAGTTCGCCCCAGGCAGCAATGTTTTTGAGGCGTCTCAGCTCATAGCCACACCCCTGCATGCTGTGGCCACCCCCACGCACTGCGGCCATGCCCCCACACACTGTGGCCATGTTCTTCCTGCCCCCCCTCCACACACTCCAAACTCTGCCACTGACTTTCTTGTCTCCTATGGCCTACCAATCCTCAGGCATCCCCTCCCCTGCTTGTTTCAAGATTTTTTTAACTTCATGAGTAGATTGCATTGTTTCTGTGCTCTATACCAAGGAAACAAGACACTGTCATTGCTCAGAACATAAATCAAAGGTTGTGTGAGAGGGGCTGAGGCCATTTCCACACTGCACTGCTATAGTGTTATTATTCCACTTTGAACATCCTGTGGAATTCTGGGGTTTGTAGTTTACTAAGCCCAAAGAGCTCTCTGGCTGAGAATTCTAAAGGCCCCTCCATAGACTGTAAACCCCAGGATTCCATAGGATTTTGAAAATGGAATAATAGCACTATAACAATGTAGTGTGGAAATGGTCAGAGAAGGGGAGAATGAGAGGGGAAAAATGGTTCATCTTAAAACTCTCATTGGGGATGATTACTTTGTCATATTTAAACAGTAACTAATGTCCAGGATTGCTGTAACAAAAGCAAAAACAGATAACATTTTAAATGAATCCCCATATAATGCAGCTAATCAGTATCAGTACAGAATCAGTATAGACCTCTTTATAGATTAGCGTATGTTTGACCCTGATACTTCTCTAAAAATATGTGTCATTTCTAAACTAAACAATGGTGAGTTTGCTCATAGTAAAAGAAGTAGGTTGGTGACTGCTGAGACAGACCCAGATCAGCTGTAGCACTGGACAAATCACAAAGATCCATGTTTCCGTATTCTTAATAAACAAATGTGGTTGAGCAGATTTGCCTCTAGGGTTCTGGAAGGCTGCAATCATTATAATCCTCACTGTGTGAGAACTCCCCCTCCATGCACACACTAATTTCTGTAAAGTAAAATTGGCCTCTATTTCTTTTTCTTTTAGATTCTCTTTGTTATTTGAAGGACTGATGAATGAAGACACAGAGGAAAAAAACACAGGGGTACTGTTCATTTGTAACAGAAAAATTTGGTGGTATTTTGTGCACGTTCTTACTACGAAAAGGTACAAAGATACTCCCATATAGGCAGTCAGAGCAAATTCACACCATGTGCTGAAGCTCTTAATAATCCAATCCATGCCAATTGTTGCCTGAATGTAGAATGGAATAGAGAAACAAACTGAGACTGTTCTTAACTAACTGTAGTTCACTAGCAAATAGAGAATTAGAGACTTTTCCTTTTTTTACACGCACACACACACACATATTTTGAAGTATCTCAATGGTAGTTTTTCTTCAGATCATCAGCATTCAGCAACCTGAGGAAAAAAATGTATCATACGAAGTGCATGAGCAATCACAGTATTTTAAATTAAGTAAGTTTTCCATTTTCCCAGTCAACTTGTAAAAGTGAAATAGCCTGTTTCCCAACTCTAGATTCTCCACGTGAACTATATTTATCCATGAGGGCAAAACAAACATAGATGAGTCAGCTCCCATGGCAGGTAATGATTCAAGTTCTCACAAAAAGTATTTATTTTGCTGGCACTTGTCCTGCTCCAGACACAAGTTCACAGAATTCATTCTCCTCATGTGTCATATACCACCATACATGTCAATATTTGACCTTGTACAGAGTCTCCCTGCCAACACTCTGTCAATGTCAGCTTTGCTCAGTGGTGGAAAAAGAATGAGATATGGTAAGGCAGGAGACTCTGAAAAGAGCTGCCCTCTCCCTAACCAAGTGCATCGATGCTTATCTAATGCTCTCCTGGTGGCCAGTTCAAAAGCTATACAGAAACATGCTTACATCTAAAATAAAATTCCAAACAAAACAAAAGCAAGTCTGTGTTGGAATGATGTTTTGGAACAGGCAGACAAGAGAGGCAAAAAGATTTATGATGGGCAACAAAACTGATGAAAAATAAATATTCCACTGGCTGATAAAAGAGAAGCCAAAGGAAATCAAAGAAAGTGGCAGCTGCTGTGATTAATTTAACATCCATACAAGGTGCAGCCCTTGGTACCAAGTTATAAAAAGGCACCAATCTGATCAGCAACTAATGGCAGGCACAAATGAGGGACCAATAGAAAATAAGATGAAACCACTGAGTGTCTTCCATATTCTTTGTCTTCTCCACTTTTATGACAAGGGTGAGGAGAGTACAAAGCAGATGGCACAAACTGTGTGGTAAGAACTTCCAGGGGCTCTTTCACACTGTACAGTAACAGCACTATGATCTTCCTTTAACTATCATTATTCCATTCCATGGAAACCTGGAATTTGCAATTTAGGGAGGGTTGTTCTCAGCCAAGGAATTCTAATGCCCTACCCAACCTACATATCTCAGAATTTCATAGGATGTTGCCATGGCAATTAAAATGGAATAAAGCTAAGATTGTGTAGTGTGTAAAGCCCTGGGACGAGAACCTTTGGGGAGGGAAGAGTGCCCTTTGGTGATGTTTCAAGTATAGTTTGGCCCATGTTTCTGGCACAGAAGTACTTTTAGAGCTTGGACTGAAAATAATGCCCATCTAGTCTGTTGAACTGAAAAAGACTATTGTTAAGGGTTAAGCATCAGACCGCATCTGGATAGGGAAGCATGGCATGTGGCAGAGAAAATCTTAATTGTCCTCTAGAAAGGGTTGGATCTGCAAGTCTGTTTGCTGGGGGGGAAATTTGAATGAGAAATTATTACTGCTTGCTAATTGGATTATAAGGTGCTCCAAGGTACAGTTTTTTGCTTCTCCCTCCTCCTTTCTCTCAGACTGAAGCCATTGACTATGTGCCTGCTGGCAACACTGCAACTACACTCTTTTAAAGTGGGACTGTTAAAGGGCCTAGGAAGACATTGCGTGGTAGTGAATCACCATTCTAGGGGGAACTATAGGGAAAAAAGATATCTTACAAATTCCAGAGAATTCCGACCCTTACCTTAAATGTCCATCTTTGTCCGGAAGGAAAGTTTACTAAAGTAAATACAGAGGCTCCCTCCTAGGCCATTTCTGCTCTAGAGACCATTAGCACATTGTAATGTTATAATGGTGGCATCGCCGTTTGCATGATGCTGGCAGATTAGGGATGCTCCTTTCTGCGGGGATGCTCCCCTTCAGCAGATGGCTAGCTGTATTGCCACCAGTGTTCCTTGCACATTACAGTGTCTTTGGCCACTTCATGATGTCATGTAGAAGCACAACTCCCGGACAGGTAACCTGCGGATATAGCCTTATGGCAACGTCATGCAGAAATGGCCGTAGTTGTCTGGCCTCACTAATCAATAAGATCTTCCTGGGTCTTGCAGATTTCTTATGCTTGACATCTTGGCTAAACTTTTATGCTTCAGCTTCCTGATTCACCTCTGCTATCTACTACATCTTTGATAGTTGCCTACAGCTGAACTTTGACTTAATGTGAGATGCAGAAGTTGTTTCTTTGTACTCTGTCACCCCTCACTTTACATTACAAATAAGCAAAAACACAAGAAAGGGGAAAGATAGGAGACCCTAGAAGGTGGACATCTCTCCCCACCTCTCTTGTCTTTTTGAATCCACTGCCTGGAAAGGGGACAGAAGGAGAAAAGTCTTTTCTGTTCACTTCCCTTTCTTTTTGTTCAGAGCAAGAAGCCTGCCAGAGAAGAGGAACTGGTAGCAACTGGTGGGCAAGGCAGTGGTGCCTCCCGAGAGACATGATGGAATCTGAAGGCTACAAACATTGCCAAGCCCTATCATATACAAATTAAAAAATTATGCTAATGAAACTGGAGAGTAGCCATCGTCATCTGTAACGGACAAACAACAAACAACAGCCACATTTTTTTAAAAAAGGAAATGTCCTCAGAGTGTAATCCAAACCTGTCAATTAGAGGCAGCCTTTAGCTGAAGAATTTTGTTGTGAAGCCAAAAGCTTTCCTGGGTTGAGATTGTTCAGATATGTGCTTTTAGCCAGGGGTCATCTCTAGTGAAATGAATGAAGAGAACCTGGCAGATGTCTCCTCTAGATAGTGAATAAGAGGAAAGCATTCAGATACAAAAAAATATAAATAATTTGGACCTGAATCATTTATCAGAAAAGGTATGAAATATTATATTTTTATTTTTTAAAGTATGGGATTTTTTTTTATTATTACTTCATTTTAACTTTCTGTCTCACTCTGTCACACACACACACTCCCACCACAAATGTTCATAGTTCTTTCTTCTGTCTTCAAAAAGCTTTAGTAGAAAGATAATTATAGGAATCCCTCTGAATACAAGTTGCTGGGAGACAAAACTGGGAAACTGGTAATGCCTTTGTATTCTGCTTGTGGGTATCTGGCTGGCCAGTCTGGGAACAGAATGCTGAAGGAGGTAGGACTTAGATATGCTCTTCTTGTTTTCTTATGTAGAAATATTTCCGCAAAGATCTGAGGGAGATTCCCATTGGAGAAAGAAGCATGTGAAGACTGAGGTGAAAAGGCATTGAAACATCTTTGGATACCAAATTAAAAAGGAGAAAAAGGAGGAAAGGAGTGGGAGAAAAAAGCAATTTGTGGGACCACCTTTAAGTGGTTTTTATTTTAGCCTGAGCTTTTGTGGATATAAAGCCACTGCTTCAGATGCAGTATTGACTGATATTAAAGGCTCAGGTATACAACATATTTATTCAGTTGTGGGAATGGGAAAGTAAGTTGAAAAACTTACTAATTTTAGCTGGATAGCTTTGGATGAAGTTAAATCCAACCACTGTAAGGAAGGGTAGATAGACTTAGGGCTTGAAAATGTTATATTTTTGGTTCTACAGTGCTCTAAATCCTGCCACCAGCACAGCCAGTAGCTACTCCAAGTTGGAGATACAAGTTGGAGATTCAATTTTGGCTGTACTGTGACCTAAACAACTATAGGTTAGTCTTAGGGTTGCCATAACTCAGAAATGATTTGAAGGCACATAACAGCAACAAAGACAACTGCAATCCTACACACATTTACGTCTGGTTAGATATGGCAAAGATTGCACTGTTGGCTCCTACATAGTGAATTGTTGTGATCAGAATTTGGGAGTACTTTATTATTCATAAATGCATATGGTGACTCCTGCTTTCATCTAACTAATTTATATAAAATATATTCCGTGGGATTTAAGATGTGATTTTAGTCATCCACCTTTGTAATATTTTGACAGGTTTTGCTGTCAGAACTGTGTCATTCTCTCCCTGAATCACTCCAGTAGTATGTTCCTCAGATTTCCTGTTAGCTTTAGTC
The DNA here is from genome assembly GCA_948474755.1 of Ctenosaura bakeri. Lineage (NCBI taxonomy): Eukaryota > Metazoa > Chordata > Lepidosauria > Squamata > Iguanidae > Ctenosaura > Ctenosaura bakeri. The sequence goes on from CAOLHI010001255.1 coordinate 541,054, forward strand.
TTTTCATGCCTATGTAACTTTACTGTAATATTTACTATTTCTCTGCCTTCTTAGTATCTTGTTCAAATGGAGGGGGGAAATCCCCTAATATGCCAGCATAGCAATAGTAAATGAGCTTCTAATGCTGATTCTGTATTTACATAGGCTGTTATAAATTGAACTCATTGTATATATGCTGTGATTATTAATCACCCAATTCAGCTATATTTTATGTGTGACTAAACAAGAAACAGGGTAGCGACCCTTTGTAATTGCTTATCCAGTTTAACTTGACTTCTCCAAATAAATACATTGGCAACCTCATTCTCCATAATTTATCAGTTTGAAAGAGACCATTCTGATCACCAGTCTCAAAGGGAAGGAAACTATTTATATATGTTATTTTACATCTTATTCAGATTTCACAGCACCTGCTCAGCCTATTAGCCACTTGATCTTGTTACCTACCTGATCACACCCCCACCCCCAATTTTAAGCTGAAGACACCAGGAACTGAATCATCTACATGCAAAGTCTGTGCTCGATTAGCCATAGTATTTGTGCAGTATTAAATACTTGGGGTATCTTTTCGTGTAACAATCCTCTTAAAAGTGTGAAATCATGAGATTGTACAATTTCATACACTCTACTGTCAGCAGCACAACATTTCAGAAGCAGCAAATGGCAGCAAAATTTTCCTTGTAAAGTAGGAACATTTGAGACCTAGGAGCACTAATCATGCATTGTGAGAGGCCTGGAAACCGTGCCCTATGGGGATAGACTTAGAGAGCTGGGGATGTTTAGTTTGCAGAAGAGAAGGTTAAGAGGGGACGTGATAGCCATGTTTAAATATTTGAAGGGATGCCATGTAGAAGAAGGAGAGGGCTTGTTTTCTGCTGCTCCAGAGACCAGGACAAGGAGCAATGGATTCAAGCTGCAGGAAAGGAGATTCCACCTGAACCTCAGGAAGAACTTCCTGACAGTCAGGGCTGTTCGGCAGTGGAATATGCTGCCTCGAAGTGTAGTGGAGTCTCCTTCCTTGGAGGTTTTTAAGCAGAGGCTTGATGGCCATGTGTCAGAGGAGTGTTTTGAGGGTGTTCCTGCATGGCAGGGGGTTGGACTGGATGGGCTGTGTGGTCTCTTCCAACTCTAGATTTCTATGATTCTATGATTCTATGATTGTACACAGAAGGAAGAATGAGGTGTTGTTACCCTGATTTCTGGGGTCCCGTGAGGGACACCTCAATGTGCTCCAATTATTAGGGGAATGGGAATTAGCAAGAGCACAAGCTAAGCAATGCAAAAGGCAGGGCAACCTAGCGAGATCTTGGACCCAATGTTTACAGAGTCAGGCCGAGTCAATAATCAAACAGAAGTAAATAATAATTGTTTTTCTTTATTTTGAAATACAATCAATACGTATGTATGCAATCATTCACACAGACCTAGCAAAAGAAAGGTAGGAGTTTGATAGAGGATTTTAAGAGGGATTTTTCAGGGGACATACTACACCTGATCCTGAAGCCCGGGTAGTCAAAAGAGAAGTCAGTTGGAGCAGAGATTCTCAGCACGTGGAAGCTGAAGGGAAGGCTCGGCGAATGGAGCGGCAGCAAGGTGGGATGGAAGCCAGGAGCGATCCGAAGAAGCGCTCAAAATTAGGGGGTCTTATAGGGGAAAGTGTGCCTGTAGGCTAGTCCGTTCCCGGGGAAAACAGTGGGTTTCGGGCTGGAGACAAAGCCTCTGAAAGATCAATATTTAGCATGATTGAATTATGACAGAGTTGTCAATAGTGCAGACAGTATGCAAACGAGGAGTGCTTGGCAGTTGGATATTCAGCATGTCAAGCTGCCTGCTCGGGGCAGGGGATCTTTTGTACGCTGCGTGCATACGTAATGTAGTTTTAAAGTGTACTTGCCTGGAGGTCTCCTGAAGCTGCATTCCGTCAATTACTGGCCTGCCTGGATTTATTTTGTATTGTTCAGCTATTTTCGGCCATGCCCGTGTGCGTGCTTGTCCGGGGGCCTCGCAAACATGTGGAGAGGAACGGTTTGGGATGACCAATTTCTTGATATCAAATGATATCTAATAGACCACAGGCCTGGACTAGAAACTACAGCAACAGTGTCCTCTCCACCTCTTCCTTCCCCATGAACATTTGGTATTACCTAGGCTGTGAAAATGTGATTGGGAACCCTTTAATAGGGAAGGGCCATGATTAAAAGTACAGGCCCTATGCATAAAGCATTCTTTCAGAGATCATGCACACAAAAAGGTGGGGTAGAGACCAATTCCACTCTCCCACTGCACACATTCAACAAAGCACCTCACCTTTTAAAAAGTTTATAACTGGCTTTAAAGTTTTTGCCATTAAATTACTTTTTACCTTTGTGTGCTGTATATTTTTAACTGCCCCTGTTTTAAATGTTATAAGCCACTTTGAGTCTTGAACTGGACAAAGGGGCAGGATGATCAGGATGATGATGATATTGATGTTCTTATTTAAAAGTTTGCAAGGGAGATACCCTCATCAGGCCACAGTTAAAGAAATAATAATCTTGAAGCTGCCTGCATATCTGAAAGGAATTACAGGTGCTCAGTAGTAAAAGCTGGTGAGGCAGCTGCTGAGTACAGATGAGACAGAGGAAATCACACTTTCTTTTATACATGTCAGGAGGCAGTGAGTACATCAGTCAGCATTGTACCAGAGCTTGGGAAATGTAACTTCTTTTGGACACCCAGAATCCTTCAGCCAACCTGGCCACTGCCCTTTTGCACTGTAGAAGTTCACAGTGATTGACAGGATAGTTGGCAGTATGAGCAACCAGCAGAAATTCTGATTATTTGCATGCCTCTCATAGGGAGGCTTTGCACCTCTTAGCACCTTAGTGGTGTTCTCTACCTCGCTCCCTCACCAACTGTTACCGCCCAAGTTGACTCAGTTCATACGATCCTCCAAGCCAAGGTTTTGGAAGAATGGAAAAGAGCCACGTGCATGTTCTGTACTTTCCTCCATTTATGATTTCACTGTCAGTTTCCTTTTGATGGCTTCCTTTTGTAGTTTATCATAATTCAGGAATCAGAAAACAATAGTTCCAAACAAACTTGGGAAGCCTATTTCAAACCACGGTAAATTAATATGATTTCCTATTTTCCCTGCTTCCACATGTAAATGTGGAACTCAGGCTCTATTCAGGCATTCACTTGAATATGTGAAGGAACGGCATCCTAAACTGGTTAGATCAAATGATAGATTTTGAAAAAAATTCCAAATTTTCTAGAATTCTGAAAATTCTAAAATTTTTGGAACAAGATTCTAGACTATTTAAAAAGATAAGACAAAACATTGCCAGAATTTCTATTAATGCTTGCAGGTTTTGACAGGGAAAATGCCAAATTCTTATATTAATTCTGATTGGATCTGCTAGAGCCAAAATGATCAAGATCCTTATAAGACAGAGAAGGATTGTTTCCCCGATGCTAGCTTAACAATCAATGGTAGAGGGCTCTAGCTGAAAAATTGACAATAAAAGCTTGATTGACATGGAGAGAAATAGCAAAAGATAATTTTGCAGGAATATGAAATCCATTTATATCTCCTATTTTGGACTCGACCTCAGATCAAGACTCATCATTTATGACATTTTGGCACAACACTTTCTACAATCAGAAGAATATTTAATATAATGTTAAGGTCTGTCATGAAATAATTTATTTTAGATGAGACACTAGTTATATAATATCCCATTGTTACTGTTGTAAAATTTAGAAAGGGAAAAAACCCCAGGGAGGATAAAAGTGAGAAGGTGGTGTTGGGGGCAGACAGAACCGCTTGCAATTGAAAGCCTCGATTCATCTTCTGGTCATTACATCTTCAGCATGAAAATCTGAAGAGGGCCTCTAAGTGCATCTGAACATCTTTAGGAGCCTCTTGATAATCAGAATAATCAGAAAGCACTCTGCTCCCTACCCACATTATGCCCTTGTATGTTCAGGTGGAAACCTGAATAAGGCCACCATTTCTATCTTTATCCTGGCAGATAAGACTTAACTTGTTTTCTTGCTTCTGTTTATTTCACTAATAGCCTACTTTAGTCCCAGGAACACAAAATGGCTGGCAAGTGAAGAAGGCTTCTCTCTTGTGCAGGGCACCTTATGCAATTACCTTACTTGCACCTGATGGAACAGTGTAATTGTGTCATAGGCTGTAGTCTGGGCTCCCGGAATAGTTCACCATCTATCCCTACTAAATAAGCAACTTCAACTGTAGGATCTCTAGAGAGAATACTGCCTTCAGTTTGCAGGGACAGAAATGTATTTCCTCTAATAGCACAGAATCAGAGGAAAGCATATGACCTTTGATACAGACAGGAAGTAATTCTGCAGAAAGGAGGAAGGGTTGACTATGCTGCCTGTTAGCCGGCCATTGCTGAAGTTCTTTTAATTGGAGAGTGCTGCATTTGCATCGCTATTATTATGGCCATTTTCGCACTAGCCTGTTATAGCGCGATGATTCCACTTTCAACATCCTCTGGAATCCTGGGGTTTGCAGTTTCGGGAGGGGCCTGCTGCAAACTGCAAACCCCAGGATTCCAGAGGATGTTGAAAGTGGAATCATCGCGCTATAACAGGCTAGTGCGGAAATGACGTATGTTTTTACTGCCCCTTTTAACTATTTTAAAATTATTTTTAAAAACATGATAGTTTATTTGTTTTTAAACTTTTGTATTATCCATTGTTTTTACTGGATTTTTATTTCAACTTTTATTTCAGCCACTGTGGAAACCATATTGGGAGAAAGGTGGGAGATAAATTAAATAAATAATAAATAGAGCGTAACAGAAGAGAAAGAGACACAATAATTGAATGTCCCCTCCCAGATAGAAGGAACTGTATCCAGAAAAAGTGGTTTCTATCGACAGAAGAGAAATTTTACATATAAAGAGGCCTGGACAGATTATGACGGAAGGAAAGAGGGAAAATTTGTAGAAAATTATGAGCATGCAGATAGAGGCTAATCTAAATTTCAAAGGCGTGTTTAAAAAAGGAATCTTCATTTGTTCTTCAGTGTCATTGGTGGCTGATATTTACCACAAAAAGGGCACTAAAATTTAGAGAAAAAAATAAGAACTTAGGAAGAGAAATGGAGGATAAAATCAAAGGCCTATCTAGCCCAGCATTCTGTTCAAGCATTTGGCAACCAGTGGCCACTAATTACCCTAACCTCCATGAATTTATCCAATCCCCTTTTGAAAGCTGCCCAAGTTGGCAGATAACACCATTTCTTGCCATAGCAAATTTGTCAGTTTAACTATCTGCTGTATGAAGAAGTATTCCCTTTTGATTGTCCTCAGCTTTCCACTGATAGATAAACTTCAGTAGATGACTATGGAAGTAGGAGAGAAACCTCCTACTTATTTTTCCCATATGACACACAGTTCTATACTCCTCTTGTTTTTGTTATTGTTCTACGCCTTCAAGTTGTTTCTGACCTATGGGAACCCTAAGGCAAACCTACTACAGGGTTTTCTTGGCAAGATTTTTGAGAGGAGGTTTGCCATTGCCACCTTCTGAGGCTGAGAGAGTGTGACTTGCTCAAGCTCACCCACTGGGCTTCCATGGCCAAGCAAGGGTTTGAACCCTGGTCTCTAGAATCCTAGTCCAACACCCAAACTACACCACCACTGGCTGTCTTTATGCACTCATATTGATTACTAATGAGAAAGAACACACAAGCTAGGAGAAGCTGCGACAGTTTGCTTTTGCCTGAATCTACAGGGAAATGCAAGTTTCTGCCTATTCCTCTCCTTTCCCCACTGGTGAATCAACTGACTGTTAGTGACTTTTACACTTTGAATTCAGCATGCAAAAACTGAAGTACAGGCACCCCGCAGTTAACAAAGCCTCGAAAAAGAAGATCCATTTTACAAAGACTTTTTATGCCTCTTTGGCCTCTCTTTTCTTCCTTGTCTTCTGTCTAGCTTGAAGTTTTTTCAGCAACATCAGCACTGGGAGGATGGTGAAGGAGGGCTGGCATAACAGAGACTTTTGGTGCTGGGCTGCGGCTTTGCATCTGCAGTAAACAATGCAATAAAGGTCGATCTAGAAACAGCAAGATCTTGCTGTAACTAACCTTAGTGTAGCTATTTATGCTTGCCTACAGCATACCTTCAGAATCCCTGACTGAGCAGTTGTGAACAGCAAAAACAGAAAAGAAACAGAAAAAGCAGATAAGCTTGCCTCCCCAGGTACTTCCAGTATGTTAAAAGAAACATAGATCTATAAATATGACCAAATGGGAAATCATAAGAGAAGTGGAGGCTGGTGAAAGAAAAGAAACCTTCCTTGGATCCATTTTGGAAGAAGCCTTTAGATGGAAAGTCCTAAATATTTTTGTTTCCTCATACAAGTCTTATTGATCTGGCAATTTCATTATTCATGTGCATATTGCTACTTTTGGATGAATCATGTTGAATGGCTTTTCTTTTTTATGGAGAAGAAATCCAACCCTTTTATTTTCATATTATTTTTGCCTCTGGTACCAAATTTTCTGTTAAAGTAGTAATGACCAGGAACACAGATACTTTGCTAACTGAAATACGTTCTGTAAACTGAAGGTGAAGGTGGAAAGTAGCGGGGAAAGGGAGATACTGGGACATTTTAAAAGCAACTGAAAAAGTGGGATGACAGAGGATTAATCAAGACTGTCTTTGTCAAATTGGAACAATTGGAGATAATGCCTTTTTTTAAGTTTGTTGTTGTTGCTTCAAGTTGTTTCCAGTCCTTATGATGCTCCTAAGGTGAACCTATCATGGGATTTTCTGGGGCTGAGAGTGTGTGATATACCCAGGGTCACCCAGTGGGTTTCCATGGCTGAGTGGGGAATCAAACTCTGGACTCCAGGGTCACAGTCCAGCATTCAAACCACAACACTGACTCATTTAAAGCTAAATAACTCCAAATCCTGGCTATAACATGTGGCCTATTTTATGTGGTTTTGTCATGAGACCTGGTGGGACGAGTCTCATGATTGGAATATAGGAATAGAGGGGTATAGCCTATTCTGTAAAAATAGACCAAACAAGAAAGGAGGAGTAGTAGCCTTGTATATCAAGGATTTTTTCACCTGTGAAGAGATCCAGGACTTAAATCCAGAAAGCCAGGTCGAGAACATTTGGGTAAGAATTAAGGCAGCGAGAAACAATAGGGATATTCTGGTGGGGGTTTACTACAGATCTCCAACCCAGGCTGAGGACTTTGATGACGCCTTCCTCAACCAAATGACTGCACATTCAAAGAGGAGAGATATAGTAATAATAGGAGATTTCAATTACCCGGATATATGCTGGCAGTCAAACTCTGCCAAGACAGCAAGGTCCAGCAAGTTTCTTGCTTGTCTTGCAGACAACTTCATGGTCCAGAAGGTGGAAGAGGCCACAACGGGATCAAATATTCTAGATCTGATCCTGACCAAAAGGGATGACCTTGTTAATGAGGTAGAAGTGATTGGATCTTTAGGGGGGAGTGACCATGCCCTGTTGGAATTTGGCATTCAGTGGGAAGGAGAAGATAAGCGTAGCCAGACACTCATCTTAGATTTTAAAAAAGCGGACTTCTGTAAACTTAGGGAGCTGCTGGCTGGAATTCCGTAGTCAGGAATAGTGAAAGGGAAAGGAGTTCAGGAGGCATGGGAGTTCCTTAAAAAGGAGATACTGAAGGCACAGTCTAAAACTGTGCCAATAAGGAGGAAAAATGGAAGGCATCTGAAGAAACCAGAATGGTTGACTAAAGAACTCTCAGCTGAGCTAAGTGTTAAGAGAAACATGTATAGGAAATGGAAGAAGGGGGAAACCACCAAAAAAGAATTTAAGCAAGTAGCCAGGAGATGTAGGGAGGAGGTCAGAAAGGCTAAAGCACAGAACAAACTCAGGCTGGCCAGAGACATTAAAAACAATAAAAAGGGCTTTTTAAAATATGTCCGCAGCAAAAGGAAAAAGAAGGAGACAGTAGGGTCGCTGTGCAGAGAAGATGGCGAATTACTCACAGGGGGAAGAGAAAAGGCAGAACTACTTAACACCTTCTTTGCCTCAGTTTTTTCCCAGAAGGATACAAGCACTCAACCTGGTGGTTGGGGAGCAGGGGAGGAAGCAGAGGAAATGAGGCACATAATAGATAGAGAGGTGGTACAGGAATACCTGGCCACACTGGATGAATTCAAGTCTCCAGGGCCAGATGAATTGCATCCTAGGATATTAAAAGAGCTGGCAGAGGTCATTTCAGAACCGCTTGCTATAATCTTTGAGAAATCTTGGAGGACAGGAGAAGTTCCAGCAGACTGGAAGAGAGCACATGTTATCCCCATCTTCAAGAAGGGAAAAAAAGAGCACCCAAATAATTATCGCCCAGTCAGCCTGACATCAGTACCCGGAAAGATCCTGGAGCAGATCATTAAGCAGTCAGTTTCTAGTCATTTAGAAAGCAACGCGGTAATCACGAGAAGTCAACATAGATTTCTCAAAAATAAGTCATGCCAGACTAATCTTATCGCTTTTTATGATAGAGTTACTAGCTTGATAGATGAAGGGAATGCTGTGGATGTAGCATATCTCGATTTCAGTAAGGCCTTTGACAAAGTTCCCCATGACATTCTTGCAACGAAGCTAGTAAAATGTGGGCTGGACAGGGCTACCGTTAGTTGGATTTGTAATTGGTTGACCGACCGAACCCAAAGGGTGATCATGAATGGCTGCTTTTCATCCTGGAGAGAAGTGACTAGTGGGGTGCCACAGGGTTCTGTCCTGGGTCCAGTGCTGTTCAACATTTTTATCAATGACTTGGATGAAGGAATAGAGGGCATGCTCATCAAATTTACAGATGATACCAAATTAGGAGGGGTTGCTAATACGCCAGAGGACAGGATCAAAATTCAAAATGACCTGGATAGATTGGAGAGCTGGGCCAAGGCGAACAAAATGAAATTCAACAGAGAGAAGTGTAAGGTCCTACACTTAGGTAGAAAAAATGGAATACAGAAATATAGGATGGGTGACACGTGGCTGGATAACAGTACATGTGAAAGGGATCTAGGAGTCTTCATAGACCACAAGCTGAACATGAGTCAGCAGTGTGATGCGGCAGCCAAGAAAGCCAATGCAATTCTTGGCTGCATCAATAGGAGTATGGTGTCTAGATTGAGGGAGGTACTGGTACCACTCTACTCTGCTTTAGTTAGACCTCATCTTGAATACTGTGTCCAGTTCTGGGCACCCCAATTCAAAAAGGATATTGACAAGCTGGAGCAAGTCCAGAGGAGGGCGACCAAAATGGTGAGAGGCCTGGAAGACATGCCCTATGGCGATAGACTTAGAGAGCTGGGTATGTTTAGTCTGCAGAAGAGAAGGTTAAGAGGGGACATGATAGCCATGTTTAAATATTTGAAGGATGCCCCGTAGAGGAAGGAGAGGGCTTGTTTTCTGCTGCTCCAGAGACCAGGACAAGGAGCAATGGATTCAAGCTGCAGGAAAGGAGATTCCACTTGAACCTCAGGAAGAACTTCCTGACAGTCAGGGCTGTTCGGCAGTGGAATGTGCTGCCTCTGAGTGTAGTGGAGTCTCCTTCCTTGGGGGTTTTTAAGCAGAGGCTTGATGGCCATCTGTCGGGATTGCTTTGAGGGTGTTCCTGCATGGCAGGGGGTTGGACTGGATGGCCTGTGTGGTCTCTTCCAACTCTAGATTTCTATGATTCTATGTTTTATCTCCTTCTTCACCTCTTGCATTTTAAGCCATCCAGTGTGATGAACAGTTCTGGAGAACCCCAAAGTGTGCACCCTATTTTGTTACATTTTGCTGAGTCCTAATACCCAGCAATCAATATTACAAAGTTTGCAAAATTCATTTTGCACTAACTAGCACACAATACAGGATTTGTATCCTGGAAAGTGAGATATTACTAACTGCAATACATCTGTCCATCCATCTATCTATCTTCATTTTACTTCTTAGAGATGTAACAGTCTCTAAAATCAGACCATATGTATTTTTTTCCCAGTACTTTGGGGTACTTCCAAGAAAAGAATAGAAAACTTCTTTGCCTTCTCTGTTTGTGAACCTCGTATGTGTTACTCACAAGCATGTTTTTCCACCTTTGCAAAAAGGAAAAAAGAGACTTGCCTCGAGTACTGCCTGTAGTTTTCAAAGATATAAGGTGAGGTGCCCTCTTGCTTGGATACCAATAAACAAAAAAGTTCACATAAAATCCGTGTAATCCAGGGTGGCTGGCAATTCTGCTTGGGAAAGGTTTAGGACAGGAGGAGCTGGGATATTGAATTCATCTCACTCGTCTTAGAGAGCAGTCCCTGGAGACCCACAACACGGTCATTAGCCCAGCCTCTCGCATAAAGGTCAGTTGCTTTGCACCAACCAAGGGGATAAAAATAGCTTCCCATAATACAAATGAAAAAGGGGGTAATAAAAGTTCACTTCCCATAGCACTCTGAAAGTATACAAATAGTCTCTTTCTTATCATTGGATGAAGCATTTTATGGTTTTCAAGTCATTAGCTCTTATGCATGGAGGGAAAAAGATCTATGTGGTCCAGGGGAAAAAAATACTTATCATCTGCTTCATTGACCTGTGGTTAAATGTATTTAAAACACAGAAGCTGATTCCAGTGCACATTTACCCAGGAGTAAGGTTCCTTGAACTCAGCGGGCCTTTCTTCCAAGTAAAGATGTGTAGAATTTTGCTGTAAGAGCAATAAAACAAACTAGGCTTTTATATTTTTTTCTTGGAAAATAATCACATGCTCTGTTCCCAAACTCTTGCAGATAATTCAGCCCCAAGGGAAAAAGAAACAGAAACATACATTGATGATTGCCAGAGTAAAAACCTGCAAAAATGTTGAGTTTGTGGAAATGCCGTTAGCACCCTTTCTGCTTTGTTGTAAAAAAACAAACAAAAAAACAAAATAAAAAACTCTATTTCATTCTGTTCCAGTTTAATCTCTTGATGAAAGCTATTGAAATCTCTTATGAATTTTGATTATGTATTTCTGTTATCTGTTAGTGGAGAAGTTTGAGGAATTCCAACATCTATCTACCATGACAGTTTTGTTTGTTTGAATAGAAGAGCTTTAAGCCCAATGTGATGGACTCCTTATCTAGAGTCTGCGGGAAAGAACATCAACAACATGGCTTACACGGAAATAACTGTGATGATCTGTTAAATTATGGATAAATGTAGGCACTATTTTGTGGGCCTAATTACAAAAATAATGAGCAAAGCATCAAAGAAAGCTTGTTTTTGAATGCTAATGAAGGATTGTTCTGCCCTCATTCTCCATCTTGTTATTGCAAGATGCACTGATTGAATGAGGACCTAATTTTTTTTCTTTGCCTACTGATCACCTGATAATAACAAAATGGAAGGAAAAATAGGTGTTTGGAACTCCTGTGTTTTCTCAAAAGGCAAGGTTGGACTTTATTGCCAGAGGCAAAGGACAAAATGGTGTCAGCCGGTCATTAAATCACATTTTAACACTACCAGTGGGACAGCATTCTCTATCACACGTGCTTCAACAGAAGGGAACAGCTGGAGAAGAATTTTCAATCTAGAATAATCTAGATCAGCTGGAAAGCTGCCACTGCCAACCCGCACTATCTGCCACCTGAACCATTTGCCTCACTCAGCTTGATGGGAGTGCTGGGCCTGCCAAAATGTGAGAAAGTTAACATGCTTCTTTTGAAAAAATGTATCACATGGGATTAAAGAATACCTGACAGCAAAAATAATCATGGGTACATGGCATCCTGAACTTCAGAGTTCTGAGCTGCTCCCTAAGCATAATCACTTCAGTTCATAGGCAGGAGGACACCTGTATTTCAGGTATGACTAGGAAGGGGGCTGTTTGAAAGTGGCCTAGGAATATGGGCCTTTCCCCACTACAGTGTTATAGTGCTATTATTCCACTTTCAACATCCTGGGGGTTGTATCTTACTGGGGCCAAAGAGCTCTCTGGCTAGGAATTCTAAATGCCCTTCCCTAAGCTGCAAACCGCAGGATTCCATAAGATGTTGAAAGTGGAATAATAGCACTATAACACTGTAGTGCAGAAATGGCCATAGTGTCTGCCCCCAGGGGCAACCCTCTTTCATTAGCACTATAACAGTGTAATATGGAAAGGCCCTATTTCCGTTTCTGGTTTGACCACTAGTGCTGGGGTGGTGAGAAAGCTACAAATGGGGATTTTTAAACAACCTGCATTTGTTTCATTTGGTTTGCAAGATGATTTAAGACCTCTATTGCCCAGATGCATGCTTACAAATAACTTTCCTCTATTGTTATGTCCCATCTGGAGGAGGGCTCCTCAGAAGAATAAGGGGAAGAGATCAGCCCAGATAACAGAAGGAGACTGACAAGCCTGCCCTGGAAGCAAAGCCTGGACTATCACATGCTGATGGTCACTTGCTGTAACGTGCTATAACAGAGATAGGGAGCTGGAAGTTAAACTACTTCGTCCTTTGGAGCATTACAGACTAAAATTACCAAAAGCACAGGCAAGGGCGTGGGCTGCCTTAAAAGGAAAATGCTGGGCTAATGAGGAAGTTGCTGTAACTCAGCACAGCCGGCTATAAATCGGCATAGCCAAAGTTGTTTCTATGTTGCAGGACAAGGGCTTCACAATCATTTGCACTGTGTTGGTTGTGATTCTCTGTTTTTCCAAACCATGGATTTTGTTTTTGACTCTTCTGTCTACTTACTGCTCCCTGACTGCCTTTTGACCCTGCTTGGATTGCCTTTTTTGTCTAGTCCCCAGGCTGTTTTGGCTAGTCATCTGTCTTTTAGAGCTTCTCTGTATGACCCGGGACTGCCTAGCATCCTCCTTTTTATTTCTTGAGCTAAGGATAGACTCTAAACAGGACAGCCATGTTTTCCTTTGCATTAGTAAATCTTAACGCAACTAGCAAAAGATTCCCAATTCTGGACAAAAAGAAGAATACTAGAGGGATGATAATAGCAGTTTTTATGCTTCTGTACAGAAATAGTTTTGGAGAGTTTCCCTCCAGTTATCTCCATGGTTTGTTCTTCTTTTGCTGACAACTCTACAACCTTGATGACAGCCTCACTCTGTCTAGTGGCAGGGCTGGCCATGTGCAACATCAGGACAATACTGAAAGCTTAGAAAATGTACTTTTGCACACTATAATTCCAGCATTGCCAGTTTTGGGAATTACCTTCCCCCGCCTGCGTAACTTCTCCAAGCTTTAGTACTGATGCAAGGATGAGAATAACACAAAGTGTACAAAGTCTAATATTTTTGTGTGTGAAAAATGGCCATTGTATCAGTGGTTCAAATTATTCTCTCCCTGCCATGTTGGTAGTACTGCTTTTGTGATCAGGGTGTGAACTCAGAAAAACTTTTCTGTGACTATTTCTGGTGGCAGTTGACAATGCTGATCTTACTGATCCTGCACTGATCTTCATGATCTGAGTGGTTGATCATTGCCATTTTAGTGATTTCATTAGAGGAAGCACCCTTTAATGTACTGTATGCAGAAGAAAGGAGTGAAGAAGAAATCATCTTGCTCACACAGAGAAATAAAAAAGTGGAGCTAAGAGACCAAAATAAGGGCTGTACAATCATGGGATATGACAAAATGGCCTCCCACTAGCTAGAGATGTTTCTTAAACCAGACTGTGATGCATTCAGGCTATAGCATTAAAACAGACATTATATTGCTTTGTTGTAGTGGGAACTTCATTCCCTCCTGTACTGTTTTTTAAAAAAACTTTCATGTGCTACCACTGTGCATAATGCAGTTTTACAATTATTTCTCTCAGGCAGGATTCATTTTAATGCTTCAACAGAAAGAGCAGTGAGTTAAATTGTTCCTTAGAAGCACATGAACTGGCATAGAGTAGGAGAAGGAGTCATTATGGTCTGTCAGAAAAGTACACATTTAGTGCTGCTGTAACTACTGACAATAGTCTTAGTAGAACAATAAACAGGTTCTTTGGAACTGATGGAAACTATTGTGAAAGTGACTTGTGTTGTTTGCTGTGTAACTCTTTTTAAGCAGTGATATCTTCCAAAGAACATAGTAGTAATTTTGCCGAGCAGCAAACAACTGTCTGAGGTCAATGTGTATTTACAGAGCAAATTGTATAAGTACATATTTTCACGTTTCCTAAAACAGGGTCAAGTCATGTAAACAGAAAGCTTAAGGCCTTTTACACAGACACCCCATTACCTAACTCATACCAAATGCAAGGTCTTCTAGAACAGTGAGTACTAGTTTTCTAATGTTTTAAAGATTGCCCTTAAATCAAGGGGTGGGGAGCACCAAGATTGGGAAAGGAGCCTCAGTTCCTTGCTGAAGCTATAGAGGATTGGACGCCGCCATGACTCCAATGCTGATTTAGCTGTTGCAATACTGAATTTCAGTAATGAGGCAGCAGGAGCAAAGGAAAACACACATTTCCTTTAAAGAAAAGATATGCAGGGAGTGCCTCCTTTGTTTTTAAGCAGAACATACTTTCATGAATCTTTGCACCTTGTTTTAAAGGAAAATCAACATTTGTTTTATTGATGTGATGGTAACCCTTGTTTTTGTTGTTGCTGTGTGCCTTCAAGTCATTTTTGACTTATGGAGACTCTAAGATGAAACTATCACAAGGTTTTCTGGGGCTGAGAATGCATGGCTCAGCAGGGAATCAAAGGGCTACATACAACAGAATCTACTGGTTCTTCCTGAATTGTCCATTCTCTCCATCTAACTGCTTGGAAAAAGTTATTCTGAACTATAACTCCCAGGATTCTGCATGCAGCATGGCTGGAGGAAGCTGCAGTCCAAAAATAACTTTCCTCAGTTTTGTTGCAGTTAAAACTTTTCTGGGTAGTCTGTGGGCCAAATTAAAGACGATGGTTTGGATCCAAAATCTACCTTCGACTGCTGGAAGGGCTCCACATGTGGATACTGACTCTGCCTGGTTTCTGAAGATCTTTCCCTGGAGATTTACCGTTTCTAGAAATTCTGAAGCCATAACAAAACAAAACAAACCCTTTTTCTTTTCTTTTTCTAAAAAAATTGAAAGTTTTTGAAAATGACTTTAGGAACACAAAATGTGCTATTACAATTTGGTTTGGCACAACAGTATCATATTTGATATATTGAGGGTACAGTTTATTCATGATTATAAATAAATAAAATAATTAAAAAGTGAATTTATTTTTTAGAACATTATTCTTACAAATGATGTTATACAAGGTCCTGAACTGTAAGGAAGACCGGTGGACCTTTCATGCTACGTGATCATAGTACTATGATTTATTTATGTATTTATTATATTTCTATGCTGCCTTTCTCCTGGAGTGGCAACCAAGGCAGCTCACAACAATAAATAAATGCATTAAAACATTTAAAACAGTTAAAAACATTAAAAACATATAAAACTATAACATATAAAACAATATTCAGTTTTAAAACAGTTTAAGAAAGAGTCCTCTGCTTAAAAAGAAGTGTTTTGGTCTTCCAGCGGAAGGAAAGCAGGGAAGGGGCAGCCTAACTTTCTGTGATTGTACTTTAACTGCCTAGGCTATGTCCTATGGAGTCCTGGAATTTGCAAATTTAGGGAGGTTTATTTAGAATGTTCACCAAATTACAGTGCCTAGGATTCCATAGGAATGTGGAATCATCCTTCTATAACTACGCAGTTTGAAAGGAGCTATAAGGTGCCGCTTTTCTTTTGTCTGTCTATGAGAAGCAGGCAAAAAAGCCATTAAAAACTGAAGAAGCCATTGATATTAGTAAAGCAAAGAATAATTATTTCATCTCCTTTGCTCTTCCATAGTGTCAAGCAGACATAAAGTTCTCATTCCTATAAAAGGACCTGAGAAAAGAAACTCAGAAATTACAATGATGTCAGATACTGTGCATAGTCCTAAACGTCTACTTGTTACATACTTTTTAGAAATAAAGAGTGGTATGTCTTAGATTTTTTTTTCATCATTTGAAAAAAAAAAATCCATGATTGATTTTCCCTCCATGTATCTGGAAAAAGGCTTCAGGGAAAAAAAATTTCTGAATTTGCCTAGTGGTTTTCTAGGCCTTTCAATTTCTATCCTTCCTTCTCCTCATACCACAAACCAGCCCATTCAGGATTCTCAGACCATCTGTATAGCATTTTCATAGGTCTGGAAAACTGCCATGCAGAAGAGAATGTGGGAAAATGTGCTTCAGATAAGTTATGCTGCATGTGTCCAAATCTGAACCCAACGCGGATGGCTCAAACCCAGTTTTAAGGAAGCTAGAACCACCCCTAACTGTTGAGCATGCATGCTTGATACAAGGATTTCCAAATGTGTTTGTCTTATTTGTATAATGTAGTTCCTCATAAACACTTAAATGAGTCTAATGAACATAATTTTTAAATTAGACCTATATTGAAAACCATTTAAGTTGTTTGATACACCTGAGACTTAGGCCATTTCCACAACACTGTTATAGTGGTATTAGTCTACTTTCAACATCCTGTGGGATTCTGGGGTTTGTAGTTTACTGAGGCCACAGAGCTCTCTGACTGAGAATTCTAAAGGCCTCTCCCTAAACTGCAAACTCCAGGATTCCACAGGATGTTGAAAGTGGAATAATAGCACTATAACTGTATAGTGCAGAAATGCCCGTATTGTATTTGAATGGCTATCCCAATTCCTTTCCTTTTTTTTTCTCTGTAGGGTTTCTACAGGGTACGTCTGTTGCTTTTTACCAACCTAATATTATACTCCTTCTCTGGTTGCTTTGTTCTATGATCACCACATCTAATAACTTCACTAATTTTCTTGTTACCACTTCAAGAGCCCATGGACTATGTAACTACAGCCCTTTCCACATGGGGTTAAAAAAACAGTGTAGATCGACCTCCACGGAGGTCGCCTACACCGTTACGTGAATTGGGGTGGATTACTCTCGAGTAATTCCACACCCCAATCCACGGTCAGGCACCCGCAAGTGGCGTTGCTGCGTGCTTTTGAAAAACCACATTTTATGTGGTTTTTCAAAGGCACAGGGCGTCTAGCCCCGTGCAGCCCCGTCGCAGCACCCATATGGATTTACGGATGTGCGAAAGGGTGTCTCTGCAGATTGGGCAGGGGGCGGGATTTCCAGCTGACAAGCTTCTCCGATTGGTGGAGAGGCTCCACCAGTCAAAATCTGCCATTTTGAGCGCTGCCGGGCGCCAAGGACGCCACGGGATGCTGCTCCATGTAGAGCAGCGAAATGCTCTGCTCCGCGCGGCGACAGAACAAGATAAGCCCACGTTTTAGCGTGGTTTTCCCCGTTTCCCCGCCCGCGTGTGGAAAGGGCCGTAGCAACTACCTAGCACAGGTCCATTAAGGAAGGAGGTGAGAAAAGAAGCCAAGCAAATACAATGGAAGATTTCTGGCAGAAGAAGAAGATACACAGTATCAATGAAGGGGAAAAGAAACTGAAGGAATCTTTTTATCATCTGGATCTCCTACTATATGGCTATGCAATGTGGTCCCTTGACAATTCATTCTTCTCACAATTCAACTCTGGTCTTCCTGCCACTGCTTCTTTTACTTCTTTTCTTGCACACTGTGTGTCCTTGAAAAACCTTCTGCTTCACATCTTCAGGCATGTGCACCTTTACTACATTCATCAATGGCAGGGAAGTTGCAGAGTGAGACAGCAAATGGAAAGACGGTTGATGAGAAACAAGTGAGGGAGAGAGACAGGAGGAGTGAAGAAAGATGGTAAAATGCATAGAGAAAGAGGGAAAGAAAAAACAGAAGGTTATATGGATTCAGAGGAGAGGAGGTGTCATGGGCATGTAGAAGTACATAATGGAAGATAGATGATGGGAACAAGACACTAGAGAAGGAAAGTAGTGATTGCAGAGACACTGCTAACAATAGAGGAGAAAACTTTAAAAGAGGTGAGACATCATGAGGAGATAAGATATGAAAGATCAAATAGCCCAGGGAAGGAGGTTCAAAGGCATCATAACCGAAAAGTACCAGGATTCCCACCGGGTGATCTTAAGTAGGTCACACTCTCTCAGCCTCAAAGGGAAGCAAAGGCACCCCCCCTTAACAAGAAAATCCTGTAATAGACCTTAGGTCACCCTAAATCAGAAATAACTTGGAGGCATTCAACATCATCATTCAGGATTCATAAACTCAGGGATCATGTTGTAGGTGACGACTAATTTTCAAAATTTTAGAAAGTGTATTTTTATCTAGATATGGAGAGTAGTATATTAAAAATATTATATCATTGCAGAAAGATATGCTGAACTTGGTTGCTTTAAAAAGGAATGTATTCCTTTTTTCTGCTAAGGGATCAAAATGCTTTTCTAAAGAATAAAAATGTTTTGACTATTATTACATTAAATTTCATTTTTTTTTTGGTAGAAATTAAGGAGGATTTCATGGCTGTACTAACTGTCCAAAATATACTGGGGATTAAGAAGTACTGTACATCCAATTAAGAAATCATACATCAGTGTTTGTGTGTGCCTAATTATTGATGTTAGCTTCATGTGTTTTAATAAATGCAAATTGATATATGAATCTTTGTTTATTTTAGCACCTGACTAGAGTATGATTACTATTGATTTTTAGAAATTAATAGATTTAAATGGAAAAATTAATGGGCCAATTTATCTTCTTCAAGGTGTTGCTGCTGATGCTGTTTTTCCAGATGTCAGTCAAGAGCCTGAGAGGCCAACACTTTTGAAAAAAAAAATGCATTGATACAAATCTGAAACATCTCTAACTCTTGTAATCAGGAAAGAGTTGTAAGATGCAGAGTTGCTGGTAAAGTGCAGTTGCCTCTCTGTAAAGATAAATGAACAAGGATTGAAGTAAGGTCCCTATCACACCACACTGTTACAGCTGTTACCCTGTTCTCTGGGGGTCCTGGGAGGGGCGCCCAAATAACCAAAACACAAACACAATTCTGGGGAGAATTAGCTGGAGCACTCACTAAAGCTAGGGAGAGGCAGAGTAACTTAGCAGGGATCTTGCAACCCAGAGTCTACGGGGTCAGGTCAGTCAAGCAGTCAGACAGTTTTAAAATAGCACAAATGATGTTTTATTGAAAGACAAACAAACAGTAAAGACACCACAATCGCGCAGCTAATGGAAGAATTGGAAATAGGGATTTTTTGGGGAAATGGGTGATATGACACCTTTCTCGTAGTCCTGAAGAAGCTTGAAGATTGAGTTCATTGGGGTGCAGGAAAGAAAGCTCAGTGCGGTTCGCTGAGGGGAGCTCACCAGACAAAGCGGCAGCAAGGCGAGATGGAAGTCCGGAGCGATCCGAAGTGGTCTCGGAATCGGGGGGTTTATATAGGGTGAATTGTGACTGCAGGCCATGCCTTACTCGGTGAAAACAATGAGAGTTTGGAGCGGGACAAAGCTTTGGAAAAGGTCAAGTTTAACATGATTGGCTTAGCGCTGAGTCAACAATAATGTAGCCATTATGCAAAGGCAAGGTGCTTAGCTCGGCTTTGTAAGACTATCGGCTCAGAGCCGGGCGTCTTTGTTAGTGTTGCACTTAAGCAAAAGGGTGTTTGCAGGAGAGGTCCCTGAAGCAACAGAGTGGTTCTGTTCTGCCTGCCTAGGTGGAGAATGGAATGTCCAACAATTACCAGCCGCACCTGTTTACGCGCTTGTCCAGAGGCCTCGCAAACACGTGGAGCGGGGTGGCAGAGGAAGACTGAATGGTTTTGATATCAAATCGATATCTAGTGCTATCACCGGGTAGGCCTGGGCCGAAGTAACACAGCACTATCATTCCACTTTAACTTCCCTGGCTGCACCCTGCGGAATTCTGGGGCTTGTAGTTTGGAGAGGCACTGGAGCTCTCTGGCTGAGAATTCTAAATGCTTCTCCCTCTCTGCAAATCCCATGATTCCATGCAATATTGCCATGGCAGTTACAGTGGAATAACAGTCCCATAACAGTGTAGTGAGGTAAGGCCCTAAGATTCAGTTACTAGTCCAGTCAGCTTCAGTAGGTGGACAGAAGGAGGAGATACCATCTTCCTTTTTAGCTCAGGCCAGCCTAGTGAGAGGACAGTATCCTCCAATGTACCTGTGTGCAGAAATTTAACTTAGGAGATGCAGGGCAGAATTGGCACACATAGCTCTGTCCTTCTAACATGTCACTGCCCCTTCCTGTCTCTCCGCATCTGGCAAATGATGGACTACCTCACTCTCCCTAATAGCATGGCTGGTCTTGCCATCCATCTTTTCTTGCAGTTGTGAATGGAGACCTTAGAATTGTAATATGTCTTCCATTTGTGTACACTTGGTGTTTTTCAAATATAATGAAAAGCATCTTTCAGGGAAATGGTCCAATATTTCACCAATAACCCTCCTTCTAATCATACTTGTGCCATGTTTGCCCGGGAGATATCAATTAATAAAATTCAGAGCTCTCTGAAGAATAGAGTTGACTTCATTGAAGACCAGCCAATGGATCCTGTCTTCCTTTCTTCTGATTCAGTTTACACTCTATAGAAACCAGTGCCTGTGCCTAACTTTGAATGCCCTTGACAGTCTCTTAAACTACACTTCATAAAACAGAGAGACTCCAGCAATTACCCACAGATCACAGTACCCCAGGAGTGACATAAATATAACAAAAATTTAATTAACCCCACCAACAAAATCACTGGCTTCATTGCAGGCTGAATTTGAAATAGCTGGCATACAGAGGAACAAGTCAGTGTTATGGGTAAAGTTTCTGGACCCTCATGTTATGAAAGCAATATTTATGGAAGAAGGAATTTATCAAATAAAGACAATAAAGACCAGGTCCAAATTCATAGGCTGAGACTGATAAAATGGTGCCGCAATTATTATGAGCATCTTGGCAGTGCAGAGCAGATAGGCTGTGGTGATAAAGCCATAGATATATTTATCCTGAAAGGAAGTATATATGTATTTGCATCTATAAACAATGGCAATAAAACACAGGCTAAAAGAGAACCAATGGGGAACACAGAGTTATAGGTAACACTGAGTTGAATGGAGCCCTCACATGGAAAATCTGCAGCAAATAATGTAGAAAAGAAACATCACAAAGATTTTGTTTGTTTTAACCCTCACATTCTCAAGTCCACAATTCTTAGCTGACATGTTAAGGGGATGCCATGTTGACTATACAGCAAAATACCACAAAATCCAAATCCACAAAACAGCAATATCCTTCTGGGGCCTAAAAATGGTATTGCAGTTTTGTGGATTTTGGATTTTGTTGTAATTCTCAGCTGAGTTACTCCTTAGGTTGCCATCTTATGCATACTTATTTGGAAGTAAGCCTTCAAAACACTTCAGGCTTGCAAATAAATGTGGATAACACTGAGCTGACAATTTTTTAGATTAATCTAGAAGACAGGGATTATATCCCCTTCACACCCTTTACTTTCATCCTTGCAGGTTACGGGTTAATTCTGCTCCACATCCTATCCAACTTGCTCAGATGAAAAATTTGGCATGTTACTCTTTAAAACAGTTAAAAGAAGCTACTGAAAATCTTCTTTTTTGAGTATATTAGGAGGGGATACACTTAATTTCACATACACATGGCCACATACACATGTTTTGTATTTGAGTATCTTTACCTGAGGGCATATGAGATGTCTTGGATTCAAAAGTTAATCCCTGGGCTACGTCTTCATTTGAACATTACACACAAAGAGAAACAACATCCAACTGTGTTTTTCTTGCTAAGAATTCATGCAGCCTTATGGAATCAAAAGGATACAGGAAGTTGCCATACCGAGTCAGATTTTCTTGTCCATCTAGGCTAGTATTACTAGCTGTGACAAGCAGCAGAATTCTTTCCAAGCCCATAGATATTAGCTGGTCATTTCCCATTCACGTACTAAGCAGGCCCTGCTTAGCTTCCAAAATCAGGCAAAATCACTTATGATTGTTTGTTTGTTTATAAACTGCACAAGTATTTGCAGCAGTTGGGCTATTTTCCTGTCATTCATAGATTTTTGTATTCGGACCAGTGTAAAATAAGCACCACTTTGGCAACTGGTACCACTGAAATCTTCAATGACACAATACTAAGCTGTTGCCAGCTGACAAAGGTAAGCTAGGAAAGGACGCAAGCAGGGAACTAGGGCAAAACCCAGAAATATACATGGAACACAATTGGAATGATAAGAAAGTCTTCCTTACCCTCCAACATTTAACAGATGAAAATCCAGAGATATGTGTCCAAGCAACATTAAAGTGTGATCAAGATGGCACGAGCTATAAATAAGGAAGATAACACAAGCCAGGAGAATCTGCAACAGTTTAGTTTTGACTGAAAATACTAGAAAGGACAAGATTCTATCCCTTCTTCTCCTTTCTTCCCATTGAATTAACTGAGTGTGAAGCACTTTTGCATTTTAAAATCAATTTGCATTAATTGAAGTAAGCTGAGGATGAAGGAGAAAGGAGGAGGAGGGGAACAGATACTGGGACATTTTAAAAGCAGCTGAAAAAGTGGGACAACAGAGGATTAAACAAGATTATTCCTGTCAAACTGGGACAGTTGGAGGGTATGTACTTTTTCCTCAAGCAAAAAGGTCCTTTATGTCTGCAATGGTCCAATGGCCAATCCAAATCTCTTCTCCTGAGAATGCTTCCCCATCTACAAGATTTTCCTGGCCACACTTCTGAGAGCTCACCATGCAGAACAAAAAGCTATCAGTTCTACTAATGCCACCACCTGACATAAGAGGGATGCATCCTGTCTGATCTGGGAAGCTAAGCAGGATCAGCCATGGTTAGTACTTGGATGGAAGACTGCTATTGAATGCCAGGTGCTGTAAATTATATTTCAGAGGAAGGAACTGGCAAAACCATCTCCTTGCCTAAGAAACCCCTATGAAATTCAAGGGGTTGCATAAGCCAGCAGGCTACCTAAAGGCACACACGCACAAATTGTGCAGTGCAATACAACCTTTACCAGTGGGCTAAGTAAGGATGCTGAATTTCAGTGTGTTTAGATGAATCAAGTGGTCAAGCTAATTTGTCTGAGGCACATACTGTTGTGTTGTCCCCCTTAACAGTTCACCTAAGACTAGACCAATGAGTTGTGGGTGGTTGGGGTCAGGACCTAAATGTCCTAAGAGGAAAGTTGAAGGAGTGTACTGCTTCGGAAAACATGGCCTAGGGCAAGACGTGGGTAAGATAGAGAACAGTAGCCAAGAAATAAAGATAAGTCCAAAGCTATGGAGGTCATCAAAGGTCAGAAGCCAGGAGGTCAGAATGAACTCTGAGGGGGGAAAAGTCAATCAATGTCAAGATAAAACAATTGATTGGGCCATTGAAAAATGGAATCTAAACACAAGGAAGGAACAGGGCCAAGCTGTGATAGTAAGGTATACTAAAGGAGGCAGCAACAGGCAAGACAAGAACTATCCCATGATGTATACCCAAAGAAAGTGTAGTGCAGTGGACAGAATATTGGATCCACTCAGACACTGGACTAGTCACCGTGTTTCCAAAAAACAACATAATAGTGCCACTAACTTTTGCTTGGAACTGGAATCAGGTTTGGATATAAAAGTGTAATTTTACAATCATTGCCATCAGTTATTGTTTCCATCATAATAATTTATTACTGACTAGCGTTTACTTGGCGTTGGCCAGGATTTTATTTTCTCATTGGTAACACTTGTTAGAAACACCTTAAGAATGACCTTACCTTACCTTAGGAATTAAATGCGGTTGAAATATACAGATTTGAGATCCTGTGTGTCTAATTCCCCATTCTGTCCTGTCCAGTATGTGTAAACTTTTCCCCATATCCCCCAATCCAATCTGTATTCAGAGTTATTGACATACAGATTTTGGGTTCCTGAGGGAATACACTGCATTCCTCCTTGCTGCTCAGCTTCGTCTCCATAGCAACCAGCCTGAGCTCTCTGACTGAGAATTCTAAAGGCCCCTCCCTGAACTGCCAACCCCAGGATTCCATAGAACCTTCACAGCCGTAAATCATATGAGGTCTTCTCGTTTCACACAGCCAATCATATGGAGTCCGTGCCTGCCTGACGCAGACAAACAGACAAGTTCACTCACAAACTTTGACTTTGACTTTTATACAGTAGATATACACCTCTTTGTGTAAATATATAACCTTATATAAGAGCCAGCATGGTGTAGTTGCTTGAATATTGGACTACAACCCTGGAGACCAGGGTTTGATTCCCCACTTAGCCATGGAAATCCATTGGGTGACCTTGGACGTATCACACATTCACATAATAGGTTTGCCCTAGGGTTGTCGGTAGTCAGAAATGACTTGAAGACACACAACAACCTTATATAACTCAACCGATATAATATAATCAAATAAATCTTACAAACCCTTTCTAAAGTCCACAATTTGAAAATCCACACACACACACACAAACATTCATGGACTCCTGAACTGTACTCCATTTCCCCTGGCATGGGGGAGAAACCAAGACATGCCAGATTCAAACCTCCTCCAATCTGGGGACATAGCCATGTCCACATTGCTCCAGCTAGTTAAGATGGCCAAGGGCCAACAGAGATGATGTACTGAATCCATATACCTCCAAGCCTATGGGTGTTGGAAAATGCTTATTATGGTTGTATACCAGTTAAAATAACATGGCCCTTCCTTTACCCCTGGTTAAGATCTACTGGCAGAAGAGTCAAAAAGGGGACAGCACCCTTTTTGACTCTTCTGCCAGTAGATCTTAACCAGCAGCGCAGTTCTGCTGGCAGATTGCTCTTGCAGCAGATCTTTGAGATCAGCTGGCAAAAGAGGACTTTGCTAGAAGAAAATTTCTGCCAGCAACAGAGCCTTGTGCCTAACCCCAGCCACTACAGTTGGCACATATTTGACTTATATTTGCCCTGCCTGTTTTAACTATACTTTTGGAAGGAGATTCTGTTTCCACACACATATCTATTTATCATTTATTTTAATTTTTTTAAAGCATGCATTTGACTCACAATGGCACTGATTGAAGAAAACATCAATATGTGTGTATGTGTGTTAAAGAAAGAATTGCAGGTAAAATCAGAGACCATAATAGTATGCATAAGTAAACAAAATTAAGTGCAGCATAATTTAGTTCAGCAGCCAACAAGCCAATGTAAATTGGAGGAGGGATGGGGACTTTTGAAGTTACTGTTGTGATTCTAATTGATTTGACGGTAAAAGGAATATAAAGTACTTCTCTTCCTCTTTCCCCTTCCCCAAGATTTTACAGTTTACACATTCAAAGTCTTTTGAGGGATGTATACAAAGTATTTATTCCTACCACTACCCATTTAAAACAGCTTTTAATGGGAATTTAGTACATCTTGCTTTCTAAATGACGAGAAGATCTTGTCTACATGCATAGATATACCCTTAGCTCCTCAATGTCCTCTCATTCCCTTCACTTTCTCTCCACTTAACAAAAGGTTCCATTCCATTATCTGTCACTTTGACATCAGCTGCAAACATTCTCTCAGTTTATCTCAAAAATGTTCTTGATTTAATTTGTCTGAATTATTTTTTAGTATTACCTTCTGTCATTCTTTTTCCAATTTATATTAACTGCTATTCCCTTTTTGCAGCACTACAGTATTTCTGATTTCTATGTATGGATGTGAAAGCCAGATAGTGAAGAAAATTGACAGGGAGAAAATCTGGTTTAAAAAGTGAAGCTAGAGGAGAGTTCTATGGATACTGTAGACTGCCAAAAAGACAAATAAATGGGTCCCAGACCAAACCAAACCTCTCACTAGAAGCCAAAACCAAGACTGTCATACTTTGGACATACCATAAGAAAACATGATTCATTGCAAAACAAGATAATACTTGGTAAAGGAGAAAGCAATGGGGAAAGAGGTGGATTACAGTTGGATTGACTCAATCAAGGAAGGCACAGCCTGGAGCCTGAAAGACATGAACAGAGCTGTTAATAACAGGGTCTCTTGGAGGTCTTTCATTTGAAGCTGACTTGACAACACATAACAACTACAACAAACTTAATTTGAAAAGCAGGGTCCATTTTATACCTACAGTTTTGGTAGTTGTATCTGCATTTGTGTTAAACGGTGTGGTTTTTTTTAAAGAATTATTTTAGTTGTGCTTTGCTGCCTGTTTTCTTCTGCCTTTGTAATATTAATTGTGCATTTTTCTGCCTTCCTTGAGTATCCTGTAGAAAGAGTCTGTATTTTAAATGTAGTTTTTGCTCATGAATATTCATGAATTTCACTATTCCCCCTCCCCAATTTGTATTAGCTATATTTATGCTAGTATTCTTCCCACCTCTGTTTGCCCTACTTTTTATGGACTTTGACAATAACTCTTATTATGACTGGAACAGATTTTTTTAAATTATATTTTCCTCCCATTTTGTTCGTAGAGCAACATCCTTTGGGGAAAAAATGAATCCTTTGATGACTATCTGTAGATTTTATCCCTTCTTTCCCCTCCTTCTTTACACGTCTCCCAACAACATTTACTATATAAATTTTCCATGCTGTTTCCTTTCTTTTTCATAAACATATACAGTTTGCCCTCCACATTCATGGGTTTCACTTTCACAGATTTGATTACTCACAAGTCTGTAACTGCTCCTTGACTAACTTGTCCTCCTCACCCCTGCTGCACTTTGTCCCCTGTCTTGCCAACAGTGCCATCTCATTCAAGTCCTTGCCTAAGCCAGATTTTAAACCCCTTCCCAGCCCAT
The DNA here is from genome assembly GCA_948474755.1 of Ctenosaura bakeri. Taxonomy (NCBI): domain Eukaryota; kingdom Metazoa; phylum Chordata; class Lepidosauria; order Squamata; family Iguanidae; genus Ctenosaura; species Ctenosaura bakeri. Next base: position 567,782 of record CAOLHI010001255.1, read on the forward strand.
CCGCCTGCCCTCCCCTCCTCTTTTTCCCAGTTCTCTGATCAGTCTCCTGGAGGCTTGGGAGGAAGAGGTATGGGGTGAAGGCTGGATATTTGTGGGAGAAAGTAAGAATGCTGTTCTCAGTTTCTCCTCCTTCCTTATGCTGTAGGTGACAATTAAGCTCGCCTTGCTTGTTTTCAGTGGGCTGACCCTCTTCCTGAACATTTCACAGCCTGAATTCTGTGTGTTGTCCTCTTTTCAAGTGCATGTGAGGGTTCCGAGCTGAGATGAGGAAAGATTCTTTCATTCCCCCCTTGCAAAATACCAAAAATAGAATTTGGCAAAGTGGTACCCCACACTATAATTTGTTATCAGAATTGGTACCCATCCCTGCTGCATCGGACCTTGTTATGTTATAGGGTTGCCATACAAAAAAATCAACATGAAAATCAAATTAAACTGTTAACTATATTAAAAAGTATTCACTTTAATTTTTTAAAGTTACACAATACAGCTGAAAACAATTCAGCTCATACAGCCCTTTGTTAAAAGCCTTCAGTTCTAAAAGCTTGCCTGAATAAAAAATAATTTGCCTGTTGCCAGAAAGACAGGAAGGAAGGTATCATTCTAGCCTCCCTATGGAAATAGAAGGCTCTTATGTTCCCATCAGTCTGGGAAGGAGGAGAGACTGAAAGAAGGCTCTCTCTCATGTATCTCACAGGCTGGGCACAGATTGGGACATACAGTCTGTCAAATAGACTGTACTCAAGTTTTAGCCCCCAAAGTAACTTTCACAATTGTGGCAAGCGGTGGCTATGGCTCTCCTCAGACCCAGTGATGTATTTAAGTCTTTTACTCCAAGTCTCAAGTCAAGTCTCTACCTTCAGGTCTCAAATCTTTGAAGATGCTTTCAAGTCAAGTCTCAAATCTGGAATTATACCCCAACCAAAATTCCGGAATTATTGGACAGAATTGAATAAAGTCAGTTAGAACAATTTAAGCAGAGTCAGTTCTCCACATTTGCAATTTTGCCATCTGCAGCTTTGGAAGTGGAGAATAGGATCCTATCTTACTCCTCATTATTGAAGATTCAAAAAATTTGGAAGGAAAGATCCTTCTTCCTCAAGCCCATTGCCTAACACGTTTGCTATTCCCCTCTGGGAAATGCACCCTGCACTCTAGGGGTGAGTCTCGTCTTTTGCTCTTAAGAAATGTTTTAGACGGCTCCTCCAATATGCAGCAGGGACAGGTAGCTGAGCAGACCTCAAGCCTGCCTCAAGCCCGTTGCCCAACCTGTTTGCTCTTCCCGTCTGAGAAATGAACCCAGGCTTTGGGCTTTAGAGAGATTGTTATGTGACTAGCAGGCAAAAAGAGATGAAGGCATTGCTCAAAGTTGTAAGGTTTCTGGATGAATGTGTTATGTTACTGAACCAAGGGCATCAAGTCAGTCATTAAGATATACAAGCCTTGAGTCAAGTGAGTGCATCATTTATGGCTGAGTTGAGTCTCTGGCCCTTTCCACATACGGGCGGAGAAACGGGGTAAGCCACGCTGAAACGGAGCTTACCTGAGTCCGTCACCGCGTGGAGCAGCGTGTTTCGCTGCTTCACACTCGTCGGAGTCCCGCAGCGTCCGGCAGCACCCAAAATGGCGGCTTATGACTGGCAGAGGCTCTCCACCAACCAGAGAAGCTCGCCAGTCGGAAATCCCGCCCCCTGCCCGATCTGCAGGCACGCCCTTGCGTGCGCCCGCAGATCCACTCTGGGCGCTGCGACGGGGCTGCACGGGGCTGCACGCCTCATGCCTTTTAAAAGTGGTTTTTAAAAAGCATGCCATGCCGCCACTTCCAGGGGCCCTAGCATGGATTGGTGTGGAATTACTCTAAAATAATCCACCCCAATCCACTTTACGGTGTAGACGACCTGCCACGGAGGTCGTGCTACCACGTGTTATTTGCCCGTGTGAAAAGGGCCTTGAGTCAAGTCATTGAAGTGACTTAAGTCTGACTTGAGTCCGAGTCTATCGACTCAAGTCTACATCACTGCTCAGACCAAAAACTACAGATTAGATAAAATGCTTTAGATGCTTAGCTTTTCAAAGTATTGTACAGATTTTTTAATAACTGCTGTTGTGTCCTTGGAAATGAATTATCTTTTCTGATACATGTTTTCATTTTGTTCTTGTATGCCTTCAAGTCATTTCCAATTTATGGTGACCGTAAGGCAAACCTATCATGGGGGTTTCTAGGGCTGAGAGTGTGTGACGTGCCTAAGGTCACCCAGTGGGTTTCCATAGCTGAGCAGAGAATTGAAACCTGGTCTCCAGGGCCATAGTCTAATGCTCAGATTGCCACACCACTTTGGCTCTCTTCCTTCTGTCTTGCCTCAAAGATTGCTTAGGCTGGAACTGTACAATATAATACATATTTAGGGAAGAAGCCGCCTCTTCAATGAAATAATAAAAAAGGGGGGGGGGAGGAAAAGATGGGCAAGCTGCAAATAAAAAAATGATAACAGGATAAAGCTTTAAAGGGGTAGTATAATTTATGCTCCGTATTAATGCCCCTGCTTTTTATTTTATTTTTGTGAGAAAGAGGGCATTTAAATTTTATACAGAACTGATGCAAAACACCGAAAAGCCATCACCAGGCTTTAACTTGCCAGGGATATATTTAAATCTACTTCAAACCATAAATGTTTTAATCCAGGCCTGGATAATGCAAAATTTTATCATCTCATCCTCAGACTGTCTTGAATTGAAATAAAATATTCAACGGAAGAACATTGCCCAAGGTTTATAGACAATATAACCTTTCCATCTCTCACCCTTATTTTTGCTCTGATGCAACCTTCACCTAATAACGTCACCACTGAACTTTGATAATGAGCACCACAGCTTACTGTGCTTTCATAGGCCAACTATATGGAAATGTATATAAATTCACATGCAAATTAAGTATAGGCCTTAGGCTCGCAGCATGATACTGTATGAAGGATTTCCTGTCATGGGAGCTTGGCTCTTTGACTTAGAGTCATTTTTATTAACGCATTTTTAAAAGGGCGCTTATGTTATTTTAACGGCTGTGTTGCCCTCCATTGCTGCTTGAGAACTCCAGCTCCCCAGCTATAATCAGGAAAAAAGAGGAACACAACCAAAGCATTCAAGTATAATCCTAAAGATGAGTTCAAATATAACCTTATACCTCAAGGGCCCCTCCCTAAACTGCAAGCCTCAGGATTCCATAGGATGTTGAAAGTGGAATACTAGCACTATAGCAGTCTAGTGCAGACATGGCCACAGTTATAAAATACAACTGTTATGCAGTAGGCCTAGCTTGAGGTGTTTGGGTGCCTGAAGCAAAGGAGAAGGTGTTAACCACCCTCACGTAAGTGGACAGGTTGGATTTTACTTCCACACCAGCTCCAAGGCAGCATGGCTTCCCTGACACTTGAAGGCAGCAGGCTACCTTTTGAGGTGCCAGTCAGACCATGTGGCCCACACAGATTGCCATGCCAGCCTCTCAGCCTTCTTGCTCGAGGCAGCAGCTTCATTCTGTGTAATAGGCAGGGCCCGTCTTGTATTGTGGTGAAGTCACAACTACTAAATCAGGACAAATCATACCAACAAGGGAGAGGTTGTAGATTTTTTTTTAAAAAAAAGTGTGAGGGAGAAGAGTCAATGCAGTCTGGGTTTATGGGGCCAACTATAATTGCATATTGCAAACACAATCACAATATATTTTAGCAACAGCATAACAAATTATATATTACATTTGCACACATGCACTGTACCGTAAATTCCAAGCATCCAATGAGGTGCCAGTCCAGAGCTCGATCGCAAGACTTTTCTACCCGTGCTACTAGGTAGTAGTATTTGGACACAACACTAAAGCTCTAGACAAGAAATACAAAATAGATGCAGATACCATACAGACATTCCACTACAAAGAGTTTACACTTTTGTCCCTCCTAAATGCATAACTGAAAAGGTGTATGCAGTCACATAGTGATTCCTTCCTCTCTTCCTTTTCTTCAGGGACCGTACATCGCAGCTCTGTTAAGCTCTTCCTCTGTCAAAAACTTTCTCTTAATTAAGAGTTGTTGTTGTTGTGTGCCTTCCAGTCATTTTCAACTTCTGGTGTCCCTGAAGCAAACCTATCGCAGGGTTTTCTGGTGGTGATAGTGTGTGAAGCACTCAAGGCCACCCAGTGGGTTTCCATGGTCAAGTGGGAAATTGAACCCTGGTCTCGAGGATTGTAGTCCAATGCTCAAATCACTATACCACTCTGGTTTTCTCTAAATACCACTACCTTAGTCAAGTTAAAAAGGGTCTACTCCTTACCCCTAGAAACTGCAACTCCTCTTCAGATCCAGCATTCCCTGTCTTTCTGAACTCAACAAGTAACAAGTCAGAGACTAGGACTATTTTTGTCCTATACTGTTATAGAGCTATTATTCCACTTTTAACATCCTGTGGAATTCTGGGGTTTGTAGTTTACTGAGGCCCAAGAGCTCTCTGGCTGAGAATTCTAAATGCCCCTCCCTAAACTACAAACCCCAGAATTCCACAGGATGGTGAAAGTAGAATTATAGCACTATAACAGTGTAGTGCAGAAATGGTGTAGGACAGGGAGCAATGAATTCAAGCTGCAGGAAAAGTGATTCCTCTTAAACCTCAGGAAGAACTTCCTAATGGTCAGAGTTGTTTGGCAGTGGAATATGCTGCTTCGGAGTATGGTGGAATCTTCTTCTTTGGAGATTTTTAAGCAGGAGCGTGATGGCCATCTGTTGGGAGTGCTTTGATGTGGGTTCCTGCATGGCAGGGGGTTGGACTGGATGGCCCCTGGGGGTCTCTTCCAACTCTATGATTCTAAGTACACCTCTTAGGGTTTCCCCATGGTGTTACGTCAGCACTGCTGACTATGCATCACTGGATAGTATGGGAGATTATGCTGTTACCCCAAAATGTGGGTGATTTAGGGGTCCATCTGTAATGCCAGTGCTTCCATGAGAGGGTGAGGAATATTAGCTTAAAGAGGAGGCCTGCAAGAGGGGGGTAACCTTATGAGATTTTTTACACCTATTTCTATTGGTAGTAGTGCAGGGAAGAACCAGTCGGAGATTCAAAAGTAAGCTTATTTTTTTATTGGGGGAATTGCAATCACACACACATGATCCAAGTAGTCTCACAATCACACAAGGCTACCTGATGGAAACAGAAGGAAAGTTTTGGTTAGTGAGATTTTTAGGGTGAAGTGGGTGATATTTACTAATTCAGTAGAAAAGTGAAGAGTGATGTTGCTTAGACTAAAAGTCCAAGGACAGTACACAATCCAAAATTGGAGCGGCAGAGTGATGGCCAACAACCAGTGTATTGCGAGTTGACTAGCCCAAAACTGGGGTGTAAATATTCTTTTTCTGCTTGAAGGGTGAAGTTGTTAATGGCTTTCTGGCAGAGTGAACAATGGAGCCCAGAGAGTGGACAACAGGATCTGGAGTGGACTAATGGTCTTAGCATTAGGTGACAAAGGGCTAATGGGGGATCTGACAACTCCTTAATTGCCATACAGCTGTGGGGACAAAATGGAAGTTTGCTAGTCAGAGGAAGAAAACAATCAGCTGTCTTGTGGGAACAACTCTGATGCTATTGTCTCTTAAAAGTTATATTATTGAAGGCTAACTGTAAGTGCATTACTGCTGGAGTTTCCTGGTGACTTCCTAACAATGACCTGGCTATGCCTAGAGGTCTTTCCTGACCCAATTTTGCAATGCACGAGTGTGGCCAGCTTTTCTCCTTAGCTAGCACGGCCATGCAGCCATAGCAGAGTATAATTTATATTTATGCGAAATAGATCATATTTGCCAATTAAACTGTATCAAAGCTTGAGAGCTAACAGGGCAAGTAATAATGCTGAAAGTTCAGAGCAACATGGAAAGATCCTCCCCTACATGGAGGAAACCTAAGAAATATAGGAAGATATAGGCAGGAACTGAATTGTTAGAGATTAAAAATAGTCTGGGGGATTCCAGGTGGGGTGGGGAACAGATTTGTAAAACAGTATGTTAATCGCATTGAATTTTTGCATCTATATTTTATAAGATTTTTGTTCTAAAAAATAGTTCATACTCCCAAGTGTTTGAGATAGGCAAGAGGCATATACCTGAGTTTAATAAAATTGTCACAGCATTTATTATTACTGTAATTATAACAGCCACACAGAGTGCATATTAAAGCACCCTTAGCAATTCTGTGAAACCTCTCTGGGCCGTTGGGAGATTTCCCTATAGCTAGGATTGAAACAAATAATATTCTTGGCCACTTGGCAAGAGAAAGAACTTTCTCTTTCCCTGACTCCTAATTTTAAAACAGTATATTATGTCCTGTCTGATAAATATTGTCAGAGATATAAGAATCTATTAATCAAGGAACCCATTAAAACTGTTAGTTATGTTCATCCCACAGTTTTATCACCTGTGAATTATTAGGCTGTAAATTATACGCAAAACTTGCTGAGAAAAGCCAAGATAACTGGAGTATATAAGGAGCGTTAGCTGAATGGAAAACCAGACACTGAAGTTTGGGAATGTACATGGAGGTCAGACAATGAAAGTTAATTATTCTGAGATGTCCGGAATGATGTGGAATTCTTTTGCTGACCACTGCTGTTTTTGAAATGAACAATGTTGCAACCTAGAAATTTTTCTTCTTCCTAGGAAATTGTGCAATTGTTCAATGATGCACTTATAAGCTTGTTTACTTGTGAGTAACTCCCACTGTGTTTTAACGAGGCTTATTCACTCAAAAGCAAGCACAGAATGTGTGACCAGTTTCCTTCTCAAGTTGGTCCCGCAATTCCTAACTTGATGAACCTGTCACTGTCATCTTGCCCTCTGGCCTCCCTTTGTATTTGGAGTCCCAGGCCTTCAGGTGACCTCCCTGTTGGCTGTTGTGTGTGTGTTAGCTTGGTGTTCTTGTTGGTAAGTGTTACCCATTCTTGATTCAGGGTTAATAATGCTATCCAGAATCAGTTGCACAAAATAACAAATAGGTTAACTTTATTTAATAGCATGTAGAATTATTTTTCCCCCTTAAGTTCCAGTTCTTAGTTCCAAACCATTAACTTTATTCCAGTTGATTTATGTCAGACCTCTGCCTTAAATCACTCAGGCAGCCAGTACTTAGTAACTCCCCTCTGACTCTCAACTGAACCCTCCAACAGTCTATGGTCATTTCCGCACTACACTGTTATAGTGCTATTGTTCCACTTTCAACATTCTGTGGAATCCTGGGGTTTGTAGTTTACTGAGGCCAATGAACTCTCTGGCTGAGAATTCTAAAGGCCCCTCCCTAAACTGCAAGCCTCAGGATTCCACAAGATGTTGAAAGTGGAATAATAGCACTTTATAGCAGTGTAGTGCAGAAATGACCTATATTCTATGATTCTCTCTCCCCCTTTACTTCTTCTTTCTTCTTCCTCCCTTCCCCTTTTTAAAAGCAAATTTTTAGGGTATTTTTGGCTGCAATTATGCAAGTCAAAGAGAGGTAGACAGATCATTATAATCTACATTCATCCACAGACTCTGTGTGTGTGTGTGTGATCAGCCCCTTGCCTTTCCCATGACCAGCAAAACAACTTTGTTCAGTCTGAATGTGGATTTTGTTCAGTCTGAATTAACTGAATTCATCTCTTCCTAGTTCACAAGATTGTTAAGCCTGATGCTGTTTTTTTTTTAAAGAGCAGACTGCACACTGCTTTGTCGACTGTCAACATTATTGAAGAATATAACAATAACAGAATGAGTGAAGTACAATATTCTTTCAATGCTGTTTCATCCTGGCCAGCGCTTACATGAGGCCATTTTGTGATTTGGGTTTTGTTCTAATTTCAATAATGGAAGCTTTGCTTTGTGAGTGTGAGTGCTCTGAAAGGAAGGGTATAGCAGAAAAGGTTCCCTGTGTTTAGGAACTTTTGAAACCCATTGAGTTAAAAGAATAGGGGAAAACTATTAGCATCTCTCTCTCTCTCTCTCTCTCTCTCTCTCTCTTTTTCATGCTTGTGTGTGTGTTTGTGTGTGTGTGCATGTGCACATAGATGTTTTATGAAAGAGAAACAGATATACAGGTATTGTGAGGGGAGAGAATGCTGTGGCACAGAGGTATGCGAAAGGGCCTACAAAATAGATCTGAATACAATGAAGCAGGTTAAGCTATGTGTGTTCTAAAGTCTGAATCCAAATTCTTTTTTCCACAGACTGTTAGTACTTACCTGTCCATGCCATCTGGTCCTGAGGACCATGTAAAGGCAGAGTAGGGACAGTAGCTGCAGGATAGATTTTCGTTGTCATCTCATCATCATCATCATCATCATCATCATCATCATCATCATCATCATCATGCAGGGCCAATAAGAGTTCAGACCATACAATAATGCCCACACTCACTGGTATGTTCCTACTTCACCTCATCCAGCTGCTGGTTCTTCAGGTGGACTGGGATGTCATTGACTTAGGCTTACAATAAGACTACATAGGTCTAACATTTTACAAACACACACACACACACACATATAAAGAAAGAGAGAGAGAGAGAGATACATATATATAAAAATATATATTATGGATATGCTACTGCAAAACTGAACACCAGCCAGTATCACTAGAGGGAGAGAGGTGGTTCCACCAGGCAGTTGATTTTGAATGGCAGAAAACAGTAGCAGTTTGTTTTAGTTATATTTTTACTGCAAGGGATATTCTGCCTCAGGAACTAAAATAACTTGAGTGCTGTATGTATTTATGTATGTGTTTATGTATTATCTTATTAGCCATGTTTATACCCCACTTTTCCTGCAATAAGATCAGGTCAAAGTTCATAGCTTTCTTTCTTCTCACCATATCCTTCTGACAATGATACTGTGGGGTAGTTCAGGCTGAGACAGAGTGGCTAACCAAATGTACCTCACCAATTTTATGTCTCAGGGGGGATTTAAGTTTGCATGTTCCAGGTCCCAGGACAACATTGAATCCACTACACTATATTGGCTCTCACTAGAGTTGCCAGATCTCAGGGCCTGTCCCTGAATCTCCAGTTTTCATGGGTTATATCCAGATGGGAGACAAGGGTGCAGATTCTCAACTTTGCTTGGCTCAGCTCCAGGCAAGAGGAAAGATCTGTGTGCAAATGTCTAGCTCAGTTAGCAGAGGAGCAGCTTGCTAGAGTTTTCAAGGCTTAATTGATTACTGGCTGCAACTTGCAAAGGGGTGGACGAGTGGTCTATAGATTTACTTAGTCTCCCAGTCATTATGGTGCAGGGGCTTACAATTAACCCTGCACTGCATCCAACTTCTAGCTAGAAGCAAGTTGTTCTTGTTGTCATCATTGTGTGCCTTCAAGTAGTTTCTGATTTATGGCAACACTAAGTGAACCTACCACAGGGTTTTCTGGGGCCAAGAGTGTGTGATGCACCCAAGCCCACCCAGTAGATTTCCATGGCAAAGTGGGGAATCAGACCTTGGTCTCTGGCCTCATAGTCCAATGCTCTCTTGAAGCAAGTAGGCTAGACTAAATATTCCTTATCCTGTCTTCCATGGGGCCTGAATACCCTAAAGGCACCAGATCCTGTCTGATCTTGAAAGCTAAGGAGGATCAGCCTTTGTTAATATTTGGATGGGAGACCTCCAATGACATCAACTATATTTTAGAGGAAGAAACTGGCAAAACCACTTCCATGTATTGCTTGCCCAAGAAAACCCTATGAAATTCATGGAGTTGCCATAAGTCAACAGGCCACTTGAAAGTATACACAAACATCCTGTCTTCCCAAGCAGGTGAGCAACTGCGTTCAGTGCTTAATGCATAATAACATCACCAGGGGCTATCTCTAGGTTGCAGGTTTTGACTCTGAAAACTCAGGTTCTGGGATGATCATGAAATGACAACTATAGTTCCTGTGGACCCTAGCATGGTTAAAGTCAGGATGAAGGAGCTAAAGAGGGAAGGAACGTGGTTAGAGGTGGCAAGGGTAGTACCGAAGCACTGGTACTTTGTTGTGGGCAGACTGTTGTGAGACAGACTTTCATTGATAGCTTTGAACTACAGGTCCAGAATACCCAGCCAAATAGTCTTTTGTTTCTTCACTGTTTTGGGGAATTCTTTCCTTGGTTTCTCACAAATGCTTTATGCAGGCACTGTCTCTCATCTACATCCATATCAGACCTTGATAAATTCCTGTTTGGAGTATGACTCTCAGGCCATTTCTCCACTATGCTGCTATAGTGTTGTTACCCCGATTTCTGGGGGTCCCGTGAGGGACACCTAAGTGTGCTCCAAATATTATGAAGTTGGGAATTAGCAAAGAGCACAAGCTAACAATACAAGAGGCAGGGCAACATAGCAAGATCTTTTACCCAATGTCTACGGGGTCAGGCCAAGTCAAGGAGCCACAGAAGTGAATAATAATTGTTGTTTTTATTGCTATACAGTCAAACACGTGTATGCAATACACTCACACAGAGATCTATAGAAATAAAGGTTGGAGCTGGATAGAGGGATTTTAAGAGGAGGTTTTGTGTGGGAAATACTACACTTGTCCTGAAGCCCGGGTAGTCTGAAGAAAAGGTCCGTAGCAGAAGATATTCTCAGCACAAGAAGCTGAGGGGAAGGCTCATCGAACGAAGGGACAGCAAGGCAGGATGGAAGCCAAGAATGATCCGAGGAAGCGCTCAAAATCAGAGGGTCTTATAGGGGAAAATGTGCCCGTAGGCTAGTCTGTTCCCAGGGATAACAATGAGTTTTGGGCAGGAGACAAAGCCTCCGAAAGGTCAGTATTTTACATGATTTTACAGTGTTGTCAATAGCTTGGACAGTATGCAAACATGGAGTGCTTGACAGTATGCAAACACGGAGTGCTTGACAGTTGAGTATTCAGCTCGTCAAGCTGCCTGCTCGGGGCAGGGAGTCCTTTGTAAATAGCGTGCATACATAATATGAACTTAAAGAGTACTTGCCTTGAGGTCTCCTAAAGCAGCAGTCTGGCTATTACTGGCCTGCCTGGATTGGTTTTGAATGTTTTAGCTATTTGTGGCTGTGCCTGTGTGCGTGCTTGTCTGGGGGCCTCGCAAGCACGTGGAGAGGAATAGGTAAAGAAGGCCAAATTATTGATATCAAATGATATCTAATATCCCACAAGTCTGGGCTAGAAACTACGGTAACAGTGCTATTATTCCACTTTTACCATCCTGTGGAGTGCTGGGGTTTGTAGTCTATTGAGGTCCAAGTGCTCTCTGGCTGAGAATTCTAAATGCCCCTCCCTAAACTACAAACCCTAGAATTCCATAGGAAGTTGAAAGTGGAATAATAACACTATAACAGTGTAGTGCGGAAATGGCCTCAGTATTCCCAGTCATCATAACCAGGGAGGAGGGAGATGGCTAAGGGATTCTGGAAGTTGTAATCCAAAAAGTAACATTTCCAAGTTCTGATCAAAACTCACTCATGTTCCTGGTTATATTCAGGTTGCATTTCTGAGCAAAGTATCTGCCATGGCTGGTGCTGGAAACTAATATTCTAAGGACAAAATATGAGGAGTGTGCATGAAATCCATCAGTTCTCATACGCCAAGATTACAAACTTGGAAAGAATGGTTGAATGGAGGGATTTACAAATGCTAATGAAGAATGCTCATAATTACCTGAACGGATTCTAAATTTTGCCCCGGCTGTTCACTCACCAGTGTCTGCTAGAACTCAAACATATGAGTTATTGCGCTGGCAGAATATCTTGTAACTTCGGGCTGTATTATATGATTCAAAGAAGGCATATGTATTGTTCCTTTTCAGTAGAGCAATCTAACAGTTATTACTCTGTGGTCAGAATTTAAGACCTTGTGTTTTAAATGACATTTCAAAAGGACACAACAATGGGCAAATGTTACAATTTATAATGGCATTTTTTACCAAGTTACCTTTGCTAATTACTGTTTAAATATTGTTGCATATTTCTGGAGCACTGAACTATGCAGGACTCTGAGAAATAGGGTGGCGTTATCCCCTTTCAGGGAAAAAATAATATCTTTCATAGAAAAGACTCCCATAAAATGGCAATTATTGTGCTCATGGATAAAGCATAGGAGTCTTTTGTCTCTTTTAAAAAGTGAGTCACCATTTAGTCCCATTTTTTAATTCCCAGAGAACAATGGCATATTTTTCTCTCCTTTAAAGATTAAAGTTCCATTTGACCTTATATTTTATGAAAAGTGCCTTTAAAAATGGTACACCCTTGATATTATTATGTCTTGAAATATGCTGATTTATATCTACCAGGATATGCGTGTGAGGCTGAAAGCTAGTTAAAATAATAAAGTATCCTCTTATCCTTGGGTTGCAGTAAAGAAAATAGCAGGTGGTCATTGTTTACTGTGCTAAAGCATGCCTGCTTCCATTCATTTTGGACCTGGGCTAAGTGCTGTGCTTGAATGATTTTACCCTTAACAAAGCAGCCAAGACTCTTACCCTCATTGTTTCATTTGAATGAGAACTAGCTGTTTGTGCGCCCTGGACCACTGACTATAACATAAGTCTCCAGATATATTTACTGGAGGTGAAGAGGCACAGAATTCAGAGAACAATCTTTTAATAGGACCAAGCTTTTCACATCTGACTTTACTAGTCAGAGAGAAAAGTCAAGCCGGTGTCTTTGATGAAACATCAAGAGGAGAGACAGCTTCCTCCTTTTGCTTCTGGCAATACCAGTCTTACTGTCGGCTTCAGCTCTTTGGGTAATGCTTAGAACAGAAACAGTAGGCCCATATATTTTCATTACGGAAAGGGAACGCATGTGTGCAGTGTGATAACGAAGGAATTGACAGGAGACGGTACTCAAAACACTCCAATGTCAGCACAATCCCAAAGTAACCAATGGTGATTACTATCAAAACCTCAGGCCATTTCCACACTACATTGTTATAGTGTTATTATTCCACTTTCAACATCCTATGGCATCCTGGAGTTTGCAGTTTAGGGAAAGGCATTTAGAATTCTCAGCCAGAGAGCTCTTTGGCCTCGGTAAACTACAAACCCCAAAATTCCACCGGATGTTGAAAGTGGAATAATAGCACTATAATAGTGTAGTGTGGATATGGCCTCAGACTGAAAGTCCAAAAAAACCAAGCAGTGAATATATTGCACACAAAAATGTGGAGTATGACACTGCATACTTTTTCAGAAGGCCTTCCAAGGACCTTGTTTTACCAGTGAAGTTCCACATTTCTAGTCGAAAGACAGCCATTCTGAAGGACTAAAATTTATCATTTATTGTTAAAGAAGCATATGTAGGCTGAAAGCCTACATGCACAATTACAGACTGGCAGAGCTTGGGGAAAGTATTTTTTGGAGTACAGGTCATTGAATCTCCTGTGGCCATGCTATTTGGGGGAATTGTAGTCCAGAAAGTAACTTATCCAAATTCTGCTAGGGAATAAATCTTACTGGGTTAATGGCCAGTAGCTCTTGCAGTAGCTTTTGTTCATTTTGGTTTCCTTGCAGTGGTGATCTCACTCAGTCAATAATCACTGTGGTCATTTCCACACTAGACTGCTATAGTGATATTATTCCACTTGGAATCCTGCATGGCCTCTCCCTAAACTGCAAACCGCAGGATTCCGTAGGATGTTGAAAGTGGAATAATAGCGCTATAACAGTCTAGTGCAGAAATGGCCTGTGTGAATAGTATTTCATAATGTGGCCCAGTAACTCACTTGGCTATCTAATGGCATTTGAATGAAGGCAGCTGAAAGCAAGGACATTACAAATGAGAAAGTTAACATATTTATACAAGGACTTGCAAACAGTTGTTTAAAAGAGGAGGAGTTATTTTACACTGGAGAAAATTTTTCCAGAATAAAAGAGAGAGGGAGAGAGAGGGAGGGAGAGAACAACAGAAATAGTTTTGGCTCAACTTTACTATTCTCATTGTGGTTTCAGAACAACAGCACATGATAAATCACTGGATCAAAAAAAAAAAAAGATACAGTACAATATTGCAGTCCAACAATCCATTGTGACGTAAATCTTTAGAAATTAGTGGTGCAATAATCTAAAAAGAAGGATGTGGTCTAACCAAACCCACAGCATGTTCAAGAATACTGAAAGCGGCTTGTAGTTTTAACGCTCTCCAGAAATAAATCCACAGAGTGGCTATCTTACCCACTTCTTTGACATCAGCTGTCACATTTTTAAATCTCAAGCAACTTTGCTACTGAATGTTACTGTTTACTGAATGGATTGAAAGAGTGAGGGAGGTTATTTTCTTTAATATAGCTTATATTTTTACCTAGGAGACATTTTTACTCACAGGTATAATCAGAAATGGGAAGACGGTATGCTCACCTTTTACTATAACAAATTTCCATGGAGAAATTGTCACCTATGTAGATGGTCTACTTGAATGCCATTGGAAGTGAGCCAATGCACCTTCATGAAATCAGGGTGCTTCATCTGTGATTTAATATAATTGGAAGCTATATTACGGTCTTAAGTGGAATTATCATATTCCAAAGAACTCTACAACCAATTACATATACTGGCAAAGCTTCTGAACATGACTGCAACTACCATTAAATACCATTCCTATATTGATTGCTTTGTTCCATTTTGCAAATTTTGGAATTTCAGGAGGCTGTTTCCACTTGTTCAAAGGAGGACAAGCTAAAAGTCCCCTGGGCTGACCAATGATGACGATCTATATCCAATAATACAACTCCACTACAGCTGTGTAATCTGGCATGACTGTATATGCTTCCAAAACTAAATGACAGAGCAGATATATATTTTTATTTTATTTATTATATTTTATTATTTCATCTCTATATCAGAAAATTTAGTCTGAATTAGTGGTGTTAATGTTTAGTTCTTAATTATATTGGACTGGAGATAAATATCATCAGATTATTCTTGTGTTTTATTTTCTTTTTCCTATTTTGTTCTTTTAACTCATCTTTCAATAAATAGCTTATGTGTGGACTTTGCAAAATGTAGGACCTACCAAAATGTCTCTTCTTTAAAAAAAATGAAGAGCATAACACTTAACAGATCAGAGGAAACTCCACTCTGTACATTTGTTTTATCTAAAACTTGTGGTAACTTCTTGTGACTCTCACATCCCTTTATCTCTAGACTTCAGTTAGTTTAGAAAATGATTTACTATATGCCAAACGGTTTTAGAGAATTTCATTTATTATTCCACCAAATCCCTACACTGGCTTCCAGTTAAAAAACCCATCTGGTGTGGAACTTTCTGGTAATTTAGAAATTCTGACACCCGAAATGCTGAGGCAATGTGCTTCACTTTTTTAAACTGCTGATTGTTTATTTCCTTTTTCCAGTGAAGATAAGAAGGTGGCTCATGGTTAAACTTTTTATTGCTCATGCCTAATATATAAGGCATTCCTTCCTAAAACTATTAGACCACTTTTATCTGGGGCTGCTTTTAAGTAATAAACCAAAGAAAGCCATTTTACTTTTGTTAAGTGTCTGATGACTAAACGTCAAGCTTAGTTACAATAAGAACAATTTATTGTAATAGTTGTCTTCAAGTGGACTGTTGTCTCTTCAGTATAACCTTAGAAGAAGATAATATTGCTTCCCAGATTTATAAAAGTCTTACAGCATTGAAGTTATCTCCTCGACTCCTTCTGAAGTTGCTTTCTAGCTATATCTGTCAATAACAAATTTAACATACATAATTGATGGTTATGTGAGTAGGTAAATTAAAAGTAAAATTCTTCCTGTGGAGTAACACACATCTCTCTTAACTTTTCCAGACACTTGTTGTTGTTGTTGTTGTTGTTGTTGTTGTGTGCCTTCAAGTCATTTCCAACTTGGGGAGATTCTAAGAAGAACCTATCACGGGATTTTCTCAGGGCTGAGAGTATATGATGTGCCCAAGGTCACCCAGTGGATTTCCATGGCCAAGCAGGGAATCAAACCCTGGTCTCCAAGGTCACAGTCCAGTGTTCAAATCATTATACCACACTGTCTCTTACAGATACTGTTGGTAGATGTTTCAGTCAGTACTTGGTTTGTCAAGCAGAGTAGTCATCCAGAGAGCTCTTTGACTTCAGTAAACTACAAACTCCAGAATTCCACAGGATGTTGAAAGTGGAATAATAGCACTATTACAGTGTAGTGTGCAAATGGCCTTAGTCATGTAAGAGTAGCTTAACCTACAATGTTTGTGCATAATATAACACAGAGGCCCTTTCTGCAGCTTACCTTTCTCCGGTGATGATGGTGGCAGCAGCTGTCCTGGGAGGGGGGCACGAGGGAGCGCTCCCATCCACATCGGCTGACTCCATGATCCAGGAAACATGATGGCCCCGCCACATCCTGCTGCAGCATAGCCGGGTACTATCCCAGGCTGTGCTGGGAGAGGCAGTGCAGCCATTGCGCTTCCAGGGCCTCTGCAAACAAGGTAAGTGTGGGCGCACAGCAGGAGGGTGGTGTGATTGCTGGTCATTGATGAGGAAAACCTGTCAATTGTTTGCGGTGTGATCCTGCTGCCTGGGAACAGGGGAAGGATGGGACCGTGATGACATTGTGCATAAGCGTTGTCACGGTCTCATCCTTCACCTTTCCTTATGGCAGATTGGGAGAGTGGAGCAGAAAGTGTCAGTCTGATGTAGTAAAGATAGTGAAACACTAAAAAGTAGCTCTAGGGTCAGAGTGAAACTGGAAGAGAGTGGGTGTGGAAAAGCAAACAGGAAGTCACCATGATATAGGCATGCAACTATTGCTAACTTTCAGTTTGGATTTTTGTTTGTTTAGTATTTATTGCTTATGTAGGTTTTGAGGGAGAGTTTAAACATTAAAGGACTCCACTTTCTCTCCTTGCAATTATACATGTGGGAATACAAGCCATCTAACAATAAGCTTTCATGTCCCATGTTTTCTGTTTCTTCACCCTTCCTCTTATGATCACTGACATGTATCAAATTCCATGTCCTATACATTAAACCATTTAGCCATCTGCTGATTTTCCCTTTTTGCTATAATGTCTGGGGAGAACAACATTAAATTGCTACTTTGAGGACTACAGTTGGATTTATGCATGAGTAAACATGCAAAGCATTATACTGTTAAGACTGCATTTTTATGCATTTGTACCTGACAGTATTCCCTACAAAACTCAGTGGAAAATAACTTCCAAGTACACATAGATCAGACTGCAAAGCACTGGATAAAGGTTACAGGTGCCTTGTCAACCTTTCCAAATTAATGTCACTGGGAATGGGTTGACATGTAATCGGGTTGCAGCCCTAGGCACACTTACTTGATAACAAAGCTTTTTGAATAGAGTTGCATTGGTGTCATTTATTGGCAACATTCTACTCCCTGATGTTCCTAATTAGTGCATCCATGATCTGTTTCTTCCCATGTGCATAAATGTCTATAAGGAAGCAGACTGCTAAGGGCATATTCTCTTCTCCTTCATTCATTCTCAGCCAGGTATACAAAGGGTGGGATCCAGAGGAGGCTAAGTCATGTTTTACTCTATTGAAACAAATAGGACAAGTTAGTCATGATGACTAATTGTAGTCCCACTGATTTCAGTGCAATCCTCTATGTGTTTGCTGGGTAGTGAGCTGCATAAAATTCAGTGAGGTTCACTCCCTGATAAATGAGGATGTGATTGAAGTCCAAAGAGTGTCAGGTCGACAGCTCCCTGTCATGAGTATAATCATGGGGAAAGAAGAGTTTCACATCACATATGCATTCATGTATCGCTAGACTTGCTAATGTGCGTGTAACCACCAATATGGGAAGTATCGCTACAACGCATCCATTCTAATTGTTATAATTGATAACTATTGTAACAATGTATTTGCTGAGGGGAAAAGAGCTAGAGAATCTTAAGCAGGAAAACAACGGTGAAGGAAGTTATGAGAAGAAAGTGGTGTTGATGTAATAAAAAGGACTACACTGTTATAGTGTTATTATTCCACTTTCAACATCCTGTGGAATCCTGGGATTTGCAGTTTAGGGAGGGACATTTAAAATACTCAGCCAGAGAGCTCTTTGGCCTCAGTAAACTACAAACCCTAGAATTCCACAGGATGTTGAAAATGGAATAATGGCACTATAACAGTGTAGTGCAGAAATGGCCTAAGAAATGCATCAACAATTGTTCAAGGTTAAGGAAGCTTGGGAAAGGCACCATCTTGGCAAAGAACAGACAATGCTGTACAAACCAATGGAAGCTTAGCATACAAGAATTTGCACTGATCGCTTATAACAGTATATGATGGCTGTACAAACCAGTTTCAGCAACTTGTGTGGAAGTGTGCTGTTGTTATGCATGTTTTCCAGTGAATAAACTGCTGCTAACTTCAGAGTGTATTCTTTGGAGTATGAATTATCTGGTGTCTGACAAAGAGTTTCAAACTACTTTGGATCTAATCTATCATGCCAGGACAATGCATGCATGCTACTTGCATTGTCCTCTTTGTGCATTAACTATAATTGTTGTTATTCCTACTATCTACATGAATTTGCTTTATTCCATAAAGCCTACATAGCGGGTTACAAAACAATGCAAAAATAGCTATAAACAGCAATAAAAGACATTATTATCAAAAATGAATACTGAAATGTTGCCACCTGCTCCGAGCTTTCAAAGATAGGGCAAGTTAAACGTCTAAGTAAATTAAATTAAATTGTTCTCTTATCATGCAATTTTTTTATCTTGTAATGTTTTAAATGCTATTTCTAGAAAGTGGTTTTAATGTTGTCACCTGCTTTAGCCATCAGAGTCAGGGCAGGTTTAAAAATCTAAACAAAGTAAATTAAATTAATTTTCTTACAGGAGTCTCCAAAATATCGCTCGCTGTTCACTTTCAACATGCTATATTCTGAGTTATTGGGAATGGAAAATGTCCTCATACAATTGCTAATCTGCTTTTGGTACAGCTGCTTTTTTAACTAACAACTTCCAGTTTATTTTGTTTCATACAATTCTTTATTCAAAAAAATCTTTAAAAAAATAGTTTTAGTTGCAAAAAATTTCTTAGCCAAAGGGCTTGTTGAACATAGCTTGCAATTTTGAGAAGTTTATGACTTACAGATTTCTTATAGCATGGGTATAGGTTTTCAGCCACCTTCAGACCACAGGTCTTGTAGTATATTAAGACAGAAACTTTGGCCCTTTTCACACGGGGCTCTGAAATCTTCCCCCCGCGATCCAGGCAGGCTTTTTTCCCCAAACCCCGCTAAAACGTGCCGAACTTTTGTCGTTTCTCATGGCTCGATCGGCAAGAGGCTAGGCGAGCATTATCGCATTCACACAGCGCGGCCATGCCCCTCCCAACGTTGCCCTTTTCCCTGCCCTACCTAGCGTTTGATTGGCGGTCCCCTTTTTTTCAAAAAGTAAAAGTTTGGGCGTATCGATCGCCAAAACGCACGCGCGTCCCCTCGCACCCTCCCGGGATCCACCCCCTCCCCCGCGCCTGCTGAAACGCCGCGGAAACTTTTGACAAAAACTTTTCCTGCCCGCTCGCTTTTTGTGGGTTGGCGAGCGAGAAATTTGGGGGGAAATGGCTGGGCTCCTTGCCCCGTTTATGACAGCAAATTGCAGCCTTGTTAGGAGCGCTTGAATATTGCTGGCCCGAAGATGGTGCGAGTAGGCGCAGGCTCGCAAGGAACCGTCACGCTGCCATGAGACCTCGAGGTTGTATTACACAATTCTTGCACCTCTCTTGTATGAAGTCCCGCGCCCCAGAAGGTGGTGGGTTGGGGGCCCAATGGGCGGGCGTGGTGGAGCGAGGGAGGTGCTGCAGAAATGGGATGACTGCCAGGGGTTTGTCCATTTGGGATGACGAAAGCCACCCTCTTTGAAATTGCGGGGCGCCTGCGTCCCTACCTTGAAAGAAGAACCACAGGGATGAGGCAAGCGATTTTGTGGGGGAGAGGGTGGCCATCACCGTGTGGTGGTTTCATCGCCCCTGATATACCGGAAGACAGCGAACACTTTTGGCCTGGGAGTGTCAACGGTGTTTCATCGTGATCGAGGTGTTTGCGATCGAGCATGAACTCCTTGCATCCACTGTGTGCTTGGGGGACTACCGGAGGGTAGGTATGCTGATTCCCAAACCCAGTGGGCTTAAATGGGAGGAGGAGGGGGTTTGGTTTTCTCTGGGAGAAGAGGTTGGGTTTTGCAGTGAACTGGCGCCAAGACTGTAGAGTTGCCAAGCAAATTGCCACCCAAAGAAGGTGCATGGATGTCCAGGGGGTTTCCCCGGTATCCGGATTATTTTAATTAAGGCCTGCCAGCAGAAATTTCCCCCTGTAAAGATACCAGCTGAAAACAGCTAGCTGTGGAGGCACTGCGGGATGTGGTTGTGGACCTTCAGGTTTGGGGGCGCCCCAGCAAAACCCAGTATATGCCATCTCGGTCATCATGGCCCCTTGGGATGAGCGGGAGGCAGCGGGGCCCTTTTTGCCCCCTCCATAGCGTGACATAACTGCTGAAGGCAACCAGGTACACTCTGCGAGGCTTGCCTTTTTTTCCCCCACAGTGTTACTTTATCACCCCATGGGGAGCGCGCGATTTCTTTGGATTTGGTGCCCGTTTTAATGTGGGGGCCAAGCAATGAAGTTGTGTCCTGTCCTCCAAGACACTAGGCCAACCAGGTCCCATTGGGGTGTGTGCGCGTGCGCCACCACAAAATTTTTCCCTCAAACCAGCTGGAAACTGACTACTTTTTTCCCCTTGCCCTCTACATTCACGGGGTTTGGATGGTTTCCGCCAGATGGGTTTCCCTCAGTGCGTTCGAGCTGTGGATGGCACGCACATCAAAGTAAGACCCCCCCAAGGGGCGCGGGGAAGAATTCTGAACAGGAAGAGCGCATTTTCCATTCTCCTACAGGGAACAGTGGATCATTCGGGGAGGTTTGTGGACATCGTGCTGGGCTACACTGGAAAAACGCACGATCCCTTTCGTTTTCAGGCACTCATCACTCTGGCATGCCATGGAGGCTGGAAAGTTTGTACCCGGGAACCCGACCATCACCATAGACGGTGTCACCATAGGCCCAGTTATTCTGGGCGACGCTGATACCCACTGTCGAGATGGCAAATTTAAAGCCTTACGGGGGCATTGCCCCCAAGAAGATAGCCTACAACAGGGTGTTCAACCACTGTAGGAATGTTGTGGAGCGCGCATTTGGCCGGCTTAAGGCCAGATGGGGGTGTCTCTGGGCCCCCTTTTGACCGTTTCGGAGAAGAACTACCTCCCCGTGGTGTCTGCTTGTGTGGTGCTACACAACATTTGTGAGAGCAAAGGGCACCTTCTCCACCCCGTGATACAGAACCCAAACCCCCCTTGACTCTGAGACGCCCCGACAGGGAGTCCCGTCCTCATGACTCCCAGGAGGTCCATGGGGGAACTGGTGAGGGACGCTATCGCCAATATGATTGCGGGCGACTCCAATTAGCTGTCACTTTTTCCCCCCCCCTTTTTGGAGCGTTTCCCCCACACAGCGAGGAGTGGGTCCTCCTTCAAGCTGTACCTGGACTATATTGATCTCTTGTGTTACTGGACGGCCATTTAACCCAAAATGTTATAACAAATAAATATTGCGTCTGTTTATTGAAAATGGTAATAGGTTTTATTTGACTGTTTTGATAAATGCGGAAAAAAAAAAACTTTTGGGGGGGAAAGGGGAACCCCATTATGAACAGTTCTCATCGACAAACAAGTACATCGCTGGCCCGCTTAAAAGGAAAAGCTGGGCCCTTTGGATTTTTTTTCCCTGCCCCAGGGCCCACAAAGTGCTCAAGGGCTATAAATTTGCCGTGGCTTCCTGGCCCTTGCGGCCTTCCCCTTTCCCCTCCCTCCTGCCCCCTGGCTGGGAGCCGCCGTTTCGCTGCTCCCGGCTTTTTGCGCTGTGCTCCCCAAAAGTTAGCTGTGGGGACCGGGAGGAGCCAGGAGGTGATTGGCTTGTTCCGCCCACGGCTGTTACCGCATCTGAAATATTAGCCCATGGCAGTGGCGCATACCCTTAGAAATTGATATTATCTCCTGCCGCGCATTCTCTCCCCTGTCGCTATCTCGAGCCGCCTGCTCGCGATCCATGGCCATCTGTTGCAAGCTCCTCTCCTCGTTTTACGCATGAAGTCCAAGGTTCCCTTGCATGGGCCCGGGGGCCCTTGTCCCGGCCCCCTGCTGCGGTTCTGTTCCTGCTCATCCTCAGGCGTGACAGGGGGGACATTTCGCCGTGGGCATCTCGCTCTCCCTGTCCGGGCTAGTGCTGGGGCAGTCATCTTTTCAGAATAAATTGAGAAGTAAAACCTCTTCATTCGGAGCTAGGGACACAACATGTATGAGCAAGTGGCGATTAGACAGCCTTTTTTGAAATCAAGGTACTCAAAAAACTTAAAAGATAGAAACCACACAAAACAGTTGTCACAGTCATGTACCTTGCTTCATGTAAGGCTTCAGCCTCCAACTGGAAGGTTGCCAAGAAACTTTAAATGGCAATCCAACAACAGGCAGAATTTTTAAATGCCATTTTCCGGGCATTGCCCTAAGGGATGCACAGAAACTTTAACTGTGAAGATAACAGCATGCTGAGGTTGTCCCGGCCATGAAGGCTAAAAGTACAATGGGCATATCAAGGCCGCCGAGTAACGCCATGCTCTGAATCTCCAAACCTGTGGTGACAAATCATACCACGGTTATCCCGATGCAATATAAACTCCCCGCAGCAATATTTCGGCTGAACACCTTAACTCACCAGCAGCCGTGGTGCTAGAACTCCCCGGTGCAGGAGTTTCAACCTGCATAGTTGTGGGGCAGCTTTTCTTGATCCCTGCTTGGAGGTAAAACGAAATAGTTAGACCTTGCTGCAGGAGGCTATAAGTGGTTGGCCTGGGACGAAGCCACCCCCACACTGTTACAGTGCATTATTCCACTTTCAACATTCTGTGGAGTTGTGGGATTAGTAGTTTGCTAAAGCCAAAGAGCTCTCTGACTGAGAATTCTATATACCCTTCCCTAAACTACATACCACAGAATCCCATAGGATGCTGAAAGTGGAATGCTGCGCTGTAACAGTGTGGTGTGGAAATGGCATTGTCACTTAAGTCCCCTAAGGTTTCTCCTTTGGGAAATTTTCCCCACTCCTGCAAGCAAAGAATGGTAATGTAAATGGCACTGATGTCACCTAGAGAGTGAAAAGTTCCCTGGAAAGTCGACATGCCACCCCTTTTGCTGCGAAAGAAGGGTTTCCAAAGGAGCAGCAGGAGTGGTGGGCCGTTGTGGCCATGCACGTGACACGCCCTGCTTGCATGTGAGGCCTGCTCTCTGGGCCTCATCCACCTGTTATTTATTTATGTCCGTTTTCCTGCGTTGCCCTGAAACCACGAAGGGTTATTGTACAGTAAATCAAAATGTAATGTATTGTAAACCCATTCCCGCCTCACCTAAAAACCCCCCTCATATGAAGTTTGTTCAAACAGTTCCTGGCTATCAGTTTTGTTTCCCCCCCCTGAAAAAGGGAAAATCGGATTTGGGGGGGGGCGCAAAAAAAACATATAGGGGAAGGGAAAATCCCTCAAATCGCTGCCCTACGTACCTTCTGATGCCGCGTTCTCATTCGCTGGTTGCTCGGGTCCCATGGCGACCTGCAAGCTCTCAACGACTCTTGGAGGTTCGGCACTCGCGTCCCCCCCAAAATCCTGGAAAGTTCCTCAAAGTAGGGACATTCCGCCCTGGCTGCGCCCGTCCGTTTTTTTTTCCGCCACAGCCTAGCGGTTTGGCTGCACGCAGTCTTTTAGTTTCGTCCTGCACTCCTCAGCGGTCCGCCTATGTCCCCCTAAAACATTTCCCCCCCGCAATCTCCTCGAAAATTTCTATATTTCTGTAGGTAGTCTGGAGGTCCCTCTGGAACCTACGTTCACCCCAAATGTCCAGGAGATTTTTTATCTTTCCCTATGGCGCCAGGCCAAGCCTCTTGGCCTTATGGCCTGTCCCTCAAAGGAAACCCTTCCCCCCTCCACGCTGCAGTCACTCCCCTGCGTGTGCTCCCCCCCTTTGCATGTTACCTTTTTTTGGGGTTTTTTTTTCCTTTTTCAAACCTCCTTCCCCACTACATGTCCTCCCAAGCGAAAAATGGCTCCTCCCTCTGTTTTCCTTCCTCTCGTCGCGTTTCGCGCATGCGTCCTCCTGGCGCGCGGGAAATGGCGGCGCCAAAATATCCCCTAGTGGACAATTGCTGGTACTGCAGCCGCGTGGTTTGTTAGTGGGGGCGGACGAGGGGGATTCCTGCAGAAATGGCGGCCGGACCGGTTGAGGAGGGGCCGCGGGGGGTGGTCTGAATTGAAACCAGGGAGATGTTGGCCATGGTAAGGTGGTGTGGCGGTGTGGCGGAACTGATGCGCCCCCACACAAGGGGAGACGACGATGAGCACCTCCACACCGTTGCCCACTGCCTTACGCGACATGGCCACGAGAGGAGTGTGGAGGAGGTCCGGACCCGTTTCAGCGAGCTACGCGGACGGTTCTACGCCGCCCTGCGCTCCTACAACGGGAAACCCGCCCCCCCCCGCAAGGCCACCCTTTTTTGAGGTGATGCGTGGGCCTTTGGGGGGCGGCGGGGGAGCCCAGCTGGACAGCCGGTGGCAGACGTGAGTAAGCGCAACACACTGCGCCTGTGTGGCTATGGGAACCCCAGGGGAATGGTTGTCGTGTATCCCCCCCAAAGGGGGATGCACCCTGACTGAGTAGAACCCACGCTGATTTACTGTGGCATTTCCATAGGTAGAAGACGCCATGCGCCTGGCCACCAAACTTCCGTGGAACCCCAGGGCATGCCAGGGATGGAAGGTAAAAAACCCCTATTTTAGCAGCCCTTGGCTTATTTTTTCATTTCCCTCCTAACGCCCCAACAATCAACAAAGGACACAATAAAGTTTCCTCCTTCAGAAAGGCTGTTTTGGATGTGCACACGCCTAATCGAATTTCACCTTTTTTTTTTGGGCAGCAGACCCCAAAAGAACATCCCTCAACCGGAGCGGCCACGGACGGATGTGGAGGAGCCAGAGGAGGAACACCCCTGTGCCCAAATAGCGCCCAAAGGGCCCAAAGTTGAAACCCCCAGCCCTTTTTCCCCAAAAGCACATCCACCCTGTACAGCACTGTTTTATTTATTTATGTAAATATGTAGTTATGAAAATATATTTTTTTGGAAAAAGGAAACATTTATTTATTAAAAAATTTATTCTTTCAAGTAGGTGTGTGGCTTTTGCATGTAGCCCTCCCCTGCAAAGCTGTTTGGTAGCGTGGCGTCTGTGGCATGCCACTGTTCCAGTCACGGACCGCTGTGCAATTTGCCAGCCAGACAAACTGTATTGCGTGTTTGGCGAAGTGCTGGAAAGGGCAGTGGTGTCAGTGTGGAAATTTTTGGGTTGGAAACAACACTCCGTGGGAAGATTTGCACTGGGAATGCGCACTCCACGTGGATTTCCGATCCTGTGGAGACAAGGAGGGACGTTAGTTTTATAAACAAAGCAAACAGTACGAACTGACAAAGGGAACTGCCTTGTTTTATAACTTCAGAGGGCAGATATTCACAGCAGGGGAGATAACCTTCCAGCTTTTGTGATATCAACAGCTTCAAGCTAATGTTCAACAACTTAAATTTTGGCACAAGCTAGACTGGAAACGATTTTAGTAAATTGTGTCCCCATACAAAAATCCCCGGAACTGGTTCTCTGCCCATGGTATCCTCCCTCCCAGAGCCACATGGACTGATAAAGATGAAATGCTTGCCTCCCCCCAAAAAATGATGTGTGTTCCATTGCCCTATGGATCTCTGCCATGTCCAAGACAGCTAAAGAAGCATGGAACACCACTAGTCTCCTGCCCTGGCAGGAAAATCATTCCCCCCCTGCATGTGGCGGGGGGGGGGGAGGGCAAACAACACAGCAGGCCCTTTGGGGAGTGATCATTAATGGCGGCCGCTGAAAAATAACTACTGCCAGGGGTCAAACAGAAGCCACTACCCCCCCCCACCCCCAGCCCGAGAATCTGGTTTAAAAAAGGATGATTACCACGGGCCATTTTTCTCTGGGGGCCCAAAAAGTCCCCCGAGAAAAATAATACGTTCCCCAGTAAAAGTTTGCACGGGGACCTCGTGCCGGAGCAGCACAGCAGCCATCCCCCAAAATTTTCACAGCATCCCCTCATTGCGCCATGATCCCGCTTCCAAAGTAACCTGGAGAACGGGTTTGGCGCGGTGGCTTTTTGGACGTTCTCTCCCCTTTCCCACCTGTCCCCCCCCACAGCTTTCCCAATTTTTCCCCAACCTTTTTAAAACATCCTGCCATGCCATCCTCGGCGAGTGTATCCACTCGCCAGCCACCACCTCCCCCTCGACCCCATATTTAAAATCCCGGGCACCTTCGGGAGACACAACCCCCCGGGAAAACCCCCAATTCACGACGCCGCACGGACAAAGGATAGCTAGGGGGGAAAAACCCCTTTTTCCTTTTTTTCCCTTCCTCGTCCCCTTTTCTTCCTCCTTGCAGCCGCTGAAACCTTCCTTTTTTTCCGTTCCTCGTCCCTTTGCCTCCTCCTTGCAGGCGCCTCCGCGGGTTTTGGGAAAAAAGGGGCCCCCCGCTCGTGCTGGGGGCGGTCCTGTGGCTTCTGCTGACCCGCCTTGATCCCTCCCTCTCGTCGCCCGCGCGAATCAGGACGCACCGCTGCTTTCTCATGAAAAAATCGGCCCCGGTTGGAAAGGAAAAAACCCCCTTTTTTCCGGTCTTTGAAAAATTGGGGAAATGCAGATTGGTGGCGCCCCCCCTAGAAATTTGGGGTGAGAATGCAAAAAGTTAAAGTCCATGGAGATTAACCACTATACCATCTGCAGAGTAATAAGACAGGGGGCAAATTTTGGGGAGGGTAAAAGGAAGGGAAACATATGCATTTAACAGTGTTTGTGGGGGGAGCCTGTCCCCTCATCCCTTTTTTTCCCGGCTTGGGCTGAAGGAGTTTGGGGTTAAAAAGAAAAAGAAACTACATCAAAATTTTGCAGACTTAATTAGACTGAGTTATTTCAACATGCAAATTCGGGTAAGTAAACCCCTCTAGGTTTACAAACTTGTCTGCATTTCCTTTATATTTTTCATGGAAAGCTAAGCAGCTGCCAATAATGTAATTTTCTTTTGGAAACAACTTTTTTAGCTGATGTGGAGCCCAGCCATGAGGACAAAGAAGGAAAGATTTTATAAGAACACAGAAAAATATCACATTTGAGAAAGGGGTCTGACCCTTCCAGTTGGTTTGACTTTAATTAGAGTTTCTGTGATCTTTTAAACACCCCATGGGTTTCCTCTTGGAAAAATATAAACCTTCTTTGTGTGTGTTGTGTGAGGTTTTAATTTACAAAACACATTTGCCAGAATATGCTCATGAGATGTTACACCTCATTTTCACAAAGGCCTTAGATAGCAGGTGCTTTTGTGTTTTTCCTTTGTATATCTGGCAGGTTCAAATCACTGGAATAGTCCAAACGATACTTAATCCCCAAGTCAAATATCCCAGATGATTGTTGAGGATTTTCTCTTTTTTCAGTACAGTACTTTGTTCCACACATTGCTTGTTACTGCAGGTCAGGACTCCTTGGAGATAGCATAAAGATTTGATATCAATAAGTTGGCTTTCTTCCACCACCCCTCTCCATATGTTTGTGAGGCCCCTGGACAAGCACAGAACTAGGCTTGCCCACTAATTGCTGGACATTCCATTCTTCACCCAGGCAGGCCAGAAATAGCCAGATCCTCACTTTAGGAGACCTCTCTGCAGACACCCTCATTATGTATGCATGTCTGTCTACAAAGGACTCCCTGCCCCAAGCAGGCAACCTGGCAAGCTGAATACTCAAATGCCAAGCACTGAGTATTTGCATACCGTCTACCTCTTTGTCAATTCGGACTTAACTCAATCATGCTAAATTTTGACCTTTCCAAAGCTTTGTTCCGCACCTGAAACGCATTGTTTTCCCCAAGTACGGCATAGCCTGCAGCTACATTTCTCCCTATAAAAACCCCTGATTCCGAGACCATCTTTGGATCACTCCCGAGTTCCAGATCGCCTTGCTGCTGCTTTGTTTGGTGAGCTTCCCTCAGCTCCACGTGCTGAGATGCATCGAACCCCAGCATCGCTCTCTATCTTCTTTCCGGGCTTCAACTATTCCTCTGAAAATCCTGCTATCCTACTCACACCTTTACTTCCTTAGTTATCTGTGTGAGTGTGTTGCTTACATTGTGTGTCTGTACTTAATAAAGATCATTCATTATTTCCAACATGGTTTGCTTCTTGACTTGGCCTGACCCCGTAAACATTTGGTTACAAGATCCTGCTGCGTTATCCTGCCTCTCGTAGTGCCAACCAGTGCTCTTGACTAATTTCCCCATCTTGTGTAATTGTCAGGTTATTTAGGTGTCCCTCCTGGGACCCCCAGAAAACAGGGTAACATGCTTCTGATGAAGAGTATTTGTTGGACTGAATAAACTGGACTCTTATTTACTTTAGAGGTTCTCTGCTTTATCACTCACCATTGCACATCTCTAAATGGTCCACCTTATACCTAGCCTGCCCAGAACTACGCCATTGTTCATAGTGGTTGAGGGTCTCTGGGAGCTCAAATCCAAAAACAGACTCTCTTTCAACTTCTGAGGTTGCCTATGTGCTCTATCAGATCATATTTCTGCTTCAGTAGTGGGTAGATTTCTTTTTGTGTATCTATCTCCTGTTGATCTGTTTTCCACCTGTTTCCTTAGTAGGCTTTCTAACATCTGGCAGCCACTAGCTTCCAGCATTTTTGGATGGAAACTTTGGCTTTGCCTATTCTTCAAATGTCCCCAGTTTATGATTCTTGGATCATTTTGCAAACTACTCTTGAAACTTCCCTTCTACACCAGCCCTTAATCCTACCAGTGGTATGTCCGTATCTGGTTGGCTGCCTATAGCCCTGTGTGAATACATATTTATTTGTTTGTTTGATGTAGTCATGTAATACAATATGAAGTCTTGTTAGGCATAGGGGATGATGACAAAATTTTGTGGTCCAAGTTGAGCAGAGAATAAAAAAAGGGATTCAAGTTCATTATATAGTAGATGTGGTATCTTATTTTTCCATGTGGCTTTGGAGCATGTTAGTTCTACACGCTGTAATATGTCACATCCTCCTTAGAGAGAAAACAAGCCTGATTGATTTAATGAGATTATCAAGTCCTATGTAATGTCTGCTTTTTAAAGTTTTGCTTTTTGATATTTCTTTAGATGTTCTTTGCTCACCATATAATTTATTGATTAGCCCAGTAAATAAAAGTTTTTAAAGGAAGTACATGCTGCAAATTGTTTTGCTAAGTTTCTGAAGCTGTGACATTTAATAGTGCACAAAGGCAGAGACTGATAGAATAAGATCTATTTCAATCAGAAAGCACATATTTTGATTAATAATAAATTAAATAAACTACATAATATCAAAAAGGGAACAAGACAAGGGCATCCAGTCTCCTCCTTACTGTTCATCTTAGCCCTTGAAGTCTTGAATAGGACAGTAAGACATGATGAAAGAATTAAGGGTATAAGAATTAAAAAGGAAGTACATAAACTGAGAGCATTTGCAGATGACATAGTGATTGTGTTAGATAATCTTATGGATAGTATAGTATAGATAATCTTATGGATAGTATAGAAATGTTGTTGAAGAATTTTGAGAGTTTGGTGAATTTAAGATAAACAAGCAAAAGACAATGAAGTTAATGAAAAATATAAGATGATCAAATATAATGGTAGATAAGTTAGGTTTTAACATTGAGGAAAAGGTGAAACATTTATATATTACTATGATGAATATGAATTGTGTGTTATTGAAGAATAACTGTGTTAAGATATGAAACAGTTTTAAGATGGATTTCCAAACATTTGCAGAACTTAAATTATCATTTTTGGAGAGAATTTCAGTGATAAAAATGGATGTTTTCTGAGAGTGCTGTTTTTGTTCCGGTGTTATTTAAACAATGGCAGAGTGGCTTATCAAAATTTAAATGGGAAGAGAAAAAAACAATAGTTAAATATAAAATCTTACAAGATGCAAAACAAAGAGGGGGGTTGGGATTCCATGACTTGAAATGGTATTTTTATGTATGTTGTTTGGTCTAGTCGAAAGAATGGACTGTGCTGACAAAAAAGAGATTGCAGGATTTAAAAAGGGCATGAACTGAGGTTTGAGCGACATGGTTATCTTTGGTATGATAAAGCTAAAGTGAATGTAAATTTAATATTCACTACATGAGACATATTTTGTTAAGTATATGGAACAGATACAAACCAGAGCTATGCCCTTGTGAGTTTCATCACAAGAGGCTTTTTACAGGAAGGAGAAACAGCAAAGGAAAAGTGGGTAACCTACTAAGATCTGACCAATAACATAGAATTAAGTCAAATGAACAACTACAGTCTGAAGGTTACAGTGTTCAATGGTTTTCTTACAAATAATAGAAAGATTTAAAATGGATAAAAAAACTGTGTGACTTTGAGTTGGGTAAATCAGAATTGAGAAGCAGTTTTGCTCAGATTATGAACATTTCATTAGTAAGATGTACATTTTTTTTTGTTAATGATGGAGATGGAAAAGGAGCCACTCAAAGATTGTATGATAAAATGGGTGCAAAATGTTGGACATAATATACAGTTGGAATAATGGGAGAAAATGAAGAGAACAAAATATACATTCTGTTACAATCTTAAATTGAACTTTTACAAGATGAAGTATCATTGCTACTTGACACCAAAAAATTGACCAAAATACATAAAGATGTTCCTAATGCATGTTGGAAATGTGAGCAACAGATGGGATCTTTTTACCACATGAGGTGGACTTGTGAAAAGGTAAAAAACAAACAAACATGGAATGAAATACATTGTGTTGGGCAAAAAATTCTGAACGTTAATGTGCCATTGAAACCTCAATTATATTTATTGGGATGGGTGGACAATCAAATGGAGAAGAGGTATGGAAAAAATACTGCAATACTTGACTACTGCAGCAAGATTATTATATATACAAAATTGGAGGGGCAGGGAATACAGCAATACCAATGAGTGGGAACTGACGAATGAAATCAATTAACTTAGAGGAAATGGGCAAAGTAACAACAGTGATTACAGGAAAATCATTGGTGACTTTGAGAATCCTGAATAGGCTTTTTACAAGAAAAGGAGAACAATATGTTAACTATAGGTCTTGATAATCAGCATATCTGGAAAAATAAGCAGTAGAAGTACACGAATGGTATTTACAATTGGAGAAGTCACTTTATATAGTCATGCATAATCTTTGTTAGAAAGCTGGAAGTCAAATGGAAATTTGTTCTTATTTTTTACTCTTTCTGTTTTTTCTTTGCTACCTTCTCCTTTTTCTTTTCTTTTCTTTCTTTCTTTCTTTCTTTCTTTCTTTCTTTCTTTCTTTCTTTCTTTCTTTTTATTTATTGGAAAAGATTTAATAAGAAAAAAAGGGGGAAAGTATAGAAGTTAAAAGATTTTTAGTTATATCCCACTGCACTAATATTAGAATCTTTATGCTCTGGAGCAGAGGCATATCTAGGGTGGGGCAAGTAGGGCACATGCCCTAGGTGCCAATGCTACACGGGCACAAAAAGCTATTCATGTAGGGATGGGGGGGCAGGGGTAGGAGTAAGAAGGTAGGAGTGCAACTTTCAGACTTGCCCTAGGCGCTGTTTACACTAGATATGCACTGCTCTGGAGAAAAGGATCCAGGCTCTGGTATCTGAGAATCCTAGAAAAGACCAATGGTCTGACTCAAAATAAGGCAGCTTCTTATATTCTGGCCAAGCTCCCTGAGGTAAGAAGAGCATCCTTTGAAGATATTAAGATACAGGAACATGGTAGGGAGGGATAGAAAAACTTCTTTTCTCTAACATTTTCTCTAACTTTTCTTCTTTTCTCTAACATTCATTGTCCATATCCAGGAATTATGTTACATGTTTTTTGTTCATATGGGGAATTTAAACAGAAGATCCTTCACCTATATTGTAAACATATTTTTTATATGTCTGTGTGTACAGTGGGCCATTCTTACCTGTGACCTCTGGATCCACGATTTTGAATGACTGGAGCATTCCATCCTATACCTAAAATGCACATGTGAACATGCCGATGCATCTGAGTGCATGTTGTTGCCATTGAATATAATAGGAAGCAAGCATTTGCAATTTCTAGTATTTGTGGGAATTTCTAGAACAGAACTCTCACATATATGGAGGGGCAACCATACTTCCTGTTTGCTTCCTACAATCCTAAACTCTTATTAGGAAGAAAGTACTTATTGTTTCATTCATATTTATTTTAGAATTAGCATATTTACCCACCGTTGCCTGGGATTTTATTTTCTTCTTAAGAACCCGCTGAACTGTCTTCTCCAGTACCTGTATCTTATCCCCATATTTCCCAATGCAGTCTGTATTCAGAGCTGTTACCATACAGAGGTTGGGTTCCTGAGGGAATACACTGTCCTCCTCCTTGCTGCTAGGCTTCATCTCCATAGCAACTGGCCTATTCCAGTACCTGTAACTTTTCCATGTATTTCCCAATCCAATCTGTATTCAGAGTTATTAACATACAGAGGCTGGGTTCCTGAGGGAATATAGTGCCCTCCTCCTTCTTGCTGCTAGGCCTTGTCTCCATAGCAACCAGCCTATTCCAGTACCTGTAACTTATCCCCATATTCCCCAATCCAATCTGTATTCATAGTTTTTAACACAATAGAAGTTTGATTTCTGAGGGAATACGCTGCCCTTTTGCTTACTGCCAGACCTCATCTTCATAGCAACTGGCCTGAGGCCCAAGAGCTCTCCAGCTGAGTATTCTAAAGGTCCCTCCCTGAACTGCCAACCCCAGGATTCCATAGAATCTTCACAGCCAGCCAATCGTATGAGGTTTCTCACTTCACTCAGCCAATCGTATGAGATCTTTGCCTGCCTGACGCAGACAAACAGACAAGATTGCTCACAGACTTTGACTTTTATATACTAGATAAACAAACACAGGGTCACACTGGTAGAGGACCAAAAGAATAGGCCGGACACGTTGTCAAGAGAAACCACGTACTTTTTTTTTTTTTTAAGGGAGTAGAAGAGAGCAGCTGATGGTGACACTTCCTTTACCATTGTGAAACAAAACATGAGCTCGTTGTTACGATAAAGCTTAGCAACTTTTTTAAAATTAGGTTTCTTCATAAAAGAGAACTGTGTCTGCTGCCTACTTATGATTACTGAGGAAAACCTCTTGGGAGATATTGGAATGAAACGTTAATGATGCCTTGCAGAAATAGCTGAAGAATGGTCATGAGACTATGAGTAAAGCAGAATTTGTCCTGGCAACCTGTCAGGCTGTGTTCTGAAAAACTCAAGAGTCACGAACTTCCTCAACAAGTAAATGCCTTCTCTTTGTTCACAGCCTTCTTTTGCTGTTAAGAGAATGAGATGTGTTAGACAGCATGTGATCCAGCGCCCCATCTTAATCATCTATGAGAGGGGTTATTTGGTTGGGTATATCTCCAAGAAAACTGAAAAAATCTCCTTCATGAAGGAAGAGAGTCAGTGTAATGTTGAACCTGCATCTGGTAGATTCAGTTCAAGTCTCTCTACAGAGCCATGAGATTCACCGGATGAACCTGAGCTAGGCTTTCTCTCCCCAATCTACCTCACAGGACTGTCGTGAGGAGAAAGCAGAGAGGGGAGGAGGATACTTATTCATCCACTTGTGGGCCCCCAGCACTCCAAAGTCCAACTGTAGGTGAGCTTAGATGCAGACACACAGCGTCTTCTCTGGACCTGATTCTCATAAGACACAGTTGGCAGCTGCCAAAGGGCTGAGGAGCCACACTGGCTTTTCACAAGAAACTGGAGGTCTTGTCAACTGCCTATTTTGGAAAGCGGTGTGAAGATCTTTCTACATATTTCATTTTCCACCCAGAGCTCCTTAAAAAATTACAGGTCCACCATGCTGAAGAGGATGCTCAAGAAGGATAGAGTCAATGGGAGGGTTATGCCTCTCCATTCCACACCCTCCTTTCCATGAAAAGCTTTGAGAGAATTGCCAGTTCTTGCTCTTTAGATAAGCCCTAGAGCATTTAGGAATGTTCTACACTGATAGGTCTTTCCTGAAATGACCTGTGTCTTTACCCTTGTTTGCTATCATTTCTTGTAAGTACCTGGCTCACTTTGATAGTCCTGCAGTGATGATGGCTGGAAAATCCCTGGGACTGAATTAGCAGCATTTTTGGTAAAAGCATGCTTTCCTGTTGGATTGTTTTGCAGTGATGGCTAGTGATTTCTGCCAGTGGCCATTTCTCTGCTGCTGCTAGTTATATCTTTGATCGACCATCTGCCAATTTTCTTTCTTCATGCACTCACAGGCAGGTGTAGACAGGCTAGGACTGTTCTTCCGCAGCAGCAAAATACTGTCTGATCCAGCCCTTACTATTCAAACAGGATGACTGACTGTGATTTTTATTTCATCCAGAAATAAAACTAACTGTGGTCCTTACTTCATTCAAGCAGTTTCTACAACTGCGTAGTTACTTTATGTCTTGGAAAAAATCCAGCGACCTTACCTACAAAAGGAGTATTGGTCCAACTAATGGAGATGGGGAGGAACTACAAAGATTTCCATCTCTTCGACTACAGTCTGCTGAGTCCGTGAGATTTCTCTCTGCAGGGAATAATAGGCCCTAATTGGGTAGATTTCCTTTGCTGGTACAAAGTGTTGTTTCTCTTTCTTGCTTTCTTGCTCTTTAGATTTTGGACCTCATTAAAGATGTCAGACAGGCATCTTTGGGGACTTGTCTTCTCTGTATTCCATTCAGAAATAGCAGTGTGAATTTTCACACACCACCTTGTCAACGTTCTCTACTTGTAGGGGAAGAACGCAGACTGAGGAGTGAGGGATAAGTTCAGCATCTATGCCCTCTGAATCTTTGGCCTCTCATCTTTTATTAGTAACCAGAGTGCCAATTAGCGATACTTGTTCCTGTAGTGTTGACACATGTCCTCTTGGAACTGAACTAACACCATCTAGGTCACCGATCAAAGCCATTAGATGAGCTGGATATGAAAACAGTGACCTCTCAAAAGGGTTTTTATCCTATTTCCAGTCCCTTGGGCCTTCTAGTCCCCAAGTCCAGCGCTTTCTAATGTATGCGCTTTCCTTCTGACTTCTCTCCACCTCCTGTGTATTCTGACACTACACAGCTGACAATAGTGACACCTGTGGTCTTATTCAAAGATGGGATTGTGACAGGTTCACTGGGAAGTGGACTGATTTGTTGCTTTGGGGCTGGAAGCTTATTCTTCCATGAAACCAAAATATTATACACAGAATGATGGATTTAAAGCACTGGCACTTTTTCCCCCTTAAGCTTACAAACACTGCCACACTTCTCTTGCAAGTATCTGAGAAAGTTTAGGATACTCTTTTTACAGCTGCTGCACAGAATGGATGCTTCAAAGCAAAAAAGAAAAGAAAAGAAAAAAAGAAGAAGAAGCAATCCATTTGCTGATCTAAATAATACTAAATATACAGATGGCTGTGATCATTCTTCCTCCATCAGCTTGCATAAAAATGTCTGGAAACAAAAGTTGTATATGTTCCCATGTAAAGGTGGAGGAAAAAAAAGAAATTGGTACATATACTGGAAGTAACCTGCCCCAATGTGAACAGCAGATGTGTGGATGGGCCTTACTCATACCAGGCCTGGCCACCTAATGGCAGCCAGTGGCTTCAGTGTCAGTGGCACGATGAATCCACTCTGAGTTTTAGGTCAAACTTTAAAGGAGTTGTCCAAGGGGCTGAATCTATTTAGAGTCAGTTCTTTGGGTAGCTCCTTTAAAGGTCAGACTAAAACCCTGAGTAGTTGCATTGTCTCATTGATGCGGCAGCTACTAGCCGCCCCCTTGGTACCCCAAGATCCTTTGTCTGTTCCAACAGATCACATAAAACTCAGACCGGAAGCTGAAGCTAGGAGAAGGCCTTTGACTAGTCATGAATGATGGAAACAGGGGAGATAGTCAGTGGCCGAGCTTGGAGTGTATGGAGGGGGGCGGTGCTATGGTGCAAGGGATGTGGCCACTGTGTGCAAGGGCGTGGCTGCGGTGCATGGGGGCATGGCCAGGGTGCACAGGGGCATGGCTTCGGGTCAGGAGGCCCCAGAAATATTGTCATCTGGGGTGAATCTTTTTTCCTTATCTGGATCAGAAACTGGGAAATTTATGTGAACCTCTTCTCAGTGAGTACTCTTCCAAAATCTATGCCATCAAGAACCTTCTGGGGCTTAAAATTTTAAAATGTTAACCACAGGTGAGCCACACGAGCATGTTCAAATGACAATGTTTATTTCTGGACTATGTGCCAAATTTGAATTTAAGCATGGGAAAGACAGAATTCAATAGAGCAGTCAAAACAAAGTAGAAAACTTTGCTAAAGAAGAAATGTGCCTAGTTAATCTTTTTCGTTCCAGCCAAACATTCCCTCAACCTTCAGCCTTTCAGATGGCAAAAGAAACCACCCAGTCTGTATGAATGTCGGAACCATTCACTCTTTTCTCTGACTGGTTTGGTTTGAAAGTTTTATACAGCTAAAAACTTTCACAGCTTTGCTAGTAAAAGCTGGCTGTACAACAGACAATGTAACTTTGTCGTGTGTCAAGGAACTACAGAGGAAGTTGAGAACGCAGCTTGCTATATACACCACAAATGTAGACATGAAATAGGATTCTCTGTAATTTTCCTGCTTGGAATATAAAATATACTCTGATTTCAACAGTGTGATCCAGCAATCAAATGTAATGTGCTAACTGGAACCAGATGGCAGATCACCTATGGACTGGGCAATGTTACTGAGCATGCCATGTTTGGAGATGATGTCAGAGGAAATTATGCCCTGTTTTGTTCTCAGTCTTGGAAAGATTGCTAAAACATATGCATTTGGCACTCTGGAGTAGCTAGCATTAATCCCCAAAGTCAACAGCAATATCCATTCCAAGTTTTAAGAGTGTATAATGAAAAAATGTGTGAATCTGGCAAAGTACAGATTTCTTTAATTTTCATCCTAAATAGTTTGGAACCTGGCATCACCATATTTGTCTTGACAGAGAAATGGATTATTACTAGATTAAAAGTCAGTCATCTACAAATCTGGAGAAAAGAGTGGGGATGGAGAAGCAGGCATATTATTTTATAGAGGCATTCAGTTAAGAGGAGATAGCCGTGTTTTGTTTAGATCCCCCGCCAAAAAAGGTACTGCATTTGTTCTTCCCCATGTGTCCAGCTGAATTCATTTTGATTCAGTTAAGATACATTCACAAGGCAAGAGAAGTGTTGTTTCATAAAACTGATGTGAGGCCAAATTCAGAGCCTATTGATTTCAACAAAAGTTGGATCACATCCTAGACCTTTTCTATACTGATGAGAAGTATGGGACCTATCTGAAGCCTTTAGCGAGTTAAAGAACTTGGATCCTAAAGAGGCCATTAAATGGCAATTGAAAGAAAGACCCAGAGCAACTACAATAATGTACTGAGCAGGTATTTCAGATTCATTATATACAGTAGACAACTGGGTTTTTTTTCCTACCCTATTCCTTGCCTTGTTATGAGAGAGTTCCCAGAAGGGAGAAATCAATTAAGTCTTTCTTTTGCCAGTGAGCGTTCTAGGTGTTCTTTTAATGGGCATTATTCATGCTCAATTATACATGAACTCTATTGTAAGACAAATGCCATTAACGAAGTTTATTTATTCATGGAACGTCATCTGTAATATACCCTGCACCCATTTTTTCTCAAAGTTGAGTATTGATCATTGGCTTTAATCAGAGGTACCAAGGGATCCAAACTATTCAACAACCAGAGTGTCTGAGCATCAGCACATCTCCCTGGGTTCTTGCCAGGCTAAAAGGGACTACTGAGGATATGTCAAGTAGTACTAAGTGGAGTCTTGCTTTCTGTACATTAAGATAAGTGGCCTCCCCATCCCATCTGTGATGAATGATGATTAATCTGCTCAATTTGGCATGTCATTATATTCTTTTCCCAACTCATCCTGAGGACCTTTCCAACAATATCTTTTACAGAAATGTGGTGAGGAGATCGTTTGAGGAACTCAGCACAGACGCCTGCTTACCTTAATGATATCGACCTGCAGTCTCTTTGTGTCTCCAGGTAAAACCTTCTAAAAGGAGAATAAGTACTTTCTGTACTGTACAAGACATGAAGCTTAGTCCATAACCAGCACTCTGTCTGGATGTAATTTATAATGCATACTTCTCTCTGTTATTATTTATATCATTTAATGAAGGCCTGCATGATGAAAGTTTTATCTTGGTCTACTGCAATTCAGCAAGTTCATTGTAAATCCCTCTCCCCCTTGCCTGCATCCCAATGAAAATTTATCATTCTGACCTTTTCTTTCTGAATTTTGTATTATCTTATGCAAATCGCTAATACAAATAGCAAAAGATGAGACCTAAAGACACCAAAATATTTCAGAGATTCACAGTATGGTGCCTCTAGTGAACCATCCCACAAACTGTGCTCACGCTTTACCTCTCCTCATTTGTGCAATACACATACTGTTAGGGCTACTAGTTTATTTTCTAGTAATTGGAGAAGTCTTTTTTCTCATTTTTAGAAATGACAGAGCAGACTGTAACCCACATTCCTCTACAAGTGATGCTGCTGAGAAGTTAGGAACTGCTTCAGATTAACACAAAAATCCATTCCTGTTTATGTTCAGTTTGAGTAAAGTTTTTTTTTTTAATCAGAAGATCCACTTCATAAAGAACAAGAGATGAAAAGAGAGGGAAACATGTCTGTGAAGTGAGGGCAATACTTCTTCTCCTACCACTGAAGTTGCTTTGCAGAGACGTATTTAGGGTGGGGCAAGTAGGGTATGTGTGAAGATGGCACAAAAAAAGCACTGCCGGAGGAAGCAGCTCTGGAGGTAGGGGAGCAATTTCCACACTTGCCCTAGGTGCTGTTTATGCTAGATACACTTCTATTGCTTTGTGACGTTATGTGGCCAAAAGCTTGTTATCTTATTCCATCATAACAGATTTCTGCACTAGACTGTTATAGCGCTATTATTCCACTTTCAACATCCCGAAACTGCAAACCCCAGGATTCCATAGGATGTTGAAAGTGGAATAATAGCGCTATAACAGTCTAGTGCGGAAATGGTGATAGAATTAACTCTGTGGGAAAGCCGGTTGCTTTGACCTTAATCCAAATTTGTTTTATCACATTAACACACAACATCTTGGCTATATGATACCATTGTGTCATTGTGATGATGGCATGATTTCTGACTGGTTTAGGTCCTGCCTACTCTTCAATGTTTCATAGATGAGAACTGAGGCATACGTGGCCAAGCACCATCAGAGTGTGGTCAACATGGCAAAAGGTAATGATAAGGAAGAAAGTATCAGCTAAGAGAGACTGCAGCAGTTTGCTTTTGCCTGAGTCTAGAAGGAAGGGCAAGATTCCATCCTCTACTCTACTCTCCCTTCTGCTGAGTTAATTGAGGGCAAAGGAAAGTGGAACGAGAAGCAAGAAACTGGGGCATTTTAACAGTAGCTGAGAAAGTGGGATGACAGAGAATTAGGGCCTTTTTGTACTACACTGTTATAGTGCTATTATTCTGCTTTCGATATTCTATAGAATCCTGGGGTTTGCAATTTAGGGAGGGGCATTTAGAATTCTCAGCCAGAGAGCTCCTTGGCCTCAGTAAACTACAAACCTCAGAATTCTACAGGATGTTGAAATTGGGATGATAGCACTGTAACAGTGTAGTGTAGAAAGGCCTTTAATCAGGACTGCTGCTCCCAAATTAGGACATTTGGTCCTGAAGACAGACAGAAAAGTGTTTTTTTTTTAAAAAAAAAATGTTGAAAGAACACCTGCCTGGATTGTGAAGAAGGGCAAACAAGACAACCAATACCACATGTCCAGAAACTCCCCAAAACACTTTTTTTTTTCGCAGTGAAATTTTTTATTTGTGGAAATGGAGCACAGCATGTACAAAGCTGCAACAAGCAGCAGAAAAATGTCTTTAAAAGTGAGATTCACAAGCAAACAAACTGTGGTGCTTCTATTGTCCTTCAACCGAGACCTTTAAATAGTCCTGTTGTTGTGAGGCAGCTATACTGGCTCTGAAGGACTGGCAAGGAATGCTGGTTAAAGCTGTCAATTTCACTGCTTAATCAGGTAGAGAAGCCACGATACAGCAACCTTCAGTGCCTCTGACAGCTTAGGGGAACAGAGTTTTGGAACTGAACTTGGTTCTCTTGAAGGAGAGCCAAAGCTCAGATTTGGACACGAACTCACCCCATGTCTTTGATATCTTACAGGCAGGCATGGTGAAATGATGAAGTCATACTTAGCAGGAGTGGCCTTTTTGAGTACAGCTAAATACTTCCTCACGTAGCCAAGAAGGGGAATGAACTTTGCCTACACTGACATCCCTCCAGATCATCTTAACTGACCACAGAAGTAACATCAGAGACAAAATGTCGTCCTGTGACTTTGACATCATCACTTTCCTTCTCCTGTATGATTTTTAACACTTTTTTCCTGATGAAGAAGTCAATGAAACTTTGAAAGCTTGCATGATATGTCCATATGTCTGGGTAGCGATATATGCCATAAAATACCAGCCAGAATTCTGTTGCTGTCATGTACATGCAGAAGTTCCCTTACAAATGTAGTTGCCCTTTTTTTTTTTGGTGGCTGTAGAACAAACATAGGCCGGAATCTTGTTATCAGCTACTTGGTTAAGCATCGATATACCTTAGTTCATGAAGAAGTGTTCTTGGGCATTGCTTCTTTAACAGAAACTTGGGTACCAGAGGCAGAAATAACATGAAAAGCATAGGGATAGGTTTCAGCACTACCAAAAAAAAGAAGCGGTCCAGTATGTATCAGCATTTTTTAAAATCCAAAACTAATAATATGCACATGTGAAGGTAGGTCTTGCATAAGTAGGTAAAATATGTTGAACCTTCTAGAGATGACTTGAAAACTTCTTCCAAAATGCATTCAGGCATGACTTTTTCTTTCATTAGCCTCTTTTCTTCTTATGATGTTCATTTTGTGGCCTTTTTTTCCTAACATGCTGGGAGTAGGTGGTGAGACAGGCTTGTCTGTTCTTCCCCTTTCTCTGTGTTTTGCTGCTCATGGATGCTGAGAAGGAATTCTGGGATGGAGTTGCTGTTTACCTTGCCTGTTGTGATCAGGTACACTTTGCTAAGGTAGGGTCAGCTGGAGTAGAATCCTGACCTCCTGAGCTAGAGACCTACTGCTACAGCCTGAGGCTGAAAATCTGTGCATCTCTAGCCCTCCTTCACCATACCCCTATCTGTCAAAGTTGCTAAAAGATGTGCAGCTAGACAGAGGACGAGGGGGGCTGGATGGGTGTGAAAAGATTTTGTAAAAATAATCTGCTTTGACAGAAACATTGTTAACTGAAGTATTTTGTTACCTAGATTTACTTAGTTGTTTTATATTCACAACCACTACTTAGTCATGATTTTGACACTATTGCCACCATTGCTGCTCCTCTCAAACCTACTTTACTGCGCTGCATAGGGAGGAGGAGATCCCCTTCCACCAGCAACTGGAACTCAAGTCAATGATGTTTCTGTTAGATTTGGTGGGAGGAGGGGTTGGGCCAGAAGAAGTTTGCTTACAGCCTTTCCACACTAGACTGTTATAGTGCTATTATTCCATTTTCAACATGCTGTGGAATTCTGGGGTTTGTAGTTTACTGAAGCCAAAGAGCTCTCCAGTTGAGAATTCTAAGTGCCCCTCCCTAAATTGCAAGCCCCAGGATTCTATAGACCCTTCCCTAAACTGCAAATCCCAAGATTCCACAGGATGTTGAAAGTGGAATAATAGCACTATAACAGTCTAGTGCAGAAATGGCCTAGGTGAGGGGTAGGAATTGTGTGACCTTCCAGATCTTCTTACAGTGCAATTTTCTGCAGCCCTCCTCAGCACAGCTAATTGTGAGGAATGCTGGAAGTTGCCAATCAAGAATATCTGGAGGGCCAAAT
Source organism: Ctenosaura bakeri (assembly GCA_948474755.1). Classification (NCBI taxonomy): domain Eukaryota; kingdom Metazoa; phylum Chordata; class Lepidosauria; order Squamata; family Iguanidae; genus Ctenosaura; species Ctenosaura bakeri. The sequence goes on from CAOLHI010001255.1 coordinate 609,939, forward strand.
AATTCCCACCCCTTTGGTTAGCCCTATGATTTGAGCTGGAGAATAATTTTTGGAACAAATGGGTCTCACTTCTTAATATGACCAAGCATCACAAGCTGGACAAATTCCTTTCTTGAACTTTGTCTTGATGAATGTTGGTGACATCACTAAAGCTGATATTCTGAAGTATGCCTTAAAAAGTCCCTACGGTAGACTACCAAGCTCATTTTTCTATTACTGTCACAACATCTCTTGCAGCTCTCCTCTGCTTCTTTCCCAGCATTTTGCAAGTGTTACGACTATCTTTGCGCTATAGAAGTGAAGGTTTTATTTCACAGGTTCTGCATATGACAACATTTAGTTGTTGTTATGGAAATGAACTCAAATATCATTCTCCTTTTGTTAGATACAATCTGTACACTTTACAAAAGCTCTTGACCGTTCTTTTGTAGCCTACGTAGAAATTTACCCCCACCGATCCTCTCGGCGTACCTTTCTGCATGCTAATCAGCATCGACTCATAGGCCGCCATGGAGAAGTTGCAACCAATCTACAATTTTAATCATAAATGGTCTGCATACATTATTGCTCCTCAGTGTTTTATAAAGATAAAGTGCTGCATAGCTGTGAAGGATTAATGTCATATTATTACAAGTATCTTGGGAGGCAAACTCTTCCTTTGATTATTCACCAAGCTTTGTCAGGCAAACTGCCTTCCAAAAGTGTATGTCCCATTTGGCTGATTTTTAAGAATCATACCTGAGCATCTAATAAATCCTAAACTTGTGAAAAAGCTATGTTATGCTGGTAGCTGTGCACTGGGAAATGAGAAATTTTTGCCTGGTTTTTGGAAGACATGGATTTATTTTTTCATTCAAGCTCTCACAATAGAAAGGAGCAAGACGTTTAAGAATATATAATACTTTGTACCGTATTTGTCAGCGTATAAGATGCACTCGTATATAAGCCGCACCTCATTTATACACAGGTAAATATTATTTTCTGGCATATAAGATACTCCAATATATAAGACACACCCCATTTTCAAACAGTACTTTTTGGGGGGAAAAGCAAGTCTTATATGCCAGCAAATACAGTATTTTATACATGGAATAAATTGGACATGTATTAGAGGAATGCCTCCCCACAATAGCCCTTATGAACGTAGGGAGTTAAATATAATTCTTTGCTAATCTCATTCTAAAGGAAGCAACAAATAATTTGAGCAATCTTCTTCCTGCTGAAAGAAAGTCTTTGAACACTAGTTTTCAAAGCCTATTTGTAATTTGGGATTGATTCTGCACAAAATTCACAGGCAGTTTTTTTTCCACCAGGCATAACATTACATTTAGACCTAGCATGCATAAAATTCATATATTTTCTGCAGAGCAAAAATGCTGTTTCCTATGCAGAAAAGTCTGTCTTCTGCAGGAAAATAAATTCTCATTTACAAATTTTGCACAGACAAAGTCTCAAACTGTGAAGTTTCTCATTAGTCCAAGATTCAACTTATTAGGGTTTCTCTGTGTTCAAGAAACACATTTTTCAATTATTTTTTAAATAATTTTGAACATTCCTTCCATCCCTAGATGGGACCTCTGCCCATCAATGAAGTCAAATTTCCCCACATTGATGGCCTCCATGCCAATGGAGGTGAATCCACTCTGTGTTTTAGTCTGAACTTTAAAGGAACAATAGAAGTTGAATGTATTTAAGGGTAAATCTTTCAATGTTCACAGTAAAAACCAGGGTGAATTCAATGCTCCACCGTAAAGGCTTCCCCATAAATAACACACAATTGACTCCTCCTCCTTCTTCAATATGAAGGCATAGGCCAATAACCTAAATCAGCGCTGTGTAGTTTAAGGCCATTTTTGCACTACATTGTTATAGTACTATTACTCCACTTTCAATATCCTGTGGAATTCTGGGGTTTGTCATTTAATGAGGAGCTCTCTGGCTGAGAATTCTAAATGCCCGTCCCTAAACTGCAAACCCCAGAATTCCATAGGATCTTGAAAGTGGAATAATAGCACTGTAACCGTGTAGTGCAGAAATGGTCTAAATGTTCATATGTGGAATCAAATGCTGATTCTGCTACCTGACTCTTGTGTTGAATGGCAAGACTGTGTAACCAAATATGCAACTAAAGGAATGCCGCTCCCAATTCAGCAGAGGACAGATGGATACAGCTGGGCTGAGAATATGCAGAATGATACCTCACGTGCAACTCTGTTCCTTTAACTTTGAAATAAACCTTGTCTGTAGGAAAACTCTAATATGCATAAGTCACCCACATTAGATTCTGGCTCATAGTTTTTCTCCTCTCCTGTCCATCTTGCCCTTCCTATGGCCTTTCTCAGTTAACTCAAGGAACTTCTTCCTTTTTCAAAACATCTCATCGGGAACACAAAATAGAGACATTGGGTCTTTCTGAACTACATTGTTATAGTGCTATTATTCCATATTCAACATCCTGTGGAATCCTGGGGTTTGCTGTTTAGGGAGGGGCCATAAGAATTCTCAGCTAGAGAGTTTTTTGGCCTCAGCAAACTACAAACCCCAGAATTCAGCAGGTTGTTGAAAGTGGAATAATAGCACTATAACAGTGTAGTGTGGGAAGGCCCTTGGTTGTGGTAATTCAGAAGCAGGCCACAAATAAATGGATCTCCATTTCCTATCTTCAATCAGGGACCCTTTGTTTTTCTAGTGATTCTCATCCTTGAATGATAAATGTGACAAAACTGTAGTGAGACAATAACTGTGCATTTAAAACATTCCTTCTCCTTCTGCTTCTCTTCTGTCTGGAAAGGAGCAAGAGAAGAGTCTGGAAAAGCATGAATCACTAAACAATACTCTCCGTCTGGGCTTCAGTTACTTAGTGCTTTGCTGATGAGGCTGCCATTTTACTTCACATTTCGCCTCCAAGCTGACTCAGGAGTCTGTGGGATTTGACCAAGGCAATGGACAGATCCCTGGGTTACAGCCAGCCTTTTTGTCTGTGGGGATGGAGAATAGTCATTAACTGCACATCTCAGCAGACAATCCTGGATGTAAATTGACATCCTTACACTTCTCTTAAGACATTGAGCTTGCTGTCTCCATCTTGGAAGCTAGGCTGGCTGCCAGCACAACAGCCTCTACATCTGGCTAGATTTGCTTGCACTTTGGTTTCTTCCCATCTGTAATTTCTTTAAGATATATCTTGATAAGGAGTTCTGCAGAACTCAGAAGGTCACTACTCTTGGGACATTGAAATGGTCCTAAAGTATTGCCCAAATCTGATGTTTGCTTTTATTCATGGACCACACAGTCACTTTTTAAAAAATTTGCTGTGAGAAAGGAATAATTAAACTACAATTACCTCATGAATCCATACTTTTGTATTCCGTCTCCTGAGTTTTAAGAGAATATGAGGGGAATGAATTGAAATGGGAGGAAGGATCTACCTCTGTGTTTTCCTAAATACATTTATAATAAAACATCATGTGTGTGTGATTGATATACATAACACACTGGGATATCATACTAGACAACTCAGAATTTGAAATAATATTTTTGTTCATTGTCCAAGTGGCAGTGCTGAGATTCAAGCTGAAATACCAAAGGGGGGCATTGCTAGAAACGGAAAGGGGGCCAGCCATAACTCATCAGGAAATCATGATGCCTCAAAATAACCATTTTTCATTCTCATCCAAATGGCAATGACCAGTTGCAACCCTGGAAGATGAAATATCAAATGGACGGGTTCCCTGAAATAAAAAGGGGCAAAGTATAACTCATCTTTTAAAAAAGAAAGAAAGAAAGAAAGAAAGAAAGAAAGAAAGAAAGAAAGGTTAGAAAATAGGAGAAGGCTGAAGCGCTGCTGGTAAAATTATTGAACTAAAAAAGGGAATGGAGAAATAGAAGGTCCCATGGATGCTTTGGGAATATTATGGCTCCTTTAGGGGTATCACATTACAGCTACAGACATCAGCATTATTTATGTTCTTTCTGGCAACCATCTTTGCATTTGACACCAGAAGAACAAAAGTTCAGTCCCTTTAGAGAGTCTTAAATAACCTACTGCAAAATAAGGGCTACCTGATTCTGCCAGAGCCATCAGAATATTCAACCTCCAGACACAAAATAATTTAAGAATTCCCTTCTCTCTGCTATTCGATACGTGTTATTGGTATGGTAGTGCTGGAGCTATGGGGCAATACAGAAATTAAGATGTGTAATAGAGTAGCTTCTTGTAGAAATGAAACATTATGGGTCAAGACCAGATGCCACTATAACAGTTTGAATTTCAGCTTGTAGGCTTTCAAAACTTTCAGTGGTGACTGTTAGTTCCCCTATGTCAGTAGGGCAATGAACCCATTTCACCCTTTTATCTGATTTTTTTTTAATGTATATATTTTTATTAAAGTTTTACTCATAATAAAAAACCCTCTCCCCGCTTCCAAGCATCATTTTTCCAGTTGAGTTTGTGTTTACATCCCATTTATATATTTTTTTCTATTCTAAGATTAACACATTATTACTTTTGACTTTATTACATTCAGCTTATACTTATTCTATAACATCTTTAATTTTCATTATCATTTTTTCCAACACTCTTTGTTATTCTTTCCCTCATTCCTTTATCCAGTTCAGAACTTCTTGCCATTCTCTTTCAAAGTTCTGGATTGGTTTATTTTTAAGTCTTTTATCTGATCTTTAAAGGTATTGATGCTGTTTCAGGAATAGGCTTCAGCACTTTGGATAGCTCTTGGAAAGTTCAGACCAAACCCAGAGTGTATTTACCACTCCACTGATGGTGAAACTGTGTAGCATTTGAATCCCAGAGCTTGGCACCAAATATGGCCCAACCCAGTCAAACTTTGCTCTGCTACTGAAAGCATTAGCACTTAAAATGCCATGCATTGTTAGTGATGCAAATTCCTGCTTGTGTTATTCTTATGTGCAAAAATGATGAACCATAAAATGTTTCTCTTCACCTGTGAGATGGACAAGAAATTCTCTGTCAGTCTTGTGAGAGCTTTTGCATTTATGAGACCAATTTTTGTGGAAAATGTACAAATTGCATACAGTGTACAAATTGCATAGATAAACTGCAAAAATGATGGTCTTGTTGTATTAGCTTCTAAAAATTAGAGGCATTAGGTATGATGCTTGGATCCTTTTCATCAACTAGTCAAATTGTGTGTATGTGTTTTATGTGTGAGTGTGTTTTGGCTCACAAAGAGAATAAACAAGTGTTTTATACAGAAATATTTTTATGTCAATTACAGAAAACACATTAAAAAGTGAAGCACTCTTTGCCTTATTCTCACACTGGAAACAAGAAATGTTGTGGATACTAGTGATTTCTCAGCAGGCTGTCTCAGTGCAAAGAGAAATTTTTGCAAATATTCTTCACATTCCTAGAACTTGGGGAAAGATTTTTGTTCTACTACGGCGGCCAGCCAGCATGGCCACAGAAAAAACAGTAAAAGCTGTAGTCTAAAAGAGTAGCTTTTCCAAACTCTATTTAAAAGTGCCGTATGCTGCAATTTTACATACATTTACCCACCCAAGTGAAAATAGTGGAACTTACTTCCAGTGGTAGCTGTTGGCTTCCATATTAGTGGAGCAAGAAATCCATTTTGGCTTTTAATTTGAGCTTCCAATAAGTTATTCATAGTGCTGAACCTGTTTGGGGGATAGGGCTTAGTACCTTGAATAGTGCCTTTAAAACTCAGGTTAAAATCTCAAATGGAGAAATGCTAGGTCCTACATTTGAGCAGACAAAAATGGGATGCCCAAATATAAGATGGACTATACTTAGCTTGACAGCAATACATGTGATAATGATTTGGGGGTCCTGATAGACTACAGGCTTAACGTAAGTCAACAGTGGGATACAGTGTCAAAAAGAAAAAAAAAGTAGTTCTAGGCATGAGCAGAATTATGGTGTCCTAATCAAGGGATATAATAATGCCACTTTATTGTGCTCTAGTCAGGCCTCGCTTGGAAAGCTGTGTCCAGTTCTGTGCGCCACAGTTTAACAGGAACATTTACAAGCTGGAACATGCCCAGGACACTGTGAGCAACATGGCAAAAGAACAAGAAACCAAACCCTACAAGGAAGAGTTGAGAAATTTGGATGTGTTTAGCCTGGACAATTGAGAAACAATGCAATAGCTGTCTCTAAATATCTCAAAGGTTGTGATGTAGAAAATGAGCAAGTTTGTTTTCTCTTCTCCAGAGACTAGGACAAAACCAGTGGATTCAAATTGCAAGAAATGAGATTCTGATTAAACATTAGGAAGATCTTCCTGATGGCAATTGTTCAACAGTGGAACAGACTACCTCAAAAGGTGGTAGATTCTCATTTGCTGGAATTTTTTAGACAGAAGTTAGACAACCTCAGCACTCCTTTAACAGTGGATTCTTACACTGGCAGGTAGTTGGATTAGATGACCCTTCCAGGCCCTTCTGGCTTTTTTAGGATTCTAAATTACACCTTGTCACTGATATGGAAGCCACCAGCCCCCTGCTGCTCACTTCTGAGTGAATATATAAAACATCACATTGTAATGTTAGTTAAATCTTATCAGTTCTGTCCTCTTCTTCATCTACTCTTTGAAGGAAAGGCAGCAAATTGGAGATTGAGTTTCAGAGAAACTTTTTTTTTTTTGCAGTGTTGCAAAAACATGTCAACAATATTGAAAAGAAAATAGGATATAAGCATAAATTATTTTCCATGCTTCACTACAATCACAGATAAATCCCCCCGCCTGGCAAATATGTTCCCTTGGGGTTTAGTTTAGCACTCCTTATCTACAACAATAATTTCATAGTGTTCTCTAATTTTTCTCTCCATAAGATTTTTTTTTTTAAATCAGTCTTCATCAAGAACATTGGTTGATAAATGCTTGAGAAGTGTAGACTGTGAGGAAAGATGCCGTGAGTCATGCTGTCTCCTAGAAACCAGACAGCAAATAGCTTTCAACAACTATTTGAGACTCCCAAAGTACCCTTCAGACCAACATTCTCTCAAGATATAATATACTGCTACATTACCTGCAGTTTTCAACTGCCCAGCAAGACTTGTGAGGCAGAGATGAGAAGCCGCCGTTTTTCAGGCGGGCCTTCTTGGTAACGACATATTGAGCAACCAGAGAGCTGGAAATGAGTGGCAAGGGGACAATGAGGCAGAGAGAACATTGTTAGTTTAGCAAAGAGAGGGATTGTTTGCTTGCTGCAAATATTTTTTTATGACTCTATCAGGGAGAAACTGACTCCCTGAGAATGCTGGCTCATTTCTGGAGAGAACACAAAGCTATAACACTTCCCCCTTTAGCCAGCTTCAGAAACTCTTAAGGAGCAGCTATTATGGATTTTGTGGTGAGAGGTACCCCTTCAAGCCAGTTGTGTGCTGAATATCCCCATGTGATGGTTAATTTATGAGCAAATCAATTTGTATGTCAGAAATGAATATGTGGAGGTAGACTTGAATTGTTATAGCAAAGTGGTGGGTGATTTTAAGTTATTGGACTACACTTCCTGTAAACCATAGCCAAGTATGGTTGAGGCAAAGGATGATTGGGTATGTAGGGCTAGAAGTTGCCCTTCTCAGTCATAGTGGGTCATCTAGATGCTATTCAATTGAATGGAAATATATGAAGAAGCATGCTTATTCTTTTTCCACAATATTGGATGTTGTGACCAGGGTCTAAAATAAACACATGGCAAGCCCTTTCTATGTATATACAAAGCTGTTCCATCCTATGAAATGCCATGTTAGGTCTCATCTCCAGAAGCTCATTTTAATGACAGTTCAAGAACGTCAACTCTTTTCTACAGAATGTGACTATTTTTAAGCATAGAGTTGCTTTCCCTCCTCATATACCATAGAAATCTGGGATGAAGGTGTGGGTGGTAGTAGCAGCTGGTGCAGTGTCAGTTTCCATGTCAGTGCAGTGGCATCTCTGTTCCAGATTTTAGTATGGACTTTAAAAGAGATCTCAAACATGCTGAGCCCTATCCTCAAAAGACATTCAGCACCATGGACAGCTTTGTTACCACCCCTTACACAGCCCCATCCTGCAAAATGGCAGAACTGGCAAGAAGTATCATTTTGTAAAACTTGACACTTCTAACTATAAAAGCATGCAGAAGCAGGACATTGGCTGTAAGCTAGGTCAGGATGATCTCAGCATGGTCAAGTCATAAGTTCAAGAGGATTAGGCAGGAAAGCCCAGAATAAATGGGGTTCCAGTAATCCTTTCAATAGCACAGGAAGCCAAGGCAGTAGCAAATGAAACTGACCAAGTACAACAGACATTCTCCCCTGTTGTGAGCATTTCCTATAGAAACCTTCCCTATTCACCTTACTCAGCCAAGACATTAAGAGGCTGTCAGGACTCCCATCAATGTTTTGTCACTTAAAGTTAAGGCAATCAGTCCATTCCAGGCCTCTTTTGTTTGCTCTGCCAGAGAGCCATTAACACTCACCACTTCAGGGTAGGAAAAAGAGTATTTAAACTCTAGCTCTGACCCTTGCAATTTGCTAGCACTTTGGGCATCACACTGCACCCCAGAGATTCCCATTCCTTTGTGCTGCCCTCAAACTCTTGTTTGAGCTACTCTTTTCTGTCATCTTTCCCAGGGACTGGTAAATATAACCCCTTCTGCCCAAAATCCCTCTCTCTCCATTCTTCCTTGCCTTTTCCTTCAATAGCCTTTTTATGGTTTATGAGATTGCTTGGTATCTTATGTGTGTCTGTCTGTTAATTTCCAATAAAAACATCCTGTTTAGACCTTTAACTGGAATACTGGCATACACAGGTAAAACATCCTGCCATTACCCCCCTCTTGCAGGCCTCCATTGAGCTGTAATTCTCCTAGTTTCTAAGGAGATGCTTGCATTGCTAGTGGACTGCGAGGTCCACCACTTTTTGAAGTAACAGCTTCTTTGAATTTCAGACAGAAGCCAAGCACAGGTGTAAGTTTCCTAGGATGGAAAATATGGATTGCAGACAAACTAGAGCTCTACCTCTTCTTTTTTAAGAAGTTACCAACCTCTGTTCATTGCGCGTGAAAACTTGTAAAAGATAAGGGGCTCCACACACCATGTGTACTCCCAATTCACTCCTATTTTCTCTTCAGTATTCCTCTGTTGAGTGTAAAAGCCTGGATTAGGCTTCCACTTGTCTTCACTTACACATGTTAAGTGTAATACCCCATCCAGGAATAATGCTCATATAGGGCTTTACTGGATTTTCCCTTTCTCTCTCTCTCTCTCTCTCTCTCTCTCTTTCTTTCTTTCTTTCTTTCTTTCTCCTTCCCTCCCTCTCTCTTTCTTTTGATGCCCTTTGGTTGTTTTCATGTACACACCTTCATACTTGTTGCTGAGATATCATGATTTCTCAGATAGAAATGTGTACCTGCATCATAGTATTCTTTGGTGTTTTAGTAAGTCCAAAGCAATGCTGTTATTGTGCTATTACAATTAAATCAGCAGACTATATCAAAGAGAGAAATATTATGGACATCTGAACAATTTAAAGTATAATACCAGCAACAAATTGCAAAAAGTAAGGGCACATCCAAATGTTAATATTGGTAGAAACCAATATTTTTCAGAGGGTGTTAGTCTTCCAAAAGGAAGAGACATAGGCATCCTATTTTAACAAAATCAGTTGAAGTTCACACTTACCCTCAGGTCTTTTTTAAAAGTCAAAGTTGACTTTGTAGACTGTGAATGAGGTTACTCTGACATAGCAAGCAGGAATCTGATCCCAATTTTATAAGATGTGAGCCAAGCTGATCTGGAAAGGTCTGGGAGGATGATCTATTTGTCCTCTGTAAAGATGGCATTTTATCTCACCAAGCCAATCTCCTCTTTCTGTTTACTCCAAAGTTGAGGATGTAATCCTTTCTTTGTGATACCACAAGCATTCCCACAGCAACAGATTATGATGTCACAGGCAAAGATTTACAGTCCTCTAACACCGATGGATAGGAAGAACTCGGTTGTGAGACAGTCCAGGCTGCAAATGCTTCCCTGCAATAATTGCCCTGCTGGGAGGAAATCGGATTTCAAAGAAGTTACATTTTAACAGCCAAAAGAATGTGTTGATAAAGTGTGGTTGAACTTGAGATATTCATCATAAGCTCTGAAAGGTATTTGTAAATCTAGGAGAGAGATTTCAACAAGTGTTTCTAGAATCCCCAGAGTGAATAATAGTCTTACCATTTCTTACATAGTGAACTCTGGACACCAAATCAACTTCAGCGCAATCTAACTGTCTTGGCAGCCCTAGCCATTTTTAATCAAGGCACAATAAAAGCATTTTTTTTTTGTCCCTTGCAGCTTCACTCCATAAGTAAAAGAAGATGTGATGATGCAATCTGACGCATTTACCCCAGAATGGCGGTCAACATCCATAGGACTGCAGCCTTAGTTTCCATACATTCCACGTTTCTTCCATTTTTATTTTATGCTCACTCCAGAAGGTAAAAACAACATTGCCTCTCTGTCCACTGAAGAAAGTTCAGGGAGCACATTTGTTCCTCAACAATCCTCCTCCAATCAATGATGCCACACCATCGAAACACACATAGTTAATACTTGGGAAACTTTTACTGCTCATTCATTGATGGCATCTTCATTGCAATTCTATACATGTTTACCAGAGCTTGGAAAAGCCTTTTAAAAAAACTCATAGAAAGCCCTGGCCAACAGACAGATCTCTTAAATAAATACATTTCTTGTGGTTTGCACATTTGCTTTGTCACTTCCACCTTCTGTGTGGAGGGATTCTGTGGCTGATCCCAAAATATACAACTACTACAATTCATATATTGCTGCAGCTATGCTTTATCCTCTCATTACATGTGTTTTGCATTGTGCTTAAGGAATGGGTTCCAAAATGCTTTTGTTCCCTCTTCTTGCCACTGCCTCTCTTCTGCCACAAGGGCCTTGGACAAGAAAAACTGAGTATTGGAGAATGACACTGTTTTATAATGGCTTCAGTCCTTCCTGGCGGGGCATGGGCACATTCATAAGGTGGTGTTGGAGAACACCTGTTTGACACCCTGGTGAAGTGTCACAGAGCCGGGCCCTGCTTGGCGGCCACACCTTCCTCTCCTTGCCTGAGAGAAACTCCGGCATCACGTTGACTGACCAAAGTCTGCAAGCCCCACTTCCTTCATCCCCAGAAGCTTCATCCTGCTTGGAATCTTAAAATCATTCCTTGCTCAGAATGTCCCTACACTAGTAGAGCCAATAACCTGCCATGCCTGGAACAGAGGCCAAACTCTGATTGCCATTAGCCCTAATAACGATGAAGTTCATACCTACAAGAAGAGTGGTAACCAGCGGGTGAAAGCTCATGAGCTGAAAGAACAAAATGGACACATCACAGGCATTGATTGGGCCCCAAAGAGTGACCGCATTGTCACCTGCAGTGCTGTCCGTAATGCTTATGTCTGGACTCAGAAGGATGGCGTGTGAAAACCAACCCTGGTCATTCTGAGGATCAACCGAGCATCCACCTTTGTGAAATGGTCCCCACTGGAGAATAACCAGTTCTGTCCCCCATGCTGTTTATATTTCCTGATTGTTTAATAGCTTTTCTGATTTGCCACCAAGTCTCAGCAGCAGAATGGGCGTCTGTGTCTATGGCCCATGACAGGGCAGTGAAGTTTTTCACTCTTTATGCTTAACGATAACAATGGTACCATAAATATGGCTGCAGCACCATAGTGAGACCAGGGCAATGTCCCAGAAACACAGTTCAGGAAATCATTTGTGCTCACTATGCCTCCATGGAATGTTTTAAACTTTCCTTTCATTCAGAGATACTAGAACTGTTTTTGAAATGTAACACTATGTTGTTGATTTTACTGTTGTTGATTTTACTGTTGTGTATTTCCAAGCCATTTCTGACTTATAGTGACCCTAAGGTGAAACTATCATGATTTTTTTTTTCTGGAGCTGAGAGTGTGTGACACATCCAGAGTCATCTAGTAGCTTTCCTTGGCTGAGTGGGTAATTGAACTCCAGTCTCCAGAATTGTAGTCCAATGCTCAAACCACTGCACCATAAAAAGCAAAGCAGAGTATAGACTTGGAACAAAAGAAGCAACAGCTAAACATAAAAAGACAAGCTAACCAGTTAAAATGCCTAAAAGTTTTAACCTGGTACTAGAAAAAGAGTAAAGTGAGCCTAAGTTGCATTTTGGGAGATGGTGCTTTTATAAATAATAGAGAAGCCTATCTCCTTTCTTAACTCATAATGTTTTGAAGGTACACTGAGGCATGCAGCAAACTTGCCTTGTGATAGCCATTGCAGGTTCTCTGGCAGTGGTCCGGTACAAGCAGGATCAATGCTCACATCTGGATTCTGGAAAATGGCTGTGCTAAAAAAGTACTCCCAGGATGCCTTAACACTGATAATTTTGCAAGCTAAATCCCAGTGCTTTTCCAGAAGGGTCTGTTTGATCATTGTTTGGGAGCTTACAACATGTCTGGTTATGGCACTTTGATTTATTACCAGTTTTTAAAACAATATGGACATTTCTTACACAGACAAGGATCAAAATGGTTGAAGCCATCTATCAGTGATCTCCTGAGACGTAAGCAGAGCACAGCTGAGTCTGGATAGAATTTCAAAGACTTATCAGAGGCATCTCCAGGGTGAAAAATGTTGGGAGAGAAAGACAAGAAGAAGTAAGGTGATTTCTGGGTAGGTAGATTTGGGACAAGCTCTCTTAATAGATCAAAGTCTTCTTTAGTAACAAGCCAGCATGCATATGTCACTTTTAGAGTCTGATTTTAGACATATTTACTTGGACTCAAGCTCCATTGATTGAGTTTGTGGCCAAATAAACATGTTCCTGGTATATGACAGGGAATTAAAGAGCTGAATTATTTGTCATTACTTCACTTCTTGTTATGGTGTTGCTATCTTGATCAGGGGTAACCAGCTAATCTGTTGTTGAAGGAGAGGCTCTTGAATCCACTCTTGTTTCTGCTTATTCTGAAGATACTTTGGATGTTATGGGAGCTCTGGATAGTATGGGACCTCTGTTGAGAATAGGTTCCAGCATCTGGATGGGTCCTCTACCAGCTGGAGCAGTTGGAGCAGTAGCAGCTGTAAAACCAAGAGTGGATTCACCATCTGACGGTGATGGATCCACTAGCTGCCACCATTGTTTAATTTACACATGATGCTGGTCTGGTTTATCCAAAAGAAACATTATGGATGGATTCTTGCAAACAAAGTAGTAGAATGTGGGTTAGGCAATGCTACTGTTAGATGGATTTGTAATTGGCTGACCAAGCAAGCCCAAAGGGTGCTCACCAATGGCTCCTCTTCGTGTTGGAAAGAAGTAACTAGAGGAGTGCCACAGAGTTCTCTCCTGGGCCCAGTGCTATTCAACATCATCAGTGACTTGGATGAAGGAATAGAGGGCATGCTATCAAATTTGCAGATGACACCAAATTAGGAGGGATAGCTAATACCTCAGAGGACAGGATCAGAATTCAAAATGACCTTGACAGATTTGAGAGCTGGGCCAAAACTAACAAAATGAATTTTAGCAGTGAGAAATGTTGGAAGAAAGAATGAAAAGCACAGATTTAGGATGGGAGACACCTGGCTTGAAAACAGTACATGTGAAAGAGAAATAAGAATCTTAGAGGGCTACAAGCTGAACAAGAGTCAACAGTGTAATGTGGCAGCTAAAAAAACCAATATGATTTTAGGTTGCATCAATAGGAGTATTCTGCTTTGGTTAGACCTCACCTGGAATACTGTGTCCAGTTCTGGGCACCACAGTTCAAGGAGGATATTGACAAACTGGAACATGTCCAGAGGAGGGCGACCAACATGGTGAAGGGTCTGGAAGCCCTGTGTTATGAGGCTTTGGCTTAGGGAACTAGGTATGTTTAGCCTGACAAAAAGAAGGTTAAGAGGTGATATAATAGCCATGTTTAAATATTTGAAGAAATGTTATGTTGGAGTAAGCTTGTTTTCTGCTGCGCCAGAGACTAGGATACAGATTCAAACTACAGAAAAAGAGATTTTATCTAAATATTAAGAATTTCCTCATGGCAAGAGCCATTTGATAGTGGAACATGCTGCCTTGGAGTGTGGTGAAGTCACCTTTTTTGGAGGTTTTTAAACAGTGGCTGGATGGCCATTTGCTGGATTGCTTTGAGTGGGTGTTTCTGCATGGCAAGCTGTTGGACTTGATGGCTGTTATGGTCTCTTCCAACTCTATGATGCTATGGTTCAAGGAATGTGATATAGTAACTGCAAAGACTATGATGTGAAGGCCAGGGACATATACTTGCTGGCATGCTTCTGTCATGGCCATCCGTCATGGATGGAATGGACCATAGCCTTAGGGGGAAATCTCTGGATCATTTCTTGAGTAACCAAACCATAGGAATCATTGGCCTGAACCCTGAAAGCTCCTTGCATTGTTACTCCCTCCCTGCTCTGATTTGCTCCTGACTTTTTTTCTCCCCTGGGTAACTTCTCCCTCCTGTCAAAAGAAGTTGTCTGGGAAGCAAAGCACCTCTGTGTGGTGTTCACAGTTTCTGTTTCTTTCTCAGGCTGACCTTTTCCTGTGATGATTCATTGACTCTGCAATCATTTTCTTGGTTCCCAAGCTCTGCCCATCCCACTTGCTGCTTCTCTCCCTACACCTGCCTGCCAAAGGGATTAGCAGGGATGTGTTCTGGTTGTTCAGTGTGAGCCACATCCTGCTGTACTTCTGAAAGCGATAGAAATAGAGATCAGGTTCCCGAGTGTTATTCTTTTTACTGAGCCTATGAAAAAGAAAACATTGACTGCTCCACAAAACACCTGCAAGCTATTTATTATATCAGCAAAGGTGTCAGATATTGCTAAAGCTTTGCCTTGAATGCTAGCCCTTTCAATCCATCACCAGCACAGTACAGATTTCACCTTGCATTGGCTTCATAGGGCTAACAGGTCTTGGGCAATTAAAAGAGAGAATATTTAGTGTTCCAGTTTCTTCCATGAAATTGATTACATCCCAGACACAGATCCAGACTGCCCGCTGAATTTCCATCTTACAGGAGCATAATTCATCTGTGCCCATTTGTACACTGTAGGCAGGAAGCAGTATAACTACCAAAGTTCAGCTAAGAAAGAAAGAAAAAAAGGAAAGGAAAGGAAAGGAAAGGAAAGGAAAGGAAAGGAAAGGAAAGGAAAGAGCTCAAGTTAGGCATTAATATGGATTCTACGCTTTGCTGCAAAATAAAACAGTGAGATGAAAGAGATAGATAAGGAAATGCTTTGGGGCCTTTCCACAGACAGACCTTGGAATAATTTATATTTCTGGCAGTCACTGCAAAAACATAATATACAAACTGTATTTAAAAAGTTGTCTGTCAACAGACTACTACGCAACAGAGTTCACACAAAGGTGATCAGATGCAGAAATTATAAAGATCTGTAGAAGCATTTCTTCTGGAATCTACTTCCATTTACCTTTCTAAAAAAATATATGTTGAAAAGACAGACATGTATCAATAAGATAGCAAGGGACACATGATATTTACATGGACAGATGTAAATAGATTTGGATGTAGATGGATTTAACTTCTTGATGGGGAAGGAAAGACTATTTTCTATTATTTGTTTGTTGTTGTGTGCCTTCAAGTCATTTCCAGCGTACAGCAACCCTAAGGTGACCTTATCGTGGGGTTTTCTGAGCCTGAGAATATGTGACATGCCCAAGGTCACCTAATGGGTTTCCATGGCCAAGTGGGGAATTGAAGCCTGGTCTCTAGGGTCATAGTCCAATGCTCTAACCACTATACCACACTGTTTTTCGTGGTCCAAAAATAGACTTTCAGACATTCAGGAAATTTGTTTGGGAAAAATAGCACAGAAGTCAGAATTTTGCACAAATTGTGCCCAATAGTCACACATCCTAGATTTTTTTTTGAAACTGTTCTTTGCAGAAATTCACTTTTTTTTGCGTGCAGATTGGTGCTTTTTGCACAAAAACATGGTCTTTGGCCCACAAAACACCAGTTTTTCACAAAAAACGTATGTTTCTGGAAGCAGTGTGTTCTTTGCACAAAAAATCTTTCTCTCTGTGTGTGCCAAGACACAATTTTTGTGCAAAAGGCTTATATGTATTTCTATGCTTATTATATTCCGGAACACTTTGAGATCGGCAAATACTGGATGGAAAGGGCACAGAAATATTTGTTACTACACTGGAGTTTGTTGTTTCCTGCATTAGGGAGAAAGCTAAGGAAATTATTCATCTGCACATGAAAGGATGAAATATCCAATGATTTACACACCCACTCTTGATATACAAGCTGTTGTTTCATGGCCTGTGGTTGCAGTACTCTGCTGCAACCCACTGAGGGTTCCCAGCCATCCCACTTATGGGAGAGGGTGTAGTAATTGTACTCTTTATTTGCAAGACCATCCTGAAATGATCTAAAGTTGTACTTCAAACTTGGTTTACTCCAGTTCCTAGTCTTTGTCTCTAACACCTCTTTGGAGACATTGAGACTCTTGGCAAAGATTGTTGGCTATGGGCAGTGTGAGCTTAAACTGGCAACAACTGACCTCAATGCCTATGAGTATCTCTAAACACAACAGATGTCATAACGCTGTCTTTGGGAGGAGCTTCTCCACAAATACTTTCCCACTTAAAAAGGCAGAAGTGAGAATCATACTGATGTTATTTCATTGCAACTCGCATCTGCCCTAGCCAATAGTGAGGGTTGCTGGGGATTGCATCTGCAATAGTCGGCATCCAGAAGGTCCCAAGATTCCCACTCCCTTCCTTAAGTAAATTAGAGATACTTTTAGGCCATTTCTGCACTACACTGTTATAGTACTATTACTCCACTTTCAACATCCTATGGAATCCTGGGGTTTGTGGTTTAGTGAGGCCAAAAAAGCTCTCTGGCTGAGAATTCTAAATGCCTCTCCCTGAACTGCAAACCCAGGATTCCATAGGCTGTTGAAAGTGGAATAATAGCACTATATCAGTGTAGTGTGGAAATGGCTTTAATCACACAGTCCTGTTTACTGTTATAAGATTTTAAAAAGTGTTAGCTGGTGGCTTTTGTATTATGGAGGCAGTGAATCAGTTCT
The DNA here is from genome assembly GCA_948474755.1 of Ctenosaura bakeri. NCBI lineage: Eukaryota > Metazoa > Chordata > Lepidosauria > Squamata > Iguanidae > Ctenosaura > Ctenosaura bakeri. Next base: position 627,055 of record CAOLHI010001255.1, read on the forward strand.
GGGTTTAAACCTTAAAGGAGCTAAATCCTTTAAAGTTCGAAGTCTAACCCAGAGCAGATGCAGGAGCTACCAGCCACCACTGGATCAACACCAGGACCTTTTCAGTTATACTACCCATTTCCAGACAGGATTTTCTCCACTGTGATGCTGGTTTTGCATTACTGAGCTGGCTGCTCAGCATTGCAATGCAATGAAATAAAACAAAAATCTAGCAGATTATATTACCAAATATTGCATTATGAACTAAAGCTTAATGGCATGTTAACATTAATATAAAAGGACTGTAATGTTGAGCTAACTGGAGAGGTGGCAGTTTGGACTACCCGAAATGAGTGGGCACTATGTAACTGCTGGGGTTAATATTTGTTAATTAGACTTTAAGATGGGTGTGAAATCTTGGCTTGCTGAAAGGAGTTAGACTAAAGGTCAGCCGTGCCTGGAAGCTGCTGAAGGTTCTTGACTCTGTGGGAGGCCAGACATGTTCTCCTTTCATGGCCAACAAGTCTTGGTTCAAAGGAATCTTCTATCTCTACCTACAGCTAGGAAAAGGCTCAACAGATTGGGTACTGTTAGTCAGGATCCAGCGTGGAAATAGTTTGCATGTCACAGAAATATTTCAAAGGCCAGTAAGAATGTTACTCAGCTCTTCTGAAGTTTCCTGCCTCAGATTCTCAGTGCTGAGATAAGCTTGTTTTTGCTTATTAGCAGCTTTGGAATAAAGCAAGGCCACAGGGAGGGGGTGGTTTCCATGGCCCCTACTGCACCATGACACCATCCTGGCATGGGGAAGCACTGAAGCCGTTCCGCAATATGTGCCATTGTATGACCTCATTGCAGTCCCACTCCTGTTGTGCTCCCAGCCATTGTGATTGTACAGGATACCATTATTGGAAAAAAATCCAGTTGCTGGTGGCTGTGTGGAAAGGGTGGAAGTGCTTGATAGCACTCCCTCATTGTAGCACGAAAAGAAGCTGGCTGCACTATGGAAAGAAGGAGTATATCCTGAATGCTACCCATTCACTGGCACCTGGCTGGGTGTGGAGGGGAACATTTGGGTCCCACTTGGATCCCAGCAGTAGCACTCTAATGACATGAGCCATTTCTGCACCATACCGTGATCCTGCAATGGCCCAGCATGATTCCAGCAGTAGCACTGCTGGGATGATGCTGGGCCATTGCAGAATCATGGTATGATGCGGAAATGGCTCATGTCATTAGAGTAGTGAATCCATTCCAGATTTTAAAGGAGTGAACCAAGATGTTGAACTTATTTTGGAATTATGTTTCAGCGACCAAGATAACTCTTTTAAGTATTAAAGCTCAGAGTGTACTCACCGTCCCACTGACATGGAAGCCCCCACTATGTGGGGCAATTTGGCAGAGCTATTCTATGACACATTGCAGCATCTTACAAAATGGTGTCTTTACCATGCTCTTCCTGTTACTGAAAGAAGCTAAATTGGTTGCTATGTCTTATTTCAGAAGTGGCAAAGGGACAACTGTCCTTCACTGCCCACTAGGGCAGCAACCTAGTTTAAGGTCTCAAGAGAGGCTCTGTGGTCCAACAGAGGGCAACGACCAGGGAATGTTAGGAGGAACTGGAGGGGAAGTGCCACAATTCTTCTTCCCAGCAACTACTGCTCTTAGGATGTGCTGCTGGGACACTGGCTATACTGAGGCCCTTTCAGCACGAGGGGGCTGTGCTGCCGTAGGGCCAGGATGGCAGCAGTTTGTCACTGGCCTGCTGCCATCTTGCCCCCAAGCAGCACACCCACAAGGTATTTGCAAAACAGAAAAAGTCCATTTTACACCTAGCATCACGCTGCGCTGCCACCCTTTCCAGCCATGCAGAAGGGCAGAAGTGTGCTGGTGATGCCTCCCTCCCCAGCACAGCAATGGCAAGTGCCCAGATGCACTGTGGAAGGGAAGAGGCAGGGCCAGCGTTCTCCCCTCCACAGCAACCAAGCAAGGTGCAGAGGGGGGGTGTTCCTGGCATGTTCCCCTCCCTGCTGGGACTGCAATGGAAGGACTTGCTGGAGTGCTGTTGTGTGGAAACAGCCTAAGACTCAGGGTAAATCAGGTCCTGCAACTGAAGGAGCAAGGGAACCCATTGAAATATCACAACATTCAGTGACATTTTAAACACTTGCTTGTGGAATAACATGTAAAAAGTTGCTTTGTGTTCATAATATTGATAATAAGTCCAGAATGGCCAACATGAAGGGGATTCTACCTCCAAAACAATCTTTTGTGAAACATTAGGCTGAAAGAAAGTGAGTTGCCCAAGATCACCCAATGGATTAATCCAAGCTCTGAGTTGAGCCCACATACGGAATCAGGTCTTTGATCTTTCTTGCTCAGTATCTTTGAAATCTTTGAGTGGTATTGGCTTTCCAGAACATTAGAAAGGACTCTTTGCCAACCCTATGGCGATGACAAAGACCAAACAGGTGAACATTTGCATACACAACATGTTTTCTACCACTCATGTAAGGCTCCAAATGAGGTCTCTTCAGTCCAGAATAACATTTTAGGGTCCAACTCTGCTTCAGCCAAGAGGACTCTGGCAATTTCCCCCATAATCTTGCTATGGAAATTGAATTAAGCTGTCAGGTTTAAAATACTGAGTCCCACACTTCCTTGCTTTTCTGTTAGTAATTCAAATAATAATTCAGATCCAAGATAGCTTCAATCGTGTTTACAGTCAAGACAATTCTTTTTCCATCATGTGCCTTGCCAATAGCCCCATGAACAACCAAGTATGGTCTTTTTGGGACAGCTTCCATCATATCTTCCAGTTGAGTGATAAACATAAGAGGTCTTGATAGTCAGCCCCAGTGCTGTAATTATGTTGTAAAAGGTAAGGGGGGAGTTTAATGAAACTACAGCCCCTTAACTCTCCCTGCATCTATAACCTTCACCAATGGTGACTGTATATTTCTGTGAGGAGGGGCTTGCTAGTTAGTCAATAAAAAGTCTATTTAGGGGGCAGAATTAACATCATGTTTAAATTCTGTACCTTACCATGCATGCAAGTTGAAAAAAAAGTTCACTAGAGATTCTGGTTTCATCATGCATTAGAAGGAAAAATCAAATAATTGTAAGAGGAAGGAACAGTATAGTAACAATGGATATGAACTGCTGGGAGGATGAAATATTTTACTATTGTAATTCAAGAGGGAATTAATTTGATGGCTTTTGATGGAATGAAGAAAGTGCAAAGCCAGACATGCAAGTGGAGACTTCTTGTCCAAAAGGAGAAACTGGGCAGCTATATAAGGAACTCAAATAGAAGCAGGTGAAAGCTGAAGAATCTTGGATGGCTTTAGATTTTTGCAGCAGCTGGATGCCCATATATACTAGACTGCCATGCTCTGGTCTCCATTAGCAGCTACAAAGGAATGCCAGTTGGCTGTGCAAAGTCTGGCAAGATTGGTGAGGTGGAAATGGTGGCTGGTTTCTTCTTGGATGTGAAAAATCAAAAGTTGTTTGCAGGAATTCTTGGAGCTAACATTATATCCCAACCTATATTCCAGAATGTCTGGACAAAGTCAAATAAAGTCAGTTTTAACAATTTAAGCAGCATTAGCCTTCCACATTTCCAAGTTTGCCATCTGAAGCTTTGGAAGTGGGGAATAGGATCGTTCTTACTTCCTATTTCCAAAGCTAGAGGATTTTTTGGAAGTGGGGAATAGGATCCTTCCTACTCTCCATTACTGAAGCTTCAAAAGCTTTAGATGGAAGGATCCTTCTTCCTCAAGCCTGTTGCCTAACACATTTGATGTTCCCCTCTGAGATCCTTTTCGCATGGCATTTCCAAAGTGAAAGGGCCCCTTGAGTGTTGTGTAAATGTGAGGAGTGGTCCACACAATGCACTCACATTTGCGCGACACTCAAGGGCCTGATGTGGACCGTGCAAAGAGGAGCACTTTTGCTCTTTAAGAAATTTACGTAATACAGTGGCAGCAGTAAGGTGGCTCCAGTCCCCTCCCCCCCAAAGTCCAGACGAACGAATGCTTTCATGCTGACTCAACTGACCATAGTGTGCATTCTGTATTGCAATTATTAACTCATAACCTGAGAGTTACAGATCCATAACTGCTCCATATTTTGTAAGTCTAGTGACAATCATGGCACTATTGCTGCAACTATAAATCCCCCCCAGACCATCTTAACAGCCAGCAGCCACAATGAGTGAAGGAGGTCTATTCAGCTGCTAACTAGGGCACAAAGAGGATGATCTTTCCAGGCCTCACCCACCAGCGAGCTGAGGCTGCAATGAAGAACAGTGACAGGGATTCTCCTTCTTATTTTAGCAGCCCTACTCCGTGGTGGGAGGCAACTAGAAATGTCACATTCCTTGCACCCTGAGCAGCAGCTGAACAGACCTTCAGGCTTGTGGGAGTTGGGCCAGGAAATGTTAGTTACGCATTCATAACTATGTAGCCAATGTAGAATACTGGTGCAATTTTTTTTTTGAGCTTGTGCACTATTAGTGCTAATTAAAATTTCTCTCACATGCAAGTAGCAACTTCAGTAGATTTTTCACAGGTAAGCCAGTATGGGAGACAAGGGTTGTTTCCGCACTAGATAGTTATAGTGTTATTATTCCACTTTCAACTTCCTATGGAATCCTGGGGTTTGCAGTTTAGGCCTCGGCCCCTCTCTAAACTGCAAAGCCCAGGATTCTATAGGATGTTGAAAGTGGAATAATAGCACTTATAACATTTTACTGGGGAAATGGCCAAAGAATAAAACTTCAGTAGATTTTTCACAGGTAAACCAGTATGGGAGACAAGGATTAATCTCTCTCTGTCCCAGGAGTCCTGATCCTTACTGACTCACCTGTGGCTACTATTTTAATAGGAAAAAAGAGGACTACAGAATTAATTTTAATTTTAACAATTTTAAAAGCTATCATTTTAACACCAACAGCATTAGCAGTCTGAATAATGATTAATGTTTCATGTTAACTGTAATTTGGGTTTTTTTGTTGGAATAGCGTGAGCCATTTTTGGCTATTTAATTGGGCTTTTTTTTTTGAAATCTAAAAAGAAATGTCACTAATGTGTTTCTAACAATTAATGCTATGAACCCATTTCCCAATATTCACTTAAACAATTACAAATAACACATGTATTTCTGAATTAATATTACCATCAAAGTGTCTGCTTTAACACTAACATTCCCAAGCTACAGGGGAAAAAAATAAGGGAAAATATGTTTATCACAATGTAACTTTAACTTGCTTTTGTCACTCGATTTTTGACACCACAGCTTGTTCAGTAAAATGTCCTTTCTCAGAGAAGTAGACCAGAACATAAACTTCGAAACACTTGCAAAAGCATCAGAATGATTTATAGCGGTAGAATAATAAAGAGGGTACCAGATCCGTGACACAAGTGTCTATTTACACTATAGACTAAAGAAATTAGGTTACACCAAAAAAAAAAAAAAATCTTCTTCTTCTTCCCCAAGTCTAAGTTCAAACAGTGAGCATGTGAATTAGGCCTGGATCCCTTCCAAGATGCCAGAACTCACAGAAAAGGACAAGTGAATGCTTTATAGTCTTAAGTAATTAATGGAGGTACATTTTCCTTGTTCCACTGAAACACTTGGCAAATATCAGCTGAAAGAAAAGACAAAATGTACCTTGCCTTGGTTCCTCCTCAGAGTTGAAGGACAACAATCCTTGGCCAGTAGCCTTCTTGAAGGGGAATGCAGCTCCTTAGCAGTGCTAAAAGACTTGAAGAAGACATGCAGTTTCATGTGGAAGAAAAGAGGGACAAACTTCAGTTCATCATGGAACCATTCCTAGCAAGAAGGCACAGTGAAGCAACAACTTCAGGAAGCAGATTTTCATTGTCATGAAAGGACAGAAGCCAAGATGACTAAACTAAGAATATCATATTTTGGACATATCTCGAGAAGACATCACTCACACCATTTCTGCACTACACTCTTATAGCGTGATTATTCCACTTTCAACATCCTATGGAATCCTGTGGTTTGCAGTTTCGAGAGGGGCCAGCCGGCCCCTCCCAAAACTGCAAACCCCAGGATTCCATAGGATGTTGAAAGTGGAATAATCATGCTATAAGAGTGTAGGGTGGACATGGCATCAGAAAAGACAATGATGCTTGGTAAGGTGGGCAAAGAGGAACCGTATTATAGGTACATAGACTCAATCAAGAAAGCTACAGCCTTGTGTTTGTAAGACCTGAGCAAGGTTGTTGATAACAGGGTGACTTTGAGGCCTCTCATAAGGTTGCCATAAGTTGAAGCCGACTTGATGGCAACTACGAACAAACAAAAGTACAGAAATTAATGTGCTGCTACTGCTAGGGATGGGGAGAGAGAAACTGAGGAAATTTCTATATAATATGCCAGAATTACTTGGTGACCTTTGGGCTCTCTCTCTTTCTGTGTGTGTGTCTGTGTGTGTGTCTGAGTATGGCACACACACTCAGAGAGAGAGAGAGAGAGAATTCCATTTTCTGCTCCCCTTCAGGTAGAAAAATGTCTTGGGCCAGCAGATGCAGAAAACATGAAGTTATCATACTCCCTGATGTACCGTTGTCATTTTTTAAAAACTACATTTTATAATGTATTTTGACAGGATTTTACATCAAGACATGACACTACTTCACAATAAAATGTTTACAGCACCTCATTTAAGCCTTTTTCCCCAGTTCAGCGCAAGCATTTCCCAGTCTCCTGGAGATCATATAAAGTGTGTAGATATTAGAGACTGAACGTTCACTAATGTGTACCCAAAGGGGGGGGGAAACCCTACCAATTCCTTAGCCAAGGCTTCAGATACGCCAAAACATGCTCAAACAAGGAACAACATCTTCAGCTTTTTCAAAAATGACTAGACCATCAAGTCATTTATGATTCCTAATCATACACAAAAGTGTTGAGCCTTCTCCTTTGTTTTTCACTCCTCCCTCACGTTCCAGACTTCACTCAATTGTTAATAATCATGTTGTCATTTTCTGAGGAGTTGGCACCAAAAACTTTATTCTTCCCACCGAGGGAACTGCGGCAACCAGCCGTTTTTTAAAAAGCACAAAACTGTCATTATATCACAAAGTTACAGCCTTGACGTCTGTTAAGTAAAGGTTTATTTTACACTTCAAAAGTCAATCTGCACAGATGACTGGGCTGCTTTCAGAAGTGTACAGCACATTCCTGTCAAATATTGGAGAAAATAAAAGTTGGTTTCAGACAAATATTTACCTTTTTTTGGTTTCAAAAATTAGTTGCCCTTTTCTATATGTGAGAAAACATCTCTCTTTCTCTTTTCTTTTTTTAAAAAAGGATTTTCTCCCAATTGCTATATCATTTTAGCTGCATCAGGCAATGGCAGCTGGACCAGTTTCCTCTGCCTTTCATTTCCAGCCAAAATGGCATCTCTTATTTTCCATCTATAACAACCATGAAGGTTGATGGAGGTCACCAAAGCGTCTGATAGTTTGCAAAGAAAATTCTAGAGACAATTTGGTTCACAGTGTGTGTAATTGGCTGCCTGAAATCTAGCACACATGCTGCCTTGCCTGCTTGATCGTGGCTCTCGAGCAAGGCTCCATTAAATCTAATCCAGGTGCAAGAATCTCTTCAATCGATGTAATCACAGTCCTGGGCTTCAAAAGTAAGAAAGAAACTGGCTGGAGTGTCTGAATTTCTCCCGCAGGTAATCTGCAATTGTGGGGCCGCTTTTACTTTTTCATGACTATAATGTGGCACCATGTTTTGGGTAACCCTTTCTATGTTAGAAATCATTACCTCAATTGCAAAAAATGGTGTAAATGCCAGTTGAGACTGCTCTTAAGAACTTTCCACCCTTCAGAAGGGGCCTTCAAATGGCCAAACAGATCCCAGCCCTGTTGAACCCAGGGTTGCTCTTGGAGCATGGACAGGTGTATGGAAATGCTGTGAAAGAATCTGCTTTCATTCATCTTTTTGGCAACAGAGAGCAGGACTTCCTTCGTAGGTTAGACAAGACATGAAAAACAGATAGGCCATTTCTGTACTACCCTGTTATAGTGCTATTACTCCACTTTAAACATCCTGTGGAATCCTGGAGTTTGCAGTTTAAGGAGGGGCCTTTAGAATTCCCAGCCAGAGAGCTCTTCGGCCTCAGTAAACTACAAATCCCAGAATTCCACAGGATGTTCAAAGTGGAATAACAGCACTATAACAAAGTAGTGCAGAAATGGCCATAACCTCTCTAAATCACTGCTGCTTACCCCTCATGCACCAGTCTTTATTCCCCCAAAGCAGGCATGGAAGTTGTGTAGGCCTCCTGATGCTGTTGGACTGCAACTCCTAGCAATCCTAACCAGGATGCCCAATGGCAAGGAATACTGGGAGCTTGTTTGTTTGCTTGCTTGCTTGCTTATTTATTTATTTCTCTCATTTTATTCAGAGGTCTCAGGGTGGCAATATATTAGAACCAATCTAACAAATTTATAACACTACTAATAATTAAAATAGTTTTTAAAATAATAAAAAATCAAGCAATTCAAAAAGTTAAAATACAAGTTGAAAGAGTTAAAATACAGTGAGTCCTTCACTTTTGCAGGGGTTAGAGGCACAAGAGGAAAAGTGAAAAAATGCAAATTAAAAAAAATTATGAACACTAAATATATATTTTAAACCTGAGAACACTTCTGTAGAAATCTCTAGGTCCTCCAGGGAGATTCTGTGGTCATCCTCCACTGGAAGTTGGCCGTAGAGTCATGCTGGTGGACCTAGCAATGCCTAGAAAAATATTTTCTCTAGGAATCTCTAGGTCCTCTGGTGCAACCCTATGGTCCACTTCCAGCAGAAGCAGATCATAGAATCACACTGGAGGACCTAGAAACTCCTAGAGACAACATACTTTTTCCATGGCAGGGACACATAGGGTTAAAATAAAATAACCCACAAATAATCGAATCCATGAGTGCTGAAGCCACAAAAGCGGGTGTCCCACTGTAGTTTAAAATGAATAAAAGTCATATACCTAAGAGGATTTTTGTAAAAACATTCAGGCCCCCAAAGCTTTTGCACACAACCATGTTTTTACTTGGTGCCTGAACAACATCAATAGTGGCACCAATCAGGCCTCCAAAGGGAAGGTGTTCCACAACTGGAGTGCCCCGGCAAAGAAGGCCCTCTCCCATGTCCTGCCATGACATATTGCTCTGACTGATGGGATGCAATTGTAGTTCAACAAAGCTGATGGGCTGCTAAATTACCATCCTTGCCCTAGAGTCATATATTGCTGCAGTATCCATACAACTAGACCTATAGTGCAGGCATTCCATGGCATTGTCAAATGAAAGTCATAAGACAATGTTGCTGCATTTAAATACTTCCCTTATACAGGGGTTGTTGGTATTATTTTAAACCAAAAAAAAAAAAAAGTTCAGCAAAATGTGTTATAACACCACTGAGGTACTTATATCTGCATTAGCTAATATCATACACTTGGGAAAAATATGTCTCATGCTGTTTTTTTCCCCATGAACTGTCACGTAGAAGCAGAAGTGATGTACTCAGATTGTTAGTGGGTTGTCCTCTTTTGGGAGCCTGTTGGAATTCTCACTGGAGTCAGGAAATACAAGAAGTGTACAACAAACACTAATCCTGATGACAGTTGAAATCCTAGTGCTAACCACAACACACTGGAATTCTCACTGGGGTGAGGAAATGCACCACAACTCATTCAATGCAGGGAGGACATTAGAATTTTCACTGGGGTTAAGAAATATAAGAAGTGTGTAGCAAACATTAATCCTGACGACAGTACTAATCCTACTGCTGATCACAGTGCATTGGAATTCTCACTGGAGTGAGGAAATATACCACAACTCATTCAATGCAATTTCTTTTTAAGGTCATGGTGTGTGAAAGTTAAAAAAAAAAAAGTATTATGTAGTAATATCTCTAACAACATGGGGAATCAACTGTCTATAAAGTCTGGTCGTACAATTAGACAGGCTTTACCATGCCTCCTGCTTCTTTGCAGCTTGTGTTCAGCATGCAGTGTGAGTTATTGGTTGCCCAAGTGGGTGAAACCATTAATTAATACCTTGTAAAGACATGACCTTGAAGTAGGTGATTACTTTCGGATAAGGAACTAGCTAATGAGGAAGCTGTGAGGATTCTAAGAGGTAGTACTTAATATTGCAATCCTGTACACACTTAAACAAGTCTCACTGAGCTCATATTTGAAGATATTCTGGTTCACAGTTCAGTTTCAAAAGAAGGCATGTATGGAATTACACTGCAAGAGTCTGAATTGTGAACCAGAAAATTTTTCAAATTTAACTTTTCATGAACTAATTATGCATGACATTGCCTTGCAACCTCAATCCTTTCCCTGAAGTACAGTGCTCATAATATTGGTCTACTCTACAGAGTTGTTGTAAGGTTTATTGAAATAATGAATGTGAATTTTGAACATTAGAAAGTCCAGTACAATGCTTCTGTTAGAATTACAGTAGTATTAGCAGAATTACTATTCTGGCCAATATTCTGTATCAACTATTTAGTCATATATACCACAGTACCTTACAATACATATACCACAAAACGTGAAAGCCAGCATGGTGGAATGGTTTGAGCATTACTACAACCCTGGGGACCAGGGTTCAATTTGGCCATGGAAACCCAATGGGTGACCCTGGTTCATATCACACACTCTCAGCCCCAGAAAATCCTGTGATACAGTCGCCATAAGCTGGAAACAACTTGAAGGCACACAACAACAACAACAACAACAACAACAACAAGTTCTTATTGTGAATATGGAATAGTTACAAATGACTAGGCAAGTGCTCTGAATCCACAATAATTACTTAATCGTAATTGTGACACTATTGCCACAATTGCAACTTGACTTCCTACCTATTTTATTGGGCATCACCTGAATGGGAAGAAGAAGATCTATTCTGTTGGTGAACAGAGCTTGGGTAAATGATGTTTCTGTAAGTTTTAGGGTCAGGGTCAGGCCAGGAGAGGTTACCTAGTTAAGCGTACTTAACTAAGTTTAGCGTAGCTGATACAGAATACTGACTAATATTATTTAGTGAGGACAACAGGCACAATTCTACATATCTAAACTTTTTTCATATGGTCGTTAATTCATAATTTTTCCATACTGTGTCATTTTTTAACCTTTTAAACATTTCCAGAGCTACAATCTTAGATGTGCATGCCTTAGAAATGGCATGATTGTGGATTGCAATCAGGTAGAAATGGGATAAATGACATTAATTTGTATTTCAACCTACAAAAAAGTGTGCTTAGGATTGCACTCTAAAATTCAAATATTTCAACACAATACAGATCAGGAAAGTTTGTTCCAATCTTCCCACCCCACCCTATTTGTTTCTGACTTTATTTAAGTTACCATCTACTCTGTCTGAGCTGTGCTCCTTTCCAAGGTGACAACACAGTAAGTAATCTTGTCCCCTTCAACAGAGGTCGCAGGCATGTGGCAAGAAAAAGAAAGCACCCGGTTGAAACATATGTGTTTGTGATGCCACGCCACATCTCCTGTGCATACCCAAGTCTGGGCACAAGCTGTTCTAATATAAATAGTTCATCACACAAGCACATCTTGTTAGAGAAGGTGGGAGCAGGCAGTAGAGGGGGAAGAAAAGATGACTTCGGCTAAATATAGCTATTTGATCAAGAGGGACTGGCTTGTCTTTATTTGGAGCGGCAACCATGATGAAAATGTTGTCACTATGCAGTCTTATACCAGCCGCTGCATGGAAGATGGGCCTTGGCAGTACAGATGGCAAGATGTCAAAGGAGAGTATCTAATGCTATGCCAAGGGAAACTGGTGGGTAAACAGACATTCTTCCTTTCAAGTGAATGACCCACTGACCCAGGATACTGGTTAGAGATTACATGCAAAGTCATTTGTGATAGCTGAGAGAACTCACGGCATGCATTTCAAGACTATCTCTAAGCACCTTGTGCAATTTGGGTCAGTGTGACCTTTGTTTTTGTATCCAATTTTTTCTGTGAGTCACCACTATGTCCCTTTAGTTCAATTACAAGGCTGTGGCAGGATAATGAAATGTATGAAGCTGTCTCGTACTGAAACCAGAGTTTGAGAAAATATATTTTTGGGAAGGTATTTCTTGGAATCCCTTACCCAGTACAGTCAGCAACATGCTGGCTGGAAGACGAGGACAACTAAAATGATGATGATTTTGCTCATTAATATCCCACCTTTTTCCCAATAATGTGACTCAAAGCAGATTACAACTTACTAAAAACAAGGCACCATACCAAAAAATTAGGGATGGGACGAATCCAGAATTTTCTGAATCCAAATCCAGATCCAGATTCCTGGAAGGTTCTGGGAATCCACAAATCCCACAAGTCTCGAATCTTTTGAATCCTTTTTAAAAAAAGGTTTAAAAAGCAACTATTAAAAAAACTTTTAAACTTTTTAAAACTTTTTTTAAACAGAACTTTTTTCAACAACCCCCCCCCCACTATTTTTTGGTTGGTGGATTTGAAAGATTTGATTTGCCTATTTTGATATGGGGATTCGGATTTGCGAATCTTGAATCCTTGCTGAGGATTCGAGGATTTGGTTCATCCATCCCTACAAAAAATCAATACAAAGTATAAATTAAGTTTTATATCTATAAAATTAATTAAAAGGTCATATAGAATTCATCAATAGACAAAATAAAAAAAACAGCACAGCTCCAAAAAACAGCACAGCTCTAAAACCCCGATGGAATAAGAATGTTTTTAGTGGATGGTGGAAAAGAGCAAAGAGGGAGTCATCTTAGCCTACCTAAGGAGGGACTTTCAAAGTCTGGTAGAAGACCCTCTTTTTTGTTCTCACCAAATGAGCCTGAGAAGGTGGCAGGACAGAGAGAAGAGCCTCTCCTGAATGAATTTTGCAGAAGCAACTGTAGTTTAAGCTGTAATCTAAAAAGTTACTTTTTCCATGCTCTGGCTCAGATCCTTGGTAAACTTACATTGTCTATCAGTGCCTTTCACAGAAGGCTTTCCCAGACAGAACTGGAGACGCCAGGGGCTGAACTTGGGGTCTCCTGTATGCAAAACATATGGTCAGCTACAGAACTAGAGTCCCTGAATGATATAAGATTAAGCTGTGAATCATGAAGTCAGTCCCAAGTTTGAACCTGTCTTTTGCTGTGAACTAAGGTTCAGACTAGACATTACAGAAGCACTCTGTGAACTCCCTATGGCCCTTTCCAGATGTTGGGGGGAATGCCCGAACACACTACTCACCAGATTTTTCCTGCGTCTTGGCGAGTCGGTCGCAACGAGGAGCAGCACAAGTTCACCACTTCACAGTTCTTCGGCGTCCTAAATGGCGGCTTCCGGTTGGTGGAGGCTCTCCACCCACCGGAGAAGCTTGCCAGTCAAAAGCCTATCCCCAGAAGATCTGCAGGCACACATTTGTGTGTGCCTGCAAATCTGCTCCGGAGCCGGGCGACGGAGCAGCACGGGGTTGCGCGCTCCATGCTTTTTAAAAACCTCTAAAAAGAGGTTTTAAAAAAACACACCGCGCCACCAGTTTTGGTCGCTCCTGCGTGGACTGAGGTATGGAACTATGAAAAGTAGTCCAACCCAGTCCACTCCACGGTGCAGAAGACCTCCATCAGAGGTCGCTCTGCAATGTTTTAATAGCCCGGTGTGGAAAGAGCCTACATTTTTTCTTGTAAAAAAAGAAGAGGAGGAAAGCTGAAAAAGGGCATGTTTCAGCATCTTTAAGACTAACTGGCTTTTATTTTAGTGTGAGCATTCATGAGTATAAACCCACTTCTGCAGATGCAATGCAGAGTGACTCTAAGGTCTCAGATACAAAGTGAACTTACACAGTTGCGGAAGTGGGATAGAGTGTAACAGGATCCAAAAAATGCAAACCATGGCCCTTTCCGCACCGGCCTACTAAAACGATGCAGGGCGACCTCCAACGGAGGTCTTCTGCACCATGGAGTGGACTGGGGCGGACTACTTTTCGTAGTTCCGCACCTCAGTCCACTCCAGAGTGACCGGAACTGGTCACACGGCATGCTTTTTAAAAACCTCTTTTAAGAGGTTTTTAAAAAGTACGGAGCGTGCGACCCCGTGTCGCTCTGTCACCGCGCTCCGGTACAGATTTGCAGGCGTGCACTAGTGCTTGCCTGCAGATCTGCTAGGGGCGGGCTTTAGGCTGGTGAGCTTCTCTGGTTGGCGGAGAGCCTCCACCGACCGGAAGCCGCCATTTTGGATGCCGGAGCAGTGCGGAGCGACGAGCTCGCACTGCTCCTCGTCAGGACAAACCCAAACGGACCCAACAAAAGGCCAGTGAGTAGCGGCAGGGAGCATGTCCCTCGCTGTGTGTGGAAAGGGCCCATGTCTCTTGCTCTATATTTTCAAAGGGCTAGGGGAGGTGAAATAGGCCTTTCAGATCTTTACTGTGGTCAGTTAGTGTTGATGTGCAAAAGCAATAAATCTGCTTATCAAAAGTCAGTTTTCCTGGGCTCTAAGCTCTCTCTGAGAAGATTTTTTTTTTGTATGAGTAGAAGCAAGTGTTTATGTATGTAGTATCCCATGAATTTCCTTTTCCAAGGACCCTGACCTATAAATCCCTTACTGTCTGTCCAGGCAGGCAGAAACATTCTGCAACTGGCTTTTTGGTACTGAATCTACAATGAAGGATGGAGGAATATGATGGAATAGAGCAACTAGCTACCATTGCATGAATACGTTTACTGTGATTCATTTTACTGTGGCCACTTCAATATGTATTCCTTACCCTCCACCAAGCATAATTTGCAAGAGACTGTTTCTAAGGCCATTTTCATACGACAGGGCTGTGCCACTTCTGGGACAGGATGGCAGTGGTCAGCAGGTTGTGTTTCCACACAATGTCATTGCCGGCCCGCTACTATCCCGGCCCCAAGTGTCACACACATGAAGTTTTCGCAAAATGGAAAGAATCTGTTTTGTGCCCGTGATTGCTCCGGGCCATAAAGAATCTATGGAAGCACAATGGTAATGCAGCACAGTAATGGAAAGTGCCTGACTGTGCTGTGGGAGGAAGAGGTGGCACCATTGTGTTCTCTTCCGCATGGAGCGAGCATGTCATGGGGGGAGCATTGCTGACATGGTCCCTTGCGGACCTGGGCTTGCAGCGCGATGAAACGGAAGAGTGTTGCCATGGGGAAATGGCCTAAATCATGATATCTGCATATTCCATTCCATCATGTGATCCTATGCTCAGAAACATACCCCAAAGACAAAAAGTAAGGTCAGCATTCATATGTCAAAGCTTTACCCATCTCAGGTGCTTCTACATAACTGAAATAATAGCTCACAACTCAGAGGAGCTATCAGTTGGCTGAGAGGGGGCCTACTCCTTTCTCTTTGAAGTCCAGCAGTGTATCAGGCCCAGGATTCTGTTAGGAAACATATTTTGGGAAAGGAAATTCAAATTGGAACAGTAACAAACTTAAAAGTTTTATTTGTTGAAAGCAGCACTTTCTCAGCTTTATCACAGGGCCAGCCTGGGATATTTTTCTGTGTTCTCTTAGGTAAACTAGCATAGTGTCTGAAGCAAGGGAAGTTATTTGGGCATCTGAAGCAGATAATTTTGCAAACACCTAAGACAGAAGTACAAGAATAACAAATTAGATAGCCCATTTCTCCTTTCCCGTCACTCAAAGGCCTAAATCTTATTGTTATTCCTGACTAGAATTATTGAATCAATGAAATGTATCTATCTGTTGACCACTGATTCAATGGGTCTTCTCTAACTGGGACAACAGAAGTGGATTGATTCAACCAAGGAAACCACAGCTCTGAGTTTTCAAGACCTGAGCAGGGCTGTTGATAAGTAGGAATTTTAGTGGTCTCTCATTCATTGGGTCACTGTAAGTTGAAGTTGACCTGATAGCAAATAACTCCTCTAACTGGGACTAATCTACAGGAGTCTAGTAACAGGCCATTTCCGCACTAACCTGTTATAGTGCTATTATTCCACTTTCAACACCCTATGGAATCCTAGAGTTTGCAGTTTAGGGAGGGCCCCTCTATAAACTGCAAACCTCAGGATTCCATAGGATGAAAGTGGAATAATCGCACTATTACAGTCTAGTGCAGGAGAATCAACAGTCTGCTACCTTAGGAAGCTAATATTAGTTGACCACAAATGTTGTGAAGGGCATAGAAAAGGAAGTGTTCTTGAAGGAAGTTAGGGTAGTATTTGCAACTACATAGTGTACTATGGCCTACATCTGCAAAGGAACATAGCTTTCATTAAGATAGGAGAGCATTTAAGCTGACAGATTTACAGATAACGAGGTTCAGTTGTATATTGTACATGAAACTTTGCCCATCATTGGTTCATCATTTTTTGCATAGTTGTTTACTAGGAGAGTTATCCAGCATCCTTGGAAACATCTGCCACAGGTACCATTAATCTGATCCAATGTGACAAATCATATATACTTCTGCAGGGTGACTATGACATTCAAACAGCTGTTGCAGTCTACGTCAGACAGGATGGCCAGATGTCCTCTGTGTGTGCATTTTTCCCCCCAAAAAATAACTGTCCCATTTTTTATACAGCACACTTCACATTGGAAGGAGAAGATGCTGAAGTGGTAGGGTGATACTCTGTAACTTCTACCTTGGAAAATGAGGCACAGAGGTTTATCACTGCAAACAAAGTCAACTGGCACCATTTCGAATTTGCATTTGAAGCAAGAATTCATAGAACAAGGCTGCAAACTGACCTACAATTACTTGGCATTAAAAGGCCATTACATTCATGTATTGTAACTTCTGAGTAAACTGGCAAAAGACTGGATAATTTTTTTAAAAAAGCCCAAATGTGCTGTATTTGTATTGTTTACTTCTACCCTAAAACTCTTTCCTAGCAATTAAATAAAAAAGGCTTGACAATATTCTTAAATTATCTAAGAGTTCCAACTGGGTAGCAAGGGCAGAAGAATACCTTCATGGTACATCCATACAAATGCATTCATACAGGAATAGAAAAATGCAGACAATAGAAGTAATTACTTATTTAAGTGAACAGTTTTAATAAATTCTTTAGGCATGAGTGCATCATATGTAAATATTTATAGAGCTGTTTTTGGACTCCCTCAGAAGAAAAGCCACTGTGTGACTGTAAATTGCTCTTACAAGTTCCTGTAAGCATCAGGTCAAATCACTCAACAATTCTGTTTTTTCCAGCCTTATTCCCAGAAATGCCAGCTGCAGTGCACACAATCTATTTAATACAAAGCAATCCCTATATTTAATAGGGTTCTCTGGATTAAACTGGCTTTTAGGTTTGAAGGTGTTTTATAATCAGTACATCTCACTTAACATTGCAGCCTCAAAGGTCCCTCCCTAAACTACAAACCCCGGGATTCCATAGAACAAAAGACTGGGAGTGAGTATTATAAAAGTATATGATTCATATTTACTTGGGGAGAGACATACTATCATTTTACATACTCCAAACTGTAAAGTCATATATAGACATTATGAAGTTTCTTTTTTTAAAAATGGCTGCTGTAAAATAATACCTAGTATCTCTGTATTATTATTAAGCATTTCCACTCAGGACAGCTGTGTAAATGTTCCCAACAAAATCAGTTACCTGGCCTGAATTTTGAAAGAGCTCATTTAAACTCTTGCTTCTGATTTATAAAGGTACAACCATTGTGCATTCCCTGCCATGAAACCCACTGGAATGAATGGGAGCTGAGCAAGAGCTTGATAATACAGCATTTATTTCATTTGCTTTGCTAGATGAATTTAAATGGGGTTTGTGTCCATAAATATATTTTTTGTTGTTGGAAAAAAGGCCACTAATGAAAAGACACCTCTAGTAGACAGAATCTTGTTGGCCTTTTAGGGACACATAATTGCCTTCACTTTTCTGGCCATTGTACAACAGATATATTTGGTTCATTGTTGCATAAGTAGCATTCTTGGATGGTGTGTATTCTTGGATTCGGTGTACCATTTTATTCTCCAGAATGCACATGGCTGTTGTTGTGTGTCTTCAAGTCATTTCTGATTTATGGTGTCCCTAAGGCAAGCTTATTATGGGGTTTTCTTGAGAGAATTTGTTCAGAGTGGGTTTCTCCTTGCCTTTCCTAAGGGTGAGTGTGACCTGCCCAAGGTCACCCAGTGGGTATCCATGGCCTCCCAGTGTCCTAGTCTAACACTCAAACCACTATGCTGGCTCTCTCTCCTCATATTGATAAACAGCCCCCTTATGTATACAAATGGAGAGGTGAGGGAAAGCACTGGCTGGCATCCTGTTAGGCATTTACATCATTGTAAATTGACTTAAGATCACATAAAGGTGAACTGCAACATTTGTGCAATGATCATAGTCTTGAAAGAGGAGTACAGATGTCACTGTGTCTTAAGAAAATTGTGCAAATGGAGCCAATAGCATTGCCCTTCTGCCATGGTTCTCATTGCCCAATGGATATAAGTATGTTAATTGACCCATTGTATAATGGGCACCAGAATGCTACGGGATTTTGGAACAATGGGACATCCCATTGGTTTGGGTCATATACACAGTAGTGTATCTAGGCTCAACAGCGCCTAGGGCAAGCGTGGAAGTTGCGCCCCTAGATACCGCTGCTGCCATCCCTGCACCAGGCTAGGAAAGACCCTGGTGGGGGGGCAGTGGCGGGCAGGGTGGGGACAGGGGACAGGAGGGCTTCTGCTGCCCCCACCCTCCTGCACCAGGCCAGGAAGGACCCTGGCAGGGGTGGGGCAGGGGCAGGGTGGTGGTGGTAGGCAGGAGAGCTGCTGATGCTGCCACCCCCCTGCACCAGGCCAGGAAGGATCCCAGCAGGGGCAGGGCAGCGGCAGGCAGTCGAGCAGCAGAGCTGCTGCTACAGCAGTTGCTCCCCCCACTAGGTCAGGACCCCTGCAGGTGTGGGGGGGGAATGGTGGGCCAGGCCCAAGAGGGAGGGTGAAGAGGTTCTACTTTTTTGCATCCAGTTGGCATTGACGTCCAGGACACGTACCCCAGTTGCTCCACCTTTGATACACCTCTGCCTCTATGGGAGAAAAGTGGGATAAATAAATAAATAGCACAACAAGACATGCCAATATGAATCATCACAATTCAGTAGAAAGGTTTCATGTTCTGCCAGGGATGTAGTTCTTTCAGGGACATAGTGACAACATCATGAAGTTTTGAGTCATAACTTCTTGATGCAGATAACCTCAGCCATGATGTCAAAATCATGTCGCTGTCATATACCTATATCTGTTCCCTTTCACATGTGGTTGTACTTTTTTGGTCATTATGCAATAGATGGATTAAATCTTTTGGTTGCATATGTAGAGTTTCACAAGTGATTTCACATTTGCATGTGGTTGTACATCTTAGATGGTGCATAACTATTCATCCATGCTTCACTGTATAACATTTGTCACTGGGATTGCAAATAGCCACTGTGTAGTCCCCACTGAACAACAGGACAATAAGCAAGCACATTAGTAAATATACACTTGGTAGTGCAATGATGGTTTTCAGGAGAAAGGTAGTGTTCACAACCACCATGTAACTAAATGAATGCCAATTTAGACTAAACAATAAAGTAAAGTCTTGGTAGTTATATCCAATAATGAACAAATACAACCAAATGTAGTAAGGAGGTATTTTTGGCTGACATCTTTTCACATAGCACCCAGGTTAATCCCACTGTTGTCTTTGGCAAACAAGTTTTGTAGGGTGAGGGGGCTGAGTTTCAAAAAGCTTGCAAAATCTGTTTGACATAGAAGTGACAATAGGACAAAAAGAAAAGAGTGTTTGCTTCATGCCAAAATATGTCTTTACTTTCTCGCCTTCAAAGCTCTTAAAACCTGTTATTTGTCTGCAGTCAGTGACATTGGGATGTCTTTATGCCTTTTTTGGACCTCATGATCCTAGCTGGAAGCTAAATGTAACCTGAAGTTTCTCATAATGTTTTTGTAGGGGGTAAAAAGAGGAAAACACAACACAAACTCCAAGGATCTTATAAAGTAGGGCAACACCCAGAGCACTTTATCAAAATGGCATTAAACATCTCACTAATACTCAGGGAAAGAAGGAGATTTGTGTGTAAATATTAAACACCATTGCCGGGAGAAATGAATTGCAGAATCTTCAGATGTTCTATTGATTATTTATACATCTCTTGAGCCATAACTCATCTTGTTTAGTCTGAGATCATAGGAATCAATGCTCCAAAGTCTAGATGCAACAAGGTGTTGCACAGACCTGGACAATCTGCATAATTTATTCTACTTGTGATATTTTTCAGAATTACCAATTCCACAGAGAAGAAAAGTCAAATTCCCTGGCTAGAATATATCATGCAAACCAAAGCATGCAAATAGGCTTCATTAATATCATTTGCCTTACTTGTTGTCAAATTTGGTGATCTGGACCACCACGGCAACGCGTAGTGTGACTTTAGCAATAGATGTTATGGGTACGGATACTTTGGGGCAGCAAGCTGAATGTACAGAAATGGAATGCCTTGGGCAAAAACACATTCCAGAACTGTGCTGATCGTTTCTGAATGACTGCATTATAAATATTAATAGCATTTAACTACATTGCTGGTTATGCAATCATTCAGCATCTGTTCCCCACCAATAGGTGACATTCATTAGTTATGATGTTTTTCGCACAATTGGGTGACATTTATCAGCTTAAGTTGCCACTCAGAGGTCTGCGAGAAATGCACCTACAAGAATATTTAGGACACAATGTCATCTTGAGTTGGATACAGACAGACTTTGTCTTAGAGCAGATCCACTGAAATCAATGGGAAAAATGTGAGTTTGATCCTGCCTGGCTCCAAGGTTGACTCAGCCTTCCATCCTTTCGCAGGTCGGTAAAATGAGTACCCAGCTTGTTGGGGGCATGTATAGAAATGTTTCGAAATACATGCTATTTGTAAGTTGTTCGCCGCCTTGATCTATATGGAGAGGCGGGATACAAATAAATAAATAAAATAAATAAAAAAATAAAAAATACATCATGGCTAATTTAAGTCTGGATGTTATTCACTGCATTTAGTACACTTTCAAGGCAGCCATATCATTGGGTCTCTTGTAAACTATGAACTGTCTGTCGTTTGTATCTGTGACATTTTGTTTGGAAGCCTATATTAGACTTACATCCTTTTCAGAGCATTTCTGTATATATCTACCCAGAAATAAGCTCCATTCGGTTCCATAATGGCATGTTTCCAAGTAAATGGATATTAGATTACTACCCAAATTAGCAATCTTTCTTTCTTTCTTTGGAAACCAAGAGGAAATCTTGCTTCTCTTCATTGTAAAGTAATACAGTTACTTGCCATTTTCCATGTATGTAAGCTGTTGTGGATTTGTGTACAGTTGTGACCTTGATGAAAATACATTAAATTTCTCAAATAAGGTAAAGGGAAGGAGGTATTAAAGCAAATGCTCAAGACACGCAGTTCAGACCACATTGTTACTGTTGCTTTGTTGTTGTTGTGTGCCTTCAAGTTATTTCTGACTTATTGTGAACCTAAGACAAACAAAAGGGTTTCCTGGGGGCTGAGAATATGTGAAGTGCCCAAGGTTACCCAGTAGGTTTCCATGGCCAAATAAGGAATTGAACTGTGGTCGACAGGGGTGTAGTCCAACTCTCAATCCACTACAGCGCACTGGTTCTCTCAGACACATAGGTGTGTTTAATTCCACTGATGCAGATAAGTGGAGGTTGGATTTAGCTTTAAACAGAACTATGGCTCACAACTGCCTTTTATCCCGTTGGGTTTATGCTAAGTAAAGTGAACTCTGAAGCCAACTCTCACATTTGAATTCCGGACAATCTTACAGGAAAGAGATCAGACGGACTAGATTTGCTTTATCAAACCTGAAAGTGATTTTGGCACTAGGTTCTCAAAAACCTGTTATGGAGAGAGTGAATATGTTGGATTATGTGGCCGTTTATTCATGAGTACATCAGGAGATGTTATGAAATATAAATGTAATCTGTAATAATGGGCTCCTTAGCAGACAACCACACAGTTAGAGCAAAATGCCAAGTTTTGAATAAGTTAAGAAGTTTTAACAGGAAATGAAAAGCAAATCACAGCACATTCCAATTAGGTTCACCCAGCTCATACTTAGAAGGTTAGATGTGGTAGGCTGTCCAAATAAATTGGAAGTTTAACTTTTGGGTTAGATCCCAGTCAAATGCAGATCCAGAATTTCACATAACCATTCTCTCCTTTTTGACACAATGGCCACTTCTGCACGAGACTGTTATAGTGCTATTATTCCATTTTCAATATCCTCAAAGGCCCGTTCCTAAACTGCAAACCCCAGGATTCTATAGGATGTTGAAAGTGGAATAATAGCACAATAACAGTCTCGTGTGGAAATGGCCATACACCTTAAATAACAACTCTTGACACTCCTCAGCAGGTAACAAAGCACCTTTCAACAGGTCATAGTGTGTCCATATATCTTACTTTACTAAGAACATTTCTCTCTTTGAAAAGTTGTTACAGAAGAGCCATCTATTTAAAAGTGTCCTTTATTAGATGGGCTGTCTTGACCAGGTTACAGTTGCAGAATTCAGGTTCTCAAGTCAGATATAAGTATAAAGGACCATAAAAAGGAAAAGCAAGTTGGTCCCTGCACAGCAAACTGAGTACATACACACACATATCATGGCGACAGTCTTTTTATCACAGTGATATGTGTGTAGTTTCTATTTCCAGACTGGTGTATATGCATGCATAAGCTAGAGGATGGATGGATGGATGGATTTAATATGCCCCCTTTTTTTCTAGACCTGGGCTTCAAGATGCCTTCTTGTCGCTGTTGTGTGCCTACAAGTCGTTTCCAACTTATGGCAACCTGAAGGAGCACCAATGTATGGGGTTTTATTGGCAAGATTTGTTTTGAAGAGACTTGCCATTAATTGTCTTCCTCTGAGACTGAGAAAATGTAACTTGTCCAGGGTCATCCTATGGGTTTCCATAGTTGAGGGGATCAAATCCTGGTCTCCCAGAGTCCTCGTCCAACACTCCAACCACCATACTATGTTGGCTCTCCAAGATGACATACAAAAATTAAAACAGGTAGAGATGAAAGCTTATATCACTGAAACACACAAAATGACAAATAGAATTAAAAGCATTTAAAGGCATGTCCATTGAAAAAAGAAGAAATATGAACAATAGAATCATTATTAAAAGCCCTTTCCCCTGTTCCCCATGCACATTTAGTTTCCAAAGGACTATGGAAACAAAAAAGTCTCACCTGTTGCCAGAATGTGCTGGTCCAGCCTCTCTAGCTTTCCAGAGCCTGAGAGCGGCCACTGATGAGACCCTGCCTTGTGTTCCTACCAGGTGTCCCTGTATAGTTGGTGGGATAGACAGAAGAAGAGAAGGGATAGAAGAGAAATCAACAAATTATCCCTTTATGTTTCTACAAATGACTGTTCTGTGGCAGTCACTGCAAAAGGGTTTTGTTTTTGTTTTTTTGCCATTAAATTTGGTTGAAAGCTAGCTTGGGCACAATCTGATAAAGCTAAAATTTGCCTTACTCTGGGACATTTGCACGTTATTTATTCATATTGTTTACATGTGTTTGGCCTGATAACAGTGAACACATACAAAGCAGCTGCCAAGAGGCACCCAATGTTGTTTGTTTGTTTGTTTGTTCATTCGTTCGTTCAGGGCCCTTTTGCTACCAGCCAAAAGCGCATTGCCCAGAGCATTTTGTGCAAAATAAAGTCAGCTCATTCAATCCAGTTAGTAAAACGTTTTAAGCAAGTTCAGCTAATGCGAACAATGCCAGAAAATGCAGCAAGTGATGAGGCGAATTCTTCCTCTTCCTCCTTTTATTTCTATCCCACCTTTTCTCCCATTTCGACTCAAAATTGCCTGACAAGTTAAGAAACATATAGTTAAAAACTCACAAAACAGAAAATCTAAACAGAGATTAAACCGTCAAAAATAAATAAATAAATTAATTAAAACCAGATTAAAACATACACCCTTGAATACCCATGCATGCACACACTCACACCCACCAGCACAACAATTAGCAAGATCCAGCATCTTATTTTGGCGAGACGGGCCTTATACAAGAGAGAGATGGGCTGTTAAAACAAAATAGTCTTAAGTTGTCTGCAAAACGAAGGTAGAGAGGGTGCCAGTCCAGCTTCTCTGGGAAGAGAGTTCCAGAGCCTGGAGCAGGGGAGCCACTGAGAAGACCCT
Organism: Ctenosaura bakeri; assembly: GCA_948474755.1. Taxonomy (NCBI): domain Eukaryota; kingdom Metazoa; phylum Chordata; class Lepidosauria; order Squamata; family Iguanidae; genus Ctenosaura; species Ctenosaura bakeri. The sequence goes on from CAOLHI010001255.1 coordinate 651,337, forward strand.
CTCCTGTGTATCTGTGAGAATAGTGGCACAGAGAGAAGGGTTTCCCCAGCAGATTTCAAAGCACAAGCACCAGTCCTTCAAATAACCTGAGCTGTATCAGGAAAATGGCCAACCCATGCTAACAAATATTTCAACATGGAACTTTGTTATTTTCATAACCAGAGCAAAAACAAAGGCTGTAGTCATGGGGCCCATTCACACTGCACAATTAGAATGCTATTATTCCATTTTAACTGCCATGACAACATCCTAGGGATCTTGGGGTTTGTGATTTGGTGAGCACTGGATTGTTCCAACTAAGGATTCTAAATCCCCCTAGACTGCCAATCCATGGGACATGACCATGGCAGTTAAAGTGGAATAATAGTGCTATAATTCTTCAGTGTGGAATAGCCCTCTGGTAACTTTAGTCATGCTAAGAGTCACAATCCTATATATATGTAGCTCACATTGTGTGCCTTTGAGCTGTTTCCAACTTATGACAACCCTAAGGCAAACCTATAATGGAGTTAGTGCCCATTAAATCCAGTAGGGCTTATTTGTGAGAAGACAGGGATGTAATTGCTGTGCAAATTCTGTTAAAAGCAAAGGATAGAATCATAGAATCATAGAAATGTAGAGTTGGAAGAGACCACAGGGGCCATCCAGTCCAACCCCCTGCCATGCAGGAACACCCTCAAAGCACTCCCGACAGATGACCGTCAAGTCTCTGCTTAAAAACCTCCAAGGAAGGAGACTCCACTACACTCTGAGGCAGCATATTCCACTGCCGGACAGCCCTGACTGTCAGGAAGTTCTTCCTGAGGTTCAGGTGGAATCTCCTTTCCTGCAGCTTGAGTCCATTGCTCCTTGTCCATGCAGCCAAGAATTGCATTGGCTTTCTTGGCTGCTGCATCACACTGCTGACTCATGTTCAGCTTATGGTCTATGAAGACTCCTAGATCCCTTTCACACATACTGCTACCCAGCCACGTGTCCCCCATCCTATATTTGTGGATTCCATTTTTTCTACCTAAGTGTAGGACCTTACACTTCTCTCTGTTGAATTTCATTTTGTTAGCTTTGGCCCAGCTCTCCAACCTATCCAGGTCATTTTGAATTTTGATCCTGTCCTCCGGCATATTAGCAACCCCTCCCAATTTGGTGTCATCTGCAAATTTAATGAGCATGCCCTCTATTCCTTCATCCAAGTCATTGATAAAAATGTTGAATAGCACTGGGCCCAGGACAGAACCCTGTGGCACCCCACCAGTCACTTTTCTCCAGGATGAAAAGCAGCAATTGGTGAGCACCCTTTGCGTTCTGTTGGTCAACCAATTACAAATCCACCTAACAGTAGCACTGTCCTGCTGAATTTTACTAGCTTCTTTGCAAGAATGTCATGGGGAACTTTGTCAAAGGCCTTACTGAAATCGAGATATGCTACATCCACAGCATTCCCTTCACCTATCAAACTAGTAACTCTATCATAAAAAGAGATAAGATTAGTCTGGCATGACTTATTTTTGAGAAATCCATGTTGACTTCTCGTGATTACCGCGTTGTTTTCTAAGTGATTAGAAACTGACTGCTTAATGATCTGCTCCAGGAACTTTCCGGGTACATAATTTTCCCAGGACTTATTGCTTTCTATGAGACTTAGGTGGATCAGACAGCTAACATTTTAGTTCAGTCTAATGTATCTTATAGACAGTGAGCCCTATTTTGAAGGATATTTCAAACTGTAACTGCTGTCATTCTGGGAATTTTACATCAACAAGCAGTCTTCACTGTAATCAAACATTATTTTAAAAAATCATATATTTGCATAAATATCACAACACATTGGCTATTGGTAATCCTAATAGCACAAGTGAGTTAGATTTCTATCACCTATTTCGTTTTCAAAGAGATAGCCATGTTAGTCTGTTGTAGTATAAAAGAAGAAAAAAAGGAGGGAAAAGGAATCTGGCAGAAGCTTTAAGACTGACTGCTGCATTTTAGCATGAGCTTTCATAGAGACTGAAAACCACAAAACTCATGCTAAAATAAAATCGATCAGTCTTAAAAGTGTTCCTAGACTCCTTCTCCCTCCTCCCTTTTTTACTTTTTATACTACAATAGACTAATATGGCCCCTGTCTTTTCCCGTTCCGTTATTTAATAAACTGTTAAATAACATAAAACTGCACTGCTCATTCTGATTCTTGATCATTGTATTGAATCATAAACAGATGTTCACCTTTTGGCCATGGGGCCATATATGATTGTTAGGTGTCTTTGAGTCATTTCTAACTTACGGTGACCCTAAGGTCATCCTATCACAAGGTTTTCTTATCAGAATATGTTCAGAGGGGTTTTTCTCTTGCCTTCCTTTGAGGTTGAGAGAGTGTCATTTGCCCAAGGTCACCCAATAGGTTCATATTGCTGAGCAGGAATTCAAACCCTGGTCTCTGAGTGTCCAAAACTCAAACTATTACATCACACTTGCTCTCTACCACCATTAAAAACAAAAACAAAAAAACACTCCCTTGCAAGTGATCATTTCAGGCCTCTGGCAAAAGTGACCAGTCGTTATCCCAGCAGCCTACTGGGCAGGAGTAGGAAAGTGAAAAGGAAGAGAGGGAATGAACAGGAAAATAAGACGGACTGCAAAAAGGAAGCTGTGTCAGAAACGAAAGGGACAGAGGCAGAGGCCATTTCTGCACTAGACTGTTATAGTGCTATTATTTCACTTCCAGCATCCTATGGAATCCTGGGGTTTGCAGTTCAGGGAGGGGCCTTTGAGGATAGCCTTTGAGGCCCCTCCCCTCCCAGGATTCCATAGGCTGTTGAAAGTGGAATAATAGCACTGTAACAGTCTAGTGCAGAAATGGCCAGAGAGAAGGGCTGTGAAAAAAAAAGAGGGAGAAAGAATGGGTGGTTAAAAGGAGAGAAATAGAAAGATAATCAGGAAAGAGGGAGAAAAGCAGTGTCAGAAAGAGGAATAGAGAGAGAAGATAGGCATAGAGGAAGCAGAAAAAGAATGGCTCCACCTATATCCTGGCTCTGGACCCACTCAGGAGAGTGATTTTGGTTCCACCCGCAGCTGTCACCCTCCATGATCCCTGAGGGAATCCAACTCTCAAGAGAGAAACAACGTTCTCTACCCTGGTCTTTGCATGTATATTTCAAATTCACAATATTTAAAGGAGAGGCATAGAGAGAGGGTAGGTGGAGAGAGAGAGAGACTAGTGCAGTAGCACCAGCATCAAAATCTGCAGATTAGAGGGGAGAGCTGTGAGCCTGCAAAAACCAACAAAAGTCTTTTCAGCAGCCTAGGAACAAATAGATCTATTCTGCCACATGCTTTTCAAGTCTGGAGTCCCTTCTGTGAAGTACATCTGAGAAAGTGAATACTACCCCATTAAAACTGTAAACTGTTCGTCTTTACAGGAGAGCTGGGGGAAAAAATACCATTTTGGCTGGGAGAGTGAATATACTGGCTGGGAGAGTCTGTAGTCCAAAAAGGAACTTTCCTCAGCTCTCTTTGAGGGAGCCACAAGACATGAGACAAATAACCTTTTTTTTTTTTATGTGACTCTTTCTATTGACTACATATTCATTTCTCTCTGTATATGCCTTCAAGACACGTGTCAACTTATGGCAACTCCATGAATTTCATAGGTGTTTGTTAGTCAAGGAATATGCAGATGTGGCTTGCCATTGCTTTCTTCTGAAATATAGCTTGGCATTTGAAGCCTTTTACTTTGAAAATACTATGATGAGATAATCCAAAACAAAACAAGAGATAGTACTGAAAGATGAAACTTCCAGGTCAGAAGGCACTCAACAAGCAACTGGGAAAGAAGAGAAGAAAAACCTAAGTAGTGTTGTGTCTAACGGCATGACTGGACTCAAGCCAAAAGGATGTTCAGCTGCTGATATGGCCAGAAGTGAAAGAAAAGTCTAAAGCTGCACAATGTATTGATTCAATTAAGGAAGCCATGGCACTGAGATCACAGAATCTGAACAGGGTTGTTGATACCAAGGTAAGCTGGAGGTCTCTCATTCATAAGAGTCTGCATAAGTCGAAGCCAATTCGACAACAATTAACAATGAAGTTGTATACTTTACATGGTATTCCTTGATGGTCCAGCATGCAAATAGTAACTAAGCCTGCTCCTGCTTAGCTTTCAGGCTAAGATGCGATCTTGTACTTTGAGGGTGTCATGGGCATCCAGGACCTGGACTCAGACTCAGAGTCTGAAACAGCAGAACCTGCTCTGGGCCCTGGCACAGAGACTGTTACAGCAGAACCTGCAGAGCAGACAGTACCACCACCCACCCCAGAGACAGAGCAGGGGGCTATGCCAGCCTCAGCAGGGAGCCCTGCTCATTCTGACACAAAGAGTGACCTGTCCATACCTACCTTCACCCAGCGTAGACACCAAAAGGGTCTCCTGTGTCGTTCCCAGCAAATTTATGCCAAACAGCAATTGATCAAGCACTAGCTGTGCTGATCGTGGAACTATAAGAGTTGAGCCTTTCTCCCTCTAGCTTTTGTTGGTGATTAACTGACCATTTTGGCCATGTTTCCATTTTTTTCCCTTGCCTGTTGTCCTTGCCTCTGACTTGTGTTTATATTGTCTGCCTCTGAGTTATGGACATTGCTGGGATGTTATTTGCTTCTCATTTGTAAGGCTGTTTCTTTGCTTAAAGTAAACTGACTAATTACATTGCTTCTTGGACCTCTTGACCTGTGTGTTATCAGCTTCTCTTGGCTGCCAGCCCAGACCAAGTGTGGACAGATTAGGACAGAGGGTATTTAGGCTTTTATAGTGACTTTTAATACCTGAAGTTTCTCTATGGACTTCAGCAACGCCAGAATTCTCTCCAGTTGGTCAGTGGTACTCAAGCTTCTTAACTTTAAGATTATTTCCTTTGGTCTCCATATGTTACACTCCCATTGCCATGCAACTCCAATCCTATACAAATAAATCATGTTAAACTCAGGTAAACTTACTTCCAATCAGATATGCATCAGATTTTATTGTAAGATTCCACATGAAAACTTGCATTAATTATAACTCCCTTGATTATAAAATTCACCATATTCAAAATATATTACTATGTATTACATTCAGATTATTTTGCTTAGAGATTATTTTGTTTGAGTTACATTTCAGAGTCATGCTTATATGACTGAGCATAGGATTCCAAGGCTTTGCTCACATCATAATTAGTTTATGAAGATTCTGCTACCTACCCTTAGGCTGTCAAATGATATTCAAGATGAAATGGCATCTGATAACTGCAGATGCTCTACCTGCTTGGTGCATCAGAAAGGCCAGGCTGTGAAGGAATGGAGAGAAGCAGAATCCATGGAATCTATTAACACAAGCCTGATTCCTGCACAGTGCAAGTTTGAGCCTAACCCAACCCAATCAGATCTTTATGGCTGCATAAGCTTGTTGCACCATTACACTTCCAAAAGAAACTATCCCCATCAGTACATAGCACAGATGTAAATCAGTCCAAGTGAATTAAGTTTTGCTCAAGGCAGTGTGTACAATTACGGCGTGGCTATTAAAGCAGAGACAGTAAGACAGGGGAAATGACACTGGATCCAGCCTATTAACTAATCAAATCAAAACTACTCTCAAAAGAATAAGGCGACTGTTAGCAAATGCATGAATCTGATTGCTTGGAAAAGCATCCAGTTGGGGACAATAGTGACTGCTAACCCTTCATTCTGCCCTCTTTACTCCAGAAGACTGGAGCATTGGCATTGGAAGTACAGATGCAGAAGTGGGGGAAATGGAAAATGACAAAGATAACTAGAAGGAAGGGGTAAGAATCCAATTTGTAAAAATGAGAATTTGCTAAAATTCACAGGCAGAAAATTCACAGATCCTGACAGCAGAAGTTGCTCAGTGCTAGCAAATAACGCAATATGTTCTTTGGCATAAGTGGAATCACAGAAATATTTACATTGTCTAGAAAAGTATGCCCTCCTCATGTAGCTTTGACTCATTGCCAAAGAGATGAGGGGACACACTGCTGGCCAATTACAAAAAATGCAGCTGTTGGTTATTGTGGGACAGTCATGTTCCTGTCTCTGTCTGCACACACAGAGCCTCAGTATCAAACATTTGGGAAGCCCTGATGCATATTAAGACGTTATGGAATACAAATTGAATTATGTCAAAGTTGATCAGGTTCACTCTATCATGGGCCAGGAGTTAGCTTCTCCAGGTGAACAGCAGCCTCAAAAGAGGACAAGCAAACACTGGCACACTGGGAACTAGTCAGGCAGGGATGACAGCCAACTGGTTCCAGCCTTTTTAAGGAAGGGAGAGGATGGTGGCCTGACACTAGAAACAATTTGTGTGTTTGCTGGCCCTTGCCTTTGTGTGCTACAGCTTACCTGCTCGCTGTCTGCCTGGCTTCTCTGACCTTTGGACTGTCTGACCTTGATGCCAGCTGGATTCCTGCACCCTTGGATTGACTCTTGGCTATGTTCCTGCTCCACTCTGAACAGGCAAACTTCACTGAACTGCTTAACTGTCTCAGTTTGTCTGCCAAATGGTCTTCTGCTAGCTCTGTACTCCATTGCCTGACAGTAGACAGCTGGTGCCTATGACAGTCTCTAATATTGGGTACGGTGAGGCAGCCCCCTAAGACAGCAGATGCTGTGGGACAGTGAGCAAAGGTAAGGGGCTGGGGAAGATTACTTATATACCATGCAACATGTTTTGTGCTACTAAACTAGTTGTGGAAGACATCTTCCCTTCTAACTCCCCATCCAGTCAGTTTCTGTACATGGAATGGGGAAAGATACCATTTTTAATTCAATCTTAGGGTAAAAAAAAATGCCTTGTACTAGCCCAGAACCTGATGTTGGCTACAGGTCAACAGGTGGCCTTCCTTCTTTTAGAACATGAAAGTCTCAGAGGACAGGATGGAAGCTCCCTTTTTCTCCGTAGAACATAATGGATGCTTTGTAGCTGAAGCTTTCTGGCATGTCTGCCCTTGCCGCATGTATAAAAACATTGGATAACTCCGTTGGTATTCACATAAACCAAAGAAGTTTGAGTGCATATCAGAGATGGAAAGAGCCCTTGTTAAAGATGTGCAACATCAAAAGCCCAATGGCAGAGCTGCTGAATGTGTTGTTTCTTTCTGACCTCACACTGTCCAGCCACAACAGCTAAAAGCCTCACTTTGTTATTTACTAGCTTTTAAGTGTACAATTTTTGACAGTCTTCATTACTCTTTAATAAGCTTCTTTTGTAGCCGAATTTGCTCTTTAGACATTCTGCTATGAAATTGTGTTGGCTGTTTTGTCTAGGGGAGGTTGATTGCTGTGCATTTAAAATATGCAGAAATACTTTGCTTTGAAAGGGAAACATTCAGGTCTTATTCCTTTCCAACTTCACCCCATTCAAATTCAGGACATCTCAAAGCGGTAGGTCTTTCAATGTTTCCAGCTATTAGGGAAGGGCATGCCTTTTGGCAAATTAATTTATTACAGAGGGAGAATAAAAGCTCGTTTTGTGTTTCATAAAGCCAGCTTCCAAAAGCAAAACATTCTGTTTACTTTGTGGGAGATGTAATTGCGGGAAAAACAAGGTTGGGACTAAAAGTTGTTTCCCTCCCCTGTTTTTGAATTTGGATGGGATGATATGTGACAAAGAGGTAGGGAGAAAAGACCGTGCATGATCTCTGTCCTCCCTGTCAGTCATTATTATATCCCTATGAATTGATGTTTTTGATTACTTGGAAGAGAAGAATGTTGTTGTTGTGTGTCTTTAAGTCATTTCCATGGTAACCTAAGTTGAACCTATTATAATTTCTTTTGCAAGATTTGTTCAGAGAAGGTTTGCCTTTGCCGATCTCTGAGGCTGAGCGTATGACTTGCCCAGGGTCACCCAGTGGGTTTCCACGACCAAACCTGGGATCTTTTACATGCAAAGCAACTGCTCTACCACTGAGTTGTAGCCAAAGAAAGAAAATTATGGGTTCTGCTTTGCAACTTCTCTTTCCCATGTGTCCATATGGTCGATTTATCACTGCCCCTTCCTCTCAGTCTGCAGATGGTGATGAGAATCCTGTTGGTGGACAGGGCTAACGGTTGCACTTTTTCCAGGGAAGGTGAGATTGTGGTTGGCATCTTGTTAATGGCATATGCTTGTGTAAGTTTTCTTTAGGCCTCCATATGTCCTTTTTTGGGTGTTGCAGAGGTTTGTATTATTTTCCTCCCTCCACAGCACACCAAAACCCACTCTGGATTTACTGTCCAACCTTTGAAGTCCCCTCCTACTGCCATTCTATGTCTCATGGGGAGCAGGTAGGATCAGAGAAGCATCTGGCTATGTCCCTATATTCAGACATAAAATGGTTACAGCATGGTCAAGACCCCCAGAGAACCTCATCAGAACACTGATGTCATCATTTTGTTTCTAGCTATTGGGATATATCCAGATGCTTCTCTGATCTTGCCCATTCTCCATGAATGGAGTGCGGCTTCAAAGGCTGTGTAGTAAGTCGAGGAGATGGTATATGGCTGAACCTACCATAGGTCCACATACATAACCAGATACTACACTATGGTGAGCCGTACAGGATTGTAGCCACAATATGCCAGCTCTAAGTGGCCTACTTGTCCAAAGCCTTGCTTCCTTCAGAGCTGCTGCACTTGTTCCATTTTAGCTCCTCCTGTCACTGCCCATGCTGTCACAATTGTGAATTGAAGAGATTCTGGCTGGTTTCTCCCACTATACAAACAAAGTGATTCAGGCAAAGACAGACAGACTAAGAGTAGGGGTGTGGTATTATTGAATATGATGCTGTCATTGATTGATTCCATGCTCATCCCACCCAACAAGAGCTTTGAGCATGAGGTTTGAAACTTAATTTGACAATCTTAAAAGTTAGACACCGGTAGATTAATTCTTGGCCATGAACACTAATATATGAACTTGTTTAATTAGTTAAGTTGCCACTAGTTAACTCATGGTCAAAAATACTACATTTAGGGATATACCACAAGATTTACAGAGATTAGCATGGGGGTTGTCTTTAGTGACCTTGGGGAACACATTTTGTTATCAATTCCTTCAAAACTGTTCTTCTTTTGCACTTTTAAAGTTGCTCTTCTTCAACCTAGAATTTTTCCCCATATGGACTAAAGAGTTCGTAATACGATTATAGTGCCCCTTCCACTTTCAGGAGGGTTTGGGGCACAGAACCCTCTCAAAGATTTGTTTGTTTGTTTGTTTTTATTTGTATCCCACCTGTTTGTATGCCAATTTCAATAATAAGTTTGAAAACATTAAAAACATCATTAAAACGTATAAAATTATAAAAAGCTATAACAATATTTTTAAAAAAAAAGTATAATAAAGAAAAAGCTCTCCAGCTCACATAAAAGCCTGCTTTAAAAGAAATGTTTTAGTCTTCCAGTGAAAGGAGAGCAGAGAGGGGGCCAGCCTAGCCTCCTGTGGAAGAGAATTCCACAGGTGGAAGCAGCCACTGAGAAGTCTCTCTCTCTCATGTCTTCACCAGACAAGTCTGGGACAGTGGTGGGACCAAGAGAAACCCTTCCCCTGAAGATTTTAGGGCTCTAGCAAGCTTTCATAGGGAGATATGGTCTTTCAAATAGTCCAGATCTAAGCCAAAAGTTGAAAAACTGTGAATATTTCCACCTCACTCAAGTGAACAAGTGAGGGAAGACACACATATGTCTTCCCCCATTCTTCCCTTCCTATTCCCTTGCCTTTTGCCCAAACATACATGCCTTCTTTCCATGTGTCTGGGCAAAAGGCAAGGGAATGGGAGGGAGAGGATGAGGGGAAGACATGCATGTCTTCTCCACATACAGCACTGCCTCCCTTTTGCTTGGGTGTGGAGAAGGAAGACATGGACACCTCGTTGCATCTATCTACCTTAATGGTGTAATTAAAAGGGGATGAAGGAGAAGAAGGAAGTGGGTATAAAAGCAAAATGATGTGGGTGGAGAGAAAGAGGGAGGGAGAAGCCATGAAAGAAAGAAAGAAGGGCGGGTTGAGGAAAGGTGTTCCTAGCAGTATACAAACAAAGTTACAAAGGGATTCATTGTATCTCCCCATGAATATAAGATTATCTACGCTACCATAATGTATATCAGAAACCAATCCAGAATATTATCAATTGAGTAAGAGCAGTCAGAAAGCCAGTGTGGTGTAGTGGTTTGAGCACTGGCCAATGACTCTGGAGACCAGGGTTTGAATTCCCACTCAGTCATAGAAACTTAGTAGGTGACTCTGGGTAAATCACAGTCTCTCAGCCCCAGAGGAAGGCAAAGGCAACCCCTCTCTGAACAAATCTTGCAAAAAAAAATCCCATGTCACAGGTTTGCCTTAAGGTCACCTTGTGTAGAAGAGTCACAATGCACAGAAAAATATAGGCTAATGGAAGGTGGGACACCAGCCTTTCATACCTAAAAGTCCTGAAATTCTGACAGGTCTTGGTCTCCTGCTAAGCAAAGCTATTACTCTCTCCATTCTATTCCAGGGCTTGATTCCCCCCCCACCCTGCCATACACTTTCTTTTCCATCTTTCTTTCACAAACTCAGGTTTCTTTCTGGTCCAAAATCCCAGTGCTTCCTCTAGGCTCCAGAAAGTTTTGTCTTTCTTCTTTTCGCACTCCCTCTGTCTTGATAGAAAAAAAAGCAAAACCCCCCCCCCAAAACAGATTAGCCTGCTGAACAACAGAGCCACATGATGCATTTCCTCAAATTCTTATATATTTTTTTCTCCTGAGGAAACAGGCCTTCCTGATTTGCTGAATGTGACAGAGGGAGAGGGACCCGTTCTAATCAATTCTAATGAATTTGAACAACCCAATCCACTAAAACATATTTTTTTAGCTTTCGAACTAATAAGGGAATCTAGTCAGATGGGGAAATCCAGCTAATCAATATCTTCTCAAGTTAATTAGCAAGTTAATCCAAGTTCTGAAAGCAGAATGGTTGAGAGGCGCCAGGCAACCACTCATCAAAATCTGAGCAAACCTGAACCTGTTTAGTTTCAGAAAGGTACCTGCATTGTAAGCCTTCATATCATACCCTGGGACTTCGTATTTTTCAACACTAGGCTCTGAGGGAGTTCAGGGTCAAGTGCATAGTCACTGTGTGATGTTAACCAAAGTTAAAGAACTGTTTGCATTTTAAAAGAAAATGTGCCTCTTCAACAATATGGTTCAAAATGCCACTTATAATTTTAAAAGGAAAACCTTCCCAATGCATCCCTCAAATTAATTACAGCAGAGGTTCTCCACTATACCGTACTAAGGACATTCTGTTATGTGACCATCCATATTTCCATGTTAAGCAACAAGGACACCACATTCTTTGAAGTCTTAAGCCTACGCATTTTTTCAGTCCTTAACATTTCCTCATTCAGAGAAGCTTACGTCCCTTACCCGATATTTCCAAGGCTCACATTTCACAAATCCAAATCTTAGCATAGCCAGACTTCGTTAGTAATCACCAAGATTAATGAGTGAACTTTCACCTCGGCAGAGGCACAGCAACTAGGAGGAGGGGAAGATTTGATAGTTGGAAGGGAGGAGAGGGGAGGGATTTGCTTTAACATGTAGATGTAATTGTTTAGGCTGTAAGCTAAATTAAATTAAGTTCAGAGGGTAGTATCTGAAGCCTGATGCTAATTATACTTCTGAGTTTCAACTCATTAAGTTTAGATAATAATTTTGTGAATAAAGGAAATCTTAGAATAAACTACTTACTTTGCAGACTTGGTACTGGACTACATTTGGTTTCTTCACCTTTCCCACAGTATGAATTCATGGGGGACTATAACAAACATTAAACTACAGAGAAAGGATTTGCAACTCAAGGCCATACTCTGGTTTCCAAAAGATTTCCTAATGTCAAGAACCCCTCCCATGTTCAGTCATTTATTTGTGTGTTTCTTTTAGGAAAGGCATATCTTATCTTCCAGGTCCACCTCCCAGGATTTAAAACAAAACACAAAATGAGTGAGAGAGAGAAAATAAATGAAACAATGCCAGTCCAGATGGCTTCTGGATATGGAGTGAGAAGAGGGTGTTGTTTTATCCACCTCAGGCAGTGAAATGTCTTGAGCCAGCCCTGGGATGTTGCAGTGGAGGCAGTCAGTATCTCTGTTGGCACCATGCAAGAGGCTAGTAGTTGGTTGCTCAGCAACTTCTGCTAATGTCAGCAGCTCACATTGCATGGTGGGTGGTTGGATAGTTGGCAACTGTGTCTTTGCAATAAGTACTGACTGAAGCAACCTGAAGCGGATGGAGAAACAAAAGACCTTGTGCCTCCAGCTGGTTTCTGGTGAAAATGAAAATGTCTCATTCTTTTGAAATATTTTAGTAATAAATCTTACCCAATGTTGACCTTTTTCAACATATGGACCACACAATTGCCTTTTATTTAATTAGAAATGTTATAAGAACACTTGCAAACATAGCAAAAACAAACAAAACAAGTACATGAAGATAACAAATAAGTATAGCAATCAAATTCACCGATAAAGAAAATCATAAACAAGAAAAGATAGTATACACTACATACTAAACTAAATTACATAAAAAAGAAAAAGAAAACAACAAACATATTTAAAAGATGGGATCCAGCATTCCTAACTCAGATTTTAGATAGCATTGTTGTTAACTGACATCAAGTTGATTTCAGTATATGATATGGTATGGTATGGCTGCTTTTCATCCTGGAGAGAAGTGATTAGTGGGGTGCCACAGGGTTCTGTCCTGGGACCAGTGCTATTCCATATCTTTATTAATGACTTGGGTAAAGGAATAGAGAGCTTCCTGATCAAATTTGCAGATGCTACCAAATTGTTAGGGGTTGCTAATACTCCAGAAGATAGGATCAAAATTCAAAAGGACCTTGCCAGATTAGAGAGCTGGGCCAAAGCTAACAAAATGAATTTCAACAGTGAGAAATGTAAGGTCCTACACTTAGGCAGAAAAATTGATTGCACAAATATAGGATGGGGGGGACACATGGCTGGATGACAGTATGTGTGAAAGAGATCTAGAAGTCTTGGTGGACCAAAAGCTGAACATGAGTCAGCAGTGTGATATGGTAGCCAAGAAAGCCAATGCAATTCTTGGTTGCATCAGTAGGAGTATGGTGTCTAGATCAAGGGAGGTAATGGTATCACTCTATTCTGCTTTGGTTAGACTTCATCTGGAATACTGTGTCCAGTTCTGGGCACCTTATTTCAAGAAGGATATCGACAAGCTGGAGTGTGTCCAGAGGAGGGTGACCAAAATGGTTAAGGGTCTGAATGCCATGCCCTATGAGGAGCGGCTTAGTGAGCTGGGGATGTTTAGTCTGGAGTACAGAAGGTTAAGAGAGGACATGATAGCCATATTTAAACATTTGAAGGGATGTCATGTCGAGGAGGGAGCGGACTTGTTTTCACTGCTCCAGAGACTAGGACAAGGAGCAATGAATTCAAGTTGCAGGAAAGGAAATTCCACCTGAACCTCAGGAAGAACTTCCTGACGGTCAGAGCTGTTCAGCATTGGAATATGCCATCAAGTGTGGTGGAGTCTTCTTCTTTCGAGGTTTTGAAGCAGAAGCTGGATGGTCATCCATCAGGAGTGCCTTGAATGGGTTACTGCATGGCAGGAGGTTAGACTGGATGGCCCCTGTGGTCTCTTCCAACTCTATGATTTTATGACTCTATGGATGAGAGACCTCCGAGTCACTCTATCATCAACTGCATTGCTCAGATCTTGTGGATTCAGGGACATGTCTTCCTCAGTAGAGTCTATCCAGTTGTAATGCAGTCTTCCTCTTTTCCTATTGCTTTCTACCTTACCAAGCATTATTGTCTTTGTCTAGTGAGTCATGTCTTTTCATGATAAGGCCAAAACATGACAGCCTAAGTTTAGTCATGTTGGCTTCTAGGGAGAGTATATTGTTCTTGTTGTATGCCTTCAAGTCATTTCTGACTTATCATGACCCTCAGGTGAACTTATCATGGGGTTTTCTGGGGCTGAGTGTGTGATGCACCCAAGGTCACCCAGTAGGTTTCTATGGCCAAACAAAAAGTCCAATACTGGTCTCCAGGGTCATAATCCAATGCTCAAACCACTACATTATGCTCACTCTAGGGAGAGTATATTACCCCAAAGAAAAACCTCTCTAGTTACCAATACTTTCTAATACTTCCGCTGCCTTTCCACAGCTGCCTTTAAAAAAAAATCCTCCCCTCTATTAGGTTAGATGGGTCGTGGCAGAACTGCTCAGATGGTAGGGAACAGTGGGAAAAGATATACAAGAGGAAGTGAGACTATCCCATCTATAGATAATGAAGCAACTGAGCAGATAAAAAGAAGACAGCACATGCCAGGGATTCATTACTACTTCAACTTTATTTCCCTCTAGAGGTACATAAGCACTTGTGCAAACATGGCTGAACATTCCTCCACTTCCAACGCCTTTCTTCTGCCCTGCAGTGGTTGCCCCCAGTCGCCACTACAGACCCACTGAATTGGTCATTGCTGTGTCAGCTCTGATGCTCTACCTCTATATCCCTTGCTCACATCCAAATATGGTCCCCAGTACCACATTAATTGCTGACCATAGCATTAGTCATATGTTAAAGCCACAAAAAAAAAGGATTGTCTGATGATTTTGGTTATAATTTCCTAGTCAAGGCAATGACTATGTTTCCCTTTCCCTTTTCTATGGAAAGCAATTTGGGGTTTTGCAGCAGAATTACTGGTACTTCTCAGAGTTGCCAAATTACATATCCTGCTTTTCATGGTGGAAAAAGTGCTGTTCATATTAATTTTTATTTTATTTTGCACACAGACTTGCATATTTTTGAGGGGCTTTGAAATTTGGCCAGCATTTCAGCACAGCAGCATGTAGACATCCAGCATTTTTCCTTTTCAGATGGGGAAAGGAATGATTTTCTAAAAATGGTTAAGCTTCACAATAGCAATCATTATTAAATTTCATTTTCATTCAATTCTGGAAGAAAGAAAACAGTGTTTGAATGAGAGCCAGATAATTCTTACGTGCAGAGAGGGTGCATATGCATTTATTTTAAAAACAACACACTGGTCAATAATAAAAAAGCAGCAGTCCCTGAAAATGTTCTTGTTTTCTTTCAATTAGAAGGAACATTTTGGAAATGTTTTCATGGGGTCAGGAGGTATTTGTTTGCTCATTTACTAGTTTCGACAGAAAGAACTGGGAAAGAGGGAAGTTATAAACTCTTTCCATGGAGTTTTGTGCATATGCATTTGGTGAATAGCATGGGAGAGGGTGGGTAGGAGGCACAGGAAAGGGAATGTGAAAAAACTAGATCCTGTGTTGCATTCCACACCTTCAGCTGGCATTCCGCATCCAAACTGACTGCTAACAATATATATGAAAATGCTGGTGTTCTTACTTTCTGCCTTCAAAGAACCTCTTTACACACATGAATATGTCTTCCAAGGAATCCCTGAATATATAGCAGGAGTGAAAGTCAAGGGGGCCACATGAGCACCCCCAGGAGACCTTGGAGGGCTGCATCTGTTTTTTGCCCCCAAACTCCTCTAAGGGTGATGGGGGGCATTTTCACCATGCTTTGATTTCAAAAAAGGGCTCTCCTGGACCTAAATTATCTGGAGGGGGGCACCAAATATGATGCAAATATATCCACACATCCCTCTACTGGACATTTTGGAGCATTACAGGCAAAAAAAATTAAAAATTAAAAAATTGTTTTTGACTGAGGGGAGACTTCAAAATATGGTAGGAATGCCCTCCACATCCCCTAGAGTGCATTTGGGGGCATTCAGGAGCAAAATACTGAGACACCGTGGGGGCTACAGAAAAGGTCCTGGGGACCCATTGGCTACACTTTGCCCACCCCACTATAGAGTATAAACATAAGAAATTGCCTTATGTTAATTCAGCTGCAGAGCTCAAAAATAACAAGAGTTATCTGAAGTGAGTTACTTTTGTAGGTTAACAAACAAAGTTACAAAGGGGAGTGAAGTCATCTTATTAGTGTAAAGGCCAATATTTTCTATTTATTTTTCAATGCAACCTTTAAAAGGCATTTTAAGACATTTTATGGCCATTTTCACATGGATTTGCCCATGCCATAATATTTCTGATTTCTATGTATGACTGTGAAAGCTGGACAGTAAAGAAGACTGATAAGAAGAGCATCAGCTCATTTGAATTGTGGTGCTACATGAAACTTGTACAGATACCATGGACTACTAAAAAGGCAAATGAATAGGTCCCAGAGCAAATCAAGCCTGAGAGCAAATCAAGGCTGAACTCTCTCCAGAAGCCAAAATGACTACCTTGAAACTGTTGCACTTTGGACATAGCATGAAAAAACATGACTCATTAGAAACAATGAGAATGCTTGGTAAATTGAAATGCAGCAGGAAAAGAGGTGGCTAGACTCAAGGAAACCACATCCCTGAACTAGCAAGACCTTAACAGGGTTGTTGATAATGGGACATTTGGAAGTTTTTCATTCATAGGACCTCCAATAAGTCAATGTCAACTTGATGACGATTAACAAGAAGAAGCACAAAGCATAACACAAAGCTTTTGTCTAACACTGTGCACTAGCAAATCATAACAATGAGGGTTTTTTTTTTCAAACACTATAATGAGTAATAGAAAAAAATTATCTTAAACACGCATTTTTACAAGCTGTGCCCATATAGTGACTGGCAGTAGTTCTCCAGAATCCCACCTGGAAATGCCAGGGACTGAACTTGTGCATACAAAGCAAGTGCTCCCCCATTGCCATATGGTTCATTCCTTGTTATGTTCCATATAATCTTTGTATTTTATGAAGGATGTTATTGACAAGGCAGTATTTCAGTGGTAATACTCAGTACTTCCCAGACAGCTGTGCATTGTCAGGGCAGGACTAATAGGAAGAATTTCCGGGGAAGTTCCTTTGCTACTTGCTTCTCATCTTCTCATTGAGGAATGCCCGATAAGCCTGTGAGGAACCCAGGGATTTCTTTGAGGAAGAAATGCCATTTGAAAGCCCCTCTCATATAACAAATACAATATTTCAGAGAAATACTGGGTAGCTGGTGGATGGATAAGTTGCCAATATGGTTCTAAGCCTCATCTGGCCAACTCTTTGGGTGAATTCTGCTCACAGTTAATTTTTGCTGAGATTGGTGGGTAGCAAGAAGGTTTCAGGTGAGAACTAGACATGGTATGGCTGCCGGTGGACATGCAGGAGCTCCACATCTTTAGTCTTTCTCTATCGTGTTAACATCTAATAATCCTGAAGGTGAGGTCTGATACCCAAGTTTTTCTGTATTCACAAGTAGGAGGCAACAAAGTGGAAACTAGGAAGGGAACTAGTGGTACTTGATTGATAACTGGACATATGGGGGAAAGAAGAAGAGTAGCTGAAGGGACTAATACAGCCATGTGGCTCTGATAAAGTCTACTTGTTTTCCAGCCTCTCAGCTCTAACAGATGGTGCAAATAAGTGACACAGCTGGGAATTCACTGGGTTAAGAAAATTCTGAAGTCATGAATAACTGTTTTCCCACTCTGCAGTTATATTATGTGTCCGTTTAGTCATGTTGCCTGATTTTACAGAATGAAAAGAAGCCTTAATTTAGTCGTGTAGTCCAAACCAAGTCATGTAGTCCCAACCATCCTTTGTCACGTTGCATAGATTATTTTTGTTACATTAATTATTAGAATGAGACTTTTATCAATCACGCTGTTGAACAGCAGTCTCTCTCTCCTGCCCCTCTTTTTTAGAAACAAGGCAGTGCCTTGATAAAAAATAGACCATATAAAATTAAGAAAATTAATAATACATGAAAATCAATGACTCTGTTAGATGGAAATATGATCAAACATGAACATATGACTTTCTGCCACAGACTCTACACATTTCTTAGCTTTTGCTGTAGGTGAATGTAAGAAGAAATTGAACTATATTACTTATCTTTCAAAATCACAGAGTTAAATGGTGGCTTACCGATGAGCTCCCATGGTACTTTAGAAGGGATTTTGGGGCATGACCAATGACAGAGAAATGACCATGTTGGAAGCAGGCTGCAGCACTGGAAAGGTGGGTTGGGGAGGGAATTTTGGTTGTTGTGCAGTTAGTCAAGAATTCCAACCTCCACAAAGAAAAAATGGATGATGATAGAATGATTTGGACTTACAGTACCATTATAACTCACTAACTGGATGTCAGTTGACCTCTTGCAAACTGAGATGAAAATACTACTCTTGTGCGCCAGCTTCTCATGGAGAAGTTTTATTTTATTTTATTTTTACAGGGGAGTCGATTAACAACAAAGGCTGGTGTGAACTTATATAAAAAAAAGGAATGTTTCTGCCTAAGTAGCCCATTTTCTATCTCACCAGTTCAGTGTACAGCAGCATCTGTAATTGCAATCACTACTCAGGGGCTTTGGCAATAAATTTCAAGGAGGGCAGGACCTTCCATTATAAATGCGAAGATGGCTTTAATTAAAAAAAATCAATATATTATTTCCAATCACAAGAATCCTGTGCCAGATGCAAAATCAATCCTTTCTTATTATAGTGCTTATATTCACCCGAAAATGTTCTAGTGCGCCGAGCTGTCATTATAGGAAAACTAGAGTTGCCTCTTAGGGAGCCACAAAGTTGCAGTGCAACTGCAAATTGCTCATAATAAATTGTCGCATGAGTCGCAACCTCTTGGATTCTTAAGACAGGGGGCTCTTTGCAAGGGTCACCTTTCCAAAGGGGATCGTTGGGCTGGGACATTTGTATACATGGAAAATAGGATGGGGGACAAGCAATTAGGGTATTTCTCATTTGTTAAGGGGGTGTCAGTTAACAAAGCTGTTCTTTGAATGCAGAGATAATGAAGACAAAGAGGGATGAGTTAGGGTTGGAGACAGCTGCCTCCCACTCCCCACTGAAAACTCAATATGCCGACATCAGTAATAATGATAAAAGAAATTAGAGGAGAACAATGCAACACGGGTCAAATTTTTCTCCTTTCCAAAACCAGTCAAATAAGCTTCAGGTGTATTTACTGGATTTTATTGGATTTTACTTCAGTTTTCAGGATTGTACTACCTTGTGTAATGTTATTTTCTACAATGTGATTGTATAGTTGTCTTTTCTTCTCTCCCTCATCTGTTTGTATGATCTAGCCTGATCAACAGTTTTGAAGAAATTAAAAGCTTATACTTCTGTGATACCTTTCTTGGTCTTAATGTAGGTACTAACAGGTTAAAAATCAAAGCCTCCAGAAGTAGATCATTTAGTCTTGTTAAAGCTATTTTTATTTTATTAGAGTGGCAAGGTACACCAACAATGGAACAAAATATAAAGTGGCATTTCCACAGGCACAAGTGGATGAAACACAATGAATCAGAGGGAAAACTCTGATTCAGTGGATTGTGCCCAATCAGGCATAGAAAACTGACCAATGTTTAGTGCCACAACTCCCAGATTGCCTTGTCATTGGCTATACTGGGTAGGGCTGATGAGAACCATAGGTCATAACATCTGGAGGGTCAAAGGTTCCACACCATTAGCCTAAAAATGGCCTGGGGTACCAATCTATACCTGATTTTGGTGGAGCTGTGTTAATTTCCTAATAGACAGGCTCGGAAGCCTTTTTGTTATTGACTTTTTTTTTTAACCAGCACTTGGTGGTCTTATGCAAATTATCTAGCCATTTACCAAATAGACCCCCATCTTCTGCCTGCCCCTATCCTAACTCATATGTTTTATCTCCCACCTTGAGCCAAACCTTTGTAATTTCAGTACAACTGCAGCATCATATTTCCTCAGACAATGACATAAGACTAGGTTTGAGTACCCTTGTGATAAGAGACTAAATTAACTGTTGACCTGTGACACCTATTTCATACTGGGGTACTAAAACAACAGTTTTATTATTGAGAGGTGTCACGTGAGGTATCATTTTTGGTATCCCTATAGCACAGGGATGGGAAGCAGTGCTGGGGTTGTATGTGATCCTGAGGCTGTTTTGGCAACCCATGATCCATGAAGACACCCTGGACCACCCTTTATCTGGCCCCAAATAGAGGTAAATTAGCACACCTGGAAGCCTTTGGGGGATTTTTTGCTTGCCATTTTTGCTCTGGCCTCAGAGGGAAAGAAACAGCTGGCCTGTGAGGGAGAAGAACAGTTGAACAGTCAGCATTTACAGTGTGATAACTGAAGCCCCTGTCAGAGCGGCTGATGACGAGCAGCAGCTGTGGGTCCCTGTGGCTCTGGCTGGAGATGAGTCCTGCAGCTCTAGAACTCCCCCTGCTGCCATGGACCAAGTAGGCTCAGACGTTCCTCTGCCTGCTCCTTTAGGGCAACAGGGATCCGATTCTGAAGATGCCCTGGAGCCTGTGCCAATCAGCCCACAAACAAGGCGGAGACTCAAGAGAGCTGAGCAAATGGAGGCTTCCTTGATTAAGTTAAAGAAGCGGTGACTGGCCACACCTGTGCCTGGGCTATATAACTGCCTGCATGGAAGCCTTCCTTTGTTTGTGGCAAGCTTCTTATAAGCCCTCCCCTTGCTTCTATCACCTGGCTCCTGATACCTTGGATTGATTTCTTGGCTCCTGACCCCTGGCTTTTGGAACTTGACTACAGCTTTTGCTTTGGTTTAGGTAGAAGGACTCCCTTTGAGTAAGTGCTTGCTTGACTCCTCCTGGCAGGACTCTGCTAGCTCTCCCACTCCCTTCTCCAGGCTGGCTTGCTGCCTGGGTCTCTGACCTCGACACACAGGACTTTATCTTCTCCCCCATTGTGATTCCCTTTTCCTGTTGTGTCCTCTTGTATTATTTAGATTGTAAATCTGAAGGCAGAGAATTGTCATATCAGATATTTCTAAAGTGCTATGGGGTACTTTTTGGCCAAAGGTTGGGGTATATGTACAATATATATGTAATTATTGGCAATAAAACACACTAGTTCCATAGGAGCAAATACTTTAAAGGAAGGAGAAACTTACATGACTTTAAGGTGGAGATTTACATGGTTATGAGATGCTTTGGACTTGTTAATTTTTGTTCTCTTCTTTCCTTCCTGAATCAAAAGCTTTGCCACCACTGCATCAAGTATGGTGTTGCTTCCTCTGGACGTATTTCTAGGCAGAACACAGCTATGTGATGATGTTTCAAGTGGCATTCTTAGGCAAATTTCTCTTCCCATGTTCTGCATTTTGCAAAAAATAAAATATTTTCCTTTATTTTTTTAAGGAAAAAAGAGGCTAAGATAGCGACATTTGTCAAAGGTGAGGTAGCAGATCCCCAGCTAAGATGGCCATGAAACAATAGTCATTATTTTTTGAGAAATAGTATCATATCACAGATAATTCCCAAAGCAAGGCACACGAGGCTAAGAAATTGGTTCATTTCCAGGGTATTCTTGAATATTGATTTTCTTTTTTTTTAAAGCTAGCCTAATCATTTTCCCCTAGCACTTTGGCAAAGTGAAATTCCCCAGAGTGTCATATGTACAAACCATTAGCATAATGGTGTTATAAAGAAATGTTGCTTTTATGAAAACCCTTTTTTCCCTATGAGGCGTCTGATGTCTCAGTCTGTAGTGCTGGGGTGGCAAACTTTTTTTTGGGGAAAAAAGAGTAGTGAGTATTCAGCATTTTTTTTTTTTGAGAATGTATATAAGTGGACATTGCATCAGAATAAGCTAAAATTAAAGTTGACAAGAGAATCTCATTCAAAAGTACTCTGTTGGGAAAAGACTGGAGATTGTTATTTATTAGAGACTTCAACAAATTTCAGACTGAGAGCCACTGTAGTGAATAGCAATCTAGTGAGGACAGAATTTAAGTTCCCATGTGTTTGTTCTACCATGTATCAGATTGCTGTCTCTCTGTCTCAGCTGACAATCTGGAAAAGTGGGAATAATAATGATTCTCCTTTCTGTTCTCTTCCTCCTCCTCAGGGTACTTAGTTACATCTGTATACCTAAGTAACTTCTCTTGATCCAATTCCTCATGAGCCTACCTTAAGAGCCAGCAGCTGGATCAGATGAAAGAGTTCTGTTAGCCTGTGATTGGAGCACAAGGATGATGACATTTCTTGCCAGCAATTGAAGGACTTGCAACAGCTTCAGATTGTCACAACCTTGTTTGCTGGCAGGTGTTCGTATGCATGCAGAAATCTTATTCTCCTTGTGCCCTGATCATAAGCTGATAGTACTTTCACCCAATCCAGCTGCTGGCTCTTAAGGTTGCACAGAAACACAGGATGGCTGGTGGATGGGTAATTCTTCTTGTACCCTGACCTGAAGCTGAATGAACCTCTGCCTGATCCAGCTGCTGCCTCTTAAGGTTGGTTGGGGTGGCACGTCCATAGGTTTACAGTAAGATTACATAACCTCACTGAATGCAAAGTAGTTATGGACATGTAACTCTAGTTTATAAATCCTTAACTGTAATTTTCAATACCAGACATCATTGTCATCATAATCTATTATTATTATTATTATTATTATTATTATTATTTATTATTATTATTATTATTATTATTATTCTGTCTCTCCTATTTCCTGGTCTGGGACTAAAAGTTGACAAAACTGTAATAGCTATTGCCAAAACACTGCACATCCTACAAAATTATAAGGATATAATTAAGTAATCAATAAAATTAAAAACAGTTAAAAGGATGACCATTAAAAGAAAAAGACCAAATATAAACAAAACAGCATTACAGGGTCACCATAAAGTCAAACATGATAAAATCAGAGGTGATTGGTGGTAAATCCATTCTGGGTTTTAATCTGAACTTTAAAGGAAGTATCCAGGATATTGAGCCTATTTGGGCCTAGGATTCAGCACCCCTTGGAGTCAAAATGGGTTGGCAGTGGTTTTGTTAAACAGCACTGCTTACTCCATGATTGCCTGTGATCACATATTCCCAGGAAGAAATTCTAGCAATTAATAAGGGTTATTGAGTACCTGTGGAGCGGAATAGTAAACAGTAGCAAAACATATACATATACATACAAAAAAGAAGACTAATATTTTTGGGGCAGGGAAGGACTCATGAAGAGGAAGAAGAAGAGGAAGAAGAAGAAGAAACAGTGGTGGTGGTGGTGGTTTGAAATCAAACTCTGAATATCCCACAAGAAACCCTTCATCAATTGTTAGGACAATATTAGAACATTAGTTACAAGAGGTGGGGTGGTGGTGGAAAAAATGCTAATTTTAAGATGCTCTTACAGTGAATTATTTTATACATTTTATTATTTTTCCCCAAAGAACATGGTTCTTTGCTACCTGGCTTTTGCAGCTTCTCCAAATCTGAAAAGCAGCAAATTCAAACAGCAGCCAAAACCCTCCTTCCCTCCAAAGAGATCCATCTGAATTGAAGTGAAGGAGATTGAGCAAGGGACTGAGAAAGAGCCCAGAGCTTAGAAAAGTAGCTCCTTGAACTTCATTGTTGTTAATTGCAGTCAAGTTGGCTTCAATGTACAGAGACCCTAAGAATGAGAGATCTCCAAAATACTTTGATATTATAACAGCTGGGTAAGGTTGTACAAAGTCAGGGCCATGGTTATTGTCTTTTCTAATGAGAAAGATCATAATATGTCTAAAGTACAAAAGCCTCAGTTTAGTCATTTTGGCTTCTAGGGAGATTTCGGGGTTAATTTGTACTAGGACCAATTTATTTATCTTGATGGGAAGTCCACACTTTTCAAAAGGTTCTGCTTCAGTTCCATATTTCAAATGAGTTGATTTTCTTCTTGTCAGTTTTCTTCATTGTCCTATTACTTGGACTTGGATTTCTTGGATTACAAAATCCCGTTAATGTGGATTAAGGGAGTTGTACTCCAAGCCATAATTTTTCCACGGTTTGAGCCTACAAGAGAATAAGTAAGACATTAAGTAATAATAAGAGAAAGAAATAAGTAAGAGAAAGAAGTAATAAGAAAGAGAACATGGACATAGGAAGGAAGGAGGGGAAGATTACTGAAGAGTACCTATCATCAGAATCCTTTGGAAGCCCTGCAAATAGGAAGCAGTCTGAGCAATTTAGGCAAAACATGAACTGAAGCCATATTTTGTCTCACCTGTTCCTTTATAGGCATACTAAGCCATTGTTTGGATGGTGTGCATTGCACAAACCCACTGTGGTAGTTGAAATACTGCAACTGGCAGGGTTCATTTTATTTTATATTTATTTGGGAAATGCATTCATGCTTTTGATCTGCTCTTTATCCATTACTTGGCTAATTGCACCCATTTGCCCATGAATACCTTTGGCCCAGTTGTGATATGTTAAAAATAATGCAGGTCAAAAAGTTCATCAGCCAAAATGCAGTGTTCAAATCTTTTTAATAATAAAAAAAAAGGTTTATCAGCCAAAATGCTTTCACACTTGCTCCCATTAACTTCTGTGAGCTTCAGACTGCTCTTTTTCTGAGATTGCCAGTAACACTCAGCGGCCTTGTTCAGACTGCTGTCCCATTCATGTCATCTGGACCATCCAAGAAATAGGTAGTCAGAAGACTGTTTTCATAATCACATTCCAAGTCATCTAGACATCCCCTCCCTCCATCTCTTATTTCCATATTCCACTATATAGTCTTGCAGCAGGCATTCCTGACCAAAGAAGATCTGAGACTGCTTTGGAAAACCTCCCTCCTTCAGTTTAAGCCCATTTGCAAACTGCTTGCATCTCATTATTGCCTGTTTACTCAACTTAAAATAAATCATTTTAATTCAATACAATTACTCCTGATTTATATCAGTTTAAAGTAATTGTGGGCTCCAGCTCCAGTTTACCAGAATTATTTTCGCTAGATATAGATCACAGGCCTTAGATCTCAGGGGAGGGAGAAAAATCCAGCTACTAATAGAAAATACAGACAGCTTTAAAAACGTGGTTTGCAAGAGAAAAATACACTCTGGCTTCTGTGGCCATCCTTCAACTGTATCCATGACGCTTGTATACACATGCAGGCTGGCCCTGTGCATTTCTCAGAAGGAAGTCCTTCTGAATTCTGAACAATTTATTCCAAGTACATGTGCATGAACATTGCCGCAGCCCTAGAAGTTAATCAGCTATGACAAATCAGGCCAGTGGATGATATGTACAGCTTGTCCCATTCCAAGTACCATACTGGGAAAACCCTTAGTTTAATCTAGGTTCTAAGTCAGGAATAACTCATGTGACTTGTTCCTATTAGTGTCTTGACTTGATCACCATGGTGTGGACTCTAATCAATATGAAAGGACTATTATGTGTAATGGTTCGACTATAGGAAGAGGATCCACGTTCAAGCCAGGAAACTCAGTGATTGAACTTGGGCCTATCACAATCTCCCAGCTTGAGCTACTTCTCAGGTTTATTGTGAGGATAAGATGGGGAGTACAGGAGCATTATATACTGCCTTGCGTTCACTCAAGGAAAGGTGCAATGTAGTCGTAATGATAGATAGAAAGATAGATAAGCTTCAAGTGAGGGTCTGTGAAACTCCAGGATATGACTTTTCAATGTTGCCATATACTCATACTTCTCCTCCTCCCTCCCTCCGAGGTTGGAAAAGTTGGTTTGGGGAACTAAAGCTCTCCAAAATCCCTATCCAGCACAGAAACTTGCTGTGCTTGGTGGGGATTCTGGGAGTTGCATATTAAAAAGTTGTATTTCCAAGCCCTGTTGTTTCTTCTGGCAAGTCACTCACACTTGCCTCTGCTCTAGATTTTATGTTCTTCCATATCAGTGCCATGCTGGTTTGAATTCACCTTTTTGCCCTCAGCACTGGGTCTTCAGTTCTCTTTGCTGTTTCTAGCAGACACAGCTTCCCACAGCTGTGAAAAGTAGAAGGCAGCAAGAAAATAGAAACACTGCATTAGAGATTAAACAAACAAATAAATAATGTTGACTCAGTCCAGGAAGCCACAGGCCTCAGTGTGAAGATCAGAGCAGGGCTATTAATAAAAATCACTGATACCTGAGGTTAGCTACAAATCTCTAACTAAGTAAAAGCTCCTGGCTTGACCTTCCTCAATCCACCTTAACAGCCAGCAGTTGCATTAAATGCAGGAGGTCTTTTCAGCTGCTGATCAGGGTGCAATGAGGGTGACACTTCTAGCCCCTCCCACCAGCAGGTAAAGCTGTGATAAGGAACTGTGACGGGGTCCTGTTTCTGGTTGTTGCAGCCTTACTTGCTGGTAAGAGGGGTTGGATATCATCCTTTTTGCATGCTGGTCAATAGATGAACAGACCTCTTTTGCTTTATGTGGCTGCTGGCTGTTAAGGTGGGCTTGCAGAACATCTAACATTGTGGCAATAATGTCACAATTGTGACCAAATATTGTTACTGAATATGGAGCAATTATAGAACCATAACTCTGGGGCCTTTGTGCACTATGATTCCACTTTAACTGCCATAGTTCTGTTCTATGGAATCATGGGTTTTGCAGTTTAGGGAGAGATATTTAGCAGTCTCAGCCAGAGAGCTCTAGCACGTCCCAAGACTATGAACCCCAGGATTCTATAGGAAGGAGCCATGGAGTTAAAATGGAATTATAGTCCAATAATTGTGTGGTGAAAAAAGGTCCTAGTTTACAAATCTGTACTTGCACTACAGAATGTCAAAAAAACATTTCTTAAGGTCTCTTATTCATAGGACTGCCATAAACCTTGACAGCACAACTACAACAAACTTGAATTAAAATTAGAAATGTGTTGCTGTCCATTAAATACAAACAAGTCTAAAATCAAGGAGGAGGAGGGTGGAAAAAATAGAGAAGTGTTGACTGACTTCCTTTCCTGCTCTTGCATTTCAGGTCAAAGAGGGAGGAGCTGGGAGGAACCTTCTGATGCTGAAGCAACGAGATCACTATTTGTTACCACAGTGTTATTTCCACTATCGCACCCCCGGTGAGGACCCCCAGATATCCTTTTGATATCATTTAATTTGGCCTTAGCTGGACTGGTTGCGATTACCTCATCTCACGTGTTCACAAAGTTCTCCGGATAATCACGGACAGAGAGCGGCCGTTAATAGTTTACATTCCATCTCTCTTTGTAGCCAGCAACCCAAAACTCGCCCGAAGCTTTAGGGAATTTCCCGCCACAGACTCCTCAATAGCCACGTGGCTCTCAGTCAAATTACTCTTGTGAGTTGGGCCATCAATTTCTCGGCCAAAGGCATTGTCTCTACATGCAAATCCCATCACGCTAAACCTGACCTCACCAAAACCTTTTGTCCAGCACCGAAACCGCTTTTGTTCTCCTTTGGGACTGCCATAGCCGAAAGGCACGATCTTCCCTATAAAAAACCCTCACTTTTAACCGATCCTCGGATCACCTTTGACTGCCATCCCGCCCTGCCATTGGTGTGTTTAAAGGACTCCCCTCAGCTCCCCACACTGAGCTTTCTTCCCCGAATCTCCAACCTCTCCCCAGGACTACGGAACAGGTCGTATTACCTTCCCTTACAACTCTCTTTCTTTTCTAAGCTAGTTAGTTTATGTTTGTCTTCTGTGTTTTGTTCTTAATAAAGAATTGTTTATTGCTTGGAAACACCTTGTCTAGCCACTCTCTAACCCGACGCTGTAGACATAGGGTGAAAGATCTCGCTAAGTTGCCCTGCCTCTCGCTAGCAAAACCAGTGCTCTGAGTTCTAATTTCCTCATCTAATTGGCAAAGCCGGGCGCCCCTTGCGGGACCCCCAATTTTCAGGGTAACAACAGTAGCTGCAAGTTTGGGAGACTATGGGGGACTGTCTGGCCATTTCTGCACTACACTCTTATAGTGCAATTATTCCACTTTCAACATCCGGCTGGCCCCTCCGGAAACTGCAAACCCCAGGATTCCATAGGATGTTGAAAGTGGAATAATTGCGCTGTAAGAGTGTAGTGCAGAAATGGCCTATGAGGGGCATTGTTATGAGAAGACTTGCATCTGTAGAGGAAGAATGAAAACTCCTCCTTTATGCTCCTTTTGTTCCAGATTTTGAATCGTCCTAATAAGATTCGGGTCTTGAGAGACTCGCCTACCTCTTCAGAAGACTCAGTTACCATTAAAGGAATGATTAAAACTAATTAATAAAAAAGGAGGGAGACAAAATACAGTTGTAAGGTAGTGCTGAGCCTGTTTATGAAATCCAAGACAGAGATGCCTGCTTTCACGACTGAGAAATAAGCTTTAGAATAAAATGGATTTCGAATGGGAGTGTTGATAGAAGGTCCAATTGCAGAAGTGCCACAAGCCACTGTTCTAATTCCTTTCATCCTCAACAGGTTTTCTAACATCTGTAACAAGGCCATCCTTGATAAAAGAGCCTCATAACTTAATCCAAAGTATATTACATTCATAAACACATTTCCATCCTCTCCTATCCTCTTCCCCCAAGACACAGAAATAATGTGCTATTAAACTTGCATTGCTTCTTTCTGGCAGCAGAACATTAATACTGCAAAAATAAATAGCTCCCTCCTCTGCAAAATTTCCCAAGGAATATAAATGGAGAAAAGTAGAATATGTATACAAGTGTCTATGTGTGTGTACATGTGTGTGCCTATAATTTTTTCTGGGCAAGCCAGAGTAATATATTTGCTTGTGACAGTAGATTTATCAGTTCAAAATCCAGGGTTTAATCCAACAAGTATGTGCTAAACACTAACTGCAGCCACACATATTTCAGTCTTATTAGCATCACTTGGGCAAGCCATATGCTAAAAGCCTGGTCAGGATCTAGTCAGCTACTTTTGGTGCACCCAAGAGTTTATGTCTGCCTTCTAGCCTTCTTTTAAATCCCTCTCTCCATGCCCATATCCACAATTTTGAAACACCTTTTAGTTTCAAAAGAGGCCATCAAATGGTTTTGGGGATGTGTTGCTTAATGATTGTAAAGTCAGATTTTTGTTGTATGCAAAGGCTTACTCCATATATGTTCAGCCTATCACTATTTGCCAAGGATACTCTACACTATACTGGTAAATCAGTCTCCTTGGCTTGTCTCTATTTTTGCCTTTTCTGAATCCCTTTGTTAAAATTAAGAATGGTCACTACTGACCTAGGTCAGATGCTACTCTTTGCTTTAATAGAGGCTTGTTGCCTTGTGTACATCGTATACTGAAATGGCTGAAGAGTGGTTTTCTTAGGAAGCATATGTTTCCATATAACATGAAACTGATTGGTGATGTTTTCTCTTTAGCATAATAACCTTGGCCACAAACTCTTGGGAACTGTGAGAGATAATAGAGGATCTCATAAACAGAGTAATCAAGTTGTCAAGCAAGAAGCCGAACAACTACCAGTCCCAGCCGCTTCTGCAGAGTCTAGCAAAGAAAGAAGCAAACTTAGTTTTCCTTGTAAATACATATGAAAAGAGCTTCAGTTACATATACTACTGTATAGTCAAACACATGGTCTGAGGTGGTTGTAGGTGAGAGTATTCCTTGAGTCTATTTGAGGAATGAGGAAATAAGATGAGAAATGAACCTGAGGAGGATTCTATTCGTTGAGGTTGTTGTTCACTGGAGCAAGTTCCTTTGTCATGTTTTTTCCTTGAGTATTTGAATATGCTATTCATTCAATAAGTCAAGGATCAAAACACAATAGCAACTTTCCTAGCCTCTGAAGCCCCTCAGAAGTCCCACCAAGGCCCTCAGGCCCCCATTTTTAATTTTTCAGAGGGCTGGTCTTTGGAGGACTTTTTGCCCTCAAATGTGCTCAAGCCACAGTGGTTTGTTTCACCTGATCCTCTGATGCCCACCAAACCTCCCCCAAACACCCACGGCCAAAATTGGTCAAAATGGAAGCCAGAAGTGATGATGTGTCACTCTGAGTGCACTGGAGTGTGCCAATGTGGCCTCACTGAGTGGACCAAGGGTAGGAAAATGGCCTCCATGCCCTCTGTAGTTGGCCTTTCCTGTTTTATATAATAACATTTCTTTTTTAGTGCTCTGCTGTTTTTAATCTGTATTTCCAAATTAATATTTAAATGGTTTTAATTTGATAGGCAGTTTAAATTTATTTTAATCTTAGTATTTTGTGTATTATTAAAATTTATTTTAATCTTAGTATTTTGTGTATTATGTGGCTTTACATCTATCTCTTTTTATTCTGTAAGTTGTCTTGAATCCCACTCTTGGGAATGAAGGCAGCATGTAAATAAAGTGACAGATTACTGAACTATGTTTTTCCTCATTTTTACTGCCTGTTTTGACCAATGAACTTCATTATTATATAAAAATAATAAAAGGTAATTGTGTCGACAAGCTCCTAATTAGCATGAGCTTGCACCTTTACATCAGGAAAGCACAGTGTACAGCCCTCCAGTTGTTGTTGGACTGCAACTCCCAATGCACCTAACCAGCTTAGCCAAAGTGATGAATGCTGGGAGACGTAGTTCAACAACATTTGGCGGGAAGGCCACATTTTACCTAGCCCTGCTCTATATCCGTAAGTATCATCCCTCCTTGCTCATTAAATGCAATAAGTACTCAAAAGCAGACACCGGGAGAAATCAAGTTGGGAATATGTCAAAGGCAATAAATGGCAGCTGAATTAATGGAATTCATTAAAACAAAGATTTTAAAAGTTAAGACAATTAGGTAATTTCAATCGCTACTTGCTCATTTTCTAATTCATTAACTCCAAGAAGAGGCATCCATATACTAGAGGCAACCGCTCTTATGATAATAAAGCCGAGCTTTAAAAAGGATTTGTTTTCAGCAACACCGAGGAGATAAAAAGGGGATTTTTTTGAAGCATAATAAAAAATGGATTAAAGGGAGTAGAAATAATTTATCAAGCATAGTTGGAGAAAGAAAAGCAGAGGGTGACCTTATGACGGATTCCCTCCTCTTTTTTTTTTTTTTTGAAGAAAAGCTCTGTCAAACACGCACACGAACACACAAAAACCTCTGCACAAATTAATGGATATTTCCCCTGTTTTAGATAAGCTATTTGCCATTCAGGTTGACATGATATCACATGATATAAGTAATAGCAGGCAATGTGAAGCTTGAGTTAGGAACCTGTACCCTGAATGCATAAGTTTCACAGTGGGAAACATAATAAGAGCAGTGTAAACCAGAATCCTGCCTCCAGTTATTCAATGCAAAGCACAGGAGAAAATACACAAAAGTTCAATTTCATCTGTGCTAGAAGCATTTCTTTGAAGGAGAAAAAAACCAACTTTTGGCAAGTTGCTTGAAAAAAAAGAATGAATTTTGCAAGGAAAAAGAATTATGGATGTGCAGTTGATAATTTGATATAGTAAATCAATCCCACTTGATTTGTAGGATTTATAACACAAACAAACGCCTTTCACTGTTGTCATATTTAGTATAAATCTGAGACATTAGTGTCCAACTTGTTATCTATCCCAGTTGCAAAATAATCATAGCTTGGAAACTACTAGTTAAAACAACTGGCTATTTGTAAATAGTTACTTCCTCAGTAACAAAGGTATTACTAGGGAAAAGCAAATAGAATAAAGTGTTCTAGAAAAGATCAGTGTCTGTCGGAAATTATGCACAGGATAAATCCATATGGAAACATTTTAGTGCATATATCTCATTTGTAGTGTTTAAATGCAAATAAAGAAGAAACTAAGCAGAACTCCCAGGGGCAAATTTCTCTTCCTGGTATCCAGCCATGAGTAATAGTCTCCCTTGTATACCACCTTGTCTTATTTCCCTGGGCCTTTCTGCTCTACATGGTTACAGTGCTATTATTCCACTTCCAACATCATGTGGAATGCTGGGGTATGTAGTTTATTGAGGCCAAAGAACTCTCTGGCTGAGAATTCCAAATGCCTGTCCCTAAACTACAAACCCCAGGATTCCACAGGATGTTGAAAGTGGAATAATAGCACATAATGCGGAAAGGCCCTCTGATTCAGAGGAGGCATCTGCCAGGATGTTGCTCCTTGGACGGTAGTCAGAGCCAATCCAATATTTTGTTGCCTTTGATGGAATTGAAAATATACCCAAAGCTGGGCCAGTCAAAGTATATTTGACCAAGTAAGAAGATCTCACAAGGGCCTCGCCCTGCAAGCATATGAAATTAAAGAGACACAAATAAATTGCTTCCGTTGCAGAAAGGTACCTTAGCCAGCTGCCTCATTTTGCCTAATAGTTATTCTCACGTGAGCCATAGCCGTAACGGCATATATTCATATCCCCAATTAATTTGCCTAGGCCTGTTTTACATTTGGGAAGTAGCCACTAATTGCGAGCCAAAAAAACAAAAGGTCCACATATCACTCACAGAGAGCCAACATGGGGTAGTAGCTTGAGTGCTGGGCCATTTTCTCACTACACAGTTATAGTGCTGTTATTCCACTTTCAACATCCTGTGGGAGTTTATTGAGGCTAAAGAGCTCTCTAGCTGAGAATTCTAAAGGCCCTTCCCTAAACTGCAAACCTCAGGATTCTATAGGATGTTGAAAGTGGAATAATAGCACTATATCAGTGTAGTGTGGAAATGGTCTTGGACTATGACCCTGGAGACCACACTTCGATTTCCTACTTGGGCATAGAAATCCACTGGGTGACTTTGGGTACATCAGACACTCTCAGCTGCAGAAAATGATAGTTTCACCTTAGGGTCACCATAATTCAGAAATGACTTGAAAGCACACAAAAACAAGAGCAACATATCAGTCATATGGTTTCTTGAATCTTCTCTACAATTTTTATTATTCACCTGATATTTACTATCAGAGGCAAAGCTTTAAAAAATTGCTTTTGCAGTACAGCTCCTCTTGCTGGCTGGGAATTCTGTGACCATTTCTGCACTGGCCCCTCCTGAAACTGCAAACCCCAGGATTCCATAGGATGTTGAAAGTGGAATAATAGCGCTATAAAAGACTAGTGCGGAAATGGCTTGTGAGCGGCAGTCCAGCAAAGGAACTCTTCTGGGCTCTGATCAGAATACACACAAACTATTGGTGTGGTCTTTGCCAAGACCTTTTAATGATATTGCAGATACATATTGACATTTTTAAAATCCCATCTGAGCTGGGTAGGTTTTAATTTCCATTGTGAGATCAAAATTAGAAATTTGGTCAGGATGGACAAATTTCCTGAAAAATTTCAATGACTGGTATCATTTTTTCTCTTCCTGCCATTCTATTTGCTAACATTTTCTGCTCTTGGCTCTTTTCTCCACTCTCTTTTGGTTGTTTTCTTCCTCTTCCTTGTTCCAGAATTAATCACATGAGTGCCTCAGATACTTTAGGATCATAGAGGGAATCTAAAGTTATGATGCTATATATTAGCTTTTCTCAGTCTAGTGTTATCCAGATACAGTCGTGTGGGAGCGGGGAGGTGATTCGCCCCAGGCAGCAATGTTTCTGGGGCGTCCTGGCCTATAGCCATGCCCTCACATGCCCTGGCCATGCCCCAGCCATGCTCCCATGCACCATGGCCATGCCCCTTCCCCTCCCCTCCTCCACACACTCCAAGCTCCGCCACTGTCCAGAGATGTTGTACTACAACTTCCATCACTCCTAGGAAGCCATGGGATAGTGAGGGTATAGATTACAAAGACTAGAAAGAGGAGTGTTTATTAGAGGAAGTCTGTTATGTATAGTCTAGAATCATGTTGGCAATTTATGAATATGTAAGTTCTAGGGATGAAGAGAAAGTTCAACAATAGTTGAAAAATGCTTAATGATGTTAGAATAGAAAGGAAGTGAACAACTTAACATTTTCATCAGGAGTTATTTTCTCTCAGCACTTCCTGTGACATAATTTTGTTTTACCTGAAGGTCTTTGCCATAATTTATACACAGGCCATGTGACTCGGAAAAAAAAATGTTTCTTGGCTTATTGTACTTTCTTTTACAAAATGAACAATTGATCAAGCTTCCAAAACATTTTAGGATACGCTTTGGCAAACTGTCTGGCCACAATTGTATGTCATTGAACCCCTGGGTGCAATTACACTAATCAAATGAGGTTCTACAAAGGACCCAGAGAGTGTAAATGGACGACAGAGCAGAGTTCATAGAATTCAATGCTTCCTCTAACTATGTTGGTTGAAAGGCTGAGGATCTTGGGAGTAATAGATGAAGACGCTGTGGTTTGGCTAAAGAAAGACAGAGAGTTTCTTTGCCAGATTTTACTGTAACAGCTTACTGAAGAAAGAGCATGATAAATCCCCCCTGAAGTGCAGAGCAACAGCTTCAAGCAAGAGTGGGCAAAGTGCAGCCCTCCAGATGAAGTTGGACTACAACTCCCAGCATTCCTCACCATCAGATATGCTAGTTAGGGCTGATGAGAGTGGCATCCCAACAACATCTGAAGGTCCACACCATTCCCAACCTTGTTTTAAAAGTATTATAAAACAGTAAAAAATTATTTAGTAAACAGTGCTATATGTAATTTCCAAGCTTTGAAATTAAACCTCGTGGGAGAATAATTCCTGTCTTAAGGAACCTAAACAACTCAGGAAACTGGTTAAGCTGCAGTATTTTAGTTTAAACTGATTCAGCTGAAATGAAATCCATTGGCTAAAAAAGAAATCTGAATTACATTTTTTTCACATTTAGAAACATTTAGATTGGGGCAAGGGGAGGGGATTGCAATAGCCATAACTGGTATAAGTCTGACACATCTCATGATATACATTATTAACCAGTTGCCTGAGCATTTTCTAAATAACAAAAGGTTTTTTTCCCCCTCCCCATGTGTCTGCTGTTCTAGATAACTGCCCAAGTCCTAATGAATATTCTGAATGGAATCTGACACTCTGCTAAACTTCCCAAATTGGAGACTTTATTGCCCATTTAAAAATCTGGAGCCATTTCCACTGAAATCCTTCAAGTTCTTTTTTTCCTGTTTGAGCAATCCTGGCTGATCTAATGTTTGACATCCCAAATATATGAATCTATTGTAGCACCTTTTAAAAAATGCAGAAGCAGCTCAAACCTTTGCAGAGACCAAAATTCAAAGTGAAACCAGGGAGAAGAGGGGTTGAAAATTGCTTCTTTCCTGTACACATTGCCATTTTACTTTCTTTTAAAGGTCTTACAAACCAGTTTTAAAATCCAAAGACAGCCTCCTTCATTTTATTTCATGGATTGCCTCTTCTGCAACCTAATGAGTTAAAGAATTTTGCTTTTTGATAATTCCCCTACTTTGTAGATACATGATATAGTTCCATAGTGCTCTTTTACAACTTTCAGCTTCTTTGCATATTGGTGTATCTACGCATTTATTATCATGGTGTAAATCAGCCATATATTAAAACTGATTGACTTTTAAGAGGAGAGCTGGTATTTACTCCCTAGACCACCATATGTCTTTGGAAAACTGTGGAGTCTTAGGAGCCAAAATGGCTTTTTGAGTTTTTTGCCTTGTCACCCTCTTTGCATTGTAACTGGCCGCTCCCATTTCCTGTCCCTCTACACTAAATTATTTTTCATATAAGCAGGCTTCCCCCATTACTAAACTACGGTACTCTGCATGTACTGTACTGGTTCCCACCTTCATTTTTGTCTTGTATCCAAGATGTTTACTTATCTCTACCAGCCAAAAGGCTAGCCTTATGTATGGATGTGGAATGTTCTCACTCTTTATTTTGTTTCTCTTCATTCTTTGTTTCTCTGGCCCTTTCCACAAGCTGCGAGGGAAACGCTCCCTGCCACTACTCACCGGCTTTTTGGTGGGTCTGGGTGAGTCCGTCAGGACGAGGAGCAGTACGAGCTCGTCGCTCCACACTGCTCCGGCATCCAAAATGGTGGCTTCCGGTTGGTGGAGGCTCTCCACCAACCGGAGAAGCTCGCCAGCCAAAAGCCCGTCACCGGCAGATCTGCAGGCACACACTAGTGTGTGCCTGCAAATCTGCACCGGAGTGCAGTGACGGAGCGACACAGGGTCACACGCTCCGTACTTTTTAAAAACCTCTTAAAAGAGGTTTTTAAAAAGCATGCTGCACGACCAGTTCCAGTCTCTCCGGAGCGGACTGAGGTGGGGAACTACGAAAAGTGGTCCGCCCCAGTCCACTCCACGGTGCAGAAGACCTCCGTTGGAGGTCGCTCTGCACCGTTTTAATAGGCCCGTGTGGAAAGTGCCTCTGTTTCTTCTTCTTGTGCTTATTTCATATTGGGTTGTGAGTAGGGTTCTAAGATCTCCCCCTGGAGACTGGAGTCTTAGGCCATTTTCATGCTGGATTGTTCTAGCGCTATTAATCCACTTTCAACCTCCTATGGAACCCTGGGGTTTGCCGTTTTGGCCCCTCCTAAAATGGCAAACCCCAGGATTCCATAGGAGGTTGAAAGTGGAATCATAGCGCTAGAACAACCCAGCGCGGAAATGGCCTTAGGGGTTAGCAACTGTATTCTGGTCCTCAGGGACAAGAGCTTCACCTTGAAAGTGTGTGTGTGTGTGTGAGAGAGAGAGAGAGAGAGTATGACCCTTATTAGACTTGGTTTTTTAAAATTTGAATGACATGCGCTGAGCAATTGTGGTTGCATACCTTCCAACAGCTGATACCTTCCTACATTTCACAGGTGAAAACTGGACCATTTGTGGCCAAGCAACTTCAGAGTGTGGCTAAGATGCCAAACATTATTAATGAGAAAGAACACAAAAGCTAGGAAAGGCTGTAGCACTTTGCTTTTGCCTGAGTTTACTGGGAAGAGCAAGATTCCACCCCATTCAATCTTCTCCTGCCTGATGGAATGAGGGAAACTACTTTTGCCCCTTGAACTGACGCCCTTTCTGCACACAGCAAGGGAAATACTCCCTGCCACTACTCACCGGCTTTTTGGTGGGTCTGGGCAAGTCCATCAGGACAAGGAGCAGTGCGAGCTTGTTGCTCCGCACTGCTCCAGCATCCAAAATGGTGACTTCCAGTTGGGGGAGGCTGTCCACCAACCGAAGAAGCTCACCAGCCAAAAGCCCGCCCCCGGCAGATCTGCAGGCACACACTAGTGCGAGCTTGCAAATCTGCACCGGAGTGCAGGGACGGAGCGATGCGGGGTCGCATGCTCTATACTTTCTAAAAACCTCTTAAAAGAGGGTTTTAAAAAGCACGCTGCGCAACCAGTTCCAGTTGCTCCAGAGCAGACTGAGGTACAGAACTACGAAAAGTAGTCCGCCCCAGTCCACTCCACGGTGCAGAAGACCTCCGTTGGAGGTCGCTCTGCACCATTTTAATAGGCCCGTCTGGAAAGGACCTGAGTTTGCAGTGACTGAAGTAAGCTGACCACAAAGGGAGAAATTGGGAGATGAGTAGAGAATCTGGGACATTTTAAAAGCAGCTAAAAAAGTGGGATGGCAGAGAATTAACTGGAACTGTCACCCTGCCAAATCGGGATAGATGGAGATTATGTAGTTGGTGGTTAATATGCCCTGCTTAATGATATCAGCAGGGCCTGGCTCCTATGACCTCAGCAAGGAAAACCCATAGGCCTCAGGGCCTGAGTTAGTACTAATCTGGAAATCCTAGTCGTGAGACCTTGTTTTTAATCTCACAATGACATGCATGTCCATTTTTAAAAAACACTTCTAA
Source organism: Ctenosaura bakeri (assembly GCA_948474755.1). Taxonomy (NCBI): domain Eukaryota; kingdom Metazoa; phylum Chordata; class Lepidosauria; order Squamata; family Iguanidae; genus Ctenosaura; species Ctenosaura bakeri. The sequence goes on from CAOLHI010001255.1 coordinate 688,846, forward strand.
TATATTGATTTACTTCTGCATTTTACCCTGTTGTCTCAAGCATTCTATGCATGTTATTTCAATTCTGTGTATTTCTGCTGCTCCCATTTTTAAATGTTCTTCTTTTTCTTCCCACACTATTTCCCTGAAACATTCTGCAGGCCTTGCAAATATGTAAATTCTCAAGGTGATAAGCATTCCTTCTCACAACACATCTCAAGAGTTGTGAAAATACTACATTTGCTGAGACCCTATATCTAATTAAATTCTTTTCCATGGTTAGCCTTACCATTAGGCAGAAGAGCATCTCTTAGGTGCTGGAGGACATAGCTATGAGCTATACGACCTTCCTTGACCTCCCCACTCCTCAGTTATCTTGCTTCCTTCAGTTACAATATAGACTGCTGTTTCATCACCTGCGTGAAAGTAAGATTCAGGTACCTGTACAATTGACTTCTGTACATGTAAAGTATGTGTCCGTGCAGCTGGGTGGGTGCTGGTGGTGACTTTGGCCAGCTTCCAGTGGATACTTGGTTCCACCATCCTCACTATGTGCTCTTCTATCCACAGTTATCTTGAACATTCTTTGGGTAGGGAATTTGACCTTTGTTTCAGATGGATGGTTCTGTCTCATTACAACTTGACCCCACAGGAAGGGGATGGAGTCCCAACCATAGTGCATGGCAGCCGTTGACCCTTCTGCAGTACCTTTATAAATGGGCTGTTGTTGGGGTTTTTTTGTTTGTTTTTTTAGCACAATTGCCACAAAACACTATCATGTTCCTGGTGCCTTATTGAATTGATTGCATACCTGCTGCATATTAGTTTGATGAGATGACCTGGAATTTTGGCATTTTGAAAGAGAATAAATAATTTCTCAGACATCTTCTGAGATTTTCTATTGGCATTTTAGTAATCCTTAACCACAGGCACATTCCTCCTCCGTCACTTTCTCTTTCTTTCTTTCTTTCTTTCTTTCTTTCTTTCTTTCTTTCTTTTTCTTTCTTTCTTTCTCAATGAGGGAAATGCCACTATTTAAGGCTTTCTTCAGACGCAAAATGATTCCTAAACTTGGTATTTCAGGTGTCCTTTTCTGGGTCCTTCCAATCTTACTGGGCTATAAACTTTGTAAATTAAATAAAAGAAATGCCTCCTGGGCTGAAGTGCTTTTATACAGCTCAGCAATGCCAGCACATTTAACCCCTGGTGGTGCAGTTGTTAAATGCCAGTACTGCAAGCCACAAGGTTATGCGTTCAATCCTGCCGGGCTCCAAGGTTGACTCAGCCTTCCATCCTTCCGCAGGTCGGTAAAATGAGTACCCAGCTTGTTGGGGGCATGTATAGAAAAATGTATCGAAATACATGCTATTTCTAACTGTTCGCCGCCTCGATCCATATGGAGAGGCAGGAAATAAATAAATAAATAAATAAATAAATAAATAAATAAATAAGCAAGCAAGCAAGCAAGCAAGCAAGCAAGCAAGCAAGCACATCACATCTTTCTAGATAAGAGAGTGCCTCCACCCTGCCTGCTCCAAGTATAGAAGCTGACTGCATTGGCAATTAAATTTAAAACTGATTTTATAGGATGTCTACCATTACACTTGGGCAGCAGGTTAGCTTGGGAAGTGCAGGCCAGGCTGATGCCAAACACAGCCCTGTCCTCCAACATTGTACCCAATAGACTCACTATTCTACCTGAAGCCTGCTAGCTGCTGCTCCCATGTAAAAGGAATGGTACAATGTGCATCCCATGAGACGAGAAGTGCAAGTATTCATTTAATTCTAGTGTGGGACTGGTTGTTGTTCATCTTCTGCTTGTGAATACTAATTAGTCTGCTTGTGAGACAAACTGTTGTCTCTCACATTTCCCAACAATTCCTACTGAACTGTATAATGGCTATCCTCTCTTTTTCTTCATTTGGTCAATGGCTTTTCCCAGAGGCCCCTGCATATTGGCTTACTGGGAGAAGACAAATACTAAATTACCCAGTCAGCTAAGACAAGAAACAAAGAAACACTGCTATTGTTGTGCACCAGCTAAGACGGGCAGGCATGCTCACAGTGCTTAAGAGGAACAGCCGGGGAGGGAGTTTTCTACTACTTTTGTCCCCGTATTTTGGCTGCATGAGGTAGCCTCCTCACTCTGCCTAAGGCCTTACTGCTCAGAGTCCCCAGGTCACTACTGTATGTAATTTAATTAAGAACTGGTTAGGCAGAGGGCAGCAGGACCTGAGCTATTGTTGCAGTGCTCATTATACAAGTTTATCCATAACCCAGTGATTTTATTGGTTGCAATTGCTGGGCAACCAGAATGCAATCATATTCCACAGTTCAGCTCCATAGTCTGAAAGCAAGGAGAATGTGGTGCGATATAATTTTTCTCTAGTTATCTGAATAGCATTTGCTTAACTTTTCATTCATTATTAGTTCGTTCATTCCCCCCATCACCATTTTTATTAATTTTCTCACTGATTTTGCTAGAGACTCAGCCAGTTTCTGCTGTGTGTTAATTTAGAGTTTTCCATCCAAATTGCATAAATTGTGCAGCTTTTCTTCTACTTCCTTGTGGCATCTGACTTCAGAATATTTGAACAGTGGAGAAATGGTTTTTGAGAGGCAATTTAAGAAGGTACACATCATATACATTTTCTATTCCTTTTAATAGCCAGTTTTTGCAAGGCTCCAGACTTGCAAAATTTTGAGTAAAGGGTCCCTCTTTTTAAAAAGAAAATTAACAGGATCATATACACCATCTAATTTCTGTTAGGACACTCAGGTACTCTGTTTTACAGAGATTAGACCTCTGTCTGGAGGACTATCAAAAGATACTGCTCTAAAGGCTTCCTTTATTTTAAGGGTTATCCCATCCAAAATCTGGTTTGAAGATAAAGAACTGTAACAAATGAAAGCAAGGAGCTTAAAGTTAACGGCCAGTTAATGAGAAGGTAATAGCTAGCATGTGAATAACAGATCAAACAGGCACAGAAACCATTTCAGTGCAGTCTTCTCCAATGTGTTGACAATTTACTGCATTTCTACTTCAAATATACTAATGATATCTATACATATGTGTTAGGTAGCATATGCACCTTTTAGACAAACTCATATCTTCTTCTGGTGTTTTGTATGTGTGTGTGTGTGTGTGTGATACATTCACATTTTTCACAATATGTAAGTTATCACTTTAATTTCTCTGGAAACAAAACAGAGCTTTGCAATCGATTTTGTTAAAGTTCTCTTTGTACATGTTCGCAGAACTGTACACAGAATTCCAGGCAACATATCCAATGTAAAATTGTGCCACAGTGGAAAGAAATTGAAAATAAATAGGAACAAATGGAACAATAAAATGAATGGGACTTCATGTATTTCTCCCATTAATCCTCATTATAAGAATGAATAGAATAAAATAATAGGGTCATTCTGTTGTTACATTTTTCGCGATGTCTTCTGACTCTTCCGTAGTTGAGAACTACATCATTATAGATGTCCATTTACTGAAGGAGGTTGGAGATATGGCTGAAATCCCATAATGGAAAGCAACTGGCAAACCTATGAGAAATTTAAGATAAACTCCGAGGTATTTATTCGGTATACAGATGTATTAAAAGTATACAGTATACAGATGTGATAAAAGAATGACTTTTCAAGGGTATTTTGTACCTTGGCATTTTGTATTGGCCACCATTGGTGACAGGCTAGTGAGTGCCACTGACCTCATAAGTCTGTTTCTATGTTCTTATTTTATGTTTATTGCTTAATTAGCAGGACAAGGACTGAAATAATTCTGATTAATGTATGTTAAGAAATACTCTGTAGAGGTAAAAGTCTTTTCTGTTGGCCTTGACATGTTTAGGTTAAAGCTTAATGGCGCAGACAAAGTTCTTACGTTCCCCCAAAATCCTACACAGTAGGCCCAAGAAAAAGTGTGCGTGTTTCCTTCATATATGCCTGCTTTAGAAGCAATATCACAAGGATTGTGACCAAGTATTAACATTGGCACAGCTGCTGTTGTATCAGCCACTAGTTACCAAAAGGGTTACTCCAGATAGCCATGTGCTAGGAGGAGAAAAAGTGATTTTAGTTCACAATGTAAAGCTTTACAGAACAAATAATTCTGTCTACCCTAGACAATTCACTTTTTATTAAGCATCAGCAGTTTTAAAAGGAAACATACTGTAGTTCAAAAAGTAGCAACAAGGTAAGACTGGTGGATTGAAGGAAGCCAACCATGGTAATTGAGCTCTGAGTTACAGAATGAAGAAAAGCAATAATTTAACAAGGAAAAGAAATCAACAAGCCAACCAAAAGCTGGCTTCTTCTACAACATTCAGCTTATTGGTTTTTTGTGCCTGAATTTTCGCAGAATGGGAAAATGAGCCAGCAGTATAATGCAACTGCCAAAAAGGCTAACGTAATTTTATCCAGCTCATGGGAAGTAGTAGTTCAGTTGTATTCATTGCTAATTAAGATACACCTGAGGTATTGTGCTTGCTTGTGCATGCCACAATGCTTGAGAGAGTATTTTGAGAGAACAATTTTGAGAGAACAATTATAAAATTACAGTGCATTCAGGGAAGAATAAGCAGGATAGTTGGGGGATGTGGAAATCGAATCCTATGAGAAACAGTTCTAAGAGCTAGGTATGATCATCCCAGAGAAATGTAAGAACCGACAAAATAGGTGTTTTTAAATATATGAAAAGCTGCTATGCACAAGGCAGAACAGGCTTATTCTCTGTGACTCTAGAATGGGGGACTGGTATGTGGAAATTTCAGGGGCTCATTCACGCTGCATGACTACAGTGCTGCATTCCATTGCATTCCACTCTACTTTGCAACATCCCATGAAATCCTGGGGTTCAGCAACTCAGAATGTTGCTTGGTATCTCAAAGGTTCTGAAAATAAATACATAGACACATGAGAATAAAATTTCTTTATCAAGATTTTTTTTTAAAAAAAAAAGACCCTGTAGATTTTTATAATTTTGCATGTCTTTTAATGTTTTTAATTGTTTTAAATGCTTTATTATGTTTTTAACTTTCTGGAAGCCGCCTTGGGTTCCACTCTGGCATATAAATTTAATAAATAAATGAATGAATGAATGAATGAATGAATGAATGAAATATCCTTAGGAGAGAAGTACAAGTTATTCTTAATTTTTTTCCTCACAATAATGGGGATTGCTGTTTGAGCCAGACCCCTCTGTATCTCACGACCTTGGTAAGTCCCCCTCCCCAGCTACCTTCCTTGTGAGGGTCTTCTCTAGTGTTAATCCAGCAAAAGCTTTAGATTTTCTCAGGCCATTTCCGCACTAACCTGTTATAGCACGATGATTCCACTTTCAACATCGTCTGGAATCCTGGGGTTTGCAGAAACTGCAAACCCCAGGATTCCAGACGATGTTGAATGTGGAATCATCGCGCTATAACAAGCTAGTGCGGAAATGGCCTCAGTCATTTTCAGGAGTGACAGAACATATCTAGAATCAAAAGATGGCAATTGTCAGGGTGTTATGGCAGTATTAACATGTAATGTTGCTCTCATCTTTCCCTCAGGAAGGCTCATGCCTTCAGGTTCTGTAAAAAGAAGAACATGAAAGATCTTTTCGGGGCGGTGTGGGGGAAAGAAGGCTATCTTAGTTAGAAAGCTGAAGTGAACATTGAAATGAAAGGTCTACACAAACTTTGGCCCATGGCACTGGTATCAAAGTCCGCATGCTCACTTGCATATCCCCTTTGAAAAATAATTTTTTCTTCACAGGGATCTACAGACACTACATTATGCTAAGTGTGACGATTTCTTCCTCATTGTAATAACAACTTTATCCAGGGGCCCAAAGGAATGCCTTAAATTTTGAACAAGGGAAGATTTATTGATAAATATTATTGTGTATTCATTTTTAGCTTCAAAATCAGTGATAGAAATTAATGAAATAAAGTCAATTAAGTTAGGAATTAAGTTGGAAATTTGCCAACTGGAGAGGGCAAATTAAATGTATTTTTTTTAATTAAAGTGATTGACTTAACTTAGAGTTTCAGCATTAACATTTCTCCAGCATATTAATTAAGTTATTAATTAATTAAACGAGCCAACAATTTTTACATTAACCTTTCTTTACACAAAATGTCATTATCTTGGATTTTTTGCAAAATGACGTCTCCTACTTTATAGTTCCTCAGGGTTGGGCATTACAATGTTTAGGTCACATGTAGTATGGGCAGCTCAGAGAAGAAAGGTAGATAATTTTCTTTGTGTCTAGTGCAGTGGTTCTCAACCTGGGGGTCGGGACCCCTTTGGGGGTCAAACGACCATTTCACAGAGGTCGCCGCTCCTCAATCCTGCCCCCCCTTTTAAAAGAAGGTGGCTTCACAGCCAATGGGAGCAGAGCTTCTGAGACCCCTGTGCTGGGGTTCAAACTGCAAACCCCAGGATTCCATAGGATGGTACAAGTGGAATAATAGTGCTATAACAGTCTAGTGCAGAAATAGCCAGGATGACTTTCTCCTCTCGCTTTTGTTGTGCGTGGACTCTTGGCGCTTGCCACATGCACGTGTTATGTTCTTCACCCTGACTGTCTTGCATTCCTCGCTTTTTGTATGTTCAGCGTCCGCACTCCCTTTAAGGGAGGGAGGGAGGGAAACAAAATGCGTCTGCTTATGCCGCCGCCATCTTTCCTCTCTCCCTGTCCTTTCCTCCCTGCGCCTCGTGTAAAATGTGGGCTGTTTTGGCATTGCCTTTGGGAGTGACTGGGTTTTTGAACTGTGGAAACCCAACATTCAGAACTAGAACTACTGCCTTAATTCTGGCACTGATGAACGCTTTCTGTGCTTAAAAAAGGGGGGAGGGTTACCAGTTTTTAGGCATTAGAAGTCTATCCAGAGCAGTGATTTAGGGCAGTGTTTCCAATCTATTTGATGTTGGAAATAGCTAACTAACTAACTAACTAACTAATAAATAACGAAAATGATTTTATGGTTGGGGGTCACCACAACATGAGGAACTGTATTAAGGGGTCGCAGCATTAGGACGGTTGAGAACCACTGGTCTAGTGGGTCCTTTTGTATTCTGTACTAGTTATCTCACTGAGGCTCCTTTATCTGTCCTGGGAAATTGAATTTTGAAACTATTATCCCTGAGACTTTTGAGGAATTCACCTGGGGATGAATCAGTAAGATAGAACAAATTAGAAGGTAAGGAAATGAGATATTAAAGAGGAAACGACAGAAAGCAGGCTCCATGTGACTCTTTATGAAAAGCCAAGTCAACTTGGATTTTGACAAAATACTTACTACTTTTTGTCACAAAAATGAAAGCAAAAGAAGCGTTTTTGGTGAGGCGGGTGAGAAATTGGGATCTCAAAAATTAATGCAGATTCTTTTCCTCCAGAAATGCCAGAGAGAAGGCAGTATAATAATGGATGGAATTTTTCACTTTCATTCTGGTAAGGTTTTTAGTGTAGCAACGTAACATAAATTCTAATGCCAATTTAAAATTAATTGTTAAAAACAGCCCCACCCAAATAGAATTGCAATTGAATTAGATTTCTAGTTTTTTGACAATTAACATACTCACTAACTTTTCCATTTCTGGTCATGATGTCATTTCTTATTTCCTTCATTTCTTGTAGTCAAGTTGGCATTTGCAACCAAAAGAGATTGCCTAGAAGGCTTGCCTGATTCACAGGATCATATCCAACGGTTCTAGACATTGTTTCACATTTAGTAAAAAATACAGTCATCCTTCCACATTCGCTGGGGTTAGGAGCACAGGACCCCAGGGAAGTGAAAAAACCATGAATAACTCTAGGCCCTCTCAAATCATATTTAACACACACAAAAAGTCTGATCACCATATTCAACCCACCTTGGATTCCTTTGAGGCATCAGGGTTCCTTCACAAGGCAGAAGTGGGTGGCTGGTGGGGCTGACTGCCACCTCCACTGCTGCTCCACACCATTTTTAAGAGTGACTTACAAGCCTCGTTTGCAGTTTCTCAGTCTCATGAGGCTTGCAGTTCCTATTCAGAATGGCATAGGATGGCAGGAGAGCTGACAGCAAACAATCTGTGAATAATCGAATCCGCAAAAGTGAAACCCGCAAATAGGGAGGGCTGACTGTACTGTAGCTCAGTCTCACTCAGGGCTGGTTTATCAGTGGTTCAACTGGAGCAATTGCTCCAGGCTCCTTGCTGACTAGGGTCACTGTGAGGAGGAAAAAGTGTACCTTTCTCATTCTCTTCAACTATCAGTTCCTAAATCACCTGGTATTTCAGTTATGATCAACATTTTTATGTTTTAGTTTAGTAATTGATCACAAATATGTGGGACTATTAGTCTCACACAGGTAGAAGGGCTACTGATGCACTCACACTTAAGGATATTTTGTTGCTGTCTATTGTACTTTGTATTTTATTATTTAGTCAACTATTTAATCAGTTCATATATCACCTCTTCTAGAATAGGTCACACATAGGTAGGAAGAGGGGTCTTATTTTTGGAATTGCTCCAGGGCTTAATGAAGCCTTGTCTCATTGGTCATCGTGGTACAACATTCCAGGAGATAAGAGCATGAAATCATACTTCCTCTTGTGAGAACATCATGTGCCTATGTGCCCTCCACATTTTGGGTAATTGGTGAGAGGCCAGCATGAGGACTTTTTCCCCAGAGCTGCTTTGTTTTTCTCTTTGGAGCTCAGAAGGAGAGAGATAAGTTACTTCTGTGCAACAGAGATTTCTCTATCTATAGTTTTACTGTATATACCTTTTGGTCAAGAGTATACCTTTGCTGTAAGAGCATGAGAGTATGCTACCTGCCTGCAGAAGCTTTGCTGGAGCACAGAGTAGTATCTTCATACACCCTAGTAACACATTGCATCACTTATTGTAAGGAATGTCGGTGCCTATCAGTCAAAAGGCATCCGTAGGATTTTCTCTGCTATGGTGTACCTGCTGCATCCTCTGGTAAACAGTAAAATCTTCTTTTATACCAGTGGTTCATTTTGTCTACATAATATATGAAGCTGAAGAGGAAGCCAAGAGCAGCTCCAGGACTAGTTAATGCCATTTGCCAACTAGCTTTTTTCTTTTGAGTTTCAGCTATAAACAGTGGGCAATTTATATCCACATATAGTAGAAAGTTAACCTAAACAAATTATATAAGGGCAAAAATCCCCTCACCCCTTACTATGAAAAATTAACAGTCCTAGCTGGTTCTCCTACCTGAGTGGTGATTTTGGTTCCAAAACTAGCAGAAGGGGCCAGTTCTGCAACACCTCACCAAATCTGGGCTTCCAATCCTACAACAGTTACCCATCAGAGTGGCCCAAGCCAGGAACAACTTGCCAAGATCAGAGGTTCAGCCCCATAGAGCTATCATCCTGCAACATCTTATCACATTTGACAGCCCAGTCCAGGAACTGAATACTGGCAAGAACACAGGATTATAAATTCACATCCCTGGATCCAGGAGCCAGATCCAGAAGAAACTTGCCTCCTTTCAGTGCTCCATTGACAGAAGTGCTTGGTTCCATCAGCAATGCAACTGCCAGTGTTGGTCATGATGCAGTTTTTCCCTTGGAGGTGGTATAGCTCTTGCTATGTGAACTGAAGAGGAGGGTGATCAAAGAGGACAAATTCAGTCACCACTGTGTGACTTGTACAGCTTAGGCTGTTTCTGCACTAGAGTGTTATAGCACTATTATTCCATTTGCAACATCCTATGGAATCTTGGGGTTTGCAGTTTTGGGAAGGGCTGGCTGGCCCCTCCTGAAACTGCAAACCTCAGGATTCCATAGGATGTTGCAAGTGGATAATAGCGCTATAGTGTGGAAATGGCCTCAGTAAAGAAGTTGGTAGCCAGGAAGATGTCAGATTGGTTTATCCTGAGAGTCAACTACAGCATGCATATCTCTAGGGAGGTGGTGGCCCCATCAGCAACAAATTGACCATATTAAACATGGTCAGTGGTGAGCAATCATGGGAAATGAATACACCAAGAGAGCCCTATATAGTCAAGTTTTCTTATTTTTAAGAAAATCTTTGATTGCGAAAGATTTAAGTGTGCATAAAAAACCCTGCCTGTGAAAACAGTGTAATTTGGAGGGCTAACTTTGGCTGCATTGTGTTCCGCAAAATTATTAATTATACAGAACAAAACACAATCTCTGCACAATTAAAATATTAGAGTGTTTGTATCCTTTTTTACATCACAGCTGAGACAGTGGTATGAAAAAAAAAAATCACTTGGAAAAACAGGTAGCTTAAAAGAACCTGCAACTCTGTGATGTTGTCCTGATCAGATCAGCTTAAGAAAACCCTCCCTAGCAGGAACAGATGAAACCAGGACCTTGGGAAAGCAATATGAATTATCTCAGTTTCTTAAACTATTCAGGTTCAGTTCACATTGGGTGAAAGATTTGGATAGCTCCTTTTCTTGAGGCAAATCAGCATATCCTCTTCAGCTGTTCTCCCTGTATGAAACCTAACCACAGTAGGAAATTAAAGAAACATTAGAACATCTCATAAACAATACACATCCAGAGAAAAGGCGCTCTCATTTTCCTTATACTATTGGTACTTTTTGCAAGTCCTTGGTATAAATGCACATCCCAAAGAAAAGGGGGCCAGTCTTTAAAATTGTTTACAAGGTCTGCAGCAGTGTTCACTGAAATAAATGTACTGGAAACAGCACAACTAGAAAATGGTACGAAGGCTATAAAGTTTGCATAAAGAATCCATTATGAAGGTGTGCCAATGGAACGATTGTTTGATGTTGCGTTACAAATGTATTGTTTATTCTTTATTTTTTAAGAGTCAGTTGATCCAGTGGGGTTTTTTGCATTTAATGAAGCTGAGCTATTTCCAAGTTGCGGGAGGAAAGCAGCTCATATTAAACATTTGTAAAGAATTATTAAAACCTGAAAACAACTTCTTAATGCAATGTCTGGATGGCTTTTTATGTTAGGTTTTTGATTTCACACATATTCTTCCAATGAAATATAATTCAAAACCAGTTTTTTTTTCATGCCTTACCAATGGAAACAAGAAGAACAGGAACAAATGAGAGAAAGCCAAACATGTTTAAAATAAAAATGCCAAACATCTGCCTTTCAGATGAACTACAGACATGATCCAGATTTTTTTTTTAATGAACATGGGGAGTCCCAGTACACACATGGAGATCACAAGTCCTTTGTCACATATTAAAGACACATTTGTTCATTTTCAATTTGGTGTGGTTTTGGCATGTTACAGTTATGTTGGGAGAAAATGATAAAAAGGAAAATATTAAAGTCACATGGGGCTGGTAATGAAATGCTGCAGGAGGCTCCTGTTCATTATTCCAGTTAGTCAAACCCTCATTCATGATATACCACTCCAGTCTCCCCACCAACAGTGAACATTCTGAGCACGTTCTTAGTGAACTGGCCCTTTTAGGATGTCCCTTTTTCCTTTTTGCTAAATATTTTCCCCCAGTTTCTCAACTCCATGGATTCCATAAGTTTGAAGATTTGTTGTTGTGTGCCTCAAAGTTATGTCCTACTTATGGTAACCCTTGACAAGATTTGTTCAGAGGCAGTTTGCCATTAACTTCTTCTGAAGCTCAGGGAATATGGCTTGCCCAAGGTCACCCAGTGGGTTTCTGTGGCCAAGTAGGAATTTGAATCCTGATCTCCAAGATTCCTAGTCTAATGTTGAACTACTATACCACCCAAGCTCTCTCATTTTGGTGGTACCTCCTTTTTATGCTTGGTAGTGCTGATTTCAAGATGTGAAAAGTAGTATTCCTATCTGAATATCATAAATAGGGAACGTCATACAGAATGATAGCAGTTTCTGTTTCAGTGGTGACTGGTAAGGGTGACTTGAAAAATTGTGGATACTTTTCATTGTACAGGATCTCTTAGAAGTGGGCCGATCTGCATAGCAAAAATGGTACAGAGGGATGAATAAATTCATTTCTGCTTCCTGTTACGTTTACATGTTTGTTAGAATATCCCATTCCATTTCCTCTTTAATATATAATTTTTTAAAAAAATTAAAAATCTGCCTGGGAACCTGCATGTTTAAATTCACACATTTCTCTCACAATACTCATTCTAAATGTATTTCATCTACATTTGTATTTTCAAATCTGCATCAAATGTCCATCTACCTAGAAAAGAGAGAGAGGGAGGGAGGGACGAACAGACAGGCAGGGGGAGAGAGAGAGAAAGAGAGAGAGAGAGACAGAAAGCACTAAGAACTATTTCACCAACTTGCAGTTCACTCAGAGAAGTATAAAAATGGATGGATTAACTATATTCTGCTCCACTAATGTAGAAGGTATGGAATGTCTTCTTTTATATTGGAATTTGCAAAGATCCAATTACTTATGAGCATCCTATGTGGGACTAAGTATCTCCAAGATGCTCAGGAGGAAGCCACAATGGAATGTAACTTACCTAGTACCAACAAATCAGTGTCTGGAAGAGTAGGTGGGAAAATTATAACACCCTTTGATCATCTTGCTGCAAAGGAAAAACCTTCCTGCTGGTCTTGTATTCTGCTTTCTTTGAAATGTTTTAAGTAATAACTGTCATTACTGAGGAAATATGTCAGACTGACAGCTCAGGAGTTTTCAACTCATGGTAAAGAACAGTAGCAATTCTAGCCTTTCTCATCTCCCCCCCACATGATGTCCATTGGAGGAGCAAAAAGGTTTGCATTCCTGTTCTGTCCTTAACATCTTCTATTGTGATTGCTCTGAAAGGTAGTGATTAATACTGATTTCCTTCAAAAGAATTCAGGTAGAAGACCACAGTTTATTTTGAAAAAAAGGATATTGAAACAACCAAAGCTTTCCACCTTAGAATACTTAAGTGTTTTCTTGCAAGAATCCTTTAGCATACATTTTCAATCTGCAATACCGAGACCTTTAGAAATTTGTAACTGTCCCCAAAGAATACAGAAAATACGACTACTCTACAGAATTCTGGGAACTGTGATGTGTCCTAATTACTTTTGGCCTTTGGAAATTGTTTTAGACTGTCAAAACATCATCCAACAGATTATGAAAGAGAAAAAAATGAGTTCAGAACTGTGGAGATCTCATGGGTGTTGAAATGAAAGCTGTAATCAAGGCTCAAATGCCATTTACCAATTAGGAAATAAATGAGATCCATGTTCTAGGTCTGAGAACTTGAATGGGTTAGTCTCATTGTCTTAGAACTGAATTTTTGAAATAGAATTGGGGTGGGCAGAGAAATGTGAAATGTGATGGGGAAGATAATGAAGATTGAACCTTCAGAAGTCTTACTTCTCATTAATACTTTTATTTAGTAATGCTGAGTTTAAGTAAGATCCTAAGGCCACGTAGACAAACTGAGCTGATTTAGGCATAAAGTTGCCAGCTTGATGATGCTTGGTTTGTTTAAATCAGAGTGCTGCAGTATGTTCAAAAGAAAGTTACACTTTGAATGTTGCTTTACAAAATGGGATATATGAATCAGTGGCCATGAAGACTGAGAATTTCTGAGACACATAGTCTCTCCAAAGTAACTTTTCCAAGCTCTGATATGAAGCCAGGCACATTTCCTCTTAATTGGTCCCATAGGTTAAATGCTTCAATGCGTTTAAGGCATTTTTTCTTCTAAAATAGAAGCCGGGGTAGGATCCATCAGGTTTAGGACCATAGTACTATGGGGTGGGGGATCAACACATCCTACTGTTGCCATTTTGAGGAAATTTATATATCTCCAAAGCTGTCATCAGCTCCAGGAGCGAACTGGTGCTTGATACCAACACCAGCTTGGTAGAAGAATGGGTGATTTTTGCTAAGGCAGCAGCATGAGGAAGGACAGGATAAACTTCCTTCCCATGGGCCTGATCTCCAAACTCCTCACATAGCTCTTGTTTTTAAAAGAAAGGAACCACAGAGACATCTTAACTGAATTAATATATTTAGCATGGAAGCCAATGTACACATATTTTGCAGTGTACTCAGAGGACTTCAGATAGATACTATAACGTATCTATAGATTTGCAATGTTGGCCTGTAATCTAGTCTGGATCTAAGAATAATAATGACTTAATGTATTTGATGTATTGCTGTAGTACCACCTCAATCTGTTGGGAGAGGCAGGATATAAATAAATTGTATTATTATTATTATTATTATTATTATTATTATTATTATTATTACTACTACTACTACTACTACTATTATGTGATCTTATTCAGAACCCATTCTTACAGCAGCTTTAGACAGTATCAGTGAAATGTTCCAATACTAAAATACAACCCATTTAAATTAACCCACCATTTCCCAAAATGATGTACCTCTCCATGGCTGATTGTTTTATACCAGAACTAGCTAAGATAGCTGCCACCAAGAAACAGAAGAATTGTTTCCAGGACCCAGAATCAACATAAGCCAAGTGAAGAAAAGAAGAATTTTAGCAATAAAAGAAAATGATCCTGATGGTTAACTAGTATAAAACTGCTAAAGCACATTATCACTTTGACTATAATTCCTGAATAATAATTCCAAAGGGCTCAACTGAAATTGGTGAAAAGTCAATTTCTGAAATATCTGAGTCTAGATGTGTCAGGTGATGATATCTAACTCATCTGACAGAAGGAAGGGCACAAAGATGAGGGAAAACGTAGGATATTTCAAGAAAGAGTTTGGATGAAAAACCATGAATGTGAGATAAGATCAAAACAAAAAGAACCAGAAAGTTTCAACACTTCTAGAAACCTTTTTAAATTTTCTAGATAAGCCCCAAATTACAGGCGGCATTTCCTTTTCCCCTGATTTCATAGCAGAGGTTTAGTCCGGGAGAGAGAGAGAAAGAGTACTGCAGACAGTATTTCCATGCCTTCGTGCAGGACACTGAGACATATCTATGAATTAAGTATTTTTTCTGATATTGAGCAATCCTGGAATGGTGCCTCCAGACTTGATAAATGTCTTCCCCTAAGAACAATGTTTGGGAAAAAACTCTTATTACAACACTCACAACTCCCAGTGGGAATTTAACTTCTTAATTAGAATGGTTGTTTGGACCAGAATTCATGATGACAGAACCTTCTCCATCTTTTTGCCAGGTTTCCTCCCAGGCTGAGAATTTGATTTCTTCAGTCTTTCTAGAAGACTCTGTTTCTGCTGCAACACCGAGGAGAAGCCAACCTTTCTTTGCTGATGGTCACATGGCCTCAAACCTGACACTCCATTCTCTTGTCACATGAGATGTTACTGTTGAATTTGACTTTAATCCCCAACCAATTCATGCATCACATCAACAGCTCTATAAAGCAGCAATAAGGCCAGATACTTAACCGAAAGTAAATTCTCACAAGGTTTTATGGAAAATGTCCCTAAACAAAGCTTGACTGATTTGGTTTATGGCTGTTACTTGTCAAACAAATTGAGGATCTGTGATTTTTTTTAAAAAAATGTTTCTGTTCTAGACATCTGGAACTTGTTAATTTATTTGGAATTTTATAAGGGTTTTATCAGTTTTTGCTCAGTGCTCACTCTCCCCGCCACCCTGCAAGTTAGTCTGCCATTGACCTTCAATATGAATAAACTTTAAACAAACATAATTTAAAAGAAAAAACTTCCCCAAGCTCTAATTTTTTTCCCCTGTGTTCAGTCTCGTTATTACCCACTTCCTGTCAGAAGACCTTTTCCATTTGGTCTCTACTAAATGTTCAGTTTCTGAAACTGCTCTGCTCAAAAGCATTTAGTTGAGCAATTTGTTAAAAAGCCCTTTTAGTTTAGAAAAATGGTAACTAATGAGAAGTAGAAGAATGGACTTTCCCTACAGAATACATATTCAATGTGCTGAATTCACTGCCGCAAGATGTGATCATCATGCGTTTAGGTGACTTAACAGGTTATGTGCTGTCAAGCTGGCTCCAAATCATAGTGACCATATAAATGAGACAACTCCAAAAACTTCTGTTTTTAACAGCCCTGTGCAGGTCTTAAAAACTTGGGGCCACGGTTTCCTTCATTAAGTCTATCCATCTGTAATATGGTCATCCTCTTTTCCTATTGTTTTCCATTTTCCCCAGCATTATTGCTTCTTCCAATGGGTAAGATTTTTCCATTAGTGAAATGAGGAAAAATAGTCCAAAGTTAGCCATTTTTCACTTCTAGGGACAGTTCAGGCTTGATTTGCTCTAAGTCTCATTGACTTGTCTTTCTGGAACTAGACTAATATGTGGAATATTGTCCTACTAGCAGACTGTTTTAGGTTGGGCATGTTAACACAGTTTAGACATTATCATGGCAGAAAAGTCTGTCAATGGTTTAGGCATGATGGCAATCTGGGAATTCCATGTTCAGAGACAACACCATGCCATTGAAGACCAGCCTGTGGTGTAACTATTTTGGAAACCAGAAAACTTAGGTTTATAACGATTGTACATTACAGATTGTTTCTGCCCTTGAGGGAAAAATTCCAGTGTCAAAAAATGGGAAAGCAATGTTTTCAATTTTCAAAGTTGTACTGTGAATTTTTTTTAAAAAAATTGATCTTCTTTTCACATTCCTTACTTTAGCCATCCTCTCGGTTCTTCCATCCATCAGTCCCAGAGGATTAGTTTGTGCGCTCGTTGCTTCGATCCATATGGAGAGGCGGGATACAAATAAATGATAATAATAATAATAATAATAATAATAATAATAATAATAATAATAATAATAGTAGTAGTAGTAGTAGTAGTAATAGAGATCTCTAAATTGATTTTATTATTATTTTAATTATTATTTTCATGGTTTTTTCTAATGTGCTTTCGTGCTTATTTTGATTGTTTTAGTTGTTTTTCAAATAGTGTTTTAGTGCCTAATTTGTCTAATTTGTTTTATTTTATTTATCATTTTTGTATATTATTTTAATGCAAAACAAATATTTAAAAACAGTTTCTCCATCATATTTTTATCTACATACATGAAAGTTTACTGTATTTTAAGCCAGCCTAAGCACAACTTTCTTTAGGAGAAAGGTGAGAGGGTATGTAATAAACAAACACATGTATCACAAACATGTTTGCACATCTCACCACCACCACAGCAGCATAGCATTTATCTACAGTCTCCTGCCCCATTCCCCCAACCCAGTTGAAACAATATGAAACAGCTGTGAACAGAGAAACTGTACAAGGTTAAGTGTGAAATCATGCCACCTGCCAGTATGGTAGTTGAAAGTTCCCTGATTTTAAAGTTACAAAAAAGGGAGATCTGGTTATAGCTCCATTCCCCAACATGACCTGCAATTTAGCCTTCATTTTCTACTTGAAGTCACAACTAAGGCTATTTTCATACTACTCTGTTACTGTGCTAATATTACACTTTCAACATCCTATGGAATCCTGGGGCTTGCAGTTTGGGGAAGGGCATTTAAAATTCTCAGCCAGAGAGCTCTTGGGCCTCAGTAAACTACAAACCCCAGGATTCCACAGGGTGTTGAAAGGGGAATAATAGCACTATAACAGTGTAGTGCGGAAATGGCTGAAATGTTGCAGTGTGAAGTTCTCTTGCTTAGTGTATTAACCATATCTTTTTCTACATTCTCAATAGAGTTGAAAGATTTCATCTGGGGTAGAAGGTCTTGTAACTTTAACCTTTAATATATTTTCAGATAGGACAAGGTGCTATATAGCTCTGTTAAGCAGGATGGAGATAGCTGTTCTCCCTTACCTTCCAAACTCCAGTTTTCTGCCACCACTGCTTCCTCCCAACACTGCCATTGACTTACTGGAGCATAGTGGGAAGTGAGGAAATTATCTCTTTCTACTGTTTCTCCAGACTGGGCCTAAAGACTCCAGTCACAGAATTTGCCTCAGTCTCCCTGTGCACATCTCACCTCACCTATTCAGTAGGATCCTCAGTCCCAAGTACCATTTTCAGCAAGCAGAAAGTTTCATTTGGAAAGCAGGACCAGGGGTGTGTGTTTCCTCTGGATCTCTTGCATGTACTTGCATCTAGATCCAGTCCCTTGTGTCTGTGTTGGGGAACTGCAGACACAGGATCTCAAATCTGTGTATTTCAACCACATCTAATTCCTAAGGCATGGTAAGGTAATTCCTAAAGTATTTCTAACAAGTATTACCAGTTTGTGGAATTAGAGACACAGGATCTCAAATCTTTCTAACAAGTATTACAAGTATCATCTATGAGAAAATAAAATCTGGGGCAACACCAGGTATATATGCTAGTGACATATAAAAGCTCTATGTGCCTCAGGTCCCTGCTCTACATGAAGCCTTTCAGTGAAAGTTGCCTGTTTTGTGATAGTTACTTTCAGTTTGGAATAAACGTGCTCTTCCTTTAGGCTCCCTTCCTAATCACTTGATTTGACTTCTACACTTGTGCTCTTTTGCTGATCCATCAAGTCTCTGGCAAGTACATGAAAAATATCCTCTGCTATATTTTGATGTCCCTTTGCAAGACGGAAAAAAATACTTTTCTCATGGCCTCTCATCCCTGGAAATCTGCAAGTCTCTTTACCTTGGCAGCTGCCCAAGTATCCCCACGATGTACTATTTTTCTTGGCTTCAGACGTTTGAAAAAAGTTTTTTTAAAAAAAGTTCTAATATAACCTTTCTCAGTCGTCCACACATCCCGCTCCACAGCTGGAGGATACTGACCACAACTCCCTGTGAATTTCAGCTATGTCCCGTATGGAGGGATTAGTTTTGAGAGTGGGTTTCCTAAGCAAATCCAGAATTAGGGCTGATTAAGAGGTCAAACAGCTCGTGTCACCACAGAGTAATTAAGCAGGGGGCACTGAAGTTTCAAGCCCTTATAGAGTTAACATACATGTATTTTGTGTCATGTATGTGTTATATATATCTGAGTGGCAGCAACTGAGCATCTTCCAAAGATGAGAGGCCACCATCTAAGCAAACCAGGCCTACACATCTGTGGTCCACCTGGTAGCAATTATCTCAGTCCCACACCACTTGGTGCTTTGCCACAGGATGGTTGGGTCTCTTTACAGTTGCAGATGTAGCAGCTGGCTCAAAGCAGGCTGATGATGAGTAGACCCAACACTCGTCTCCAGTTGTTCACAAAACCGTTTCCAAGAGTGGCTTAGTTTCGCATGCTTACCAGACTGTATAACATGTCAGGTAATTGTTAAAAGAGAACAAGAAATCCAAACACCTCACCATTTTTGCTGTTTTTCCTCCTAAACAGTGCAGTTTGTCAGGAACTTGAGACATCTAGGCACATTGCAGTTGCTGCCTAGAAGATCCAGTATCCTTTTCGTTCCTTTTCAATATGAAATGGCAAATGTGTTTGTTTTATACTGAGTGCACGCAAGCCATTAAAATCACATTACTTACAGTGAGTGGATTCAAGGGTGTTTGGCAGTAAAATTTCCACCTGCAATTGAGATCTTGGATGGAAATATCTGCTTCTGAGACTGACTCATTCACAAGCTTCCTTGCAGTGTGTTCTGTTTAGGAATAAATATGACCTGAAAATAAATTTGATCAGAAATTTCCAAGAACTGTAGAAATCAATTTTGTGAGATATAACTGAACTGCACAGTGGTGCATGTTCTAAAAAAGTAACAAAGGTGGCCTGGTGGTCTTTACAGTTTGAGAAATACCTACGTAAAATAAACAACAACAACAATATTTATTTCTTACCCGCCTCTCCCTATGGATTGAGACGGGGAACAACAAGTTAAAACACAGCAATAAATAGACACTTAACACAGTTAAAACACAACACCAATTAAAAATACATAAACAGTTAAAAGAGCATAACATCAGTTAAAAAAGTATACATATTAAAAACAATCAGTGCATAATTAAAAAAACCTTGTAATTTAAAAACCATCTGGATAGACCTGCTGGAAGAGATTGGTCTTTAATGCTGTTTTAAACGCAGACAATGTGTTAGGCTGCCAGATCTCTCCCAGCAGGTTGTTCCACAATTTGGGGGCAGCTATTAAAAAAGTCTTGTGGTTAACAGTTGCCAGCCAAGTCCAGAAGATCTGAATGTACAGGGCAGATGTTTCGGAGAAGGCTGTCCTGGTTCAGGAGTCAGTTCCTCCAGATGAACCACAGCCTCAAAGGAGGACAAGCAGAGGAGCACACCAGGAACTAATCAGGCTGAGATGAGAGTCATCTGGCTCTAACCTTCTTAAGGAAGGCAGAGTGTGGTGGCCCGATGCCATGAATAACTTGTATGTTTGCTGGCCCTTGCCTCCATGTGTGCAACAGATTCCCTGCTCACCATATGCCTACCTTCTCTGACCTTTAGATTCTCTTGAGCTTGCTGCCTGCGGAATTCCTGACCTTTGGACCAACACTGGACTTCACTTCTGCCTCACTTTGACCAGGCAAGCTTTTTGGACTGCTAAGCT